>JAXCLR010000063.1:29940000-29964480 GCA_035584095.1 Annona squamosa | reverse complement strand
TCATGGACTTGTGGTATTATTATTATTATTATTATTATTATTATTATTATTATTATTATTATTATTATTACTTCTTTTGAAACGGGGGTTTAGCTCATAAAAGTCTATCCGTAAATTTATTTTGATTGTATTTGGAAAGTAATAAAATTTTTAAGTAAAAAATCTTTGATGTAAAAAATTTTGAATTAGAAAAAATAATATGATGTGATAAGGGTAATGACAATGAGTAAAGAAAATAAAGATAAAACAAATAGGTTATATGTATGGGTCGTTACATAAAAACGATTGAAAGGTAAGGTAGTTGTATAGATAAATGTGAAAAAATAATTTAAATATGATAGTTATGGAAGGCGAAAATTTTTTAAATGAAAAATTTTTGTGCTAAACAAACATGCCCTTTATTTGTTTATTTTTGAATGAACGCCTAGCTCATGGATGTCCATGCAAAATTATATATATTTCTTTATATATATGTAAGACCTAACTGATTTAATAAATCAAAATAAAAATATTATTTGTACACATCCTTTTCTCCTAGTCTCCTTTTTTCTCGAGTATACTTTCTTCAACTCTAATTTTGAATCCCTTAGAGTTGTCCTAATTATGTTGTATTAGTAGTGATTTAATGCACTCAGGTGCACTAAAACAGTTATTTAATTGTACTTAACATGTGTATTAAGTTTTATCCTTTGGAGATGTATATATATCAAAAATTTATATGCATACATATTTTCAAAAACAATAAAATAAATGTACTTAGATTAGTAGTTGTATAAAAAAATTTAAATGAAACTTTTAAAAATGAGTTTTGTACTTGGATGCATTGAATATCTACTCCTTTTGGATAGACTTTGTTTATCAATGCAAGTTAGATTCTTGCACTTTAGGCAATTCTACCTCCTTTAATTGCTTGTCGTAGAAGTAAATTTAATATTTATGCAATTTTTTCTCTTCCTAAAAGTACAATTTAATCCCTTTTATTTCTACTCTTTCTAAAATTACCCTTTAACCCTACCTTTCCTGAAATTTAGAATTTAGTCCCTCTTTAAGAAGTTTCCATAAATTGAACAGTCACCTCCTTCTCTTCTAAATTAACAAACTCAATCTAAAATTTTCACTTATTACAAATTTTACCCTATCTTCCATTAAGTTGTTCTTTCTATGTTTTCCATCTATCCCTTCATGTATAAAATGTAAAAGCAACTGCGAACGGTTTCACGGTTGTTTCTTTAAGCTACAATATGGCACCTCCGTTTTCATATTTAGATCATAACACGTGAGACTCCTTTCATATTCGTGTTAGTCCTTGGCTTCAAGAAAAGTCTACACCCAATGTGTAAAATGGCAACATCTTTGTCACGACTACATTATCAACACTCACTCAAATTAAGGACTATGCTTAGATTTTTTCGTATATATATTAGAATGTAATAATACTTTATAATATCATTTATCCACCTAGTGGTAATAGGAAGACGGAAATGCAAAAGTCATAGAGTCCATAAGCAAAGCGATGAGGCAAACTCTCTTTGCACTTGCATATGTAATCTTTGTAGACATGAAAAAGTAATGGCAACTGAATGGGAACTTCTCTCGAGCCTTATAAAAGGAACTTCCTGCTATGGATTGATACATAAGATAACAACTAAAATATTTAACTTCTAAATTATCAATGTCCCTAAAATTTTTCTTATGCGAGCCTTAAAATTTTGGACTTTTGTAAAGCTTCTTGAGATGATCATTACAAACATGGGTAACACGTATCTTTAGTTTATCAGTTATTGCCAATTTTTCTTAGATTAGTATGGGAGGCCAAGCCTAAGAAGAAATGACAACAAGATCGTTAAATCATGGGAGTGCCACTTGGAAGAAGAATATATAAGAGAGTGCAATTTTGCTATTCGGTGTAAGTTCTTGTTGATGGTTGGCATTTAAAATATATCCTTTTAAGTCATTTGGTTCGGATATTTTGTGCATATGAAGGAAAACACTTCGGAGCGAAGAAAGAACAAAAAGGAGAGAAAAACATGCCAAAAGCATGAAAAATAAGGGAAGAAGTCAATCACACGGCCTAAGCACTGAACCACACATCCTATGTGAATAGAAGAGAGCTTAACTTGAAAAGTCAGAGAACTACATATGGTTGTGTGATTAACCACACGGCTCATGTACTTAGTCACTCATCATTTAGAAAATATACGGAATTACATAGGGCACTGTAATTAATTATATGACCGGAGGGATTTAGCCGACATGTTACACAGATTTGTAATCAACCCTTGTTAGATGTGGTATGCAATGCCTGGGTTTCAGCTATACAAGGGGATTCTCTCTCATGAGCTAGAGGCATCTTGAATATCATGGAAAAGATTTTTGAGTGCATTAAAGAGGAGAAGAACAAATTAATCAAGCATATAGAGTAGAGTTTTTCTTTCGTAGTGTTTGATTTTTTGTTAAATTTGAGAAGTATTTGAAGTTGAGTTTGATTTTTATTAAGTACACAAGTCCTGAGCAGCTAATACCCTTAGCCTCGGGTTATGATGAATCTTATAATTGACTAATAATAATTATGTAATTTTTCGATTTAAAATATTGTTATTTGGTTATTTACTTGACCTGTTCTTCATGCATATATAAGACTAACCATCTTATAGAATGATTTGTGAATTTTATGTAATGCTCAAAAGGGATAACATAAAGTTGGACCTAAGGTTAAGTAAGATATAATTTAAATATCATCTTGAGATTGCATTTTCTCATAGGTTATATTTAATTTGCTAATATTGGTAGAAATAATTGCTAGTCATGTTTAGCCTTTATTAGGGATGGTTTAATGCAATTTAAATTTTTAAATTTTTATGATTTGCATCAAAATTTGAGATTGCCAAATTAGAATTATATTCCTATCAAAAGAAGAATAAAAATGTCATTAGTCTAGACTAGTAGTCCAAAGAAATAGAGTAAATTATGGAATTATAAATACCCATGGGAATATGCAACTGAAATCATAACCCTGGTCTCATTCATTGATTAGCAATCCAACTGACTGAACTCTATTTGCATTTGACTCATTTATAATCTCTACTTCTTCCATTACAAATTACTTCCATTTAATAATTAAGACCATCTAATTAATATTTAGTAATTAGTAATTATTTCGGTATTGATGTCCTCGTGGGAATAATTGGTCAACTCAAACATCTATATTACTTATGCGACTTGTAAACTTGTGGAAAATTAGGTAGCAAGATCTTGGTACCATTGCTAAGGACTTGTTAGTAGATAATTCATTAATTCTAAATACTATTATTATATTTTCATTTACTTCTCTTCTCTTTTCTTTTTGGGAATTTATTGCTTTCTCAAGTTTTCTAAGTTTTATGCATAGATCGAGGCAAGGAGGCACTACCTTTTAATTTGAAACCAGAAAAAATTCTTCATCAATGTAGGAGGCAAAGTAGACTCATTTGAAATCGATCCAAAAATATGATAGAAGCTACGAGCAATAACAATGGCAATCAACAAATCGAGGGAATTGATCGGTTGGTTGTTTAAACACAAAAGGAAGTGTGATTTGGGATGAGACTTTTCCTAGATTAGAAGTAACCAACTTTAGCATCCAAAAGTTAGACATCAATTCAACAAACTTCAAACTCAAGCTAGGTATCTTCAATCTTATTCAATATGGAGTCATATTAGCGAAAGTAAATATGAAGGCCTGCATCAGCATACATTATTTAATTTGGGTGCTAGTATAAATCTAATGCCTTATTCCATCTTTAATAAGATTGAAGATAGGCCATCTCACACTACTAACATCACTTTACAGTTGGTGGAACATATGATCGCATATTCAATAGGTATAATTGAAGATGCACTTGTCAAAGTTGATAAGACCATATTTCTAGCAAGTTTTATGGTTATGGACTATGAAGAGGATTGTAACATTTGATCATTATTGGGCAACCCTTTCTAGAGATAGAACATGCTCCTATCAACATAAAAAAGGAGAACTAACATTGTAGTTGTTAGATGAGAAAGTCACTTTCAGTTTGTTCAAGGCAATGAAGTTTGCAAATGATACTAAAAAATATTTTATAGTCTTGGTGGTGGGTGAAGCCCCAAAGTTGAGTCTTTCTTCAAATTTTAAGACCAATGCCCTTGAAGGCTCTCGTTTGGATTCAATAAAGAGAGAAAAAGAGAAATTTATTTGGATTGTGAAAAAAGTTGATCATGTGTCTCAAATTCTAAGAACTGAAGCTATCTTAAAAAGACTAGAGGTATGCTTATTTAGGTTATGATTCTACACTTCTTATCATTATTTCTACATTTTGACCTCTGAACAGGAAGAAAAGCTACTTCAAGTGTTGCTTCATACAAGAAAGTAATTAGATGGACAGTTGCAGATATTTAAAGAATCAGTCCTCGTTTTTGCATGCACAAAATTGTGCTAGAGGATAGTCAAAAAGAATCAACAGAATAGTAGTGTAGATTAAATCTAATCATGAAGGAAGTCGTAAAGAAAGAAATTTTAAAGTGGCTTCATGTGGGTGTCATCTAAAAGATCTTACAATGTTCATGAGTTAGTCCTGTTGAGTGTATACCAAAAAAGGAGGCATGATCATTACAAAAACAAGCATAGTGAAACCATTCTTGCACATTCATCGATGGAGAGTGTGTATGAAAAATCACAAGCTCAACAAGGCAACACATAAGGATCATTTCTCATTGTCCTTCATTAATCAGATGTTGGATAAATTGCTAGGTAAGGAATATTATAGCTTTTTAGTTATTCATGTTATCATCAAATTCAAATTGCACTAGAAGATCAAGAAAAGACAACATTTATATGCCCCTATAGGACATTCACATTATGAAGAGCACCACTCAAACTTTGCAATGCATTCACCACTTTCAAAATATATGATGGCAATTTTTATGGACACAATTGAGGATTTTTTCGAGGTATTCATGGATATTTTTCTTTTTTGGTGATTTAAATGATTTATGTCATAACAATCTTGCTAAAATGTTGAGGAGAAGTGAAGAAACCAATCTTATCTTCAATTGAGAGAAATGTCATTTCGTAGTTCAAGATGGGATTGTGTTAGAACATCAAGTATCTAAGACAGACATTAAAGTTAACAAGGCAAGTATCATGTTTGAAATACTTTTTTATCGACAATGTACAATATAACCTTTGATATTACAAGTAAAGCCCCTTCATATGGAGACACACTGAGTTCCTATAAATTATCTATGGATATTAAGCCCCATTAATACAAAAGGGAGATAAACTCCCAAAAACTGGACCACCACAACTTGGTGGAAAAACAAGACTCCCATTAAGGGGAGAATTCGATCTCGTGCCTACATTTTTATTGTTAAAGTACGTAACAATTGGGCAGGCAACCAGTTGTCTTGTTTGCAGGCCTTTAAGTAATTAAAGAAGCAATTAGTTTTAACCCTATTATAGTGATTCCCAACCGGTGTTTCCTTCGAACTAATGTGTAATACTAGAGATTTTGCAATAGGGGCAATCTTAGGACAGAGTCATAATAAAATTTTTCTTTTTATTTATTGTGCTAGTAAAGTTCTCTTTGATGTTCAATCAAATTATACCACAACAAAGAAAGAACTATTAGCTATTTTTTTGCATTTAAAAAATTTCATGCATATCTCATAGATATTAAGGTGATTGTTTACATGAAGCATTTGACAGTAAAGTACTTGATTAAGAAGAAAGACGTGAAACCGAGATTGATTCGATGGATGTTACTGATGCAGTAGTTTAATTTAAAAAATAATAAGCAAGAAAGGAACAGAGAATCTAATCGCAAAATATCTTTCTTACCTTAAATATGAAGAATTTCAAAAATAAATAAGGAGGATTAATGAAAACTTCTAAGATGAATAGTTTCATTCGTCATCTTACAAAGGCTATTTTCAGTGAGATAGAATTGCAACTAAAATTTTGCAATCTAGTTTTTACTTCCTAGCTTTATTCCATGATTTTCATATGTTTGTATCATATTATGACAGGTGTTAAAAGACTCACAATATCTCACTAAGACATGAGATACCTCTCACAAACACCATAGAAGTTAAGCTTTTTGATATATGGGTAATAAACTTCAAGGGAACATTCCTAACATCATTTGGAAATAATTATATACTTCTACTGTTGATTATATTTCCAAATGGGTAAAAGTAGTTGTGTTTTCTGCCAATGATGCTTGGGTCATGCTAAAAATTTTGAGGTAAAATTTATTCATAAGATTTGGTACCCCTCATGCTATTGTTGGTCACGAAGGCTCTCATTTCTATAAAAAACAATTCGATCCACTCTTAAATATCGTGTTAAACATAAGAGAAATCAAGTAAATTTTGGAAAAGATTGTCAACCCAACATGGATCGGTCTCTATGACTAGCCATTGTGGACCCACTATAGACTAACATTCAAGACATCAAATTGACATGTCTCCTTATAGATTAATTTTTAAAAGAGATTGTCTCTTGCCACTAAACTTAGAGCATAAATCATAGTGAGCAATTCAATGCTTTAAATATGATATGAAAGCAGTGGATGAGAAGAAAATTTGACAATTGTAAGAGCTAAATGAGTTCACATCGGAGGCTTATGAGAATGCTAGAATTTATAATAGAATAACAGGAAGATGGTATGATAGAAAAATTCTACATAAAAGCTTTGGACTAGGCCAATAGATTCTACTATTCAATTCAAGATTAAAATTATTCCTGAGAGAGTTGAAATCAAGACGGACTATATATTCTGCTATAAAAAAAGATGATCTAGCCATTCAAGGTGTTAAAGGTCTTCAAATAGAGCAATGGACATTTATAATAATAGTTGTCCGGAAAATTTGTACTAAAGGAGAATAAATCTTAATTTAATTTTACATCCTCTTTCATGACATGAAAGATATAGTCTAATCTTCATAATTATCTATTTTTATGAGATGATGTTGATTAGAATTAATTAAGATTTTTATTAATTCATAAATTTTTTTCAAAGGTATTTCATCTATTTTTATGGTCTAAAGTCCTAGGTTTGATATCTTGAAATACTATATCAGGTTTTTGCCTCTTTGTTTCTTTACCTAATATATGAAATCATGCTAGAGTGTGGACCCATATACTAAACAAGTATTAGAATCACAAAATATTAAATTAAAACAAACTAAATAAGTAGAATCATATCATCTACGCATATTATCACATTTAATCAACATTTTGAGTATGAAAAACTTGGTACGAGAGATGGATAACTAACAATGAAGTCTACCAAACTTGAACTTTTACTTGCCCTCAGGCAAATGCATATCATAAACTATAAAAGATAATTTCGATTCAAGATTTCATAAATCTTAAGCAATGCAAAATTAGGATTTTATCTAAGGGTGTGTTTGAGAAGTGATTAAACTTTTAGATGAAAAGTTTTTAGCAAAAAAATTTTGAATTTGAAGAAAATGATGTGACATAGGAAGGGTAATAATGAGGAGTAAAGAAATAAAGTTAAACTAGATAGGTTAATTGTATGGATAGTTATGTGGGGATAATTAGAAAGTAAGGTAATTGTATGGGTATATATGAAAAAAATTTTAAAAATAAAATAGTTATGAAGAATGAAAAGTTTTAGCTTAATTTTTTTCTTATTGCAAAGACACCAAAAAGTTAAAAGTCACATTAAGCATGAAAATATTAGAAACATAAGAATCAAATGTCTATTAACTTAACGAGTTTGTCAAACAAAAAATCTTAACATGTATATATAAAATAACTATCAAAATTCCATTCTACTCAATTAAATCTGTTGAGACTTTTACTATTTCATTGTTTAGAATTAAGAACTCAAAAAATTTAAATTGAAAAAGTTCTAAACTCTTCTATCTCATGCCCAAATCTTTCCTTTCTATCTCTACTAATGTGACGCGAGCACTTTGAACAATCAAAAGGCCTTTCATAGGTTGTAATGGGGTTGTAGAGTTTTGGCTAAATGAAGAAAGGCTATAATGGGCTATCGATGGTGAGAAAACTCATCAATCATGAAATCTCAGGATACTCAATCAAAAAAACTTTCTCATCAAACCCTTCACATATGCCTTATTGCATTCTAGTCATCAAACCTCTACCACCTAATTAACTAACCTATCTTAATAAATCATGAGGACTTTCAAAGTTAAATATTGGATTCAAATTCATCAGGTTTAGATCAAAAATAAAATTTAGGTTTGAGCCATCTTCAAATTGACTTGAATTCTCGTATATATCACATGTAAATTTTAAACTTCCCTTATTACAACCCCTACACTTATGTTTTTCTTTCTTTCAAAGCTTGTTATTATCTTTATTTTTTTCATGTTTTCCTCTTTCAACCAAGTCCAACTTAATTCCTTTTACCATATTTTAGGACATAAGGGGAAAATAACAAATTATTCAATAATATCTGAACATGTCAATGCCTTAATTCCTTATAAACCCTTCGACTCAATAGTCATTTTCAAAAATGATTCATTTTAAACATGAGATATCAAGGGAGAGAAAGAAATAAGGTCTAAGTTCAAAGTGAGAAACAAAAAATAATTCATATAAATGCAGCTCAATGTTTGAAAAAAAATTGCCTCAATCATTTTGTTTTGAGAAGTTGGATTAATTATTAGTCTCAAACATTCCACAACTAGAATTTAACCTTTATACATCTTCCGAAAATTTTAAATAACTCCTATTTTTTAATGAAACTCTTACTAAGGTTCAAAATAGGAATTTTTTTGGTAAATAAGTTTTGGTCAAAAGTAGGTTTCATAAAGAAAATAGGCTCAAAAGGCTTGAAAATGGTTTCAAAAAAGGTTGGTGTTTCAAGAGTAGGTAGGTTAGGGCTAATTGGCTTAGAAAGGACTTCGTTTTTCATCTTTATTCTTATTTACATACTAGGATTTTGCTTCGATAAATTAGAAAAAATTGTTCTAAGATAAGTGGGAAGAAAATTTTATTTTCATGATGTAGATCACATCATAAAAATTAAGACAAGAACATTCACGCAAACCAACAGGGGAACCAAAGGATTAAGGTTCAAATTCATTCACCACAAGATGATTTAGACCAACCCATTTGGGATCTCATTGCGCTTGAATAGAATTCAATTCAGACTAGCATTGCACCTCCTCTTATCAACACCAACGACTTTAAAATCAAATCGGTGATTTTCCAGATGTTCCAGTCCATTGGGCAGTTTGAGGAATTGTCTTTTGAAGATCCACACCGTCATTCGCGGAATTTCCTACAGATCATGAACATGTTCAAGCAGAACAAAGTCTCCAACGAGGCAATGTGGCTACAGACCTTTCCATTTTCACTGAGGGATAGAGCTTTGGAATAGCTAGATTCTCTGCCCCTAAACTCTGTCAATACATGGAATGACTTGGCTCAGAAATTCCTAAAGAAATATTTTTCGCTTGCCAAGTTGAGGATGGACTTAGTCTTATTCAAACAACACGGAGAGGAGACTCTATCAAAGGTGTGAGATCGTTTCAAAGATCTGCTCCAAAAGTGCCCACATCATAGAATTCAGCTGTGGATTCAAATTCAAATTTTCTATAAGGGTCTCTAGGATTCCACCTGTCACATGGTAGATTCATCATCAAATGGTTCTTTGCTAAGAAAAAGCTACCAAGAATCATAAGCTTGCTTAAAAACATGTCGGCCAACACCTATCAACTGCCATCTAACAGAAGCCAAAGTGGGGGTCTACTCCAACTGGACGCGGTTTCATCGATAAATGCCCACATCGATGCTCTATCCAGGCGGATTTAGAACTTATGCAGGCCGGTCAACGTTAATGCAGTAGGGGTGTTTATATGACAGCAGCCTTCAGCAGCAGACATTTACACATGGTGTGGAGAATTCGGCCATCCCAGTGATCAATGTGCCTCCAATCCGGAGTCCATTAATTATGTATGAAATTTTTTAGAGAAATCCAGCAAATCCATTTGCAAACAACTACAACCTAGGCTGGAGAAATCATCCCAATTTCTCATAGAACAACCAGACAAGGCCAAATCAGTCGTTGAGATTTTCACAACAGCCATTACAATAACAACTAGCAAGACCGACTCAATTCAATCCACCACCACGAAAAAGAGAAGAAATCTTATCTGGAAAATTTGTTTATGCAATTCATGCACTCTTAGATCATGAAAAATAGAAACTTGTAAGCACAGATAGGCTAACTAGCTCAGATTTAAGCAACCAACATCAAGGTTCACTGTCAAGCGATACAAAGCAAAATTCGAAAGGAAAAGGTAAAGAGCAGGTGCAAGCAGTCACATTGCGTAGTGGAAAGTAGTTAGTCGACGCAATTTCACCATAAGTGGTAACTGAACCCACCAGTCCTCTGATTCAGCAGGCACAAGAGACAGAGGAACCAGATACTACCCAAAAGAAACTTGATTCTGAATTTGCCACAAATCAAAGGCCGCCTCCTCCATTTCCTTAGAGATTCGCTAAGAATAAAAAGGAGGGCCAGCTTAAGAAGTTTTTAGAAGTTCTAAAGCAGCTACATATCAACATCCCTCTCGTTGAAGCCTTGGAACAAATGCCAAGCTATGCTAAATTCATGAAAGACGTCTGTCAAAGAAAAGGTGATTGGCAAAATTCAAAATGGTGGCGTTAATAGAGGAAACTAGTGCTATGGTGCAGAGGAAGTTGCCTCCTAAGCTCAAGGATCCAAGGAGTTTCACTATCCCGTGCATAATCGGAAATCAATACTTCGGGAGAGCTCTATGTGACTTGGGAGCCAACATTAATCTCATGCCGAAGTGAATTTTTAGAAAATTAGGCATTGGGGAAGCCCGACCTACGACAGTAATGCTGCAACTAGCAAACCGGTCCATGAAATATTCGGAGGGCATCATTGAGGATGTTCTTGTTTAGGTAGACAAGTTCATCTTTCCTGCTGATTTTATTATCCTGGATTATGAAGAAGACCAGGACATGCCAATCATTCTAAGTCAACCTTTCCTTGTGATAGGCAAGGTTATCATAAACGTACAGGCTAGAGAGCTAACCATGCAGGTTTAGAACGAACATGTCACTTTTAACGTGTTCAAAGCAATGCAACTACCAAACAATCCAAACGAATGTTTAATGATAGACATGGTGGATTCAATCGTTCAAGCTAAATTCCAAGTTTCAGCTTACAAAGACATCCTAGAGGCATCACTGGTTGGAGAAATTAGTGAATCTGATGATGATTAGATAGAAATAATGTGCTACCTGTAGCATTCTCTTACTTTTTCACGATACCCATAGAAATTCGAATCGCTGGAGCTCAAATCAGAATCTTTTAAAAAGTTGAAGTCATCAATCGAATAGCTGCCTAATCTAGAGTTGAAACCCCTGCTAAAGAACCTCAAATATGCCTACTTGGGAGCAGAATCCTCACTCCTAGTGATTATTTCATTTGCATTGGATCCTGTGCAGGAAGAAAAACTACTCAAAGTGCTCAAAAATCACAAAAGGCCATAAGATGGACAATCACCGACATCACAGGCATCAGCCCGTCCTTTTGCATGCATAAAATTCAAGTAAAGGAGATTTCTAGGCCATCTATTGAAGCGCAAAGAAAGTTTAACTCAATCGTAAAACAAGTGGTCAAAAAGAAGATCATCAAATGGCTAGATCCAGGTGTTATATACCCTATCTCCGACAGCTCTTAGGTTAGCCCGGTGCAGTGCGTCCTAAAGAAAGGTGGTATTATAGTCATCTCCAACAAGAACAATGAGTTGACCCCGATCAGGACAGTTACTGGTTTGCAAGTTTGTATGGACTACCGCAAGCTGAACAAAGCCACTCGAAAGGATCAATTTCCGCTCTCATTCATTGATCAAATGTTAGACAGGTTAGCAGGGTGGGAATTCTATTACTTTCTGGACGGTTATTTAGGTTACCATCAGATTATGATAGTGCCAAACTACCAAGAAAAGACCACATTCACAAGTCCATATGGTATGTTCGCATTCAGGCGAATGCCATTTAGCCTATGCAACACCCTAGGTACATTTTTTTGTTGTATGATGGTCATTTTCACTGACATGGTGGAGACTTCCTGGAGATATTCATGGACGATTTCTCATGATTCAGGGATTCCTATGACGAGTGCCTAACCAACTTATCAAAGATGCTCCCGCGTTGTAAGGATACGAACCTAGTTCTCAACTAGAAAAGTGTCACTTTATGGTGCAGAAGGGCATTGTACTTGGTCACTAGGTCTCCAAATAAAGAATTGAAGTTGACAAAGCTAAAATCGATACAATTAAAAATTGCCTCCACCCACCTCAGTCAAGGTCATTTGCAATTTTCTAGGGCATACAGGGTTCTACAGGTGATTCATAAAAGACTTCTCGAAGATAGCCAAGCCACTATGTTCACTGCTCGAGAAAGATGTGCCATTTGAATTCACCAACGAATGCATGGAGGCATTCTAGGAGCTAAAAAAGAGATTGGTATCTGCACCAATTATTATTTCCCCATAATGAAACCTCCCATTCGAACTGATGTGCAATGCAAAAAACTACGCAATGGGAGCGGTACTAGGCCAGCGGAAGAACAAAATTTTTCACTCCATCTAATACGCTAGCAAAACCCTGAACAAGGTGCAAATGAATTATACGATGATAAAAAAGGAATTGCTAGTGGTGGTATTTGCATTCGACAAATTCAAAGACTATCTAGTGGGCATCAAAGTGATCGTGTACATAGACCATTTGGGCATTAAGTATTTAATCGAGAAAAAGGATGCAGTCTTGCTGTTACAGGAGTTCGACCTTGAATCAAAGACTGGGAGGGAGCTGAAAATCAGGTCGTTGATCATTTATCCTGCATCGAGAATCCTAGCCAACCCAAGACACATAGCAAATTTGGGAAGTGTTCCTGGATGAGCAGCTATTTTCTATCTCCCCAGGTAGTCCATCATGGTATGCAGACTTTGTAAATTATATCGTCAATGGATTTTTACCTCCGAAGCTGAATTCACACAAAAAGAAGAAATTTCTCCACGACGTGAAATTTTATTTCTAGGATGATCCATATTTGTTCAAGCAATGCCCAGAACACTTATATCGAAGAAGTATTCCCTAATGTGAACAAGAACCGATATTGCAGAGTTGTCATTCATCACCATATGGGGGTCATTTCCAAGGAGATAAAACTGCGACAAAAATACTTCAATTGAAATTTTATTGGCCATCTATGTTCAAGGACTCCATTTCTATGTTGAATAATGTGATCAATGCCAGCGGATAGATAATATTTCCAAAGGACATGAAATGCCTCTCACTAATGTCATTGAAATGGAAATATTCAATGTTTGAGGTATCGACTTCATGGGTCCATTCATCCTGTCCTTTGGAAACTACTATATTTTGATGGTTGTTGATTATGTCTCCAAATGGGTAGAAGCGATTCTTAATCAAGCAGGTGATGTCAAAATGGTTCTCAAGTTCATCAAGAAGAATATTTTTACGTGTTTTGGCACACCTTGGGTGATCATTAGTGATGGAGCATCTCATTTCTACAACCGGCAGTTCATGGCAATTCTGCACAAATATGGCATACGCCACAGGGTGACACCAACGTATCATCCACAAGCCAATGGACAAGTTGAGTTGGCCAATAGAGAATTAAAGAAATTCTAAAGAAAACAATTGGATCATCTCGCAAACATTGGTCTATTAAGTTCGACGATGCACTATGGGCGTATTGAACTACCTACAAAACCTAGTTTGGAATGTCTCCTTACCAACTAGTTTATGGAAAAGCCTGTCATCTGCTGCTGGAATTGGAACACAATGCTTATTAAGCGATTAAAAAACTGAACCTGGACATGCAACAAGAAGGGTAGCACTGATTGCTGCAACTTAATGAGTTGGACGAGTTCTGAATGTAAGCCTATGACAATGCCAAGATCTATAAAGAAAAGGTGAAGAAATGGCATGACACAAAAATTTTACCACGGTGATTCCAGCTAGGTCAGAGAGTTCTGCTTTTCAATTCCAGGTTGAAATTGTTTCTAGGAAAGTTCAAATCCAGATGGTTGGGTCCGTTTGTGGTGATAAAGGTGACTGAACACGGAGTAGTTTAGGTATTCAACGAGGCATTTGGAAATGGTTTCGTCATGAATGGGCAACGTCTGAAGCATTATTTAGGAGATGATTTCCAGTGTTGCAAGGAGGTGGTGGAATTGAAAGAAAATTGAACGGTGGGAACGTCCGGTTGAGGATGTTAAACTTAGCACTGAATGGGAGGCAACCCATTACTCGTTTTCATTTTGATTTGTGTTTTTGTTTTTGTTTTTGTTTTTTTATTTTTTTAGGAGAATGACTTGAAACTCGATTTCATAAAGATCATTCTTGGAAACAGCTGAGAGCAAAAATTTCAAAAAACTACTAAAGAACATCAACGCCTAGGTGCCACATGGGGGCGCCCCAGCGCCGTGATGAAGATCCCGAAGAACACGAAGTGATGAATTGGTGCCCCGGCACCGGGTCGTGGACAGCGCAACCTAGACGGCTTTATAAGGTGTGGGTTAGGGTTCTTAACCCTAACCCCACGCCCCGGCACCACTCTTTCTCCCTTTTCTCATTTTCAAACATTCTCCCCTTGATTCCAAGCTATTTCAACTCAAATCCAACTCTATTTCATCAAGTAATCATCTCTCCATTCCATTCATTCCATTTTCCATTTCATTCTCACTTTTCCCCTTTTCTTAGATCACCCAAATCCACCCAAAAATCCAGTTTTTCATCACCAAATCCTTAGCCCCATTCCTACACATTGTTTCCTAACAATTTCTCCTTCTTTTGAGCTCCATTTGAAGCCTAATCTCCACAATTTCTTTCAACTGGCACCGGACAGCATCGTTAGTAGAGCGGCGCCTAGGCACCACCCCACCACACCCCAGCGTCAGTGCGAAAATAGCATCTGTGTAGATTCTCAAGTGGCAAGCTTTCGGGGGTAAAATCTCTTCATCTTTGAAGCCTTTTCCTTGATTTGAATGTGGTTGGTGATTGTTTGGGTGGAGGATTGGATTGTATTGGATAATTTTGGTGTTTGGTTAGTGGATTAGAGGTTTGTGTGCAATTTTTGGAGGTTAGCTTGTGTGGTTGGTTTTGGACTTTTGTTTGCGAGGTTGTTTGAGCCGACTATTTGTTGGAGACATGGCTTCCTCATCATCCGCCAAGAGGAAGAAAATTCAGGAGCCAATGGAATTTGAGACCAACCCCTTTGTGTCCGCTTAGGCCTTCGAGCAGTACACGGACTCACTATAGAAGCGCCACCTGATTCCAGAGAGGGGAATCAAGATTGCTTCTTTCTCCGACCACTTCATCAATGCCCTGAATGCTTAAGGTTGGTAGAAATTCTTAGCACAGCTAAAGCCTACGATCGTCTCAGTGGTCAAAGAGTTTTACGCTAATGCGGTGGAGCATGAACAGGGGCGGATCAAGGTCAAAGGCAAGATCATCCCATTTCATGTTGAGGTGATCAACTCCTTCTATGGGTTGTGTTACCTCGATCGCCCAGACGAGTACGAGGCCTTTTTGGAGGGAGAAGACCGAGATGTCAACTCCATTACTATGCACCTCTTATGAGCAAATGTTTTTCCATTTTGTCTCAGCTAGGATGATGTCATTGATGCATGTCAATGAGGTGACAATGGATTGGGTGCTCCTGCTTCACGCCATATACAGCGGGATGTCAATAGATGTGGGCAAGCTACTCTACCATCAAATCTGCACCAGTGCAACCGCACCTCAGGGTAGTTACTATTTTCCATCCCTTATTACTAGGCTCTGCAAGCGGGCAAGATGTGAGCCGATGGAGGAGGTCCTGAACTGCCAAGCGATCATAGACGACCTCTCCTATCGCACCTAGCCACAAGTCTACACCGCCATGACATGCCCCACAATAGATCGACCAGCAGGACCTTCCTCTCAGCCGCTATCCATTGGCGAGTGACTGACTAACCTAGAGAACTTGGTTGTGGCCTAAGCCAGGTATATGCATTAGCACGACAAGATGATGGAGGCCTACTTGCGCCAGATTGCGGAAGATCGCCACATCGACACCTTGACTCTTCTGCCCTTCCCATCGACGCCTCTGAAGTTCAAAGAGTGCTTCTGGCAACCATCTCAGCCACAATGTTGCGACAACGACGACGAGGACGCCACCAAGTTCGATTCATGAGGGAGCCTCGGTCCCTTTCATTTTTCTTTATTTTTATCTTATTTTACTTGGTATTTTCTTTATTAGGTCTTCATAGGACATCATGCATTAAGGACAATGAATCTCTCAAGTTCGGAGGGGTGTATAATTCTCGAACATAAGTTTGTTTTTTTTTATTTTTTCATGTTTTGTTCAGATTGCATATTATGTCAACTCCAGCTAATGAAAGTTATCTTTGTTCAATCCATCTTATTGAAAATGTGCAAGGTTGTGAATAAAATTGACTTGAAATTGAATTAATGAAAAATGGGCAATTCATATTAAGAACCATGTATTAAAGCAAATTGCAAACGACATGTGAAAGAATTAAAAGGATTTCATAGTATATTGTTCTAATTCAATTATATGTCAATCTTCCAAACTGAAATGATGAAAATTGAAATAAATGAACACTGACCTAGTACTTTAAGGAAATTAATAGGTTAAGAAATGGTAATATTTCACAAAAATTACACTGGTATGTTCAGTACCCCTAACAAGGCATCAGAACAATAAAAGGAGGGTGATTGACCTAAGCTAAGTAACCGAGACTTGGCATCAACAAATGACAAGGTTCGTGTAAAAAAACAAAAAAAATCACAGTAATAATACTTTAAAATCAAAATTTTTTCCAAATACCCTGAAATATGGTAAGGGGAGCCCAAAATAATAATAATAATAATAAGATTTCCATATATCATGAAATACAGTGAGGAGAGTTTTGCAATAAGCTTGGGGGGAAAGAATGTACAGTTGGGCTAAAAATTGAATCCAGTGAATGATTACCATTTTCTCTGACCAGTTAGTTCAACTTAAAACTTGGTTTGCCTATTTTCATTGATTTTCCAACTAATTTTTCTGATCAAGCGGAAGATTAGCATATTGAATTATGACCATGTATTAGGAAATTTTGTCACTCAAATGTAACTTAGTTTAAGAATGAAAATGCATGCCCTGTTTTGTGTAATGAATGATTTTTCAAGTTTAGATTATTCTTGACCTTGTTGAACAGATAAATGGATTGATCAAAGCATAATGGGAAGCAAGTTGAGTTGACAGGTTCATTCATTCATTCATTGACTTTAGTAAACAGATAAAGGGATTGATCAAAGCATAATGGGAAGCAAGTTGAGTTGACAGGTTCATTCATGCATTTATTCATTCATTCATTATGTTTGCATGTGTTGCTCGAGGACTAGCAACTTTTAAGTTTGGGAGTGTAATAACTCATAAAAATGTGAGTTATCATGACCCATTTTAGACTATATTTGTGCGTTAGTCCAAGAGATTAGGCTTAGTTTGTATCTATTTAGCTTAATTTTTACTCGCTTTGTATTCTAGGAGCATTACATATTTTTATGAATTTTTGGTATAAATTAAGCATTTTTAGTTCATTTATTTAGTTTATTCATTTTTTATAGAAGGACGGGCAAATTACAAGCATGCGGGTGAGTCGAATGCAAAAGAAGTCAAGTGAGAGAGCATGGGTTTGGGGCCCAAGTGCTATTGTACAGGCCTTTGCCAAAATCTCCAACATTCAGTATTTGATTGCTTCCAAGGAGTTGATGCCTAGGCGCCACTTCATTAACAGGCAGACACCCTAGAAGAGTTTTTAAGACAATTGCTTCCAAGAAGTTAGTGCCTATGCGCGATGGCATGATATGTAGGTGTACTTCGAAGAGTTTTCAAGTCATTAAACATCTAGGGAGTTAGCACCTAGGCGCCAAGGTATGAATTTCTAAGGCATCCAGAAAGGTTTCTAAGTTACCCAGCATATACAGAGTTAGCGCCTAGGCGCCACTACACATCCATATGCCCGAATTTTTGTACGTGTGTTGCACAAATTATAGATTATAAATAGAACCTAGGGATTCACGTGCGAAGGGAGAGAGCCCGGAGACAGAATAGACAACCAGAGAAGGAACAAACTCGTTCGAAACATAGATTAAAGAGAAGATTCAACCCTGTTGGTGAAAACTGCCAGAAAACTAGTTTTCTCTTCATCTTTCCATTTTTCTTTCTCTATTTCTCTATATACTTTTATAATGGATGTAAAGAATTTTTATATTATATCTGTGAACTAAACTTCCTTTAGATAGATAGTTAAGATGAATTAATATCTAACTATATTTTATTGGTCCTTTAAGATTCAGGAATGAATATTTAATTTTCTATATGATTGTGTGTTGATTTACCCTTGCATATGTGGTTTAATGCTTTTTACAAGATTAGCTACCTTGTAAGATTATTTAATTGCTTGATTAATCTTTGAAAAAAAATCTCTGCTAGATCCATGTGTAGGGCATAGGTTAAGGAGAGTTGTTAAATGGATAGGAATATACCATTAAACCCTATTTAATCAACAAACAGGTTATAGACTTATCAATTCCTTTTTATTCAATGGCATAGGAACAGAACAATTGAATAGGGAGTAATTAGCTTTATATACATTGGAAGACATATAAAGATTATTGAACTTAGACTAGTAAATCCATGCATAATCTAATGAAAAGGAACCAATGCAATATAGTTTAAATTCAAGGATTCCGAGCTATCCATCTATCATCCATAATTGATAAACTTGTTTTCAGTAATCCAGATATTTTGTGGACTCTATTCTGATTTCTTATTACATTTGATAGTTGTAGTTTTAAATTTTAAACTTAGAATTTTCTACTCACTAAAAGTAATTAAACTGATTAATAATCCTAATTAGACAATTTCTCATGGGAATGATACTCTACTTACTCTTTATTACTTGATTCGGCACGTATATTTGTGTTAAAAATGAGAATTTTAATTGACATATACGCAGCTCATTAGTGTCACATTTGTATAAATTAGAAAGGCTATGCTTAATATGCATTTAATTGAAACAATCATTTATAATTTAGTTTTAAAATAAATTTCAATAACTGATGTTTAATTTTTTTGTATAGCTGCAAGAATATTATTTTAGATAATTTTGTTTTAAAGAGATAACTTAATTTTTAGATATAATTATTAATGTAGTAATGTGCATGTGAGTGTGTGGGTGAGTTGAAGAATCAATTTGCCTTTTTATGCTAAAGCTTTACAAGAGGGGGGGGGGGGGGGGGACACAAGAGAGGGGGCGGGTCAAAGTAATCTTAAAAGTCATATATATTTAAAATATTAAATCCAAATTATAGTTACATATATAATTAAATAGACGTAATTTATTAAAATATTGTTTCTAAAAAGCAATGATAGCGTACTAGCAAATAGTGCAATAGTAAACAATTGTTGTGTATGAGTATTGACACTAAATCGTCTCTTTTTCCATTGTAGTGATATAATTAGAAAAAGCATAGCCAGTATCAAATTAGATGTTATTAAAATAATTTAAATATTTCTTATTTATATATAAATACAAAATGAAAATTTAATGTCAATAAAAAACTTAATTTCCTAATCATTTTTATTTTACTTTTATTATTTTTTGCTTAAATTTTTATTTACATGAATTTGCAAAAAAAAGTATATGCAATATAAATTTTAGTTACTAAATTAATATTGATATTTTTATTTGAATTTAATTAAAAATAAAAATTAATGTAAATATAAACTTAATTAAAAATATGATCATTTTCAATGAAGCTTCTATTCAAATCCATTTAACTCATAAAAATTGGAGATAACATTGGATGATTTTGAGAAATTTTTTTATTTAATACACATTTTATTAAATCAATAAAATTATATTAGTTTAAAATAATATTAAATTTATTAATTTTAGATTGAAACGACCAACTGAAAAGATGATAAAACCTACGAGTTTTTGTGGATTTAACTCAATAAGTTTGTAAAATTGCTCAATATAATCAATAAGTAATGTTTATCATAAATTAAAAAATTACATCATAAATGTTAATTTGATTTGTCTAATTAATTATACTATGTTTTTGTGTGCAAATAATTTTTGTTCTGTTAATATTCATTTCAAATTGTGAATCTAGTCATAGGTTAGTTAGTGTCATATGTAGGCATATGTGCCTAGCGTTGGGGCTTCAATTCTCCACTTCTCATCTTAATATACCATGGGCAATAATGGTTCTTGCTAATTAAAAAAATATTCATTTCAAATTAATCCATATTGTAAAAATTGAAGAAACATCCATGAATTTTATTACAAACTTTCTATTTAACAAAATGTTTGTTAAATTCATAATTTTATATTCACTTAAATTGATTTAAATTAATCTTTATTTTATTTAAATTTTATTAATATAAAATTAAAATGAGCAACATAAGGTACGTAACCATACATGTTAATTGTTCCTTGAAATTCATTTCTAATAAAATTAAATATTTGTATATTTATTTATATTAAAAATAAAAATAGTAATTTATAATTTATTTTTAAGATGATAAAATTCAATACTTAATATTTTCTATTTTTCATAATTAATATATAAATGACCTTATAACGAGATTAGGATCATATTATAGGTGTCGTAAAATTCGGTCAAAAACTGGTAAATGTCGTTAGATGCTGCTAGATGCGATTAGATGTTGTTAGATGTCATTAGATTAATGTAGATTTTATTAAACTAAATTATATAGGTTTCAAATTCCATAATTAAGGTATAAATGACATTATAATAGGCTTAAGATCATATTACATGTGTAAAATTAGAATTAACTTATTAACATCAAAAGTTAGATTCGGTTAGATGCTGTTAGATACAATTAGATGTCGTTAGATCTAGTTAGATACTACTAGATGTCTTTAGATACTGTTAGATGCAGTTAGATGTCATTAGATTAAGATGAATTTCATTAAATCCTATTATATAGGTTTTAAATTCTGTAATTAAGGTATAAATGACCTTATAATAGCTACGAATCATGTTATAGGTGTTAGATTATGATTAACTTATTAATATTAAAAGTTACATTTAGTTAGATGTCGTTAGATACTATTAGATGTCGTCGGATCCAGTTAGATATTGTTAGATGTTGTTAAATGTTATTAAATGCAGTTAGATACCATTAGATTAAGATGGATTACATTAAATCTAATTATCTTGGTTTCAAATTTTGTAATTAAGATATAAATGACTCTGTAAGGGACTTAGGATCATATTACATGTATTAAATTAGGATTAAATTATTAATAACGAAAGTTAGATTTGATTAGATGCTATTAGATGTCGTTAGATCCGGTTAGATATTGTTAGATGTCATTAGATGTTGTTAGATTAAGGTGGATTTCATTAAATCTTATTATCTATGTTTGAAATTGTGTAATTAAGGTAGAAATGACCTTATAAGGGGCTTAAGATGATATTGTAAGTGTTAAATTAAGATTAACTTATTAATATCAAAAGTTAGATTCGATTAGATGTCCTTAGGTGCTATTAGATGACATTAGATCTAGTTTGATGTCATTACATATCCTTAGATGTTATTAGATGCGATTAGATGCTATTAGATATCACTAGTTTGATGTTGTTAGATATCCTTGGGTGCTATTAGATGACATTAGATCTAGTTTGATGTTGTTAGATATCCTTAGATGTTATTAGATGCGATTAGATGCTATTAGATATCATTAGATGAAAGTGGATTTCATTAAATCTAATTATCTAGGATTTAAATTATATAATTAAGGTATAAATGACCTTATAAGATGCTTAGGATTAAATTATAGGTGTTAAATTAGGATTAACTTATTAATATCAAAAGTTATATTTCATTAAATGTCGTTAGATGCTCAAAAATGTTGTTAGATGCAGTTAGATACTGTTAAATGTCGTTAGATGCTGTTATATGTAGTCAGATATTGTTAGATGTTGTTAAATTAAGGTGGATTTTATTAAATCTAATTTTCTGGGTTTCAATTATAAATGACCTTATAAGGGGCTTAGGATCATATTATAAGTATTAAATTATCATTAGCTTACTAATATCAAAAGTTATATTTGGTTAGACGTCGTTAGATGCTGTTAGATGTTGTTAGATTTGATTAGATGCTATTAAATGTCATTAGATGCTGTTAAATGTCATTAGATTAAGGTGAATTTCATTAAATTCAATTGTTTAAGTTTGAAATTTTGTAATTAAGGTAGAAATGACCCTATAAAGGACTTAGGATCATATTATAGGTTTTAAATTAATATTAACTCATTAGCATCAAAAGTTAGATGTCATTAGATCTAGGTTAGATGTTGATAGATGTCTTTAGATGCTGTTAGATATTATTAAATTAAGGTAGATTTTATTAAATCCTATTATCTAGGTTTAAAATTCTGTAATTAAGGTATAAATGACCTTATAAGGAGCTTAAGATCATATTATAGGTGTTTAATTAGGGTTAACTTATTAATATCAAAAGTTAGATTCGGTTAGATATTATTAGATATTGTTATATGCCATTAGATGTTGTTAAATATTATTCGATTAAGTAGATTTCCTTAAATCCTATTATTTGAGTTTCAAAATTTATAATTAAGGCATAAATGACCTTATAAGGGGCTTAAGATCATATTATAAGCATTAAATTAGGATTAACTCATCAATATCAAAAGTTAAATTTGGTTAGATATCGTTAAATGCTGTTAGATGTCGTCAGATTCAGTTAAATGCTGTTAGATTCTATTATATTCAAAAAATAAAAGTATTATTAAAATTTCAAAAAAATCAGAAATGAATATTGAAATTATTATTTTTGAGAGTACCTTAATTACATGAAATTTAAATAATATATCATAATTTGTTACATAAAATATATTTTTCAACTTTACCAATTATAATAAGATCTTATTAAAACATAATTTTTGATACACAAATATTTTTAAAAATATCAAACAATGAAAAATTATGTGTACATATGTTTCATTGGTTGATCCAGCAAATGAATGGAATAGATTGAGATTTTATATATATACAATACAAATTTTATTTAAAAAACCAAATATACTCACATTTTTAAATAAATATACTCACACAAAAAAATTACTACAATACCCATAGTTCCTTTTTTTCTCATAAGAATAGCTTCCCATGGGTTGGGTCTCATTCTTTCCACTCTTTTCTCCATCATTCGTAGCTTCCACCATACCACCGATGGATAGCCCATCTTATCCATAAACTATTTAATTAAATGCCTAAAACATAATCTTCATCAAAATCGCCAACGTCACCACATCAATTCTCTCATTCACTAACATTATCTCATTCTCTACCTTCCACCCATTCTATTTTCACCCAGTTTTTCTAAATGTCTTCTTCATACTCATACCTTTCACACACTTTATGGTCCCTAATCGTCACTATTATTCCCACTTCTTTTCTCAAAATTTTTACCCAATTACATCTGAATTCATATGTATCTTACTCCTATTCATACAGCTAAATTCAAATCCCAACATTCTTCCCATTAGAACCTTCATTTCCACTTGTAGACTATGTGTTCGGTGAATTACCCCAACCAAGTCCTTCATTTCAAACCTATCCAAATTCACTCTAACTTCATCCGAACCTTTTTAATCCCTTTCCTATCATCACAGTACTATCTAAACATGTTTTCAATTGTGCGAAAGAGAACAGCAGCGGGTCCATGCCAAGGTTTAAGGCAAAATATGGCAGTTGCAAGGCAATGGAATCTCCTTCCAAATTATGGTTTGCCTTGGCCCATGCAAGAGAAGGAGATGCGGCATAGGTATATCATTCTATCAAAAAGGAAGACTGTTTGCTCCAAATATGTCGATAGTGAGTTCCTAGATGTACACTTGAGTTGTTAGATAAGAGTCCAACAGTATATTGTTAGGATTCATTGGGATAAGTTTCTTACTCCTAATTCCCAAAAACTCATGCTGGAGTTTCTTAGTATCTTGAAGTGTGAAGTACATGGAAATAGCTCTGATTCTGTTGGAAAATGTAAATTTTGATTAATAGAGAGGAAATTTTATTTGAACATCAGTGATATTGATGGTTTGCTTAGTTTTCCACCAGATAGCACTCATTTTATGGAATTTGGCCAAGAAATTAGTAGAAAAATGGGTTTCTAGTTTGTTTAAAGCGTCCAAGTTTATCAACTTGTACTTTGATATAAGCATAAATCCGTGTTGCATTCTATTTTTGGTAGAGGCTTGAGTGCAAGGTGTTGGTCCCGAGTTGATGGCTAAACCCAAGAGGGGAGGGGTGAATTGGGTTCTTTAAAAAATCTTTGGTAAATC
>JAXCLR010000063.1:29929419-29939900 GCA_035584095.1 Annona squamosa | reverse complement strand
AGTGTGAGCTTGGAAGAGTGGAGTAGGGAAGGTTTGCCCGAACCACTATAAATCTTGTGTTCTATTTCTTTTTACTACTCTCTACTTTATATTGCTTTCCATCTTGTTTCTTCATTAAGGGGACTAGATTAATCCGGGATAAAGTTTTTGTTTAAGTTATAAATTTTTAAGATTAATCCGGGGTAAAGTTTTTGTTTAAGTTGTAAATTTTTAATAACCCAATTCACCCCTCCCCTCTTGGATTTTGCCATCAACTCGAGACCAACACAAGGGTGGTCGGGAAGCAGGAGCTGTATGTTTTACATGCTGTGACTACGGGTGAGGAGTTACATGTGGGATTAGGGTGATATTTCCATATGCGATTTGGAAACTATGATAGCTTTAGAGCTACAATTGCCTCCAGATGAGTTCCACCTTACAAAAATAGGTGGAAACCCATTTATTGATCTAGATGTAAAACCTGTACTATTTTAGAAACCTAATACAATATAAATTATTACAATGAAGCTTCTGTAATGTATAATTTTACCATGAAATAAATTTTACAGATTTGTAGTGAATTATAAATTTTACAATTAAAATTTATAGTTAATTATGTAGAAAAAGAAATAAATAAATTGATAAAAAAATTGCCTAAAAATAAAAGAAAAAATTATGAGTTTTACAACACTACATAACGGTAAAGTTACAAGGCATATGATATATTGAATCAAAGCTCTTGAAGTTTAGAAGATTATGAAAAGAGATCAAGTTATAAATTATTATTTCTCACATATTAATAAATTTGACTATGAAAATCATTATTATGTACAAGAATTTTTTATTGGATTTAATAACATATAAATTAATAGAATTTATGAGTAGAAATATTTTTCAAAAAATGCATACATGAATAAGGGTTGCTCTAATGTCCAAAATTGATAAACTTTATGAATTGAACTCATCTTAATATAAAATATGCTTTTCCTGTTGGAAACAAGTGTTGGAATCAATGGCAAAATAAGCAAGGTATATGTTTTGATGATTAACAACACAATTTGAGTAAATTTTGTCTACTAACATGTTTGGTGAAATGTTTAAAGGATATAAAAATAAAGAATATAAAGCATGACAAGTTAAGTCAATTTTTTAGTTGACTCAGGCGTCAACTTAGGTCAAGTCGATCCCCAAGTTAACTCCAACATCGACTTCAAACGCATTTTTATGTTCAACACTAAAAATGAGGAGCAAGAGCTGCCTAAGTCACACATGAAGTTGACTTTGCATGCGACTTGGGTGAAGTTCCATACCAAGTCGACTTCAGCATCAACTTCAACTGCCAGTACGAAATTTGAAAAATGAAGTCACATAACCAAGTCGACTTGACGTATGACTTGAGTGAAGTTGGAACCCAAGTGTAACGCTCCAACTCGAGCATCACATTCTTACCTCAAAAATCTATGGATTGGTAAATATGAATTAAGATTGTTACCTTGATCACGTGGCGGGATTTTAATTGGAACTCATCCATATTTTTTTTCATTTTTTCGTTCATCATCATTTCATTTATAACGTAAGTAATGGTACACTTATACATATCCTTTAAACCATTTCATGTTGTTATACATCGTAGGCCCTCTTGACCTAATCATGACATTTCCATTGCATACATACGTCTATTCAATCATTAGTTCACCTAGAACTTGAAACTTTAAAAAGGTCACATATATATCAATATACCTTAAAACTTTCATTCATAGCATTTCACTCACCATGGCTAATCCTTTTAGCCCACATGGTACTATCTAATACCTTTTCTCCATTTCTTAGGTCCTTGACCGCTTGAGTCTTCCAATATCTGTCTAAGGTTTGGAAAATAAAACGTTAGCGATAACTTAGTAAGCAAGCATTTTGGAGCAAGACTTTTCTTGAAAATCTTTTCTTAAAACATTTTTCTCATAAATCATTTTGGCCAAGGGAAATTGTTTGTCCAAAAACATCTTAACATAAATCATATTTGACAATAGACATTCTCATGTCCACGAAAAGACATTTTTCCACAGAAATCATTTTGGCATTGGATTTTCATATGTCCTAAAACATTTATCCACTTAAACCTTGTTAGAAACGAATATTTATATGTCTTAAAATGTTTTTCACATAAACAATTCGTAAACTTTGGACATGGAAATTCATGATTTCCATTGATGACGTTATCCTTCATGTGACGGTACGCTAACACGGGGAACCCTCTTTCATGGCATGATCCTTTCCATTCTTGGTGCCAGACCTTCCGAATTAGCAACATCAAGGGGGACTCCTTGTCCACTTACTAGCTCGACTAGCCTACCTCACTGGTCCTTTCTGACTTGGCAACGTCAAGGGGGACTCCTTGTCCACTTATTACCTCGACTAGCCTACTTGATTTCAATTCCATGTATAACTTTTAGTCATCCTCGCATTATATACCCCCTTACATATGGAATTTGTCATTCTCATGTAGACCATTGTTTGCACTATCCTTCTTTAAACACCATTTCAATGAAACATCATATAAGTCATGTTTCATCACATTTCAAGCATAATTGCGAAACCATAAACAATCATTTTTTTCAATAGAAATAAACATTTCAATACATATATAAACAAGGAATGACCATCCTTAAATACCTTGTAATGAAAAACTTGTGATTTTTTTTATTAAAGTCGTCATCTTCAAAACTTGTTGCTTTTCATTAAAGCCGTCATTTTCAAAACTTGTGCTTGCCCATTTGTTTAAACATGAGAATAAAAATTTTTATCACACATTATCACATAGAAAGAAAACACCCTGGTCTGCACCACCTGATTTGTGGATTTTGACTTGGGTTTACTGTAGAGAAGTGGCGTCTAGGCGCCAACTCTCTGGACTACTCCATGTCAGCTATGTGTGTTGCAAATGATTAAGGCGTGTAGGGTGGCACCTAGGCGCCAACTCTCTGGTTCTGGATGCCTCAACTTCCATTCAATTCGTCTGCTCTACTCTTATACGTCCTGTCCTTCCTACAAAAGATGGAAAAATTAAATAAATGAACTAAAAATGCCTAAATAATGCAAAATTTTCCTAAAAACTAATTAATGCTCCTAAAATGCAAATTGGATGAAAATTAAGCTAAATGAGTGCAAACTATACCTAATCTCTCGAACTAACATACAAATTAAGTCTGAAATGGGTCATGATAACTCATAAAAATACGAGTTATCATACCCCCAAACTTAAATATTGCTAGTGCTCAAGCAACACATGCAAACAGCATGAACAAAAGAATGAATGAATGTATGAATGAATCAACATATGCAGAAAAATAAAAATCCATTCCTTTTGCTTCCGGTTATGCATTGATCAATTCACTTAGCCATTTTAGAAGGTTGTGATTAATTTAACCAGAAAAATCCATCATTATACAAACAAGGCATAAATTTATCTTTCCAAACCAAGTTACATGTGGATGCTAGAATTCCGTAGTACAAAGTTATATTTCAACAAGTCAATCTTTCATTCGATCAGAAAACTGGTTAGAAAATCAATGAATTCAAGCAAACCAATGATTAAACTGAATATACTTGTTATAGCAAATGGTATCAAGTCACTGAATTCAATCTCTAACAATTGCACATCTTTTTCCCCCCAAACTTATTACAAAAATTCTCCTCACCATATTTTAGGATATCTGGATATATGTTTTCATTTTTTTAAGCGTTGTTACTGTGATTTTCCTTTGCTTTGTACTCGAACCTTGCCATTTGTAGATGCCAAGTCCTGGTTACTCAGCTTAGGTCAACCACCCCCTTTTTATCTTTTTCTAATGCTTTATTAGGGGTACTGAACATGTTTGAGTGAGTTTTTATCATCTCGGTCTGAAAGATATGCTTGTTAGTTAATTAAAACAATTTACTTTGAAATTCCTTTTGATTTTTTTCACATGTTAATTTCAACCTGCTTTATACTTGGTTTCAATCTAAATTGCCCATTCTTTCATGACTTTAATTTCAAATCAAAATTAATCACAGCCTTGCACATTTTCACAATCTGATGAATTGAAATAAAGACAACCTTCATTAGCTGGAATTGGAATGCATACAACATAAACTAAAGCATGAAAATTAAAATGCAAAATTAACCTATGGTTGAAAATTATACACCCCCCAAACTTGAGAGATGCATTGTCATCAATGCATGATCCTAATATGACTAAACAAAGAAAAGAAAATACACTGATAAAAAAAATAAAATAAAAGAAAAAATATATAGAAAGGATTGGAACTCCCTCAAGAATCAAAATTAGTAGCGTCCTCATCATCCTCGTCGGCCTCCTCATCAGGCTGGGGCTGCGATGGCTGCCCAAAACAATCTCTAACCTTTAGCGGCATCGGTGGAAAACCTCCAATTAATTTTCCTACAAAAGTAAAAAACACAACAAAAAAATTAAATAGAAAATGATTGATGGGTTGCCTCCCATCCAGTGCTGAGTTTAACGACTTCCGCTGTTCAATTCTCTTTTAGTTCCACCACCTCCTTGCAACGCTGAAAATCATCTCCCATATAATGCTTAAGATGTTGCCCATTCACGAAAAAACTATTGTCGGATGCTTCGTTACATATTTCTATCACTCCGTTCTCAGTTGCCTTCATCACCATGAATGGAACTGACCATCGAGATTTGAATTTTCCTGGAAATAGCTTCAATCTTGAATTAAAAAGCAGAACTGTCTGACTTGGCTTAAAATTTCGTGTTAAAATTTTTTTATCATCTCATTTCTTCACTTTTTCTTTATAGATCATGGCATTTTCATAGGCTTGCATCTGAAATTCATCTAACTCATTGAGTTGCAGTAATCGGCGTTCCCTTGCTTGTTGCATATCTAGGTTTAGTTTTTTAATTATCCAATCTGCATTGTGCTCCAACTCTAACGGTAGATGGCAGGCTTTTCCATAAATTAGTTGGTGTGGAGATATTCCAAACTGAGTTTTATAGGCAGTTCGATATGCCCATAGTGCATTGTCCAGTTTGGCGAAACTGTCTTTGCGAGAAGAACTGATGGTTTTCTCTAGAATTTGCTTCAATTTTCTGTTGGCCAACTCGACCTATTCGTTAGCTTGCGGATGGTATGCTGTTGTCACTCTGTGGCGTACACCATGTTTGTGTAGAATTGCTAGGAATTGCCGGTTACAGAAATGAGACCCTCCATCGCTAATGATCACTCTTGGTGTGCCAAAATGTGTAAAGATGTTCTTCTTTACGAACTTGAGAACTATTTTAGCATCGCCTGCTTGAGTTGGAATTGCCTCTACCTATTCAGAAACATAATCAACAGCAACTAGGATGTATTGGTTTCCAAATGAGGGGATAAATGGGCCTATGAAATCGATACCCCAGATATCAAATATTTCTACTTCAATAATATTAGTAAGAGGCATCTCATGTCTTTTAGAAATGTCACTTGTCCGTTGGCATTGATCGTATCTTTTGACATAAAAGTGGGCGTCCTTAAATAAAGATGATCAGCAGAATCCCGATTGTAGTATTTTTGTTGCAGTTTTGTCTCCTTGAAAGTGGCCCCCATACGGTGATGAATGGCAGCTTTGTAGTAATGCTTCTGTTCACACTCTGGAATACATTTCTGATACAACTGATTTGGGCATTATTTAAATAAATATGGATCATCCCTGAAATAGAATTTAACATCGCGGAGAAACTTCTTCTTTTAGTGTGAATTCAACCCCGGAGGTAGCATTCTACTAACGATGTAATTGACAAAGTCTGCATACCATGGTGGGCTGCTTGGGGAAATGGAGAAAAGCTGCTCATCCGGAAACACTTCCCGAATTTGCTCCATATCATGAACTAGCTGGGGTCCTTCAAGGCGGGATAGATGGTCACCAACCTGATTTTCAGCTCCCTTTCGGTCTTTGATTTCAAGATTGAATTCTTGTATTAGGAAAACCTATCGGATCAGACGTGGTTTTGCATCTTTTTTCTCGATCAGATATTTAATGGCTGAATGGTCTGTGTAAATGATCACCTTAGTACCCACTAGATATGCTCCGAATTTGAAGAATGCAAATACCACTGCTAGTAATTCCTTTTTTGGTATAGTTTAGTTCATTTGTGCCTCGTTCAAAGTTTTGCTAGCTTAGTAGATGGAATGGAAGACCCTATTTTTTTGCTGCCCCAATACCGCTCCTACTACATAGTCACTTGCATCACACATTAATTTGAAGGGCAGATTCCATGTTGGAGAGAATGATTGATGTAGAAACTAGTTTCTTTTTCAACTCCTGGAAAGCTTCCATGTATTCACTGGTGAATTGGAATGGTATGTCTTTTTTCTAGCAGTGAACATAACAGCTTAGCTATTTTTGAGAAGTGTTTTATGAATTGTCTATAAAATCCTACATGTCCCAGGAAACTAAAAATGCCCTTAACTAAGGCGGGTGGAGGTAGCTTCTCGAGCATTTCAATTTTTGCTTTGTCCACTTTGATTCCTTATTTAGAGACCCTGTAACCAAGTACAATACCCTCTTATACCATAAAATGACATTTTTTCCAGTTAAGACCAAGGTTCGTGTCCTCACATCACTGGAGCACCTTTGATAGGTTGGTTAAGCACTCGTCTTAGGAATTTCTGAATACCGAGAAATCATCCATGAAGACATCCAGAAAATCTTCCACCATGTTCGTGAAAATAGCCATCATACATCACTGAAATGTGCCTGGAGCATTACATAGGCCAAACGACAATCGCGTGAATGCGAATGTGCCATAAGGACATGTAAACGTGATTTTTTCTTGGTCTTACAGTGCTATCATAATTTGATCGTAACCTGAATAACCATAAACAAAGCAGTAGAATTCATGTCCTGCTAGCCTGTCTAGCATCTGATCAATGAATGGAAGTGGAAAATGATCTTTTCGGGTAGCTTTATTCAGCTTGCGATAGTCCTGTTGAAAATATGTGGAAAACTAGCTAAATCTATATTTTGATGATTAACAAATCAATTTGAGTAAGTCTTGGATACTAATATGTTTGTGGAAATATTTAAGGCATATACATTTGAAGGAAATAGAGCATGGAAGGCCAAGTCGTTTTTCAAGTCGACTCCAAGATCGACTTCAAGAAGCCAAAACTGTCCAGAATTAAAAATGGGAGAAGAGCAGGTGAATTCGTAGGCCAAGTCGACTCCACTTGAGACTTGAGAAGCCAAGTCGTAAACGAAATCGACTCCAATATCGACTTCAGTCGGGAAATTCACTCCAGAGCTGAACTCGGGACGGAAGAATGCCGAAGTTGCAAACGAAGTCAACTCCAGTTGCGACTTAGGCGAAGTCGACCCCAAGTGCGACTTGAGGTCTTCTAAGTTCAAGGATGATGATTCAAGCTTATTTCAAAGATCATCTTAAGATCTCTCAAATCCAAATCAAGATGCAAACACATTTTCAAAGAACAACTTGATTTATCTCAAGTTTAAAGCAAGGATTCAAGTTCAAGATCAAATCAAGTCTATCAAGTCCAAGGCAAATATTCAAATATGCTTCAAGATAAAGAAATAATCAAGTCATAAAGACCAAATGAGTCCAATGCAAAGCATGGTGCATGAATCAATCATGAAAGGATCAAACTCTCTTCAGATTCACACGATTCAAGCCAATCCAAGATGAATCAAAGACAAGGTCTTTAAGATCAACAAGATCTACAAGTATGAGGAGCCATCCTAGAATGAAAGCAACTAAAGGAAGAAAGCCAAGCAAGATAGAAGCAAATCAATGAGGATCAAAGTATATTTTTAGCGAAGACCGAGTCAAGTCGCAACCCAAGTCGACTCCATGATCGACTCTAGTTGAAGTCTGAAGCCAAAGTCGACTCAAGACTCAGACTCGGAACTTGAAGAGGTGAAGTCGCACCCGAAGTCAACTCCACCTGCGACTAGGGTCAAGTCGATACCCAAGTCGACCTGACCTGGAACTTGAAGTCGCGAACAGAAGGCGAAGTCGCACCCGAAGTCGACTCCATCTGCGACTTGGGTGAAGTCGCATCCGAAGTCGACTCCGCCTGCGACTTGGGTTGTAACGGTCAAAATTTATTCGAACGTTGGCGCATTTAATACGCGCCAACCACCTTAAAATGTTCGGATTCCCTCCACAATTATAAAGGGGAGTTATTGTGGACGAGGGAAACAACTAAAAAATATTAAGTGTGCTTAACTCCGATATTCAAGAGATTCAAAGAGATCAAGTCATTCAAAGAAGAAGAACTTTGCTTCAAACTGCAAGAGCTCTATTTCAGATTCTTCAAAGCCTACATTACAAGTTCTTCTCTGTGCCAAATCGTTTCTACACATCTATAAAGTGTAGAATTCTTTTGTTATTTCTTTTATTTGTGTTAAACTTGATTTAGTTTGTGGAACTAAGATCAAGTAAGCAAAGTAGTGTGTGATTGGAGTGGAACTCATCACCTGCTTGTGCTTTGTATTGTTGAAGCCCCCTAGGGCTAGAATCTAGAAGAGCGCAGTGGCTCTAATTGTATTAGAAGAATATAATAGTGGAACCCAAGTCACAAGGAGTGTGAGCTTGGAAGAGTGGAGTAGGGAGGTTGCCCGATCTACTATAAAATCTTGTCTGCTTGATTTTATTTCCACTCTCTACATTACATTTCTTTCCATTTTATTTCTTCATTCAAGGGGATTAAACTTACAAGGGGTTATGTTTTTAAGTTACCAAAAAAATTTTTAAGAACCCAATTCACCCCTCCCCTATTGGGTTTTGCCATTAACTCGGGGCCAACAAGTGGTATCAGAGCAGGTCTTTGAGTTTATCAAAGAAATCTGATTGTCATGGCATCCCAATCTACTTCTGTTCCCGCTTTTGCTAAGGGCCAATCATTCACTTGGCCACCATTGTTTGATGGGAACAACTTTGGTTATTGAAAACTTCGTATGAAGCAACTCATCATGGCTACCGACGTGGATTCTTGGATGGCAATCCAAGATAGTGTAACATTGCCTATAAATGAAAGAGCTTCCAAGTGGACTGAAGAGGAAGTAAGAACTGTAAAGAGCAATGCTAAGGCTATGAACTCACTATTTTGTGCTCTTTCAGCCTCTGAGTATGATAGAGTATCTTCTTGTCTAACTGCTAAAGAAATATGGGATACTCTAACATCTATTTATGAAGAAACTTCTCAAGTCCAAGGGACTAGGAGAAATATTTTGATAGGAGAATTGAAAAGCTTTAAAATGCTAGATATAGAGAATATTTCTGAAATGTTTGCTAGATTTTCTAAAATTACTAACACTTTCAAAGGTCTTGGAAAGGCTATCTCTGAATTTGAACAGGTCATGAAGATCCTAAGAGCTTTACCGGATTCATGGACTCCAAAGATTACAACAATTGAAGAAGCCAAAGACCTAAACAAACAAAAGCTAGAAGATCTAATTAGCTCATTAATGTCACATGAGCTAATTAAGAGAAGAAACGAAGATAATCATAAAGAAAAGAGAACTATTGCACTAAAGGCTACCCGTAACTCAGAAGAATCTACCTCCTCTTCTCATAACGAAAATGAAGATATTGCACTTCTCACTTGCAAATTTTGAAAATTTGTGAGAAAAGAAAGGAACTTCAAAGACTTCAAAAAAAGAACACGAAGAGAGAAGAAGAAGGAGCCAACGAAGTGCTACAAATGCGGCGGGATAGGATATATGCAAGCTCAATGTCCTACGCCGGAAGAAAAATCAAAAGAGTATCAAGAGAGGAAGGATATGAAGGCAGAAAATACCAAAGGCCAAAGGGAAGAGGCATGTACGTCAATGAAGAGACTTCATCAACAAGCAGCTCTTCAACCGACGATAATGATGCAGCAAATTGCGCAAGAATATGCTGCATGGCACAGATCGAACAAGAAGAAGACTTGTTCTATTTAAACACAACTGAAGTTTTGGAAGAACAAACCACCTCAACAAAATGCACAAGCAATGAAGAGGTAACTTCCAAACATTGTCATTCTCAATCTAGTTATTCTTCTTTTCATGAATGCCTCAAATGTACTAAATTAGAAGAACTGCAAATTGCTTATGATTCATTATATGAGGAAATCAAAAGGCTAGATAACAAGTTGTCATTGAAGAGACAACAATGTAACTTCATTATCATTGAAAATGGAAAACTAGCTGAAAAGTTAACAAAACTGAAAGAAGAAAATGAATCATTGTTGAAAGTGGTAGAGAAATTGAGAAAGGAGAACAAATCATTAAATGAATCATTAGCAAAGTTCTCTAATCCTGGAAAAAATGTAAAGATGTTTTTGAACATGACTCCTCAAACAAATAAAAGAGGCCTTGGATATTGTGCTTTTGAGCAAAACGAAAGTGGCAAATCGAATGTGCCGATACTTGGAAAATATCAAACCAAAACTGCATCAATACACAAGCCAAAAAGGAAAAATGTCATGTGGACTAGAAGGCC
>JAXCLR010000063.1:29901901-29917754 GCA_035584095.1 Annona squamosa | reverse complement strand
GGGAACTTAAAGATGGGGCAAGTTGAAGATCAAACATAAGAGATCATAGCATAATGTGTTAAATTTCAGTTCTTTTATATTTGTGCTCTTTTGATATTCATATATGTAGACGGTTACTAAAATGGATTTACTTTGATAAGTAATTGTATTTGTTATTTTGGATTGGATTATAACTTTTGTGGATGCACATATGCATGATCATTAGGTTTGCCTGATGTATATGGGTAACATTCAATGATTTTTTTTCTATATGAATGTCCTTATTATATGAAGATGTAAGTATATAAATATAGAATTGAAATGTTTATGATTATCAGGTCATGTATTCCATATTATCCCTTGTATATTAAGGGGAGATGCTACCGAATTTTTCTTAGAATGTGTAGCCCCATTGATTAGTTATTGAGTATTTCTATGAATATGACGTTACAACAAGAATGATAAATGGCAAACATGATTATCAAACTATGGTAACTAGGCAAGTTTGAAATATTTATGAGGAAATGATGACTAAGCTGTGCGTTAATTTTTTTGTGGTGGGAGGGGTTATGGCATTTGGGTCTTGTCATGTCATTTCACTAGTTTAAGTTAGAAGGAGGCAAAAGGGTTCTCCATTTTGACTTGTAGAACCCTTTTCTTGCCTGCATAGATCCTTCCATATAAAAACTTCTTTTTGACCTAACTTGCTAAATTCAATGTTTGCTTGAATGGATGATGGGAGTTCCAATAATATATCATGCTTCACTTTGTTTAGTGATGCAATTTGATTTTATAGTGGAATTTATCATGAATATGATTCCCCCATACTTGAGTGTTTTATTGATCAAATATTAGTAGAATAGATTAGAATAACTAGCTCCTATTGCATCCATCTATACAATCATGAACTATTTTTCAGCTGAGAGAAGATGCGTTGTTGTTGTTCTTTATCAGACTGTTTATCTTTGCATTCATTCTTTTCAATTTTCGTTGTAATGTTAACATTAGTTGATTTACAGGATGATAAATGAAAATTTTCACATCATAGTGTTCCGTTAACAGAATCCCAGGTACTATCGTTAAACTATTTTCATTCTGTTTTATTTAATATCGCTTACTAGGTAGGATAGCACATCAGTTAGTCATATTGACAAAGAGGACAAATATTTTTTCTCTCAAATGTACTTGATGTGTAGGTGGGTGTGTTGATTGCATCTTTATTAGGAAGTTCTTTCTTGCTTGATATGTTTTCTTCAGGTTGAATGTTATGAATGTTATACTATGTACTTGCTCAAGCATAGTTTGAAGTAAGATGTGCAACTTCATGCAATTCTGTTCATAACTCTGAAAGGTTTGTTATGCCTTGCGTTATTTATTCATTCCAAAAGTTCTCTTTATTTTTTTTTGGAATTTATTTATGGTAGATGTCTTTTGTTTTTGGGTGTGTTTATCTTTTTAGTAGTCATTCATCCCCATTTTCTAGTAGAATTTGTTCTTCCTCAGCACGTTAGGTATTTTTGTTTTTGTTCTTGTTAATTTCGGCTCTGACAGATATGACACCTTGATGTTTTACGTTATGATTTTTTTAGTTATATTCACATAAGTTGTAGAATGTATTCTTTTTAGATTATTTTTTTCGATTAAAACATGTGTCATGTTTATGTTCCGTTAGGCTTAATTGTTTTGATGTTTCAGTGTGATCGTTCTATGTAGATGTAGTCATGAGTGGAATAAGAGTTGACTATAGATATATAATAGATGGTTTGTTTGGATTGATTTAGTTGCTGTTAGGTTCATCAATCACCTTTTTTTTGAGTTCTCATTTACTATCATTTTAATTTCGATTCTAGTTGTGGCCTTTGGTTTTAGTGTTAAAGGTAATAGTTGGTCTAATTTAGGCATGAAAATGATCTGATGGAATAATAGATTCCTAATGCTCTCCCGTAAATACTATATGTATGCAAGCAATATGACTTAATTTATTTTGTAAAGATTTATGCTTAGTGGATATGGTTAAGTTGGATAGCCTTGTTTTGTGAGTGGAGTGATTTTTGTAATCTCCTATATGTATTCATTTTGTGTTTCTTCTAAGAATCTGCGATAAAAAAGGGTTGTTATTAGTTTAATACTTGGAAAGGAATGTTCAAATGAATGTAGTTATGGCTTGCTTGGGGCCCATATTTCGTTACAATGCTTAGTGTAATACTGATTCTTTTCATTTTGAGAACTGTAATATGAAAAAATTGTATATCAGGTGTTTTACTCAAGCTATTATTTGAAAAAGGATTATTATGATGATGTATAGGATTTCAAATCTACCAAGTATCATTAATTTTAATGTTGAAGCCTGTAGCATGCAATTTGAGTGGTTCAGAAAGATATAAACGTCTTTGATACACATTGAACACGACTCAAGGTCAACAAGAATATGCTGTGGGATTCTTCTAGCTAACCCACTTAGATGGAAGCCAAAATTTTGTAAGGATTTGGTCAATTTGAAAAAAATTATATGAAACAATCACAACCCATAATTAGAAATTTCCTCCTTTCAATATGCTCATTTTGGATTGAGAAAGATTCTAAAGTTCCATCTATTTTGCACATGGATTATATCAAAGGTAATCATGTTGGTTCAAAGAAAACTTATTCAATTATGACTTGTTTATTTCTTTTTCTGCCCTAGTTTACTTAGATCTTGTTACATAGTTATATCAAGCACTACTTAAAGTAAATATAACATTTTCTTCTTCTTGAATCAACGTGAAAATAAACTTATTATGTTGTGTATTTGTTGCTTGCTAAAAATTCATCTATTATTCGTGAGCAAGCAGCTAACCATCAGCATAAGCTTGTTTCTATTTTTTTCGTTGAAAATAATTCTCTTCATGTGTTTCCCAAGTGTTTTCTAACACTTACACAACATTGATGCCGACTACATATATTTTATGGTGTTTTTTTCATGACTGATTGATGCGGCTCATGTTGATGCAAAGCCATTTTCTACCGTGCTATATGCTCACTTGCCACACATTTATGAAATCAAAATTCCCATGGTTTTGTGAAGTGAGTTGCAAGTCTCATACAGTAGATGCCTCCTATAGGTAACTAGCCAGTTTTCATTCATCAGTTCCGTTAGTCGACTAAGCAAAAGAATGGCTACGGAATGATTGGATGAAGTCTTAATCTTTTTTGCAGTTTCTGATGATCTGTGGATTTACTGATCAATGATCTGTTTCGATTTTTAGGCAGGGTGAATTTTAGATTAATTTACATGAGACCTTTCTGATTGCAGTCATGCTGTAGATGGACATTTTTAGATATGATGCCATACATATTGTTGTGAGAATGCATGCATAGAAAAGATAGATGGGCAATGTCTGTGCATGGATACTAGCATGTATTTCTAGGAAGTTTTTATGGATAAGGATGAGCAAAGAGAAAGGATAAAAGTAGGGTTAGCTTGTTATAATGTTTCAAGATTGTTATCAATTTTTTCTTTAAGAAAATTGACTGTTAGCTGACGTCTGTTTAACAAAGCTAAAGTTACCATTGGTTTTTGTTGCTCTACTCACAATGAGAAAGTATACAACAGTAACGAGAAATGGTGTTCTGTGGATTATCCATTTCTTCATGTTTGAAATACTTGAAGCTATGAATTCATTGATTGCTGCTCCAAAGCTTGAACTAGAACCCATCTTTTCCCCTTTGTCTTAGACTTGCCCATGCTGAAATGTTACTACTAGATTGTTTCTTCTTCTTGGCAAGACCTGGAACTGAGTTTTATTGACTATGGTTCTGAAGTCCAGAATCCTTCCATCTCAGATTTGATTTTGTGGTGGGGGTAGGGGTGGGGGGGATTTTGTATTATTTTTGACTTTATCCATGCTTCAAAATAAATTTGTAACATTTGGAAAAAATTTACTGCCATCTCATTTCAGCATGCTAGGAATTTTATATTAGTTTCTTTATTCTTCTTTGAACTTTTTGTTTTGAGCTTCCAATAACAGCATATTGTGCTCCTGGTCCCATTCCCTTATTTTTAGTTTGCAACATATTTGCTCATGGGGTTTTCCTAATAAAACAAGAGGATACTTTTTGGTATTTGATTCACCAACTACTGTATTGTGAGAGATAGGTGTTGTAAGAGTGTGTTTTGATTCTTTGATAAATGAAGCTACTAAGCGAGTCTTACTATGAAATTTTCAATCTGTATTCTAGAGTTCCCCTTGCAAATGATTTGAAATTACTTGTTTACGGCATCCACAATGTTGGTTAAAATCTATTTTTTAGGCCTGTTGTGGCAAAGTAATGTAACATATGTTAAAGAAATTGTCATGCTTGGAGTAGTGTTGAATGCCAACTTGTTGCTTTGCCTTTTCACTTGGAGTGTCTGCTTCTTTTTTGATTTGGAAGGATTGTGGGCACCATATATTTATTTCTTGGTGGTTCATAGGTTTAATTATCCATGTATTTTAAATTTGGTCTTTCGGGAACCAACCTACGTTCTCTTTCAACTTAGGAAGTTGTTTCTTTTTTCCTTTTCCCTTTGTTTTTCACATTTGTATTTTGCAGATAGAGCTAATCCCAAGCGAAAATCTGCCTCTTGGGTTTGATTCAAGTACATGCCGCAGTGTGTGTGTGTCATTAGGACTTTTTCTTTTTTCTTTTTATTTCATTTGTTTTGCTTAATATTTATGATTTTTCGATATATTCTGTTGTTTCTTTACATCATATAACTGTTTAAATATTTAGGTGTTCACTTGCCTTAATTTTCTGTTTTAGATGTTAGAAATGGTTACTTTATATCATGTTAAGCACATAGAAGTTACTTCCATATTTAGATTCATAGAATCCATTATTTTGAAATAGTTAATAAGCATTTCGCTCATGGTTCATATAATTCACTACTGTTTTGAAGTGTAACATGAGTATTACAAGATTGATATTTCAAAATTTATTGCCGCTTGCAACGCTGCACTTCAACGCCTTATGGTTCATAATAAAGTATTTGATTCCTTCTTTGTATTTGTAATGGTTCTCTATGAATTCTGTAACTGCCTTCCATGGACTCGTTAAAGCACGCTCCTGGTATCTTTTCTCTTGTTTATATTTTTTTCATTTTAGCCATGGATCATAAAAATATTAATTAGGCTACCATACATATTACATTAATTTATTTGATTCCTGAAAAATCAGTTAGTATAGGTTCTCTAAGAATTTTGCAACTACCTTCCATGACTCTCATTCGCTAGCTCCCATTTTCTAACCTCTAGTTTATATTTTTTCAATTTAGCCACGGATCATACCGAGGTATATGTGAACCTACTAGGGTTTAAATCTTCGCGCACTTGCATCTTCATTAATCCTTGAAATTTTGTTCACGAAACTATTTTTCCGTGAGCTTCAAGCCATTAAATCCTTGATTTAGGATTGATTTATGTTACAATTCAAGGAGGACCACTCAACAGACATTTTCATATCTAATTTACATACTTCGATTAAATGCTTCCCAAGGTCTACATTTGGCCGAAATGACATGTTATGTTCCTCATTTATTAGGAGAATTAATCTTTTTAATATTTCATATACTTTTCCAAGATTTTTTAGATTAATTTTCATAACGACATAGGCGAAGTTTCTGCTTCCATGAACTCTCCTGTAGTAGATCTTCCCGCCACAGCTCTTAACACTCGAGAGATATGTTAGTATATCTTGTTCCATTTGAATACATGAGTTCTTAGTTTTTTGGCTTTGAATTGAATTAAATTTCGTGGGAAATTCAATTGTTTTGACTACATTACCCTAGTTGATATATTTTTGTTTAAAATTTTCGCAACTCAAGATGGGATGTTGCATGATTGGACAGGCAGTGTGCAACTAGTTTCGCTGTGAGTTTAATAAAGAGATGGCCATCACTTTATGTAAAAGTTAAATGTTCATTGGAAGCCATTAAATTCTTATTATGTTTGGCATATTTTTTTTAATGGATCAATTAAAATTTCTTCTTTCTATGTTAAAATTAGCAACTCGTTGGTTTGTTAAATTCTTATGAAGGCTTAGATGTCTTTCATATATCAAAGGATTAATAAAATAGATGTTTTATTTCAATTTAATTCACTACTATTTGTGATGATTCTTGTTAAATCTTTTTAAATTGAATTAATATCTTCTACATCTTCGATAAGGCATGGATAACATGCTTAAAGAGTTCCTTTTAAAGGTTTTTTCACATTTGTAAGTCTTTCATATATATATATATATATCCATATGTATATACAATTTTACTAAAATATGAACCTCTGGTATTGAAATTTCTGTTTACTCTTGTTCTCTCCACTTTCATACTTCACACACATGTCTTATTATATGTAAGTAGGAATGGTTGACTAGAATGGTGTACTAGAATTTTGTTCTTTTTGTCTTTTGTAGTTAGCTGTATAGTTTCATAACCAAGTCTCAATTCCTTTCTTACTGCTATTATAAATATATATTACAAACAAATATATTTCGTACTGTTTGAAAATTTGAAAATGTGTTGTGAATGCCAAATTACAGAAAAAGGAGTGCATGTATTGGGTGGGAGAAAAGACGGCCTTCGAGAAGAAGTCCAGACTTAGTAGGTAATCATCAATGGCCCTGTATTGTAGTTAATCTGAATGGTCCTTGCAGAATGTGATAATCCTGCTAAAAATTAAATTAACCTATATGTAATCTACTGTCCGTCTACAACAGATTCAAAGTTAGGCTTTGTATTATCCTAAATAGATGTCATTCTACATGTCCGTTGCATTTAGACCGATCATTTTTCTTCTAATTATGGGAAAATTGGGTTTCAACCTCCTTTCACTTGTGTCCCAATGGGTTTAAGGGATGGATGCGCTAAATAATTATTGTCAACATTCACATATCCCTTGAAAACATCCAACTTTTGGGTTGTAGTAAACAATATTGATAATGGATTTATATATTTTTCTGTATTTACAACCATTATCTTAACGTATGTATTTCGTTGCTTCATATAATTCACAACATCTCAATATAAAGGAAGCTCATTCGAGGATCAAATGGAAACATGTGGACCAGAGAACGGTTTGGGTGGTGGACATGAAGGACGTGGCCAAAATGAAGCTAAGACCATTAAACCCTGTGTAGTCCAAGAATTTGAATGTGAAGATCGGGCATGGGAATGCTACAATTTCAATGACAAACAAATGGGACTTAGCATCCACAAGGGTCAGCGTTGTATTCTATCCACTACTGGTGATGTGGTTTAGAGACGATATGTATGTTCTACAGAGGGTTATTCTAGAAGTGTACATTGCAACGACTCCAATGATCCGTCAGTGAATAAAGTAGGCAAATGACTCCAATCAAATCGAGTAGGATGTGCAACAGAGATGGTTGTATCGCGAAAGAGGGAAGGGTCCTGGACGGTCGTCCAGTTTGTCGATCAACACAGTCATCTTCTAGCGACCGCAGAGGAATGTTTGTACCTTAGATCACACAGAAAGGTCGACCGTGACACCTGTCGTCTCTTAGATGACTATAGGACTGTTGGCATTTGTCCTTCTAAAGCATATGACTTGGCTACTACCATCGAACGACGTGGTGTGGGGAACAACTTCACTCGTGGAGACATCAAGAACTGCATCTGTCGGTCCTGCAATGGAATCATCGAGCGTGATACACAATGCATGTTGGATTATTTACTGGCAAAGCAACATGCAGATCCTACTTTGTTTGTTACGGATATGAGCAATGAGAAGGGTCAACTAACGCACGTCTTCTGGGTTGATGAAAGATTTAGACTTGATTTTAAAGTATTCAATGACATCCTTTGCTTCGATACGATGTACAAAATAAACCAGTACAAGATGTTGTTCGCACCCTTTGTCGAAATGAATCACCATAAACAAACTATTATTTTCCGTTGTGCACTCAGGAGCAATGAGTCTTTCAAATCATTTACATGGTTATTTAATCAATTCAAGGCTGCAGTCAGAAGGGATAGTTCGGTGGCCATCATCACAGATCAAGATGCATCCATTACTTTAGAAATTGCTGCTGTCTTTCCTGAAGTAGTCCATAAATTCTGTTTGTGGCATATCTTACGGAAGATCCCTGAAAAGTTAGGATGTGTCTACAATGAATAGTTCAAATTGAAAGTTGAATTTGAGCAGCTAATATACCATATAGGTAACATAGAGGAATTTGAAGTGCGATAGTCGTGATTCCTTCTATCATATGAACTACAAAGCAATAGCTGGTTATCCTCCTTATATGACATACAAAAAAGTGGGTTCTTTTATTCCAGAGAGGTACTCGATTCATGGGCATGTGCACTAATCAAAGAAGCGAGACCTTTCATGTAATTTTGGATGGATATATAACTTGACACACTTGTCTGTTGGATTTTATGAAATAATTTGACAAACTTTTGACCAAGCATCATCAAGATGAGGTGTTGGCAGATAAAAAAACTCGCGAGTGCCCACTTGTTCCTAAGACATCTATGACTATGGAAAAGAGTATTTTCGAACAATACACATATGAATTTTATAGAGACACACAAGTTCAGATGTGAGAAAGTAATGCATACAATATAACCAAGCTCGAGGCAGATGAGTGTAACATCATTTATGAAGTGAATAATCCGAGCAAACACCGTGAAGGACGCATAATTGAGTTCAATATTCTACACAACTTTGGGACGTGCACGTGTTTGATGTGGGAGTCAACTGGAATTATTTGTCGACATCTATTCATTTTGTTGTGAATGTTGCATATGCAAGTGATACCTCCCAGCTTCATTTTGCAACGTATATGTAGAGACCCTAGAAGAGGCATTGTGTTACCCAAATTGTAACCACAAAGTACGACTGTAGTTGAGGATAAACTCATGGCATGTTTTCGTCACATTCATATGCTAGTAGTGGGCAAACGACATATTCCTCACCATGCTTATTATTGGGCAGAACAATTGTTGAATGAGGTTCAATATATGATTAAGGTGTATGATGGTAATCCTGTTATTACTACTAACAAAGGTGCAGACGATGCCATGGATATGGATGAAAATTATTCAAGTGAAGACCTATGGATATGGATGAAAATTATTCAAGTGAAGACTTCGGCCAGGAAAAGGTCAACCGGAAGGGAGCACGATGCAACGTCATTTGAAGCAAAAGAAATATTCTTGAATGAATGAGCCAACATGTGTATCAATGCTTGACTTTCTCTTTCGAATGCTATTTTTTTTTGTGAAATAGACTGACAGAGATATTATGTAAGTAAGTAGGTAAATGTGAACGATTGATGATCGTTAACAGGTTGTGTTCTTCATGGATACTGTTATACAATTGGTAGCATTATAAGATTAGTTATTAATTTATCTAAATGACTTACTCAAGCAGAGAATGATCATGTATGTTATATGACTGTACTATCTTGCCTAATGTTTTTCCTCATCTTCTTAGTGTTTGACTACAACTTTATATTTTCACTACATCCTCTTATTTTTTGTTTTGCACAGGTAGAAGATTTCAGATCAGGTTGAATATGGAAGGAGATGGTGGGGCACCACCTAAGCCTAGGGAGAAAAGACTAAAGTCATTGTGTAACTAGAAAGCAATGCATACTATAGTACATGAGCTATCAGAAGATCAATGTATTGTTGTGAAAACTCTTGTATTTGGAGGTCTTTTGTCCTTGGAGTGCAATAAGTATTGCCCCCAGCTTATTCGATAGCTCATGGATAAATATGATATCCACACATGCATGTTCAAGTTCAACAATGGTGTCTTCTCCGTGATGGAGCGTGACGTGGAGCCAATTCTAGGACTCTCTACCCGCGGCGAATCAGTGGAGCCTCTCAAATCTCGTACGAGTGTTCAATTTCTTCGTGATAAATATGAATTAACGAAGAGGACAATGGTACTGCATGTCAATCGCTTCCTTTCTGTGATTTGAGAGGGTCTATGCAACGATGAATTTCGACAGGCCTTTACACTGTGGGTGCTCAACACATTTTTATGCCTCATTTCAAATGGCCGGACTTGAGATTTTTATTTACATCATGTCATAGATCCATCTGGCATTCATAAGTTTGCTTGGGGCCGTCATGTACTAGATATCATGAACAAGGTGCTTAAGTCCTACATTTAGAAAAGCAAGCAAACTGTTGAATGTTGTGTTGCGCTCTTACAGGTTGGTGCATATGGGATATTAAATCCCTAAGTTGTAAATAACTCTTTTTGGATTCACATGATGATTGGAGTCTGTGTGAGTTTCTATTACAGGTATGGTTCTTTGCGCATGCTGCTCATGATGCTATGTCACCAGCTGGGATGCAAGTTGCCCTACCTCTGATTAAGTATTGGGATGATAAATAAACCTCTGAGATGGACAAAAAATTGAGGTCCATAGGATATGAAAATGCTCAGGTATGTAATTTTAAAACTTATCAAACTGATTCCATGCTACTATCCTTACCGAATGCATATACCCTCAAATCCAGAGATTGACAAGTTGAAATATATTACTTTAATAGGTGAATGCCGAAATAGTGTTGAATGTTATGGATGCACAACTTTACCAACTCGTCGATTTTTTCATGCCTTGGAAAGACATTTTCAAAGGGAAAGTACCACTAGTTGATGGGGGATCAGACCCTTTGAAGATGAGGATCATATGCAATGTCAAACAGTAGATGCCACTCATTTCTAGTCGATGGCTAAGTCATTCAGCCACGAGTGTCCTAGTTGTCCATCACTGGGTCGACACACTATTAACCAACCAATGGGTACTATAGCTGACGCGAAGGGGACTAAACGCACTTTATTTAACAACGAAGGAGTAAAAAACCAAGTTCTATCAAAAGAAGATGAGTACCTCGATTATGATTGCCCTACCCTCTATGAGGAAGCACACACTTAGGAGCAGATAGGTAGTTTCGACGCCAAGACTACTACGCCAGAAGTCACATGTAAAGTCGAGCTGGAGACAGACATGAAGCGGTTAAGTGCTAAGGTAGATGAGTTATCAAGCATTGTTATGGTATGAACCTAGTTGACAACTTGTCATTACCATGCAAATAACCATTATTATGGGTCATTTTTCTTATAAGTTTTCTATGAACTTTGGAATGGATAGAAGACACAAGCCTCTATAGATGTTGCTGATCTAAGTGGTGACACCACTCGCACTGCTATAAAGGTGGGTGGTGATAGATTTCGTCTCACTGTTATCCATGTTGCGTGTAGCTTACCTTTGTCATATTGTTCATCTACCTAAGGTTAATATATATATATTAAATGTTTAAATTTCTTGATAGACACTCAAAGAATTATTCGAAAGAATGGACCGGCCATGAGCAGCTCTCATGATGTTATATCCAGATTGATTACGATAGCTATGAAATCTTCATACTCAAGATGGTATATAGTGTCTGGATTATTGTAATAAAATTATTTGATTGTGTGTAAATGCAGGATGGCTCAATCGGGGCAGAGCAAACTGTCCTGCAAGGCTCTGGAACAAAGGATACTCTATGTGCACCTTCTAGTATTTTGTTGGGAGCTGGGAAGCCTTCTACATCTCCACCCAAGGAGGACAAGGAGCAGTTGCGCAGTATGTCCGACGCAAAGGACGCAAGCTTTGCTGTCCACCTAAAGGAGTCAGAGGTTATAATGGTCGAGGAGGATAACAAAAGCCCAGGGATAGTTGAGCCTGAACGTAGTCAGCTGCAGCCATTAGGTCGTAAGCAACGAGTGAAGAAGAAGTCCAGCTAGCTGACCAATCCCTACACCTCAATCGGTGCACGAAAGCAGTCACGTACAACAGAGGATCCCAATGGCGTAGGGAACCAAGTTCAATCATTGTTTAGTACTTCAAAATGTACCTTCATATATATGTGATAATTGTTTTATTTTATGTCATCCTCTATATTTTCATACGAAATAGTTTTCACTGCAATAGTGTCTTAATATCCATGTATATTTTATTTCATTACTCCAATATATGGCCGCAGCTTGTTACCAGAGAGACAGATCACTTTGCCCCATGGATGCAGAATTTGACTAACACTGATATTAGGCTTGTCAATTTTGCATTCGACTTTGGCGAGGAAAACAGGTTTTAGCTAATGCTCATGTCGCATTCCTATCTTTTTTCGCATGTCTTATATTATCAATTTATACATTCTTACAAACGTTATTCCTTTATCAGTGAATTTGTCTTTTCCATGGGTGCATTTAATATTATTCATAGTACCTTCTGCAGTTTGGCACCTTTGCAAAAGGTGTCCACTCATGTAAGTCATTTATATATCTATATTTGTTTGACTACATTTTTCCTACGATATCCTATTGAATTGGGTGCTCATTTCTTTTAATATGATTTTGAGATTGCATTGTTTTTAGTTTGTGAAGGTCTTTGACGCATACACCAATCTCCTAAAGCGTCAACAGGCAGAGAAAAGAGCTAGTCCACCGGGTCGATATTATACGGACTCTAGATTTACGGTATATCAATTTTAACTACATATCTGTCTATATGTACATTCTCATGCATTATCAATATCACTGACTCAATATCATGAAAGGTAACGAATCATGCTTCCTTTTTGTAAAAATACATGCTTTGAGAGAATGATGTTCCAATTGGCATATTAAAGGATGAAGTAAACACTTTGCATCTCCCAACTACTAACTAGGTTAGAATATCGAAGAATTTTAAAACACTTAATCCTTTTTGCCATTGCCGATGACATGCAATATTTAAGATTTTCATTTATAAAAAATTTTCTTGCTTAGGTCCTAATCCCAATTTGCCATGAAGATCATTGGATTGCAAATGTAGTTGATATGAAACAAAAGTGTATATATTACATGGACTTGTTAATGCTTTCTAATTGAAAATGTGATGCTTTTGTGGCTCCATGACTGGTATCATCTCCCAACTGCTCATATACGTGGTTTTTTTAAATTTCTTAATATGAATATAAGCTGTAAAATGCATATGAACATTTCTTATATTATGATAGGTTTCTGCTTTTACTAGTTTGTTCACAAGCATTGTGCATACAGAAGATTTCTCATTATATGAGCGGGCATCCACCGTTGATCTACTATTGTAGGGTACCTTGTGAATACTATACAATAATGTCATTGGAGTCTGAACGATTTGGGAAAATATGTTGCACATCGATATAATTTAGTGCTTCTCCAAATCCCTAAGTCACCCACGTCTTTCTATTTTCTCAGTAGTACGTTGATTAGAATAAATAATTGAAAACAATGTGAGACTTTTTAACTCACGAGTTATATGACATTCATATATCTATTATCACAGTTTTGACTATGGTATATTTTGCTACGTGTCATATTTTAATAGACCAGGAATGCTACATTATAGTCGGGTAGGTAAGATGGACTTTTTACGTAATTATATTTTGCTAAATACATATTAGCTTATATTGATATGCAAGATTAAAACGAACCATTCTCAACATATATTGTTTAGCATGTTGGCAACAAAGCCTGGGGAATAAGGCAAAATTATTGATGGTAGACACAAAAGGTGGGACAGATATTTCTTCTTTCAACTCATCTTTTCATGCAGCACTAGATAACTTTATGACTTTTTTTTATTCTTTTCATCAATGCAGGCAGATATTGATTCGACGCGGCAAGTGATTAGCGCTCGAATGTTAGATAGCCCACATAACAAAGTAAGGAACCAAGTCATGCAGATGACATATCGGAACTACAGACGGAGGTCGTCAATGATTAATACCTAATTTTATATATGAACATGTTCACCTCCGGATTTGAATGTACAGATGTTAGCCTTCATCGTGTTAAGCAAACTTAAAGACATTGTGGCATGTATGAGAGAGTTGGACTAGAAAATTAATCACTTAAAACTTAGCATGTTGACATTCCCAATCACTATGTACCACATGTTGTACACAAGAACTATTTATCGCATTTCACATAATATGTGCCCTTATGATAGATAAGTTAATCAAATATGTTTGATACACAGTACAGAAATGAACACTATCTTTCTAAATTTTTTTTAATTCATGAATGAACAAAGAGCCAGCTACATGGGATTCCCCATGCGTTTGTTCGTGGGACACCCCTCCCCACCTAATTTTCTTTAATTTTTCATAAACATATAGATTTAGGTGTATTTAATGGATAAATCAAGTTTTATAATGGCTGCTGATTTTAAAATATTTTTTATTTTTAAATACAGTAACATTTTTCTTAATTTTTAACTCTAAAATTATGAATGGTAAAACTTAAAGTATAGGTTAAATACACCTAATTCTACATATTTATAAAAAAAATTAATAAATAAAGGAAAAAGGTCCCATGCGGCCTAACACACGAGATCATGTCTCTTAATATAATCACTTTCAACTTTGACATTTTTATGCTTAATGATAAATTTAAAAGGTTCTACATTTGACATTATTAATTTTGCTACAAGATCAAATTTTATCAAAATTAAATATGTGCATGAGCCATATTCACTATAAAATATATTTATTTATGTACGCGTTATAATAATTGCTAAAATTTATTTATATATTTATTAGAATATAGTAATTTTTTAGAATCATTTATCCATTTACTAATAATATTTTAGATAGTTTAGATGTATAAAATTAAAATAAACAATTAATATTTAGTATTAAGCTCTTTTTTATATTAAATACTCTACATTTGTACTAGATGGGGTCAATAGAGTTATACTTGTTTCTTAAAGACATACAAGCTCATTCTCACGCCAAATTATAAGTTGCACAAGGTAGAGTATTGCAAAAAGTTCAAAGCACACCTTCTTGCAATTTCCATAAGTCTTAAAACCCGTAGGTACTCATAATTTGGACATGCTCTCTACACCCAACGTCCCCTCGCCCGTCATTATCTTCCCCCTTCATACAATCCATTTTCTCATAGTGTTTGGCGGCTCATGAAGGTAATTGTGTGATTGGAATCAAGACACATGGATATTACATTGTCCATCCATCAAGAAAATAATATGGCATCAAAAAGCGCGTCTATGTGTATATGCATTGAAAATACCATTATCTTACAAATAATCAGTGAATAAATACATGCCTTAAAAAATAGTTAGAGCCATGCAACATATATAATTTGTTCAGATGTTATGTACAAAGCTATAGTAAGAAATTAGATTGACAAATTAAAACAGCTTCGCTTGACACTAGTGCTAGTACATATAAACATTTGTAAATATCATACATTTCTTCATCAGAAGATCTCCAAGTAGTGTATATGTTGTCTAGACAACACCTCCTCGAGACCAACTAATAGTAGCTTCCTTTATTGATATTGCATGCATGTTGTATTTGTCAATTAAAATTATCTTCGCAATGTGATGTCGAAAGAGAGGAGCCATACGCTGGATAAAAGTAGGAGACATTAAAATATCATTGATTTAAGAAATACAAGGATTATATGGAAAAATTGTACATGTTTGCTCACCAGATCGAAAGGCACGGAATACTTGCCTGTATACCTCTCCATTAACATAAGAATAAGACTATGACAATCGCACCTGCATAATTGAAATATGCACAATTGTGGACGATAGTTAAGAAGAAATTTGTAAGTAACTAGAATTAGCTTAAATATAACACAACCAGTAAACGAAAACTGTAACATCCCATTCCTAGAAATTTTTAAGAACTAGTCAATGAGTACTACACAATCTAAGAAAAATTCGGCAGCATCTCTCCATAACATACAAGGGTTAATATAGAATACATGACCTGATATTCATAAACATTTCAATCTGTGACATTCAATCCTATTTATATACTTGCATCTTCATATAA
>JAXCLR010000063.1:29869521-29892354 GCA_035584095.1 Annona squamosa | reverse complement strand
ATAATTTTGAGATGGAAATGAATATTTTTGTTTTATGAAACAGTTTTGGTTTATAACTATGATATGTGAAATATATTAGACGAATGATGAAAATTTTCCATGTATTAATGATAAAAAAAAATCCTGCCGTGTGATTAGGGCAACAATCCTGAGTCATGTTTACCAATCAAAACGATCCCGGAGTAAGGCTTCTAGGGACCTTGGTTCGGGGCGCCACATTGGTTCTTGTGCATTTGCTCTTGGACTTTTAAATGCTAAATAGAATAGAACAAAAGTTCACATTTAATCTAGTGAGGACAATGAATTATGACAGTCACTATTGCAATATCTCTACAAATGGACGAGTCATAGATTGTAGTATGTAAAATATCAATCTTTACAGGAAATTCTATTAAACATAAAGAGAATAAAGTAAAAGGAAAGAATAAAAAAAGAAAGTTAATCTTAAAAATGTAAAATAAGTAATTTAAAGTCAATGGATTCAAGCACCTACGATCTAGTGTCATGCAACATTTGCAATGGATATATAGAGTGCTTATCTAATCTGGATATTATGTGTTAAAAGAAAACAAATCCTAAATTATCGTTGTACATTTTTCCGAAACCTACAAGATGTAATTCTAATCTTTCTTGACCACATATTCTCATGGGATTAATTCAATTAAGATTCATTAAGTTTTTTAACATTCATAGAATTCCTCAAGGTTATCATGCCTCTTTTTAAGGTCTTGGATTTTCCGGTTTAATATCTTGATCGTCTTATATTAGACTTCCACCTTTCACTTTCTTCACTTAATATATGAAATCATGTTGGAATGTAGGCCCTAATAGCAAGCAGACATTAAATCATTAGATATTAAATTAGCACATAATATCTTTCATAAATAAATCAAAGCATAATATTCACTACATTGTACGCATGTGAGATCCTAAATCCTAGATTATGGATTTATCCTAGCATATTTATAATAAAAATTAAATAAAAATTAATATTATATGTAAGATCCATTACAAACAAAATAATTAAAATTCAAGGAAAGCTTATTGATCAGAAATCTTAATGATGTCTCAATCGTTTCAAGCAACTCACTATCCCATTTTTCTACTGATGCTCTTCAGCTTATCTCACTCTCTACCCTCAACCTTAGCTCTAAGGACATTTTAAGATGTCTTAGGATGTTCATAACAAGTATTGATATAGAGCTCTTACCAAAACTTGTGCAAAACGACCAAAATTTCGACAAAACAGATCAACTACAAACAAAATTTTGCATCTCTAGGGGTTGACATGATTTGAACCATTTGAAACCAAGATCCACATGATTCAAACCACGCAGGCCTTTAGTCCTCTCAATTTGCTTTGAAAATTTGCCCATTTTGTTGTGTTATGTGCTTGTTTTGCTTTGAATTGATTGAAACTTCTTGTATATGTGTTGGACCTTTTTTTATCAATATTTTTCCTTCATTAAACTCTTTAAAACGTCATCTTTGAATGCCTTAGATCCTTCTCTTCCTTATCATCAATTATTTTGTGTCAATTGTGGACTCGATTTCCCTGTTTGCATGTTCAGTACCCAATTCGCACCGTTTCACATTTAATCTTCCATGATGAGTTCTAAGCTACATTGATCATCATTTTTTCTCTTTTGAAATCATTAAAATCATCAAATCAAATAAGTCTTGGTTATCATGCTTCAACTCTCCAAGAATTTCATGAGTTTTGCTCCGATTTGACTTGATTTTGCACATATAATCAATTATGAGTATTTTGTGCTAAATAAAGCTAAAGCAATCAAAATATGTTTCGAATTATCTCAACCACTCACATTTTTATCCAATTATTATCCAAAATAATTGAAAATGGCTTAACAAATTCATCCACACTTGTACGTTTGCTTATCTGCAAGCAAATATAGAAGATCAAATTACAGAATTTCAAAAATAAGTCTATCAAAAACTTTGAGTTAAATCAATTATAAATGATTAATCAACCATCAAGAACTCTTGAGAATTTAATCAAAAACTTAGAATCATGACACTTATTAAGAATTCCAACAAAAAAATATCTTCTCAAATATTTAACACTTTACGCACTATTAGCTTTTCTACTTGAAAAATCAAACATTTAAAAATTCAAAAACCTTATATAAAAAACTTCTCTTTTTCTAATTATTCTTCCCATTCCATCTTTTTTGTCTTAATATATGCATTCAATAATTCAGATTTTAATGGTAGTAACATAAAAAATATATATATAAGTTCGATTACCTTACATACATCTTATCAAATTTTAGCATCCAAATTTTCTCTATCGACTTACTTAACTAGTTCATTGAATCATAAAGACTTAATAGGACAATGGCTAAGTTTAGAATAAGATTCATAATCAAGTTGTCTCTAACTTGATTTGAGTCTTACATGCAAAAGGAAATATAATCACTCCAACACTTAGTTCTTTTACTATTTTTCAAGTTTGTTCTTATCCTTGGTCTAGCATTTTTTTTATTACTAAGTCCTATAATAACTTTCCTCACTATATTTCAAGGTTTATAGGGAAATTTTTCAGTTTTTCTTTTCTTTTAATTGTTCAAATTTTCACAAGCCATGTAGTTAACTGAATTCCCATTATGCTTTTTAACTCAAATTTTAAATTTAAATTAAATTCAGAAAAGTGAGAAATAAAGATTATAAAAAAATTCTAGGCTCAAAAAGGTGAATAATAGTAATCCTCGCAGAAATAGGCTCATCAGACAAAAAAATACCCTAATCATATTCCACAAAGAAGTCAAGTTGAGAATTAGCTTTGAAAATCCTTCAAATAGAATGAAATTTTCATGTAAATGGAAAAAACTATCTTTTTTTAACTAACTAATTGTGTGTATTAGAAACAACCTTGACAGATTAGAGAATTTCTTTGAATTTAAAAGAAAATAGAATTTGTGCCTTGATATATCGGTTTCATCAAATAATCTAGGATAAAAATATGGATGTCTTCAACAAGTACATGCTCAAAAATAAATTAAACATCTCACTAGAATTTAATTATTTGCCTAACTTAAAGGTTTTTAAATTCAAAGTGTGGTCTACTGAATTCAAGCACAAGAGTTCAAAGCGGAGTCCAAATCAATCCAACATCAATATTTGTACAAGAATCACCAAAAGTTAAAAAAAAATTAAATTGTAACAAAAATTTAGTGCAATAATATTCAATTGGATTAATTACTAGGGTAATGAGAGAAATAATCGAAGAAAATAATGCAATGCATTCATCCTCATAATTAAAACTAACATTTTTCTCAATGTAAAAAAATAATTCATTTAATCAAACATATATATCAATAAGCTAATATTTTCAATGGGAGTAGTCAAAGTTCTTGTTAATTTGTTCAGACTTTCAAATTGCATACTTCTTAAGCAAGTTTCTAAAGAACATCATATGAAAAATTCAAATAAAAAAGCTTTAAAATTTTAAAAATGAAAACAAAAATACTAAAAAGAAACTAATACTTCCCTAACAAAAATCTTAGGTCGCCTCTCATGCAGCGTTAAGTTTAATGTTTTCAACCAAACTAGTTGAAATTGTATCAACCAATACCAATCTTTCAAAAAAAAAAGTTCATGTGGATCCTTCTCTAAGTTTTATTGTGTTCCATTCTACACTTACATGTTATGCCCTTTGCAAAAATTTGGACTATCATCAGATGTGATTTCCAATAACTCCTACAACATCATCTTGTTGTGATTTTCTATTCTATATAGATGTATGTTAGTAACTAAGAAAGGATCTCAATAAAATGAAAGAGAAATTATTCTAAAGTTATAATTGATCTATGCATTTTTTGACTTCTATTTGGAAAAAAATGAGTGAAGGCTTCTGTAGCTCTGATGGTATAGATGACTTCTTGATCTTTATTTCTTCGGATGAGCCAAATATTTTTACTTTCTCATTGCTTTCATCTTGTGATTCCTTTGGAATTGGTTGATTTTGAATTTTCTCTTTATCACATCATGCACCTCACCCTTCGATTGATTCACATTATTCAAAATATCTTCATGATGTGCTAGATTTTTAATCTACTCCTATTCATTAACATGTATTTCATCCTCCATATGATCTATATCACTTGACATGATTTCATAATAATCTTCAAAAAGAATAGTAGATTCCATGCATGGTTAACTAGGAGGCTCATCAAAATGCTCTTTTGGATGATTAGCTTGTTATGTAACTTACATTTTTAAAACTAGAAGGCGTGCATTTAGTTGATCAACTCTTTCATTAGACTGAAGAAGTCGTTTTATAAATTTTATCAATAGTGAATTCTTCACGTTGTGATGAAATTATTTGTGGAATGGAGAGAGGAAAATTTTCTAATATATTTTCTAAGTTAAATTCATGAGATTAAGAGGAAAACAGTTCTAATTTGATTAAAAGGAAAATTATCGGACTAAGGAAAGTTTGAATTTATTGTCATATCAAGATTATGAGTGCTTAAGAAAGGTTTTCTACCTGATGCAGATGGTTGTTAAAATTTTGTTACTCATATCCTGCGTCTTGTTGGTACAGTGCATTTATCATTAAAGTCTCTTTTCCATATGAATTATACTAGGTCTACTATTTCATAATTCTCATGAAATGCCCTAGACTATCATCATACCATTGATTATCATGTACCATCCAAAAAACAAAAGAAAATAAACAGAATTATCTAGAAATAGAATATACAAAGAGAGATAAAGTAGAGAAAGAAAAGAAAAGTGTTTACATACAAAGTCCAAAATAATGCCAAATTTTCTTGCAATAATGCTAAAATATTTATTACAATCTCTTTGCAAGTGCACTAATCATAGATTGTAATATGTAAAATATCAATCCTATGGGGAATTCAAAACTTAAGATGTTATCTTCAAACACTTATATCAAACACACAGAGAATAAAGTAAAAGGAAAGATAAAAGAAGAAAAATGATCTTAATAACGCAAAATGAGAAATTAGAAGGCATGGGTTGTGAGCACCTAGGATCAAGGGTTCACATGCAAGGTTTACAATAGATACATGGAGTGCATACTTAATCCGGATATTATGTGTTAAAAAAGAATAAATCCTAACTTATCTTTACACATTCTCTAGAAACATATAACGTGTAACCCTAATCTTTTTTAAACACTTGTTCTTATGGGATTAAGTCAATTAAAATTCATTAAGTTCCGTAGCCATTCCTAAAACTCCTCAAGGTTATCATGCCCATTCTCATGGTCTTAGATTTTTAGGTTTAATATCTAAATTGTTGTATATTAGACTTCCTTCGTATAATATATGAGATCATATTGAAGTATTGGCCTTAACACCAAGCAAGCATTGAATCATATGATATTAAATTAACATACAATATCCTTCATGAATAATTCAAAATCACAATATTTGCAAAATTATTTGCGAGTGACATCTTAAATCCTAGATAAAGGGTTTATCATGATATATTTATAATAAAATTCAAACACAAAAAAATATTGTATCTAAGATCTATTATAAATAAGACAATTAAAATCAAGGGAAAGAAAGGAAAGAAAAACTTATTAATTGGAAGCTTCAATGGTATCTTGACTGCTTCAAGCAACTTATTTTATCATTTCTCTCATCATACTCTTTGCCTTCTCTCACTCTCTAGGAATTGCATGAATTTTACTAGAATTTTACTTGATTTTTCACGTACTAATCAATTGTGAGTGTTTTGTGCTAAATAAATCTAAATCAATTAAAATATATTTCAAATTATCACAACCACTCACATTTTTATCCAACTATCATCCAAAATAATTAGTATGAAAATAACTTAATAGCCATATAACTGGGGTTGCCCAACCTAGTAGGCTATAAATTTATAGTTTATTTTAAAGATTAATGAGATTGCAAGTAAATTTTTTGTTCCAAAAACCTAAAATTTGTTTATTTACTAGTGGAACATGAGCAACTTTATGCAAGTAGTCGTTTGATTTTGCATGTTATCTTTATTAACTTCACTTCATTATAGGGATAATTATAATAAAAATCCATAATTTTAATATGCGAAGGAAAAAGGTCGAAAGTGGATAACCACTTGTATGATGAATTTGAACATCTTATTTGGTTTTAATGAGTAAATTGCCAATTATAATGTATTTATATGGTGATGGGACAATAACATTTCTATTTTGATTTATGGGAATGAAGAAAGTAGGAGAAGTTTATCTTTTTAATTTTACATATGAGCTGTATACCTTTACCTTGAAGTTCCCATTATTTAATAAGTGTTTTAATTGATAACCGTAAAATTTATGTGTGCACTGGGTGATTGATGTAAAACTACTGATTAAGATATAATTCAAATCAAACAATTTTGCCACAAAGCAATTTAAGTCATGTAAACAAAATATCTTTGATGATTTATATTGTTAAAATATTAAGTAAATAGATTTGATGTGAAATGTTAAGATACATTAATTTAGATTATTCAAGTGAAAAAATGAAAATTGTTGGCATGACGCGAAATAGTAATAGTTTGAATGTTTGCATGGGTTAGCTTTTGTATTTTCCGTACTTCTCCATACCCTATAAGTTGATTCGAGCTTCAATGGTTAGAGCCTTTGAATGGATCGAGCCCCAAACTAAGAATTTACACCCAATAGCTATACGTATGCTTAAATCCTCGCTACATGTAAGATCCATGTGTTTTAGTGCTAATTGTGCACAATCGGAAGACGAAATGAATTGATGATAGAAACGAACATGAACAAGGATTTTGAGCATGGTTTTGTGTGAAATTTTATTAATGTGGATTGTATTTATCATTATTTTCATTTGGACTGTGAATTATGATTTTTCCATGTTGCTCTGAATGAATTAAACTTGCATAGTGGAACTTCCTAATTGGTTTCAACTCTAAACCATGGAAATGTGATTTGCATGGAGAACAAAAAATTTTACACTACATATACTGATTTTAAACGTAATTTATCTTAAAGGTTATTTTTTAAGCATATTGTGAACAGATATAAATGATTTCAAGCTCTAATTTATGAACCTATAGTCCACAGTTAGTGGACTTGAGTTTTACAAGCCTCTCTAATGATTAATAAAAAGAAAGAAATTATATTTTGATTTCATGTGATGCCTACAAAAAAGTTATGCTAAATAAATGAAGACTTTCATGTAAAGTAAAAAATATTTTAAAATAAAACTTTTCATACTCTAAATTATCTTACTTTTGAATTATTTTTCACATTTTTCCATACAATTATGTTTTTCAATCATTTATATGCAACTATTTATACATATAACTTATTTATTTTAGATTAGTTCTTTTTACTCTTAACAATCATCTATATCATATTATATTATTTTTTCTTAGTTTAAAAATTTTTACATCAAAAATTTTATCACTTCCCATATACACCCAAAATATATAGTTAACAAATATCTGGATATCATATTGTACGTGTTGTAAGGAAAAACAAAGTGAACAACTCTGTGAGGATGGTTTTCTCAAGTTGTGTACTTGAATTTGTGCTTTAACTATGTATTATGACAATTTTCAAATGAAATGTTGTAAATTCATATTTGAATCATCCATAAAAATGAAATTCTAAACCTTGATAATAAGTTAAGATGACGAAATTATATGTATGATGATTTTAGGGAAAGGAAATTTGGTTTCCAAAGTATTAAGAACCTACATAAATAAAAATGGAAACTAAGAAATTGTCCAAAATTGGTAATGGACAGCTAGATATAATTTTAAAACATTGCACCCAAGTTGATTTGATGATAATATTTGAGATAACAGGGCATACCTCATGAAAATAGAATGGAAAATGGAACTTAATGATCAAAGATCAAGCTATATATGTACTTACATGTAAATTATGTTGTAAATGTTAAAATTCAATCTATTTTACTACTTGAAAAAAGAACATTGAATTCTTAAGTTAAGAAGGTTGGATTTTAAGGTTTAAATGAACTTAATATTAATATTTAACATGAAAATGAAGCTTAAACTAAGAAATTGGTTATACAAAAATGTTTATAATTGCAAATTCATCATATAGTGTTTCTAGTAAGCTTATGTAAAACAATTTAAATGTAAATAATTCAAGACCATAACATGGTTGAACTAATAGATAAAGTTGGATTTCAGCCTTGACTTTCCTTTTTATGAACTAACTAAATGATGACATTAATGATGATGATTAAAAAAACTCATGATGCTTTTATATTATGAAATACTCAAGCAAGTTGTTCGCAATCTCACCGCAAGTGCACAGGCCATAGATTATAATATATAAATATTGATCCATTGGGAACTCGGGACTTAAGATGTTGGATTTAAACATTTTATAACTAAAATAAAAAAACAAGATATGGAGAAGGAAAAATAGCAAAAAAAAATTTGATCTATAGAATGTAGAACAAAGATTAAAATTATAGGATTGAGAGCACCTAGGATCTAAGGTTTCACATATGTTTTTTGTGATGGATACATGGAATGCTTATTTAATCTAGGTTTTATGTGTTCAACGAGAACAAACCTAAACTATCCTTGCATTTTCTCTCAAAACTTACAAGGCGTAACCTTAATGTATTCTTAACAACCTATTTCATGAGATTAAGTCAATTAGGATTCATTAAGTTCTGTGACTGTCAATGGAATTTCTTAAGATCATCATGCCTATTTTTATGATCTTAGATTTTTAGGTTTAATATCTTGATTATCGTATATTAGACTTACACCTTTTGGTTCCTTTACCTAATATATGTGAATCATTATTAAAGTGGGAGCTTAAACACTAGGCAAGCATTAAATCACGAGATATTAAATTAATACACAATATCATTTGTAAATAAATCAAAGCACAATATCCGCTATATTATACTATGCTGCATCCTAAACCCTAGATTAAGGGTTTTGCCTAACATGTTCAAAATAAAATTAAAGCACAAAAGAATATTGTATCTCAAACCCATCTCAAGAAAGACTACAAAACTCAGAAAGAAAGAAGAAAATGAAAGCTTATTAATTAGAAGTCCCAATGGTGTCTCGATTACCTCAAGCAACTCATTGCCTTGCTCCTTGCCTCATGCTCTACTCTTTCTTTCACTCTCCGGACCTGAACTTTACCTCCAAGGATGTTCTAGAATGATTCGGGACGTCCCCAAGAGGTGTTTATATAGAGAACAGGGGATCAATTGTACACAGTTTGTTTTGCACTCAAAAATTGCGAAACTAAGGTCCTTCATTGTTCAAACCATGTGGGACTAGACCCACATGTTTTGAACTGTATGACACTTTAGAGTGCATCATTTCATGGGCGGTTTTGCCCTTTCTTTGCCCGCTTCACCTCATTCGCACCGAAACTTTACCAACATGTCCCAACATGTTCTAAACTGCCTTAATCATCATTTTAATTATTTTAAAACTTTCAAAATCATCAAAACAAATGTCGCCTTGGTCATTGAGCTTTGAATTTCTCGAAACAAACACACATTGCGCTGAGGAAATGTGCTATCTTCAACTGCTCATAACTTTTAATTCGGAAGGAGTTACAGGGGCCACATCATATCATTGGAAAGTCTTTTTCAAGCCTATCGACATAGACATTAGGGTAAGCTTAGTTGATTTGTGACGTCATTTGTGATGTCAAAATCCACTATTTTTATATGATTCGGGTCTCGAAATTGCATGTACTTTCCTACTTTGAATAAATTGATCAAATGGTGAATATTTTCACATAATTAAGCTAAATCAATCAACATTCAACACAAATCATCTCAATTACTCACATTCTTATCCAATTATCATCCAAAACAAACAGTATAAAAATGGCTTAAAACAAGTGTGGGCGTGGAAATTGAAATAGCTCATAGGTAAATGACTTGATCATGTTTTAATCATTTACTTATGAATTGTGCAGCTATAAAATGCATTTAGATGACAAGTAAAACATTGTTTCACGTTAGAAATGGATGTACAAATGAATGACCAAATTTATAAGGACTTTAAATCTATACTCAAAAAATTATTTTATTTGCAAGTAAAAAAGTAATTCTTAGACAATGAGAATAATTACATAATCCATTTGAATTCTTAGTTGCTATTGAATGTGATACATTTTCATAGTCATGATTGAGCATGCACACAATAGATTATGATGTGGGGTATGCTATTTTATAAGTATTGCGTGCTTTAGATAATTGACTCCATATGTAAAACCTCAAAATGATGAGTCAAAAGCCAGGTTGAACTTCATGTTTAAGAGTCTTTTAAAGAAATTAAAATCTTAAGCATGTATAAAGAAGTAAGGGAACTTGCAAAAATATCACTCAAGCCTAAAAAAAATTGAATTTCCTACTCAAAATGATTAATAAGAAAGGAATGTATTCTAGGCAGGGTAAACAGACTAGATGAGCATACATAATAATTTTGTCTATGCTTAAAATATATTCTACTTTTCATGGGAGGAAAAATTTCAAGGCATGCAATTACAAGATAAAATGTTTTTATCTAAAATGTATCTTGTGATGATGACTTTTAATTATGTTTACCATTGTGTTTGGAAACCTTCGCTGTGTATTAGGCAAGTGGTCATAAATGAGGAGAATTCATTTCATATGATGAAATGTATAGGATGAATGTGTGAATGATTCATGCATAAGAACATTTTTGAAAGGATGATTCATCCAGGTTGTTAATAAGGACCAATATCCTTGATGATTGCCCAATCATTTGAATCAAAAGATTCACGGCACCTTGATGTAAATAAAACTAATGGTGATATCACTTAGGAAGTGTCATTGGCCATAAGAAATTAAGTCATGTGAATGTTGTACGAATGTGGATTCATGAGAGTATTTAAAAGGAGACTATGTCAAGGTTGTTAAAAAGGACAATTGTCCTTCCTTGATGATTGCCTAGTCGTTTAAGTTGAAAGATTCACAGTGCTTTCATGAAAATAGGACTATCATGATGATTACTTATTAAGTATCAGTGGCCATAGAAAAGCACGTAAGGTGAATATTGTACGCATGTGCATTCAAGCCATTCTCATGCATGCACAAGAACAAATCATAGAAATTGAGTGAATATTTTAATGCTTGCTTACTAAGTATAATATACTCATTGGTTTTTACTCATTGATTTCAACTAACCAATGATTGCAAATGAATCAAACTAGTTAGAAGAATCTTCACTGCTAAAGATATGTTATTTTGAGTTCTGATTTTGATATTCAAGTTATATCCATAGCTTGTATTTATTTAAGTTTTGTATGCATGTATCAAGCTCAATTGTTTTAAATTATTTGAGGTGATGGGTGAATTGGTATGTTATGTGATAGTAAATGTATGAGATGGATGAACTTAGAAACAAGTAGTATGAACTTAGATCATATTAAAATAAATATATATGAACAAGAATGAATGACCAAATTAAATATTATATAATATAGATTATATAATGTTTATTAGGTTCATAGAAAAGGGATCCACCATTAAAAAGTCGTTAAACCTCACTCAGATGTTCTAAATACAAATGGCATGCTACTAATTTTTTCTAGAAATGAATGAAAATAAATTAATAAAAATAAACTAGTTTAGGTTTAGTTGATAAAAATTTAATTTCATTCATAAGATTCACCACTTAAAAAGGTTTGTTGAGTAAAGATTCATGTTGTGACACATCCGTAGATCAAGCCATTGTAATTGTGATACAAACATTTGAGACCCAAAAGTATATTAGGAATTTAATTATGGTTAATTGTATATTCAATTGAATGATTAAGATTAAGATAATTGATTAAGTAAGGTGGTTAAGTTAATCCCTTAGCTCAATGTGATTTCATGTGTACAAAGAGACCAAATGAGGTGTAGAAAATGATAATGTGGCATGATTAATTATCTCATTTATTATGTTCAATTGATAATAATTATGAAATAATTCTGGGATTAATTATCCCATAAGGCGAATTGATGCGAAATTTAAAACGTAAGCGCATGTTGACGTACTCTACCACATGAATGGAATGAATTATGTTAAGCATGATTAAATTAGGGTGATAATTATTTAATTTCATCCAAATCCAAGAGTCATTTTCAAATGACCATCACTTACACTAAAAAGGTCATTTTGAGATGAAAGTTTTTGTAGATGGCTAAAAGGAGATGGCCTATCATATGGATGAATTTAATTAAGTTAATTCTCATGGAAAATTACTTAATAACTTATGAACAAAACCCTTTGACTTTTTCTTTTAAAAAGTGGCTTATCATTAATGCAAAACTCAATGCATTTAAGGGGCAAATTGAGGTGGCTCAAGGAGGAATTTTTGAGTCATTGTGCAATTTCAAAAAAATTCAAAAATTGTATGCTAAAGGGGTGTTAAATGCATGGATTGGGCAGCTTTTTGATGATGCACAAAATGCCAAAATCATGGACAACATGGGATGTGATCAAGGAGTTATTGGGTAGAAATTTTTGTGTTAAAAATTAAGAAAAATGAAATTTACATGGATAAATATGCTAGCATCTTTAAAGAATAATTATGAACATTATTAACCTAAAAAATGAGGTGAAAATTATAAGTTTTAAAGGCATCAATATATAAGAAGGGAGATGGGTAGTTGATGTCCCATTGAGTGGACAACAAGGTGAGAAAGAAAATAAAAACCAGTAGCAAGGTGATATCTCAAGCAAGGGAGAAAGGAAGAAAAAGAAGAAAAAAGAGGAGGAAAAGGAAGGGAAGAAAGAGGAAAAACCAAGATAAGCAAGGTGGAAGCAAAACCACACAATCACTAGGTATTAAACCAAGTTTGGTTTGATAAATTCTAAATTTTCTAGCTCCATCAATGGGTCATAAATTTGATCCATTGTGAACATTAAGTGATCATTTATGAAGCCCTTGATAGGGCTATTAAATATCAAATAAATTAGGGGATGCAATTTAAGTATTCGAGAAAGTTATATGTTATGCAGCAAGCTGAAATTTTTGTTAATTCTCATTTAATGTTGCGGTTTTGAGCATATTTCATGAATGGATTATGTGAATAATTTTCATATTTAATATATGTTAAACCAAACATGTTTGATGGACCTTAGAAGGGTGAAACTTAGGGTTGACAACTTGATACAAATTCTACTCAAATAGGGTGAAAATGATGCAAGACTCAAACCCATGATATGTGGGAAATTAAAAAAGGTAAAATACCCTAATTATGGTGCAAGAGGGGATGTCCAAAGGGTGGAATTGAAAATGTAAAAATCTATTTTGTATGGTCATGGTAATATGGACGTCCAAAGTAGAAAATGAGAAGGAAAGTTGCTGTTTTGGACAATTTAATTGATGAATTTTAATTTCATGATTATACTCTAAATTATGTACAAAATAAGAGTCTAAATTAGGCAAAAATGGAATGCAAAATTCTATTTCATGTTAAGTTGAGTAACACATAATATATGTGTAACTAAGAGAGGATACATGAAGGGTATGGATGGCGAAAATGGAAAATGACCAAGTATGATTAGCTAAAATACAAAAATGAAAGGAAAATGTGGTAAAATGAGAAAAGATATGGCTATTTTGGAAAAATTATAAAATCTCAAAATTTTGAGATTAAAGCTAGTAGCCCTAACTCATAAGTGCCATGAATGAGCACCAATATGAAAATGTGAAGAATGAGTGTTAAATGATAAATGGGAGGTGTGGAACTTCCTAATGTTAAATTAAACTAATGAATGTAAAATCTTACCCTAAATAAGGATATTTAAAACGAAAAAAATGGTTGCTATGGAAGCACAAGACAAACTATTGTGCAAGTTAGTAAAATTGACACCCAACTTGAAAAAAAGTGGGTTAAGAAAGTTTATATAAATTTAAGTGCGTTGGAAAACTTTATGATGTGTAAGCATATAGAATTTTATGTTTATGAATAAAATATCATTCATGTACTCAGGCAAAGGCAATGAAAAGTTGATGAAAAGGACTAAAGTGAATTCAGATAAACAAGAAAACTTTTGATAAACTTGCTCTATCAAAATGTTGACAATATGTTGCTAATTGATATTCAAATGCTTTGAAATGTATCTTAGAAATGAATGTTTAAATGCTTTTAGACTTATTTAAGGATGACCAACCCTATAACTCTTGTAAAATGACTTGAACATTGGTTTATTAAAATGTGTTGAGAAATCATGGTTCAAACGACTATTCATGAAAATCATGCTAGCATGTCTATGTCTTTGTTTATAGTGCACAAGGTACTAGGTCCACTTTAGATGTGGAAGCGAACTGATTGTCCCTCTCTAATGTGACCAAGTCGCTAAAATAGGCTAAAGGCCTACGGCAACCTCCTTGAGATGAGAGCAGGATGATGAGATGATTACCTAGCTAGTGTACTGTCATATAATGTTTATATCATGTTGATAATAATGAATTTGCATTTCATAATATACCCACGTTGGGTATCATGTTGGTTATTCAAACATGTATATACAAAAGAAAATTATTGCTTAAAAACTATGCAGCTTGCTTACTGAGTTAATATTCACTATTTATTTTCCAAACTATAAGACAGGTGCAAGATGACTATAGAGGAGAAGCACAGATTAAATGAAGAAATATAAGTTTTATATTCCTTTGTATGCATCTATATGAAGGAAAATGTACCATGGAATTAATGTTTACAAACTTATTGCATTTAGATGGGATTATACACTATTAATGTGTGATGTGGATTGGAATATGTCGATTTGCTTAAAAAAATGATGACGATGTGTAATGTATGTATATTTTAATATGATATGAATGTTATAAAGTTTTATGTTATGTTATGGAAATGATGGGTGGAAAATAAATGTGGAATGTGTATATTAGGGCTTGATGATAGCCAAAGTGAGCAATTTGGTGTAAAAATGATTAAGTGTCATGAGACAAAATCCTATGGAGTAAATTATAATTATGTGTACAGGTTAAAGTCCGTTGTGTGACAAGACAACGATTCTGTTCACGTTTACCAGTTAATAAACGATCCAAAAGTAAGGCTCATGTTATGACACTTGGTTTCGGGCACCATAGTAATTGAACTTGTTTTGTGGAGATTGGTTAATAAGTTATCATGATATGGGTGAATGGTTGAAATTTTTTGGACTATTTAATGGACATATTTAACTAATTCTCTTAAATATTGCTTTTGATATTAAAATTTTCTATGAAATTTGTTGATTCAATTTAGTTCTACTTGTCATTGAGGATAATGTCTATTTCAAGTGTGGGGGGAGATATTTCAAATATTTGATTTTTTTTCCTTATTGATGATCAATTTTTTTAAAAAAACTTGATTATGTGGAATATTGAAAATGGGTATATTGTCTCATATTTTTCAAACCAACAGGACATTTTCTTTGGAGTTTCATATTTCAAATGTTTACCTTTTAGATAGGTGTGTGCTTATCAAATTGTTTACTAGTGATTTCCTAAAAATTAGAGAAGTTGCATCCATGAAAATGATAATTGGTTCTCAACTAATTTAGAACATAAATCTTAAAGCTGTTGAGGCAAGATTCTAGTAAGTTAAAAAGAGATAAGAGAGATACTATCATTTTGAGTATTAAAATTTTAGCCTATTGAGTTAACATTTGTTACCCTTCTGTGGACAAGTTTTATGCATTTCGAGCCTATCTTTACTAATATGTTGCATCGTATATGCATTTCTAGTTATAAGATCCATTGAAACTAAAACTTATGTTATCCTGTTGGCTTAAATGATTAAGGCAAGTTTGTTTACAAATAGTTCTAGTACCCTATTTTTGGAAATTTCCTGATGTCTTGAAATATAGTAAGGGTGAAAAGTCAAACTTGGTATTTATTTTTAAAAAAATTGAAATACTAATGGTAATAGTAGGATGTATTTTATTTTAAAAAATGTATAATTAGTGTGGGGATACTAGAAAGGTAATTAGAGAATAAAGAATCCATGTCAAAATTGATAAAGTCTTGAAATTGACTTTTGTATTGACTTAGTAGTGAAGGAGGTATAAAAAAAGCTAGATTTTCTAATGCATGTGGAGTTTCACACTTCTCAAGAAAATTTGATCAATTCTAATTTTTAAGTGACTCATTTTTTGTCAAAACCATTTTCTAAAAAATCTCATTACCACATGAGAGTGCTCTTAATATTTGTAATGTAAACACTAGATTAGCAGAGATGAATAGGAGTTGCGCTTATAAGTCCGAAGAGGCAACTATTGTGGAAATGAATGTATGTGGATTTGATTTAAAAAATTATTTGTAAAAATTTGGTGAGTATTCAAAATGTTAATAAAAGTAATATTTGTAGTATTTGAAATCAAATTACTATTTCTTGCCAAAATATTCATGTTGAGATAATATACTTGTATTAGATAAATTGGTTTTGAATTAATTACTTGAGGGCAAGCAATAAATCCAGTGTGGAGGTGTTTGACTTTTTGTTATTTAGTATAAGTTTTTTGTGATAGTTGGCATTTAAAATGTATAAGTTTGAGTTATTTATTTGCAAATTTTGTGAAATATAAAGGAAAGTACATGGGAGAGAAAAGTATAAAAAGAAAAGAAAAATAAGCAAAAAACATGAAAAATAGGGGAAGAAGTTAATCATATAGCTCAAGCAACCACATGCCCCATGTTAATAGAGTAGAACACAACTTACAAAGTCAGAGAATCACATGAGACCGTGTGATTAGCAACATAATGTACATGATTCGATGACATCGTACACGATTTGATGCGTGATCAATCGCTATCAGATGTGGTAGACAATGCCTAGACTTCAATTATAAAGAGGAGTCTTTCCCACAAGCTAGAAGCATCTCAAAGGTTGTGTAAGAGGTTTAGGCATATTAAAGATGAGGAGGAGAAGCTTGGAAGCGGAAATCAAGCTTATAAAGAAGAGTTTCATCTCTCCTGGTGTTTTGATTTTATATCGAGTCTGAGATGGATTTGAACTTAGTTTTGATTTTAATTTCATGCACAATAGTCATGAGTTGTGAAAACCCTCATGCTAGGTTACTCTTCTAACTAACTCATGGTAATTGTATAATTCCTTAATTTACAATATTATTATGGGATTATTTACTTTACCTGCTCTTAATACTTCTATGAGATTAACCACTTTATAGAATGATTGGCGAGATTTCTGTGATGCTCAAAAGAGATAACATGGAGTTGGACTAAGTTTTTTTTTATAGTAAGTTGGTTAAGATTGCTTTTTGCTCGTACTTTGTGCTAGATTTGTTAATATTGATAGAAATACTTATTAGCCATGTGTAGTATTTGTTAGAAATATGTTTAATGCAATTAGAATTTCTAAGTTCTTATGGTTTATATTAGAATTTATGATTGCAAAATTAGGCTGGTACTGCTATTTGAAGAAGAATAAAAGTATTATTGCCTTGACTAGTAGTCGAAAGCAATAGTGTGAATTATGGAATTACAAATAGTAATGGGAAAGTATAAATAAAATTATAACCTTTGTCTCATTCTTCAATAAGAAATTCAATTACCTGAATTTTGTTTGCTTTTCATTCATCTATATCCTCTATTTCTCTTCTTCCAATTATTTCCTTTTAACAACTAAAACCATTTGATTAAGATTTGGTACTTGATTTGCAGTAATTAGTGATTATTTTGGTACTCAAGTCCTCATGAGAACGATAACTTAACTTTAATATCTATATTAGTCGCTCAATCTAGATAGTTGCAAAAAATTAGGCAACAAAGAGCAGTAGGCTCTATACTGTGTTTGATTGATTATAGTGGTTTAAGTTATAAGGGCATGTGCTTAGAAAAGTGGAGTAAGGTAGTTGATTTGAACCACTATACGTTATGTATGTTGTTCGTGATTGCTTTTTAAATTTTTTTCCACTACATTCAAGGGGATTTATTTATCTAGGATTCATATAATTTGTTTAAATTTTTATAACTTACTTCATTCCTCTCATCTTGTGTTAAACCATTAATCGAGATCAACAAAAGTGACCATAACATCCACCTCCATTCCTTATCATATTTTACCATGGGTCAAAGTGACTGCACACTCATAACTCCAAAGACATCACTTTCCATGATAGGAGGATAATATCTAACATGAAACCGGAGGTCTTAATGAATGTACATTCTACCTCTAAGGGTCATCAGTATAACTAATAGGAACTTTATTGATCCAACTTGTTGGGTTTGTTATTGATCTGTGGATTAGGCATTAGCGAATGGTGCATTTAGTTACCTTGACATGCTAGAATGAAAAATGAGGTTCCTAACTACCTCAATGCACAAGAGATACCTTGCACTCTTGTTAATCATGTCAATCAATTTATGATACATTGTTAGTCATTATTTAATGCATTGCATTTGTAAATTCGTGGACAAAATTTCCATGCATATTTTTATTGTGTTTCAGACATTGTATCTAACTCTTTTAATTAAGAATTTTTGGTTTCAAAAGATATAAATCAAAGTGTAAAAAAATTGCTATATTTTTTGAAGTATCATTATGGACTTGTTAAAAGAATAATGCATCATCTTGTCTAATGATTTATATGGTGAGTGAATGGTAAAACTTAATTGACCATACATTTATTTCTAAAATCGTGAATTGAAATGATACTAAAAGAGGCTGAATAGCAAGTTGCCCAGTCACTAAGTATTCCATGCTTAATCCATCGTTATGGATTAAACCCTAATTTGGTAAGATTCCAAAAGGGGTGCAGTCTAGACTTAAGGGTGCAGAAAATAGGAGCATTTATTACAGCAACAAATAATTCTAGTTCTAAGAGTAAGATAAATCTTCTTGTGTTTTAATTTTAAGGTATCATATTTCGTATGCATCATAGGAAGATTTTCATTTATATAATTTAATGGAGTTTTCTTTAGAAACTGATTATTGAAAATTTTAAAGCTTCATTATTTGTATTGTTAAAAGTCTAGCAATGATTAATTAGAAAGAATGATAATATACTTATTTTTATGTTCACACCTTAATTATAAAAAGATAAATTTAAATAAAAATTTTATGTGAAAACTTTTCAAAAATATATTTTCATAAAACTTTCATTTTTACAAAAATATGAACCTTTACATTGACATTTTTAATATGGAGATATATGGTTCGTCTAGTATTATATAAAAAAATATTTCCATCTATTATTGAAAAATTACACAAGATAAATGGAATCAAATAGTATTGAAATAATTAAAGGATATTTGTTGGTGCATTGAAATGACTTGATTAAAATTACAAAGTATTGTATGAAAACATCATATAGCGTATAGATCCAAAAAAACAATTTTAGGCTTATGGGTTATGAGCCTCACTATGTGATATTTGTCCACTCTATTCTAAAAACTTAGTAAAAAGATTTTCAAATGTGTCATACTATATTTAACGTAAAACTCACTTATAAACCTTCAGGAACTAAAGTTGTTAATTGGATCGAGTTGACTCAAATTGGGATATTCTCAATCCTAGCCATATTTTTAAACATTAAATCAACCTTATTTTTATACTTCAACCAACTCTAAACTAAACTTATATAAATCAATTCATTTTGGGCTACAAATTGGTTAAAATATATATAACATTTAAAATTTTTCTTAATTGAATTAATTTTAAAATATAAAATTTACAGTAAAGAATAAAAATTAATCCTTTTTACAAAAAGTATCTTTCAATTTATGACTTATACTGTAACATAATTGCTCAACAATCATATCTAAAAATAATGATATCTATTTAATACTTATGTATCTTATGATTATATGCACCAATTTTTAAGTAATAATAAAATACGATTGATCTTGTATGAGTATTTTTAAACAATCTATTACATTTTATACTAGCACATGAAATGAGGTGAAGCCGGGTTAACAAACATCCAACCTAAATTATTCCACTTTTGAAATCCAAACCCTATCATAAATCGGGTAAAGTTAGTCGGGTTTAGGTTAAGATTGACTTTATTTACACTTCTATTAGGAACTCTCTCTCTTTTTTCGATATAAGATTCCATTTTGGGCACCTGCCTACCAATTTTTTCTTAGTTTGTCCTTTAACTACAACTCAACTCAACTCTAGACTTCTATCTGTAGCATTGGCTTTCACTGACTTAATTATCCGGATCTCTAAACCGTATGTATTAAAGGGGGTCATTCTAATACTATTTTGTAAGGCGTAGTCCCAAAAAATAGCTTTGAGCCTGTAGGATATGGGTCTCATTATGTTATTATGTCCGCTTTGGCTTGATAGCTTATTCGCATAGCTTTATAAGACATTGTACTATATTTAACCTGAGACTTACTTATAAACATTCAGAAACTCTCTCTCCCTTTTGATGTAAGATTTGGTTATGGACTTTTATACATCGTAACAATACAATTTTGATAAAACATTTACATTTGTTGAAACGTGTGCTTTGACAGCAATATTTATATGAGGTAATTTCATAATTTTAAGTTATACGAACTTCTTGAAATCGTATAGGCTTGGAATAACTTAGATACATTTCTTAGACCCCATTAAATAGTTGAAAAATATAAATAATTTTATATTATAGATTTCCCTAAAGATGTTTGTATGCTTGCCATAGACATTGCATTATTGAAATACTTGAATATTCAAACTAAGTTGAGTAGATGCCGTTATTTTCAAGATTACATTAATTGAGATGAAGCAAATTAGTTGGAATGTACCAACACAAGATAGGCCAAAGAGCATCAATTATTAACGACAACATTTTGGAGCGCAAGAATTACACTATTCCATTAATTCATTGGAATTACAAATACATTAAGTTATGAGGGATACATCAAGATGATTATAAAGCTAATCAAAGGCTAAGAGCATTTGAAGGTTGGTTGCATGGGCATGAATTTAAATGCATCGCTAGAGTATGGTAACAAGGACACGCATATGCAAAGATTTAGTTCTCCCACCAGAGAAATATTTAATACTCCATCTTCCTTCTAAGAAGAGCATCCCTGGCTGGTGTTGAAAGACCATTAACCTATGATCGGTTGCTCTGAACCGATCATTGTCATTGGCAATCAAAAACCACAACTCCCTTTAGTTAGTTCTAGTATAATCCAGAGATCTGACGAGGCAAGAAAGCTAGGATAAAACAAATTTGGTTATGCCCCAAGTTGATCTAATGACATTAGCCATCATCCCCTGCATCATCCTCACAATTCGACCAGATCTTCTGGGGATCACTGATCCTGAAGCTGAGAAGCATTACCATTAACATGAAAATTGGTTGATCTAAGGCAGTTGTTAATACCGACAGACGACCACCTCCCCAGCAGATCTTCAACCTTGTCCAATAATGTCGTCTTTGGCAACTAACTACTGACTAAGCAGAAGGCCATTCGCCTGTAAGTAGTCAATGTTGTTTAACCAATCTTCCATCATCGACACTTGTTAAACAACATCCATGTAGCAGGACCAAAAATGGAAAATGGAAAGAAGACAATGACATGGCAGCTTATGCTTCCAATAATTTCAAGCCATCACTTAGATTTAAAAACCAAGGCACACCCAAAAGAAAAAAAGGCATAGAGGCTTGGCTTTAAGGCATGTTTGGAAAGTGATAAAATTTTTTGATGAAAATATTTTGACATAGTAGTTTTTAAAATGAAAAAAAATAAGGTGATATAGTAGTAGTAATGATGATAATTAAAGAAAATAAAGTTAAAATAGATATATTAGTTTCTAAGTAGTTATGTAGAAATGGTTGAAAATTAGTATAGTTTTTACAAGAAGATGTTAGAAATAATTATAAAATAAAATAACTATAGAGAGTGAAAAGTCTTAAATTAAAATATTTTGGTAATAAATAAATGTATAACAAGCCTTAAAAAAGTCAAGACTTTGAGACAACAAATCTGCACCATGCATGGATTGATGAAATAACATAAATCGTCATGCATCGCAATATACTAGTTGGTGATGAAAGTGCACTGCAACAAAAAAAGCAAAAGCTAGTAAAGCTATTAGGTGCATAGCTACGCTACACAGCTGGCTACTTACAACCCAAGAAAATATGGGTACGCCACCGATTGCCTCGGTGGCAACATTCCTTCTTATTGTGCAAGTATTTTACAAAATCTCCCTAATATGGTGATATTTGTAGAAACATTGCTTCCATGGCGCAAAAGTTATGAATATGCTTGATTGTAGTATGGGTACCACGACTATATCTACTTCGCTGCAATGTCATGATGTGTAAATGCCAATAAAAAAAATATGGGTACCATGACTATATCCTCATAGCTATATTGAAATTCAAGGCAAATTAAGCACAATACATGTTTTGATAATTAACAGCTCAATTTGAGAATTAATTAAGCACTAATGAGTTTGTTAAGTGTTTTCAAAGGTTAGAAATTTAAGTTTCAAAAGATAGTAGACCAAGTCGTAGTCCCAAGTCAACTTAGCCATCAACTTAGGTCAAGTTGATTCCCGAGTCGACTCCAGAATCGACTTAAAGTGTATTAAATACTCCAAAGCTAAAATTGGGACAAGTGAAGTTGCAGTCGAAGTCGACTCCGCTTGCGACTAAAGTGAAGCCGCAAACCCAAGTTGACTCAAGATGTGTTCCGGCCTCGTGTGAGAAAAATATATTCATTCTAATTCAGAATTCCAATTCAATTTCAATAATTCATTTGGGTTGAATGAATGTGAAATTGTTTTCCCTACGGCTTTGAGAATAAATGCTTAATTAATTTCCCAGCAAAATTTTAAGCATCCAATTCTTTAACCGAGTCCGAAAAAT
>JAXCLR010000063.1:29821407-29836313 GCA_035584095.1 Annona squamosa | reverse complement strand
GTAGAGTAGTTATGAAGAGTGAAAAGTTTTGGGTTGAAAAGTTTTAATTGACAAGTTTTGGCCCCAAACAAACACACTCTTGATTTTCAAATATAGAATTCAACTTGAATTCATTATAAAATTAGATTTCATAGGGTTTCATAAGCCCAATGTGCTCAAAAATAATCATTTTTAAACACACACAATCTCAAAATTCATATACTATAGGTTATCTTGGTCTTTTAATCATTTTGTAAATGAAATGTTCTTAACAAGGCTTACACGGTTAATGTATATTGCATTTAATTATTATATCTATATTCGAAACTTAGAATTAACAATATAATTCACCTATCAATCATAATTAACCTTTTTCCAGGGCCTTTCATAATTATGATAACCTTTGCAATAAACATTCACAGTCATACATTAGTTATATTAATTCAAATTACATCTTAACTCATTATTGTATGACTATTCCTTAACCTTATTAGAATATCTAATTAACATTGTTAGAATAGTTAAAATTCCATTCACACTCAAACTTTCTATTCCACATTATTTCTCTTCATTTTCTATTATCTTACTTATTATTCTTAATAAATTTCATTTAAAGCATTTATGTCTTAATAGAAATCCTTTTTATTCAAATCATTTCTATTAATCATGTCAATGTTTATACTTCATTTGAGTCTTATTTATCATATACAAATCATGTTTAGCTCCTATTCGGGTTATTCATAATCTAAATAGCTTTACTAATACATTTTCATGCCTTGAAACTAAAAATTTCATACATTCAATTCATTTCAACTTAGATCACTCATCTACAATTATTCTAAAGTAGGTTTTTAACTAACCATTTAACCTCATTTACACATGTACAGGGGCTATCTACACTCCCCTTACTTTTATAATTTCTCTCTCTATTCTTATGAATCTACCCATATTTAACAAAATCTCGGTGATTTGCATCAGTTTGGAAAGAAAATTTCAAAAATCAACTTTCTTACCTTCGGTCACCGGCTATGGAGAAGACGACAACGTCAATGTATGGTACCTGCGACATGGAGCTCATGTGTGGCGAACCTCTGTTCTTCCACCTCTCCTTCTCTTCCTTTCTTCTCCTTCTCCTCCTCCTTCTTTCCTCTCTCTCTCTCTCTCTTCCATTTTTTTCTTCCTCTCTCCCTCTTTACTCACGCAAAAGGAAGAAAAGTGGCTACTTTTGTTGCCCCACTTAAGGTAGTCTGCACATACACACGTGCAGCTACCCTTCACACACACACACACACACACACACACACATATATATTATTTTCGTTATATGTTTATATACATATTTATATATCATGAATCATAATATTTTAAATTTTATAACTCATGATACATATTTAGGATCATTAAATCATGACCCTTCATCAATTTAAAATTCAATTCAATTGATTATTTAATTAAGACCGTTTGTTTGCTATCAATTAATATAAAATTAATCAATATACTTTTCCATTTTTATTCAATAATAGCTTTTCAACTCATCATTATTTATTTATTAATTCTTCATTTTCTTACTTTATAATTTTAGACCATTAATAAAAATGTTATTAATATTATGATCTAAATTTTCATTTATATATGTCATGTGCTTATGGATTGCAATCTAAAATTTACGGGTACTACAGTTAACTTGTGTTTATAAAAAAAGGAGATCAAAGAATTGTGTGCAAGTTATTTTAACACCCCACCAACGTAGTCAGTGACCTCTACTACTAACTATAAGATCAATGATAATGGGGAGAACACACATGTGCAATAGCTTAAATCATGTTGTAATATCATGTATAGTATTGGTCATTATAAACTCGACGTCTTGTCAATTCTAAACCATGCTATATCAAATGCTCAAATTCATAAAATACATATACGTTATGCCGTCCTTTTCATCAATCTCAAAATAAATAATTCTAAATTTGAATTCATCAAGTCCTAACCTACCAACCTTGTGTTGTTCTCCATGCCTGTCATCTAAAAATATGATAAGATAAGATGAGTCTGGGCAAACTTAATAAGTAGGGTAGTTAATGAAAATTGCTAAATATTGAAAATCAGCTCATAAACATTCAATTGAAAACTAAAAATTTTACAAATATTTAACATGTCAATGCTCATACTCATACTTCAATGCAACTACTTATGCTCATGCATTTAACTATTTTAATTTTACTTTCTCTTTCATCTCAGTGGCTCACGAAACTCAAGCATCCGTCAAGTCCTTAATCATAACTTTATTTTTAAGTCATCTTTCTCGTGTTATGCTCATGCATTCAAAAATTATGTCCACGACTTGCTAAGTCATGCTTTCTCAAATATAATTCAAAATTATAAACTGAAACTTCTTTGCAAATAAATACCAAAGAAATTATATCAAAATCTATCAAATTCATATAAAAAAAAATTAGCATGACTTGTCACATACACAAAAAAGCATAGAAAATCTTAAAACTCAATTCAAAAACTCCAGCTTATGCTTTAGAAAATATGCTACGTGCCTCATATTTCACTCGAATTCATCAACTTGAGATCCAGTAAATTTTCGCTTCAGTCACCTACAAAGATAATAAGTCATAATGACAATCTTAAATGTTAAATGCTAAGCATAATACTTAAAAATCACAATTATCATCTTAATAAGTCATAATCAAGTGAAATCTCCATACTCTTAAAAATTTTCCATTAATAACTTCTAATGACAATCTTTTATAGATAATCTAACCTATCCAATAAATTTAGAATGTCTAAAAATGTAGAAATCGATAATTGGATTATTATAATCAAAAATCGATATTAAAATTTAAGCCAAAACACTTTTAACAGCTCACAAACCATCATGTGTTGCCGACATGGGCTATCACTAGCATTTTATAGTGCTCAAACTATGAGTTTCTATATAAAATATTTTGCAAAAACTATCTTATGAATATCTAGCTAATATAAGGCATTTTTGTAAAATATTTCATGAGGGTGTTCTATAATATTCTTTTTAGAAATTTCCTTTGTAAAATTTCTAGCAAAATTTGACTTTTTCTGTAATTTCTTTAGAATGGGTACCTTTTTGCAAAATAACAAATTGAAGAGGGTTTCCTATAAAATTTTCTTCAGAAATCAAAATCACAATCACAATAGTTCTCTTCCTCTCCTCTGCATCAATTTCAACCCTCTATCGAGTTTTGACAGTTGCGGAAACTACCTAAATAAGCTCTAATTTTTTTTCTGGGCATATATTTAAGTTCCTTATTTAATATACATTCACTTAATACTTCCCATTTCATGTATCAATAGAGTTTGGGAAACCGTGAATGAATTACAAAAACTTAAAATTCTCATTAAATCTTCAATAATGAAGTATTAAAATCTTTACTTCCTTAGTAGCATACCTACAGGGGATTTGCTGGAATGGATTTGAGAATCTTGCAAGTTATTATTGTTGTTGTTGTTGTTATTATTATTATTATTATTTCTTTTAATGGTCCACATTCCTTAACAAAAACAATTTGAATCTCTAAATAGAAACGTCCACTTGATCTAAAATTCTAAGAGTAGGTTTCTAAAATTATTTTCTCTAACCTGGACAATCCATTTCTTAAAATGATGCTCCTACCATCAGATTTAATATAATGTACTTAACAAAGGGTTAAAATTAAATATCTCTTCAAATAGTTATTCAAATTAATTTTTAACTAGATTCATCCAACATATATACTATAAAATCTCCCATGTTTGTAATGGATCCGATTAAGCATTTTACATTTGCATTTTCTATACAAATTATTTTGTGTTTTCTTCTTAAAATACATAATCACCATTCCAAGTTTTCTTTAAAATCACTATATCTGAAAATTCATAACTCCAATGAAGCTGAAATTTTGCGAGAAAACTAAGCACATAATTATCTTACTATTGTACTGTCATAGACCTTTGATTATATCCAGAAATATGTTTGTTTTATGATATTATATTTTCTACCAGTATTTGATACCCTTTTCTTAAATAAATAAAATTACAACACCAAATATTTTAATAACATTTTCGCTACCTATTAACCATGCTAGAAATATCATGAATAGATTAGATCTAAAATATAAGTTGCACATATTATAAAATCAAAGAGATAAACCAAAGAAAATTCAATGCGAGTGTACCTTCCAAAATTTCTTCTTTTTCTTCCTTTCTGTTTCCTCTGCTTCGGATGATGGAAACTGATGTCATTGCTTCCTCCTTATATTAGCAGTATCGCTAACTGGTTGGCCGTAAGTGTCATCTGCCATCTCCCATAATTAATTTCATTGTGTTTTTCTAAACAAAAGCTGCTACCCATTTTCTAGTTACGGTGGCTATTACATTAATGGCACCGAATGCTTTTTTCTTTTAAATCTGGCTATTACAGTTATAAACAATAAGTAATAGTGAATATGCAAGTAGAAATAACATTGGTCTAGGTCTGTGACAATTAAGAATTTTCTTAAAAATAGATAATTTGTACTAGCGTGAATCATTACATTATTCTTATGATTTGCCAACTAAGGCTGCATCAGTGGCTGGTTTCTCAGCCGATGCAGTATCAAATGGCTATATGGCTATATGAGAGCTTTTGTATCTTACCATCATGTGGATGGAGCTTTGTCCGTAGATGTGCCAAATGGGAGCTTATTGTCTCTAGTAGAAGTAATTAGGAGTATATAGTCTTCCTATTATAAATTGTAAAAATGTCTTGGAACTTTGTTATAATACGGTTTGAGCAGACGTAAATATGTCGGCATAAAAAAAATATGCTTATGATATGAAAAATCACTTGAGCTGGAAAGATATGTGTAAATATTTAATATCATTTCAGAGTGGATATAACTGGCTAAAATTTTTAGAAAGTTTACAATAAATATAAAATACAAAGCAAATTTCACATATACCCATGATTTTTACCCTTTATTCAAATTCTAACTATGCACTTTTAAAAAAAATTAAATATATTCATATATTTTACCAAAAATTCTATTCATACCCACGCCCCTACATGGAATGATGAATATGCCCAAAACTTAATTATATATTTATGAATAAAAGTTCACATTCAAATGATATATAATTTTATAGCGATAAAAATATGGTTATATCATTATAAAAGTATTAAGAATTCATTTGAATGTACATTTTAATCCTAGAATTATAAAAGTTTAAGCATATTTGTTATTTCATATAAGTGTATGGCTATGAGTGATATTTTGGGAAAAAACATAATTTATGCAAAAGTTTTAATGAAAATGATTTATGACTTATTTTCAATAAACAAGCCCCAAGATAGGGATCATAAAAAATGGTTTATGTTGAAAAATATTTCGGACATAAGAATGTCCATTTCCAAAAGGTTTATATGGGAAAAATGATTGAATATAAGAATGTCTATTTCTTAAAGGGATTTATGTTGGAACATTTGTGGACATAAAAATGTCCATTTTCAAAAGGTTTATGTGGAAAAAATGGTTGAATATGAGAATGTCTATTTCTTAAAGGGATTTTATGTTAGAACATGTGTAGACATAAAAATGTCCATTTCTAAAAGAGTTTAAGGGATAAAGGTGTTTGTGGATATATGAATGTCCATTGCCAAAAAGGTTTATGCAAAATGTATTTTGGACATAAAAATGTCAATTATTAAAGTGTTTATGTGAAAAACAGTTTATGATGTATAAACATCCATTTCTAACAAGGTTTACATATATACATGTTTTAGGACGTATAAACATCTGTTTCCAACAAGGTTTAAGTGGAAAAATGTCTTAGGACGTATGAACGTCCAATGCCAAAATGATTTATATGGAAAAATGTCTTTTCGTGGACATGAGAATGTTCATTATCAAATATGGTTTATGTCAAGATATTTTGGGACATAAAATGTCCCCTGACCGAAATGATTTATGAGAAAAATGTTTTAGGAAATGATTTTCAAGGAAAGTCTTGCCCCAAAATGCTTGCTTACTGAGTTATCACTCACATTTTGTTTTTCCAAACCTTAGACAAGTACCGAGAAACACGAGGGATAAATGAACCTAAGCAACGAAGGAAGGTACAAAGTAGTACCCAAGTAGGTTAAAAAGATTAACTATGGTGAGTGGAATGCTATGAATGGAAGTTTTCAGATATGTTAATGTATATGTGAACTTGTGTAGAGTTCTGAGTTCTAGGTAAACTAATGATAGATATATGTATGAAATGGAAATGTCATGATTAGGTCAAGAGGGCCTATGATGTATAGTAGCATGTTGAAATAGTTTAAAGGATATGTACAAGTATAGCATTGCTTATGTTATAAATGAAATGATGATGGATGAATAAATGAAAAAAATTTAGAAGAGTTCCAATTAAAATCCTGTCGCATGATCAGGGCAACAATCTTGATTCACATTTACAAATCGATAAGATTTTTAGGTAAGGAAGTGACGTTTCGGGCTAAGGCGCCCCATGGATGGTAATAAAAATAAGGATAAAGATGAACATTTACATTGAGTGAGCATTTGAATCATGGTTGAATATACGAATATGGTATTAATGATCATAAAAATTTTGATGTTTGAATTATTTTATAAAAATGATGTTTGTTTAGTTTCATATTTGAGTTTTGTTTAATTTCGTATTTGAGTTTTACCATTATCCTACTTACTAAGTTAGCCTTGACTCACATTTTCCTACATTAATGTTTTTAGATAGTAGGATTGAGATGAGAGCCCAACATAGAGTTGGCGCTCAAATAGGAATGGAAAGGAATCCCAGTCCACTGGGTTATACATGAGTTATATCATATTTAGTAGAAAAGAAAATCAAACTTTACATTTTATTTGATTCATAGATCAGTAATATAGTTAGGATTATTTTTTTATATATAAAAGTCTAATTTTTTACAGATATGACATATGGTTGATAATGATGGTAATTTGGAGGAGATGAATGATTTATTTCGTTTATGCAGAAAGATAACAACGGTTAAAGAATTATAATAGACATTCGGTGGGCTAATGTAAATTTTCATAATTATTAGAGATGTGATTATTAATTTAGTAATTTTTCTCAACTTGACCGATCCTGAAAGATTTTAGTTAGCGGCTGCAGTTGTCGAATGTATGGATTAGTGGGGTATTACAGCTCCTTTACTAATTGCATTCCACTACTTTGTTAATGTCTCTTTCTAGTAAACTCCAATTGATAAACTATTGATTAGGTTAGATTCTAGACATCAAGACGATTTGTGACGTATAGCGTACCTTATAACTCCAAGGATACAAGCGATAGCCCTCTATCAAAATTTAACTAAATTTAAATTCACTAGTAAAACTTTTAAATAAATTAAAATTTAACTTTCTCACCTCAAAATCTTTTTAGGAGTTTTAGGAACATATTTAAATCATTTTCAAGACTATGTTCATGCATTAAATCTGCTCATTACGTGGCATTTGCTAAAATTCATCATTTAATCAATTTTCAACCCGAATTTTAGAAATTCTAAAATTTAAAATTTTGGAGTTTACAGGTGCACTAGTTCTACACCTATATTCGTGTTCCTGCGGCCCCATTTAAGTGATCTATTCTGTTGATGAAGCTTGTGATGTTATTATGGATTCTATTATAGGCCTAATTTGCGTAAGTTAAGCACAATCATACAAATTGTTGGTGCGAACTCCCTCATATGTAATGGTTCCAAATTTATTTTGTTTTGCCAAAAGTAGGGTGCTTGAAGTCACGGTGTTAGTTTAAAAAGCAATGAAAAACCTGTTTTTTATTTTTTCCTTTTTTCATAAATTTGTTAATTTAGTTATATTTAACATGTAATCAATTTTTACCATTTTTTGAGGTGTGTATATTTTTTAAAATTGTTAAACACAGCATTATTTTAGCCATTTGTAACTATCGAAAAAAAGTAAAATATCCATATGAATTTTTAAAATTCATATGTGTATCTCTAAAGAATGATAAAACTTAGTTTCTATATTAAATATATTTAAATTAACAAATTAATTGGAAAAAGCAAAAAAAAATAATAAATAGGTTTTTCGCCTCGTCTAGGCTAACAAAATCGGCTCTACAGTTTAATTTGTTTAATTTTTACAATTTCTTTCAGGAAGTAGAGTCCTCTATGTAGGCATCAAAAGCATATTTTTTCTTAATTGAGATTCTTAGACAAAGCTTGTCATTTTCCAAGCACTATAGAGTTCCCATTTCATGCATCTGGAATATGGATGATGTCACCTCATAAGTACGTTGATACGCTGATGCCGAAACTGTACACAAGCTACCTTGGATTCGAACTATGATGATCGATAGATTAACGATTTGAGTGCTTGAGGCCATCTTCGATTTGCGTTGTTTTCAAACTAATTGTATTATAATTAACTATTTTGAATCATAATCTAATACCCTTTTGATTTTCACATACTGTTAATGCCTTAATATAATCTAAATCACTCATATATACTTAAACTTAAGATAATTAGATTATAATCTCAAAATTTATTTCGTTTGGAGGATTAAGTGGGTTATCAAATAAAATCATATTATTGAAAATATATCACCATTGAAATTATTTAATAATTGTAAACATTCTTAGATTAATTAATATGTTATCATATGTTTTAGTCAAATAAATAACGTTACACGTATTAGATGGTGTTAAAGATCTGAGAATATCTATGCAGATGTTCGGTAAAGATTCAAATACGTATCAAGATTTCAACTTATCTTACTTAGAAGAAAAAGGAATAAATAATGTAGACTCCTTTTTAGAATTTGATATATATTTTTGAATAGCTTTCTTTTGTATTACAAACATGAGATTTACTAAAGAAAACTTTTTAAACGTAAATTACAAATTAATATGAGATGTATCGAAGGACAATTATCAAAGAGTTGAATGAAATTTTTTTCATTATTTTTTTAGGATAAGTTGCATCCAATCCAATCTATATTAAAATTAAAATCAAAACATTGTTCGGTTATGATTCAAAATGGTCCTCTGACCTTATTCAATTTATTGTTGTGTTGATATATTTATCGAGGTGATTGGTCATGATGTACTTATCCAACAAGCGCCATAGAATGTCTAATCATTCATGCATGTTCGCGGTGGAAGAAAGAAAAAAAATTCTTATCCAATCCTATATCCAACGTCGAAATATTCGTTTGAACGTTTGGGTGCATCAGGTATGGCTGAAAAATGGTTATGGTAACATCGTACATGATTTCAAATAATAATGAACTACTCACCCTAACATCAAAAAAGACAAGAAACATAAAAAATCTTATTTCACACTATTACTCATTACAGACAGTATATGAGAGTCACATACCCGAGGCAGAGGTAGGTACCGAAAGGAATCGCTTGTCCCACGTAGAAGTGGGTATCGATAGGAAATGTACTTGAGCAGGTGGTACTCATATTTCAGTAGGACTGATCTACACTGGTGATGGCTTTGGGGACGTTATGCAATTGAGATATATGGGATGGGATGGTAAATCATGTTGTACATATTTTTTCACAAATGATTTAACAATCCAACGACTCTATTTTTTTCAATTTTATTTTTTTATTTTAACCATTTTTTCAATTAATCTATTTATTTCAATTTTATCTTTATCATTCAATATAAATTACACAGTTCATAAAAATATTTTCTTCTGCCTCCCACCCCATCCTAAAATTCCACCAATTTCTCAATTACTAAACATTCCCTTCTAACTCTCCAATTCTAGAAGAGGCCCTGGGCGTCCCAGGGGGCCTACGGCTAGGTAGCCTAGGGGGCCTAATGCGTGAAGGGTTCTGAGGGGTCCTGGGCGTGACACGTTGCCTTGGCGATCTTATAACGCCATTAGACTTGGGACTCGGGGGAGATGGTAGAGATGGTGACCTTCCAACTAGAGTAGTTGAGAATGGTGAAGGATTTGGCTTCTTAACAGGACATGGGGATGGTGACGCCGAGCTCTCAGTATCAATCCCCATCGCCCATGCGTTACTTGAAAATGGTTGGGAATTTGGCTTCTCGTTAGGACTCGGAGGTGGTGGCGTTATTCGTTGTGTATTGCTCTTGAATTCCAGGTTTCCTAGCTGGGCCACGTGCCCTAGGTGGCTGTCTATAGGAATTTCTTCGAGGCGGTGTAGTCCTTGAAGAGCAGTTGAAAATGGTGAAGTTGGAGTCATTGGCCACAAGGCGCCGCCCAACTGTTTCTCCTTCAGCAGCGGCTTTTCTACTTCTGTTGCGCCAATATATTCTGGGAGAGATGGTTGTGCGGACGTCGCATGTACCATCGCCCCCAGCAGAAAAGCTAAGAAAAGCGGGAGGAGCGACATGATCTCGATTGATTTTGTTTGATGGTATTGTTCAAGCTGGCGAAGCTGATGCTATATTTATAAGAAATCTGGACCAATGCATGAAAGATGCCTATCTGTGAATGTCTTCTTCCTTTTTGGAATCGCATTTTACAGCCTACAGGCTACGTGTTTTTAAAATCGGCCCAGCAACGGATGGTGCTATCCACAAGAGTTTGTAATGGCCGTTGTGGCTTATTTTACACGATGTGGCCGCATCGTTATTAATTGACTTTGCTTATATGTACAATCAACATAATAAATTGTTTACTCTTATAAATTAGTTTTAAAGCTACATTTTCAAAATAAAAAATATTTAAAATATCATTAATATGTGAATAAATGATTTTATAAAATATTATTATATTCTATTAGAATATGTGAATATATCTAAACAATTCACATAATTTAAACATAAATATACATATTTCAAGCAAATATGGTCTCTACATATCTTCAATTCTGGTAAATCATGAACTCTTAATTAAACAAATAATACTAAATACAATAAATAGAATTTTTTATAAATTGTCAAGATATTAAAAATAAACAAAGTTACATAGAATCACTTTTACGTACCTGATTATATTAAATTAGGAAAGTTGGCTCTTCTGTGAAAGTCATGTTTATTTCGATGTTTCATTTGGGAAGATATTGAAGTAGAAGTCAGAATCCTAAAATTTTTTAAAAGCGAAGAATAACATGACATGAGAAACTTGATGTAAGTGAGCGTTTGGAAAAATGTGAAAGTAGAAATGAAAAATTTATGAATGAGAGAGTTTTTTCGTATGATTGAGGTAATGATTAGAAGCATGAGTAATAAAATTAAATAAATTAGATAACTATATAGAAAGCTATGAAGGGTGTGTTTGACAATGTTTGAAGGTGTTAAGATAAAAAGTTTTTGCTCTAAAATTTTTTACTTTTTATAACTATCTTATTTTTTAATCGTTTCTTCATATTTTTCTATACATTGCCTCACTTTTTAATCCTTTCTATACAACTAACACACAATTAACCTATATATTTGAACTTTATTTCCTTTACTCTTCATCGTTACCTCTATTATATCATATTATTTTATAACTTTTAGTCTTTAAAACTTTTCATCAAAAATTTTATCCATTCTAAAACACACTTCAAATGCGATTAAAATATAAAGTAATTAAAAAAAATGTAATATAATCCGTTGGTTAAAAGGTTAAACTATGGAAAACTTTTTATTTTATATATTTCCAAAGTATCATAAATTAAATAAAATAAAATTAGTAATTATATGAAAAGATGTAAAAAAATAATTACAATACAAAAGTAATAATAGAAAAGATAGGATAGATAGATATGATCATAAATCATATAAAAGATGCGCAAGAGTTTTTTTTTTTTTTTTTCAACTTTTGCATCTCAAGGCCGACTTGACTACTTTTAAAATTTTCAAGTAAATCCAAATCGTCTGCTGGTTTTGTTGATTCGAAATTGCGAGTGCGCCTCGAAATCAGACGTCATTAAAGAGGAAAGAAGATGCGTGAATTCATGCGCAACAGGACTTCCGTGCCTTTACGCCTACCTTCGTTCTCCTGAAACTGATCCATCTCATTCCGTCTGTGCATGGAACTGATCGCCCTCAAACTTTCAAAAAAATTTTACCCCACCGAAAATTGTAGAAGACAGGTCAAATAAGATGTGAAATGAAATAGGATATGAGAGGAGATGTGAAAAATGTTGTTGTATACTGAAAATGAGAAATAATGTATGTAAATTTAGAAAAATTATGTATGAGCTGGGAAAATTACTGTTATTATTTTGGAAGTACTTGGTAAGCAAAGAGTGGAATGAAAATAAAGAGAATAAAAAAATTACTATTTTTGCTGAATTACTCTACTTTTTTCCAATTGTCTGTACAATTGTTATACTTTTTTTATGTATATATTTACAACAATCTCAATTTATATTACATTTAAACTCTAAGATATTTTTATAATTTTCTAAAAAAGACAACAAGTTCTCATTAATTAAAACTCCTACCAAAGTAGAGAAGTAAAACTCCTACAAAACAGAGGAGAAATAAACAACCCAACGCACATGACGGGAATCAAACACCCCACCTTACCGAAACAAACCATGGGTGCTACAACTGTTATACTTATTCCTGCTTATTTCTACCTTTCATATATGAGGGAGATTGCGCATGGGGTCCCATGTGTTCGACGGTGAGACTTATTTTTTATTTTTATTTTTTAAAATCATATAGAGTTAGGTGTATCTAATCTAAAAATCAAGTTTATCATTTTTGGATATTTTAAATATTTTTTACTTTTAAATATAGTATCATTTTCATAATTTTCTAAGAAGTGTCATTTTCATAATTTTCTGTCTTAGAAAATTATAAAAATGCTATTGTGTTTAAAAATAAAATTACTTAAAAGTATTCGAAAATAGTAAAATTTGATTTTTAGATTAGACACACCTAATTTTACAAGTTTATAAAAAAATTAAAAAAATAAAAACAATTTTAGGGAGTCCCATGTCCGGAAGTATGGGGGCTTCCATGCACCCGGACCCATGGAAATACCACTCTTCATATGTTAGCAAACAATGGAAATGAGTAAAGTTATATAAAAATTAGGAAAATAAAAAATTACGTTGTTGTTATTTTTTTTTCAAATAATGAAAAAATTGTAAGAAAAACAATTACATTTCATTCTCCCATCCAAGTTGTAAACCTTGAGAACCTGTTATTTTGAAATAAAAAATTTATACTCCATCGTGTTCCTATCCCGTCGTGGGGATGAAGGGGTCGTCTCCCCTTTTGAAAAGGAACCCTTGTCGACAGCTTAAAAATAAGATTCAAAATATTTATTTTTCGAATGGTTACCTTCGTTTATTATCTTTCTTCACATTTAGGAAGTGTTGTAACGCCTGTAATTTTCCAAAGTAGAAATAACATACTAACTTTTATTATAAATAATTTAAGAGGTAAAAATAATAATAAGGGTATATTCCAAACCATTCTAGATCCTTTGATCAAATCTTCATTTGAGATGAAAATATAATGATGTGCGTTGACAATAAGTAAAATTATATCGTAAATTGAGAAAACTGTTTTAAAAATATTGATACAAATTTAATTTAAAAATCTTGTATAACTTGGGACACTAAAAAAAATAAAAATACTTTATGAATGGATCAATTATATGAAAATAAAAGGTTGTATAAGCTTTTATGGAAATTAAATTGGTGTACTCTTTCAAATAATGAATCGTAGTAGTGGCGGTAATTTTGATTTAATAAATTCTTAATTATTATCCACCAAAATATACCCAACTTTTTTTTATTAAAAAATATATATAGACACTGAGCTACAATATGCTGCCGCCGCAGCCGCCCAGACGCCCAAATTATTCCGCACCGGCTGCTGCTAGTCTATCGCTTTCGACATGCACGCCAGCTGCTGGTGTGTATAATCATGGGAATCCACACTGGCAGGGGTCGTTTGATATGTGGGGCGAGGCGGTGAGGCAGGGAGGTGAGGAACATGTCATCCTCAAATTTAATAACTTAAAAATTATATTTTTCGAATTTATTTCGATGGGAGTTGATAACTGCATTTTTTTACTTATTTTTTAAGCATGAAAGTTACCTTTAATAAAGGGATTTATGGATAATTTTTGAAAATCATGTATCATTGAAACATTTACTTAAGTATTTTGAGGTTTATTTCTGCATTATTATAATTATTGGGGTAAAACTGTAAACGTACTGGAGGAGCCCAAGTTGCAAAAACGGAACTACACGAGCACTAGAATGCGTACGCTACCAGACAACCGTGTTGAGGTACCGACAATGACAAGGGTGAACCTATCAGCCCGATATCACAACCTATTTACAAATGGAAATGGCGAAGTTTAAAATTTTTGAATAAATATTTATAATGCGCAAACTTATTCAATGATTTAATTAAATAAATTAATTAGGATTGATATCTTATAAATCAACCCGATTAACTCATATAACCTATTCAACCTATTTAATCCACTTAATTCATTTAACTTATTAAAATTATATATATATATACAAATTTATAGGTTATTTCGTATAGTATACAATCTGTCAACTCGCTTATTACATGAGTTATAAATAAGTTAAGATTGAAGCTTTTTTTAACTAAGTTAATAAATAAATTAAAATTAAATATATTAGTATCGGGATTAGGCTACAACTCATCTAACCTTATTCATTAACACCTCCAACGATGGACGTCATCTTCCCTTAACATGAGTTCGTGGTTGCCAAGCAAATTACGGACAGAAAATTGTCCACCATGTCTCTGATGCAACCACCGCACATCCGCGATTCCGCAGTAGCTTTTAAATCTGCAACATTTTATATTGGAGGCCTGATCTTTTACGACCGTGATTTGCGACCGGTCAAAAAATATATTTTTTTTAATTTTTTTTTTAAAAAAATTTTTATAAACATGTTAATCTAGTTATATTTAATTAATAAACCAAATTTTACCATTTTT
>JAXCLR010000063.1:29741103-29795635 GCA_035584095.1 Annona squamosa | reverse complement strand
GCTTTAATGTGTTTCGGTTAATTTTAATTAAACTGGTGATCACAGTGCTCTTAACGACAAGCACTTGGTGCACATCAGTGAGTCCAAGAGATTAGGCTTAGTTTTCATCTATTTAGCTTAATTTTTACTCTCTTTGCATTTTAGGAGCATTATATAGTTTTTATACATTTTTAGGATAATTTAGGCATTTTTAGTTCATTTATTTAGTCATTCATTTTTTGCAGGAAGGACAGGCAAATTATAGGCATGCGGGCGAGTCGAATGCAGAATAGAGCCAAGTGAAGGAGCATGGGGTTGGCACTCAGGTGCCACCTTACGGACTTATGCTAGAATCTCCAACACCTTACAAGATAGAAAAGTTTCGAGAGAGTTGACGCCTAGGCACTACTTCACTAACATGCAAACAAGTCGAGAAGAGTTTTTAGGCCAAAAGCTTCTAGGGAGTTGGTGCCTAGGTGCCATGGCATGATCGTACAGGAATTTCGAAGAGTTTTCAAGTCACAAAACATCCAAAGAGTTGGCGCGTAGGCGCCAGCTGGGGCCGCCTAGGCACCAAGGCATGAGTCTCCAGGGCATTTAGAAAGGTTTCCAAGTTACACATCAAATAGAGGGTTGGTGCCTAAGCACTAATACACATCCGTACGTACGGGTTTTTACACGTGTGCTGCCCAAACCAACTAGTTTAAATAGAAACCTAGGGGGTCGTGTGTGAGAGAGAGCACCCTGACGGAATAGACACCTAGAAAAGGAAAAGAACTTGTTTGAAGTACGAATTGAAGATAAGATTCAACCCCGTTGGTGGAAACTTTTGGAAAATCAGTTTTCTTTTTATCTTTTTATTTTCCTTTCTTTGTTTTACTGGATACTTTTATAATGGATATAAAGGATTTTTATATCATGTCTTTGAGTTGAACGTCCTTTAGATGGATAGTTAGGATGAAGTGATATCTAACTATATTGTATTGGTTCTTTAAGATTCAGGAATGAATACTTGATTTTCATATGATTGTGTGTTGTGGATTTACCTTTGCATATGATGTTTAATGCTTTTTACAAGATTAGTTACCTCGTAAGATGATTTAATTGCACGATTAATCCTTGAAAAAGGAAAATCTTTGCTAGATTCATGTGTAGGACATAGGTTTCCTCTTTGCTAAGGAGAGTTGTTTAATGGATAGGAATACACCATTAAATCTTATGTAGTAAATGAAAAGTTATGAACTTATGAATTCCACTTTATTTAATGGCATAGGACACATAGCAATTGAATAGGGTGTAATTAGCTTTATATGCGTTGGAAGACATATATAAAGATTATTGAAGTTGGACTAGTAAATCTCTACATAATCAAATGAAAAGGAACTAATGCGATATAGTTTAGATTCAAGGATTCTGAACTATCCATTTGTCATCCTCATTTGATAACTCGTTTTTAGTATTCTAGTCCTTCTGTGAAACTCTTTTATATTTTCTTATTGCAATTGACATAATTAGTTTTAAGTTTGAGATCCAAATTCTCTACTCACCGAAAGCAACTAAATTAATTAATAATTATAGTTAAACCCTTTTCTCATGGGAACGATACTTTACTTATTCTTTATTACTAGATTCGGCACATATACTTGCATTAAAAGCGAAAAATTTTAATAGACATATACGCGGATTGTTAAGTTTTTGGTTCCATTGTCGAAGAATTGATATAACTGATTATTGTTAGTTTAATTGCTTTCTTGTACAATTTTGCAACTATAGTTTATTTTTATAATTTCTTTAGTTTAGAATTTTTTTGTTAGTTTCAATTGAATTGGTTTTTGCAAGGTTAATTGATTTTGTATGCGCCGAGGTAGGGCCGGAAAGGAGATCATTATTTTGTTTGATCCGAAACTAGAGAGAACCTATTTGAGAAGGCTTCATAAGAGCAAGGAAGCTAAGAGTCAACAGCATACCTGGGAAACAAAAGGGTTAAGGTTCCAATTCATCCACCCAAGATGATTTGAACCAACCTATTTGGGATCTCATTGTGCTGGGATAGAATGCAATTCAGGCTAACATTGCACCTCCTCCTATTGACACCAACAATTTTGAGATTAAACCAGTGGTATTCCAAATGTTTCAATCAATTGGGCAGTTTGAAGGATTGTGTTATGAAGATCCACATTGCCATCTGCAAAATTTTCTGCAGATCATGAACACATTCAAGCATAATGGAGTCTCCGACGAAGCAACGCGGCTATGGACTTTCCCATTTTCATTGAGGGATAGAGCTTTGGAGTGGCTGGATTTTCTACCCCCAAACTCTATCAATATGTGGAATGACTTGGCTTAGAAATTCTTAGAGAAATATTTTCTGCCCGACAAGTTAGCCAAGCTCAGAATGGACATAGTCTCATTCAAACAACACGGAGAAGAGACTCTATCGGAGGCGTGAGATCGGTTTAAAGATTTTCTTCGAAAGTTCCCACATCATGGAATTCAGCCATGGGTTCAAATCCAAATTTTTTACAATGGTCTCCAGGATTCCACCTGTCATATGGTGGATTCATTGTCAAACAGTTCCCTACTGAGGAAAAGCTACTGAGAATTGTATGCCCTACTGGAAAATATAGCGGCCAACACCTATCAACTGCCATATGACAGAAGCTGAAGTGGGGGTCTACTCTAATTGGACGCGGTCTCATCGATAAAGGCCCACATCGACGCTTTATCCAGGCAGATTCAGAACCTATCCAGGCTAGCCGACGTCAATGTAGTACGGGCGTCTACACCACAGCAACCGTTAACAGCAGAATACTGTACATTGTGTAGAGAATTCGGCTATCCTAGTGATCAATGGCCCCTAATCCAGCGAAAATTTTTAGGGAAATCCAGCGAACCCATATGCGAACAACTATAATCTAGGCTGGAGGAATCATCCCAACTTCTCGTGGAATAACTAGGCGAGGTTGAATTAGCCACCCAGATTCTCATAGTAGCCCCATAGCAACAACTAGCAAGATCAGTTCAATTCAACCCACCACCTCGAGAAGAGAAGAAATTTGATCTAGAAAATTTGTTTGTGTAATTCATGCAATCCTAGAACATGACAAGCAGAAATCTAGAAGTGCAGATCAGCTAACTAGCCTCAGCCCTAAACAATTGGCCTCAAGGTGCACTACCGAGTGACAGGGAGAAAAATCCAAAAGGAAAAGGTAAAAAACATGTGCAAGTAGTCAGATTGGGTAGTGGAAAGCAGTTACCTAATGCAACTCTGCTAGAAGCGGTAACTGAAGCCACTAGCCCTCTGATTTAGCAGTCACAGGAGACAGAGGAACCAGAAACAACCCAAAAGCAATTGAATGCTAAATTAGCCACAAATCAAAGGCCGCTTCCTCCATTTCCTCAAAGATTCGTAAAGGAAAAAAGGATGGCCAGTTCAAAAAATTTATAGAAGTACTAAAATAGCTACATATCAACATACCTCTTGTCGAAGCCTTAGAACAAATGCCAAACTACGCCAAATTCATGAAAGATGTTCTGCCAAAGAAAATGCGGCTGACAGAATTCGAAACAATGACATTAACAGAGGAAACCAATGCAATGGTGCAAAGAAAGCTGCTACCCAAGCTCAAGGATCCAGGGAGCTTCACTATCCCATGAACGATCAAAAATTAATACTTCGGGAGTCTCTATGTGATTTAGGAGACAGCATAAATCTCATGCCTAAGTTGATTTTTAGAAAATTGGGCATTGGGGAAGCTCAACCTATGACAATCATATTGCAATTGGCAGACCGGTCTATGACATATCTAGAGGGCATGATTGAAGATGTTCTTGTCAAGGTGGACAAGTTCATTTTCCCAGTAGATTTTATTATCTGGTATTATGAAGAAGACCAAGACGTACCAACAATTTTGGGTTGGCCTTTCCTTGCAACGGGCAATGCAATAATTAATGTACAAGCCGGAGAATTAACCATGCAAGTACAAGATGAACAAGTCACATTTAATGTATTCAAGGCAACACAGTGCCCAAATGATTCAGAGGAATGCTTCATGATTGATATGGTCGATTCAGCAGTTCAAAAATCTCTTTCAACTGATAGCAAGGAGAACTCAAAGGAAACTGCGTCGAAGGAGGATTGCACAATCACTAAAAATATAAAGGAAGACATATCTACTTATACAGAAAAACAATTCACTCCTTATATCATGCTTAAAAATTTTGCCAAGCTGATGGAAAACCAGGAATTGGAAGAAGAAATCGATGAAGGAATAGAGGGTGATATAGTTCAGAAAATTGAACAGTATCATATTCAAATGCCTCTATTTTGTCTTTCGAAAATTTAGATGCGGTATGATTTAATGGAACAGTGCATAACCGATCCTGATAAACTTGCAGATGAAGCAACATCTTGAAGCCATCATTAATTCTAGACCCTAATAAACTCTTCTATAGGATTTATGAAATTCCAAAAAAGAGGATAACTGATCCATTTGAAGAGGCTTGTAAGAAATTTGAACCTTCATGGTGCAATTCGCATAGAAGGAAATTTGATAAAGCAGGAATAATAGCGAGAACGTCGGGCTGAGGACGTTAAATTTAGTGTTGAATGGGAGGCAACTCATTGCTCATTTTTATTTTATTTTTGTTTTGTTTTTTTATGTAAGAGAATGATTTGGAGCTCAATTTCATAAAGATCATACTAGAAAGCAGCTGAAAGCACAAATTTCAAAAAATCACTGAAGAACATCGGCAGCTAGGCGCTAAGAGCAAGATCCTGAAGAACATGAAGCGCACCACTGGTGCCTAGGCACGGCAGGATGGTGCCCCGGGTCGTGGACAGCTCAACTCGGACGACTTTATAAGGCTCAGGTTAGGGTTTTAAACCCTAAACCCAAGCCCCGGCACTGCCCCTTCCCCCCCTCTTCATCTCCAACCTTTGTTGCCTTGATTCCAAGCCATTTCAACTTCAATCCAACTCTATTTCATCATCAATCTCCTCCCCATTCCATCCTCTCCATTTTTTTTCCGTTTCCAACTTTTCCCCATTCTTAGATCCATCTCAAATTTATCCAAAAATCAAGTTTTTCCACACTATATCACAAGCCTCATCCCTAACCTCCATTTCCTATCCATTTTCCCTCCTTTTGGGACCCATTTCAATTTTCTCTTCCGGTTGGTGTTGGTTTTCAAAGGCAGCATAGCGGCGCCTAGGCACCTCCCTCCTGCACCCCAACGCCAGTTCAGAAATTCTTCAAGTTGTAAATTTTAAAGTTACAATGCTCCTAGGGTAAAATTTCTTGCTCTTTGGTGAATTTTTAGTATTTTGCAAGTTGTTTGGTTTTGGATTACTGTAAGATTGGAATTTGGATTGGATTTGGTGTGGTTGGACGGTGGATTTGAGCTCAGTGTGCAGTTCTTGGGGGTTTGCTTGTGTTGATTTGGCTGTGGATTGTTATTTTGGCAATTAGTTAGAGACATGGCTTCCTCCTCCTCTGCCAAGCAGAAAAAGACTCAGGAACCAATTGAGTTTGATGCCAACTGGTTTGTGACTACTCAAGCTTTCAAGTGATACACAGACTCGTTGCAAAAGCGCCACCTGATTCCAGAGAGGAGAATCAAGATTGATGCATTTTCCAACAACTTCATCAATGAGCTTAATGCCCGTGGTTGGCAGAAATTCTTAGCACAACCATAGCCTGCAATCGTCTCGGTGGTCAAAGAATTCTATGCCAATGCGGTGGAACGCGAGCAAGGTAGGGTCAAGGTTTGAGGAAAGATCGTCCCCTTTCACTCCGAAGCGATCAACTCTTTTTATGGGAAGCCCAATTTTGATCGCCCAGACCAATATGAGACCTTCTTGGAGGGAGAGGATACAGACATCAACTCCATCATACGACGTTTCTATCAAAGGCCACTGACATGGAATTCGATAGGTGGATTGTGTTGGAATCAATGGCAAAATAAACAAAGTTTATGTTTTGATGATTAACAATTCAATTTGAGTAATTATGGTTACTACCATGTTTTGTGGAAATGTTTAAAGGATATAGAAATGAAAAATATGAAGTCTGATAGGTCAAGTTGATTTCCAAGTCGACTCAAGCATCGACTCCCCAAGTCAACTCTGAATGCGACTTCAAACGGGATCTTATGGCCAGCACTGAAATTTGATCCAAGGCAGGCGAAGTCGCAAAGCCAAGTCAACTCTATCTGCGACTTGGGTGAACTTGCAGACCTAAGTCGACTCCAGCATCGACTTCAAATGGATTTTATGGCCAGCGCTGAAATTTGATCCAAGGCAGGCGAAGTCGTAGAGCCAAGTCGACTCCATTTGCGACTTGGGTAAAGTTGCAGACCCAAGTCGACTCTAGTATCAACTTCAAAGAACCCAAAATCTCTAGCACTAAATTTGGGAATTCAAAAAGTGAAGTCACATATCCAAGTCAACTTTGCATACGACTTGAGTAAAGTTAGAACCCAAGTTGACCAAAATATTTGACTTGGAACAAAATGAAGACAAATCAAGTCCAAGACAAGCAGATTTGCATGAACAAATCAATCTAGATCAAGGAATACTCATTTGGACATTTCTATGAACTCCAAGATTCAAGTACTCCAACTTCAAGACATGAAGTTAAAGATTTTAAGAAAAGATGATCATGCTGAGTTCCAAATGAAAGAAATCAGTGGAAGAACAATTAATGTGAAGAATATTAAGCAAATAAGATCACTTTTAAAGAGATTCAAGTTCTAATTGGCACACACAGAAAGTGAAGTCGCACACAAAGTTGACTTCACCTGCGACTTGGGTCAAGTCCAGGACCAAGTCGACCTTAAAAGGAACTTTAGATTTTTACTGAGAATCGAAATTGCACCCAAGTCGACTTCAGTATGCAACTTGGGTGAAGTCGCACCCGGAGTCAACTTCATCTGCAACTTGGGTCTCAATGGTCAGAAAATTCAAACGTTGGCGCATTAAATGCGTGCCACCTACCTCCAAACGTTTGAATTTACTCCAACATTATAAATACGCATTCAAGTGAACGTGCTAGTTATTAGTGAGAGAATTAACTGTGATTCAACTACCATCATCTCCAAGTATTAAGTGATCAGCACAAGTTTTCAAGGGAAGAACAAAGCTCAAACTTGCTAAATGTTTTAACGTTGTTCAAAGCTTTTCTTCTACAAGTTCTTCCATGAGCTAAATCTGCTTGCACAATCTGTAAAGTGTAGATTTCTTTATTTGATCTTTTGTTTGTATATGATACTTGGTTTGATATTGGTGTACACCAACAATCACCAAGCCAACACCAAGCAATCCACAGAACCAACCACACAAATCAATCTCCAATCCGCCGACCAATCCACAAAAACCCACCAATTCAATCCAATCTTCCACCCAAGAAATCACCAAGTCACTTCAAATCAATGAAAATGCATCAAACATGGAGAAATTTTACCCCCGAAAGATTGCCACTTGAAGAATTGCATGACCACTGGTTCTGCACTAGTGTGAGAGCGCGGGGTAGTCGCGCCTAGGCGCCGATCTACTAACAGCGGTTTCCTGTGTCGGTTGGAAGAAATGATGATTTTAAGGCTTGAAATGGAGCCCAAATCAAGGGGGGAATGATGGGAAATTAAGTATAAGTGCGAGGCTTAGGCTTTGGTGATGAAAAACTAGATTTTTAGATGGATTTGAGGCGGATCTAAGAAAGGGGAAAGAACGAAAATGGAATGGAAAATGAGATGAATGAAATGGGGAGAAGATTGAGGGTCAAATGTAGTTGGATTGAGGTTGAAACGGCTTGGAATCACTTTGACAAGATTCAAAAATGAGAAGGGGAGAAAGAGGTGGCGCCAGGGTGTAGAGGTTTGGGTTTAAACCCTAACCCGTCCTTTATAAGGTGTTCGGGTCACGTTGTCCACAAGCCAACACTGGGCACCAGTTCATGCTCCATGTTCTTCAGGATCTTCATCACGGTGACGAGGCACCCCATGTGGCACCTAGGCGCCGATGTTCTTCAGCAAATTTTTTGAAAATTTTCTCCCAATTGCTTCCAAGCATGATCCTTATGAAATTATGCTCCAGGTCATTTTCCTAAAAATAAAAATAAAAACAAAAACAAAAACAAAAACACAAATCAAAATGAAAATGAGTAATGGGTTGCTTCCCATTCTGCGCCAAGTTTAACATCCTTAGACCGACGTCCCCGCTATTTAATCTGTCGGTCCGAAATTGATGACAATTACCCAAGAGGGGAGAGGTGAATTGGGTAATTAAGAATTTTAAAATTTTAATTACAGATTCTATCCCGATTTAGTTTAATCCCTTTTTAATGAATCAAATAGAAAGCGATAAGTTAATAAAAGCGAAAATGAAAAATAGTAGACAACATTTATAGTGGTTCGGGCAACCTTCCCTACTGCACTCTTCCAAGCTCACACTCCTTTGTGACTTGGGTTCCACTATGTATTCCGCGAATACAACTAGAGTCACCACTCTCTTCTAGATTCTAGCTTTAGAGGGCATATACAAACAAAGCCTCTACTCTCTTTTAGATTTCAACTTTAGGAGGCATATATAACAAATAGCACAAGTAGGTGTCGAGTTCCACTCTAATCATACCGCTACTTTGCTATGGCTTGATTTAAAATACCAAAGAACAAACCAAGCACCCAAAACAAAATAATTGGATAAAAATAAATGAAATATACACTTTACTGATTTGTGTAGTAAGATTCAGCTCAAGGAAAGGTTTGTTGATGCAGCGAATCATTCCGTGTTGAAGCGAATTGCAACTTTGAACTTGCTCTTCCTTTGAAATTGTATAAATCACTCAATTTGTAGAGAAAAGTATATTGAAACTCTTAGTAGCAATTCTTTTCTCTTTTTCAGCCTTAACTTGTGTATTTCTATGTTTGCTTGATTGTTAATATATAAAGGAGGGAGAATTTTGAATGTTATAGAGTTGGTTGGCACGTAATAAATGTTCTAACGTTCAAAATTTCGAACGTCATTCCTTCAAGTCGTAAGTGAAGTCGACTTCGTGTGTGACTTCACTCAAGCCGCATGCTGGAGTTGACTTCGGGTGCGACTTCAGCTATTCTTCAATTTCCAAGTTTGTCCTCTAGGTTGACTTGGTTTGAGACTTGGCTCCAAGTCGATCTTGGAGTTGACTTCGGGTGTGACTTGGCTTTCTTCTCTTGCCAAGTCTGCTTAATCTTCCTTGAATTATCTCTTGCTTGCTTAATTTCTTCTTCACAGGTGTTCTTCTTTTGATTTTCAGTATTTGGAGTTCACTTGTACAAAATCTCTTTAGTTTTAAGTCTAGAGCTTGAAGCACTTGAATCTTTGTATGCATAAATAAGTCCAATTTCAATTTGAATTGTTGGATTCATGTATCCTGTTTGCTTTGGACTTGGATTTAATCTTCATATACTCTAAGTTGGAAAGTTTAACTTGACTTCATCTTCAATTTGACTCAAGTCTATCTTGAAGTCGACTTGGCCTTTGACTTGAAATTCTAAAAATCTGCACTGCCCATTTAAGTTGATGTTGGAGTTGACTTTGCTTGTGACTTCACCCAAGTCGCAAGTGGAGTAGATTTCATCTGCGACTTTGGTAGTTCTGCTCACTAGTTTCAACGCTGGAAGGAAAGTGTCTTATGAAGTCAATACTGGAGTCGACTTCAAATACAACTTCGCCCAAGTCGCAAGTGGAGTCGACTTCATCTGCGACTTTAGCAGTTCTTGGTCTTCAATTTCAACACTGTCCAAAAAATCAACTCTTGAAGTTGCTGCTGAAGTCGACTTGGGGTCAACTTGGCCTAAGTTGATATTTGAGTCGACTTGGAGATCAACTTGATCTATCATACTTTGCATATTTCATTTGTATATCCTTAAACACTGCACAAAATATATTAGTAGCTAAGATTTACTCAAGTTGTATTGTTTAATCATTAAAACACATGGTTTGGGTATTTTTTATTCAATTTCAATAATCATTTCCAACAATCTCCCCCTTTTTGAAGATTGACAAAACCAATTTAAGTTTGTACATTTCAATATGTCATATAGTCCTGTTTTGATGCAATACATCATTTCCTTTTTGATTTGAATGAATTTGTTACGTAGATATGTCATTTTCATCATACTTGTTCAAATATTTAATAATTTCCAAATATATCATCAGTGATCAGAGCAAGACATATTCAGAGCATAAAATAGAACATAATTCAAACTTTTCATATTAGCACAATTCATAGAGATTACAGTGCAAAATAAAAAAGAAACCTAAACCTATATACAAGCTACCCAACCCAAAAGGAACTTTAAAATCTAAATTTAACTCCTAGAACTCAACCTAACCTATCCTATCTCCCCCTTTTTGTCAATCAGGCAAAATAAGAGTCAATTACAAAAGATTTGGTGAATTGAAACTTGGAAATAGGATATGATTTTTGGGTAGGTTTGATGGGTCGAATATGAACAAAGTAGTAAAAAGATGAAATGGGAACCGGTGTAGGATCTCAGCAAACTGATCCGGTATCAAACGGATCCAGTTCGGGGAACTGGGGATAGTTGTGTGCATGTGGCGGCCAAATGCCAAATGATATCTGATAGTGCGCAATTCTCGATCCATACAATCCTACCGGGAATGCATGTCCATAATAGCTATAAGGACCCCTGAGATTTGACTTGTTATCCTATTTTTTAGCTGCTCCAGGTCCTCTCGAAGGGTCTGTATTGAGGTATCCCGAGACTATGGCCATGGTGCTACGTCTGGAATCTCAGATCCTCTAAGTGAGCTCGACCCATGCGAGGCAGGTGATGCGGGCGCCTTGTGATCATCTTGTGAAGCTAGCTGCTCCTCTGAAGGTGTCGGGGGCTGCTCCCCCTCAACCTGTGCATCTCTGCCTTCCTTTGGAGCCGGTGCTCCTTCTACTTCAGCTCGAAGTTGATTTACATTGATCTTCATTCTTTGGATCAATGCTTTGTTGATTGCATTCGTAGGCTTTAACACCTTGAATGTCACTCCATCGATGTCAACTCTAAAATGCTCTAGGATCTTTGAAATCCAAGTTTCATAAGGCAAAACCCCTTGTGGTTTGTCTTTCCTAGAGCTTAGGGCCTCTATGAATAGCTGTGGGAGGCTAATTTTGACTCGGTTTACTAGTTTCCATAGTATGTCGGCCTCCTGTGGGTTGAGTTGATTTCTACCCCCACCTTTGGGGTAGATACAATGTGCAACCAGTAGTTTGAGGACCCTGAGCCTCGAGGATAAATCTATGTAATGTAGAAACTTAATCCTAGGTTGATACTTATTGCTCCAGGTGAGCTGATTGTAGATCTGATCAAGTGTAAGATCTGCTCGGATTGGTTCATCCTCATATGGAACTTCTAGAATTTGCCGAATGTTTATGATTGCTTCCTGTAACCTTGGGGTTACTCCGATTCCAAAGAACATATCAACTCCTTTGACAAATGTTTCGAAGTACTTGTCATCCTATAGGTAATAGAAAATGCGAGTCAGATTGGGTTATACTCTTCATCTGCTTTTAGTAGGTTAGTCCATCCTTGGAAATCCAGTAACTACTCAATGATGGACTCATAATCCCTTAAAAATTTAAATTTGATGATTTTTGGGATGAATACCTTGCGTTCATAGAACGACTTGTAGAACCGACTGTGTTGTAACTCGATCTTGAAATATGTTGTTGGCATTTTCAAAACTTGAGCCTTTGCAGTCATTGCTCCCTTCTTTTCGGCCCTCGATTGCATACTTTGCGTTGTTTATGTATGTTCTTCTCAGGCAGCAATAGTGGATGGAGTTGCAGTTTGGAAACGGACTGTGCGGCCTGTGGAAGTTGATGGTTCTTTCCGGGCATGCTTTGAGGAGGTCCGTTGCCTTCTGGGCACTTCCTCTTCAGTTTGAGAATTGGATTTTCTAGGAACTGGCTTAAGAGATGGTTTTGACACAGCTAGCTTGGGAATTCGAGATTTAGGAGCCACTTATGATAGATTTTTGGAAATGAAATTTTCAAATGAAGCTTTAGAGAGGAAGATAGAGATAGAGGTGAAATGTATAGAGGCTGGGAGAGAAAAAGTTTAGAGAAATGGAGAGAAAACAGAGAGAGAGAGATGGATTGAGAAAAGGAGAGTCTCATAAAGAGAGAGCTATCGGGAAAAAGAGAAGAAAAGAGGGAAACTGGAGAGGGCTCAAAGAAATGCTGAAAACTGAGAGGGAATGAGAGAGACGAAAAAAGAATTGCCTGAGAAGATTTTGTCGGTGCGGGAAAAAAAAGTGAGGAGGAAGAGAAGAGAAAGAAAGAAGAAGAAGACTAACGGTCATGAGCGCAAAGTCGACTTTGCCCTAGGCAAAGTCGTCTTCACCCCAACGGAGTCAACTTTAATATGCCCAAGTTGACTTCAGTGGAGTAGACTTGGTGGCCTTAGAGTTGACTTAACTTATCGACTTGGATTTTTCTACGTCTATTTTTCAATCTAGTTATTCCTAATTTAGCTCAATCATTCCCATATCATTTTTAATTTTGTAAAATGATTCCTTTGCTAAAGGCTTGGTGAATATATCAGCAATTTGATCCTCATTTTTCACATATTCCAAACAAACATCATGACTTTCAATATGTTCACGAAGAAAATGATGTCTTACATCTATGTGTTTGGTTCTTGAATGTAATACTGGATTTTTAGTTAGACAAATAGCACTTGTATTATCACATCTGATAGGAATATTGTAATAATCAATACCATAGTCTTTTAATTATTGTTTCATCCAAAGTAATTGGACACAACAACTTCTGATGGCATTCGAGAAATTGACATGTTCCACTAGTACTTTTTCTATCTACTTTGTAATCAGCAAAATCTGCATCTGAGTAGTCAATTAAATTAAGTGTTCACCTCTTTGGATACCATAGTCCAAGATTAATGGTGTTTAGCAAATATTTAAAAATTCTTTTTACAGCCAATAAATGAGATTCTTGAGGACATGCTTGAAATCTTGAACACATGTAAACACTGAAAAGAATATCTAGTCTAGAAGCAATTAGATACAACAATGATCCTATCATACTTTTATAAAGCTTTTGATCGATACATTTACCATTTTCGTCTGTGTCGATCTTGATTGTTGAACTCATTGGAGTATTTGCTCCCTTGCTAGCTCGCATTCCAAATTTTTTTAGCATTTCCTTAATGTACTTGGATTGATTTATGAATATTTTTTTGTCTTGTTGCTTGATTTGTAGTCCAAGAAAGAAATTTAATTCTCCCATCATGCTCATTTCAAATTCGCTTTGCATGATCTTAGAAAATTCTTAGCATAGAGTTTCATCAGTAGCACCAAATATTATGTCATCCACATAAATTTGCACAATAAAAGTATTTTTACTTTTATACTTGATGAATAAAGTAGTATCAACTTTTTCCCTTTGAAAATCATGATCAATTAGAAATCTATTTAACCTTTTATACCAAGCTCGTGAAGCATATTTTAGTCCATATAATGCTTTGGTTAATTTATAAACATATTTTGATTGATCATTTTCTTCAAATCTAGGAGGTTGTTCTGCATATACTTTTTCATTCAAGTATCCATTCAAAAATGCACTTTTCACATCCATTTGAAACAATTTGAAATTCATGTGAGAAGCAAATGCTAATAAGATGCGTATGACTTCTAATCTAACAACGGGTGCATATGATTCTTCAAAATCAATTTCTTCTTCTGGAGAATATCCCTTGGCTACTAATTTGGCTTTGTTTCTCATTACAAGTCCACTTTCATCCAATTTATTCCTAAATACCCATTTGGTACCAACAATGGTACAATCATTTAGTCTAGAAACTAAATGTCATACGTTATTTCTTTCAAATTAATTTAGCCCTTCTTGCATTGCAATAACACAGTTTTCATCATTAAGAGCTTATTTAATAGTGGTTGGTTCAATTTTTGATACAAATGCATATTGTCCGCATATATATTGTTTTCATCTCCTAGTTTTTACTCTTTCATAAATATTTCTAATGACTTGCTCAATTGGATAGGCATTTTCGAATTTCAAATTGGTTGGAGATTTGTAGGAATTACCTTCACTTACCTTTTTCTTCGTAGAATTTTCTGGTTTGAGTTCGATTTTCTTCTGTTGCTCTTGTTGTTTTGCTTTTATGTCATCTACATCACTTAATTCGTCCTCCTTTCTAGGAGTTTGGTTAAATTCATAAAGAACAACATGTATTGATTTATATGCTTTGCTATTTGATGAATAACCAAGAAAAATGGCTACATCACTTTTGTCATCTAACTTTCCTAAATTTGTTTTTCTATTGTTCAACACATAATAAGTACATCCAAAAGTATGGAAATATGATGTGTTCAATTTTCTACCTTTTCAAAGTTCATATGAGGTCTTTTTCAAAATTGCTCTAATGGTAACTTAGTTTAATACATGACAAGCTGTACTTACAGCTTCCCCCCAAAATCTTTTGGATAATGTACTCTTATTTAGCATAGTTTTAGTCATTTCATGTATTGTCCGGTTTTTCCTTTCAACAACTCCATTTTGTTAAGGAGTTCTAGGTGAAAAAATGTATGATGGATTCTTTTTTCATTGCAAAATTCTATAAATTTATTATTTTCAAATTCACTACCATGATCACTTCTAATGGAAATAATTGAACGTTGCTTTTCATTTTGCACTAAATTTGAAAACGTGACAAACATAAAAAATGTTTCATCTTTGCTAGCTAAGAGTATAATCCAAGTGAATCATGAAAAATTATCAACAATTACATATACATACTTTTTCCCACAAAGAGTTAAAATGTCCGATGACCCATAAAGATCCATGTGTAACAATTCAAGTTGTCTAGTTGTTGAAATTTCCTTTTTGGTGGAAAATGACATTTTGGGTTGTTTAGATAGTTGACAAGCTTTGCAAATTTTATCTTTGTCATATTTAAGTTTTGATAACCCTTATACTAGATTATTTTTTCACAATATTTTAATATTTGACATATTTATATATCCAAGCTTTGCATGCCATACCCATGGATCATTTTCTATAGCTATTAGACATTTTTTCCTCTAGTTCATCAAGACAAACCAAATATATATTTTCATGTCTTTTGCCACTAAAGATTATGTTTTCATCATAAAGAACGTGGTATATAGAGGATTCAAATACAACTTTATATCCCTTATCACATAGTTGACTAATACTCATTAAGTTGTGTTTGAGTCCTTCTACAAAGAGTATATCCTAAATACATGCATTTGAAATACCATAAATATTTCTTTTACCTTTTATTTTACATTTTTCATTATTTCCAAAGGCTACTATTCCTTCACTGCATGGATTGATCTTATAGAATAGTCCTTTTTCTCTTGTCATATGTCTTAAGTAGTCATTATCCATAAACCATATGTTATTGACCTTAGCTTTAAGACAAACCTGCAAAAATTAAGTCAAACGGAGCTTATCCTTTTTGGTACCCACTTTATGGGTCTATTTGAGTTAGTTAATCATTGGACTCTATGTTAATCTACCTTCGAAGCTGTAAATCTAATGCTTTTCGGCATACTAACTTTGCACCAAAGTTTTGTAATTTTCTCAAATTGCATTGATAAATCTTGTATCCCATCTTGTTACAAAAATTACACGCTCCCAGAAGTCTAAGAGTGGGAATCCATTTGGAGATTGGATCCCTAGTTGGTCTTTTAGTTCAAACCACATGGTTTATCTTCGGTTTGGTATAAATGGGTGTTATTGGAGCATTGGATTTCTTTTGCTCAAAAGTAGCATATCCAAGTCCATTCTTATTAGTTTAGGTTGTCATTTTCAAAAATATTTTCACTTTTTCTTCTGGATTAAAAAACTTGACAAGTGATTCATTTAATGATTCATTTTCCTTTTTGAGTTTCACTAACTCACTTTCCAAAGTATTCTTTTCACTTTTCAATTTATCTCTCTTTTTAGCAAGTTTACCATTCTCAATTATTATCGCATCATGTTGTCTTTTCTTTATTGTAAACTTGTTTCCTAATTTCTTTATCTCCTCATTGTTGGTCCTGAGTTGATGACAATTACCCAAGAGGGGAGGGGTGAATTGAGTATTTAAAATTTTAAAATTTGAATTGTTAACTTTACATTGATTTAGTTTAATCCCCTTTAATAAAATAAATGGGAAGCAATAAGATAATGAAAGCGGAAATGAAAAATAGAAGATAAGATATATAGTGGTTCGGGCAACCTTCCTTACTCCACTCTTTTAATCTCACACTCCCTTGTAACTTGAGTTTCATTATGTATTCCACGAATACAACTAAAGTCTTTACTCTTTTCTAGATTCTAGCTCTAGAGGGCATATACAACTAGAGCCTCCGCTCTCTTCTAGATTTTAGCTTTAGTGGACATATACAACAAATAGCATAAGTAGGTGATGAGTTCCACTCCAATTACAACTCTACTTTGCTATAGCTTGGTTTGAAACACCAAAATCAAACCAATGCACAAAAAACCAAATAAATAATGAAATAGAAGAAATCTACACTTTACAGATTTGTGTAGCAAGTTCCAGCTCGAGGAAGAATCTGTAGAAGCAATGAATTGTTTTGCGTTGAAGCAAACAACAACTTTGAACTTGTTCTTCCTTTGAAAGTGTATAGATCACTCAATTATAGAGAAAAGTGGATTGAAACTCTTAGTAGAACTTCCTTCCTCTTTTTCAGCTCTTACTTGTGTCTTTCTACGTTTGCTTGAGTGCCTATATATAAAGAAGGGAGAATTTTGAACGTTGGAGAAGTGGTTGGTGTGTAATAAATGTGCTAATGTTCAAAAATTCGAAAGTTATTCCTCTAAGTCGTAGGTGGAGTCGACTTCGTGTGCGACTTCACCCAAGACGCATTCTGGAGTCGACTTCGGGTGCGACTTCAGCAGTTCTTCAATTTCCAAATCTGTCTTTTAAGTCGACTTGGTTTGAGACTTGACTCAAGTCGATTTTGGAGTCAACTTTGGGTGCGACTTGGCATATTCTTTTTGCCAAGTTAGTTAGATCTCAGTTGAAGTGTCTCTTGCTTGCTTAACTTCTTCTTCTTCTCTTGTTTTTCAATTTTTGGAGCTTATTTGTACAAATCCCTTTTTCTTTAAGTTTGGAGAACTTGACAAACTTAAATCTTGTATGAATAATTCCAACTTTGGTTTGGGATGATCGAATTCATGTATCTTGCTTACTTTAAACATGAATTTGGTCTTCATATATTCAAGTTGAAAGATTTAAGTTGACTTCATCCTTAATTTGACTCAAGTTTATCTTGAAGTCGGCTTGTCCTTCAACTTGATCTTGAAGATCTGCCTTGCCAAGTTGAAGTTGATGCTCGAGTTGACTTGGCTTGCGATTTCGCCCAAGTCGCAAGTGGAGTTGACTTTGTCTGCGACTTCGGCATGCTTGGTTCCCAATTTCAATGTTGGACAGAAAATTGCACTTGAAGTCGCTTTTGGAGTCGACTTGGGGATCGACTTCGCCTAAGTCGATGTCTGAGTCGACTTTGGAGATCAACTTGATTTGTCATACATTGTATTTTTCATTTTTATATCCTTAAACAATACGCAAATCTCATTAGTAGCTAAAACTCACTCAAATTGTATTGTTAATCATCAAAACATATGCTTTGGATATTTTGTATTTGATTTCAACTATTATTTCCAACAATCTCTTCCTTTTTGATGATTGACAACACCAATTTGAGTTTATACCTTTCAAAATATCATTTGTCATTTTTAGGATAATCATAAGTCATTTACCTTTTGAAATTGTCATGTATATTTCATTTGCATATGTTGTTTCAAATAATCACAAATCATTCAACCATTTCAAAATAGAACATTAATGATTAGAGCAAAACTTTAGAGTATTAAAAACAAAGGTTTTGTAATCAGAGCATAATTTAAGTGATAATAAACTTTGCAAAAGTGATCAAAACACAAGCAAACTTTTTCATAAGCAACCTTTTCATATATATGACCAAAAAATTTCATACAAATTTCAAATGCAAATGAAACCTCTATACAAGCTACCCAACCCAAAAATCCTATAAATCTAAACTCAAAACTCAACTCTTCTCCCCTTTTTTGTCAATCGATCAAAGAGGGGTCGACATGATGAGATTTGGTGAATTGGAATGCAGAGATAGGATATGAAATTGGGCGAACGGGTCGAATGTGGGTCGAGGAGTAAAAGGATTAGACTAGAGCAGGTGTGGGATCTCGAGGAAATGATCTAGTGTCAAAAGGATCTAGTTCGGGTATGGGCTGATTTCAATGGTGCCCTGATGCTAGATGATAGCGAATGGTGAGTAGTTCCTGATCCATGAGATCTTGGCGTGAATGCATATCTATTATCGCATTTTGGACCCTGGCAATCTGACTAGTTAGTCTGTCCTCTAACTGTTCAAGGTGAACTCGAATAGCGTTCACAGAGGTTTCCCAGAATGGAGGAAGTGGTATGAGATCAGGAATCTGTGAGCCTTTAGGCGAACATGATCCTTGCGAGGCTGGCGATGCTAGGGCCTTGTGATCATCCTGTGGGGCAGGCTGCTCTTCTGGAGGTGTCGGGGCCTGCTCCCCCTGTCTTTGTGCATTTTCATCTTCCTCTGGAGCTGGTCCGCCCATTCTTTCTCATATCCTATTTGTTCTGAATTGCTCCACATTTATCTTCATTCTTTGGAGTAGAGTTTTGTTGATGGTGTTTGTGGATTTGAGAACCTTAAATGGTTAGCCATCAATATCCACCTCATAGTATTCCAGGATCCTCGTGATCCATGTCCCATACGGTAGAACCCCTCGCGGGTTGTCCTTCCTCGAAGTTAGTGCTTCCAAAAATAATCGTGGTAGGCTAACTTTGACCCTATTCACAACTTTCAAAAGAATTCTTGCCTCCTGAGGGTTTAATTGGTTTCTACCACGTCCCTTAGGATAGATACAATGGGCTATCAAAAGGTGTAGAACTCGTAACCTTGGAGACAAATGCATGTAATGCAGGAATTTGATCCCTGGATGATATTTGTTGCTTTAGGTAAGCTGATTGTGCATTTGATCTAATGTAAGATCTGCAGGGATCTGCTCTTCCTCAGCAGGAACGCCTAGAATTTCGCTTATCTTAAGTAAGGCATCTTCTTGATTTGGAGCTGCCATTGTCCCAAAGAACATTTCAATTGCCTTCACATAAGTACAATATTTATAATCATCCCATAGATAGTAAAAAATCCTGGTTAAATTCGGATAGACCCTTTCATCTACTTTCAATAATCTAGTCCAACCTTAGAATTCTAGTAGCTCTTTAATTCCAAATTCATAATCGCTCAAGAACTTGAATTCTATAATTTTTGGAATGAATACCTTCTGTTCATAAAACGATTTGTAGAATCGATTGTGCTGCAATTCAGTCTTGAAATATGTCGTAGGCATCTTCAAGACTTGAGCCTTGGTAACAGGAGTCCCTCTTCTCCTATCTCCTGTATCGGTACTTCTAGTTTGATTTTCAGACCCTTGGGCTCCTGTTGTAAATGGAGTAGTAGTCTGGAACCGAACTCGTCGACTTGTGGAAGTCGATGGTTCCTCCTGAGCTCTTTTCGCAGGAGTCCATTGTCTCTTGGGAATGTCCTTCTCAATTTGGGAGTTTGTCTGTCTGGGTACGGGCCTTAGTGATGGCTTCAACACAGCTAGCTTAGGCAAACGAGATTTTGGAGCCATTTGAGATGAGCTTTTGGAAATGAAACTTCAAAATGGAGCTTGAAAGAGGAATGTAGAGATCAATGGAGAGAATAGGGAGGGATAGATGGATTGAGAGAGAGAGAGAGTTTAGTGAGGAGAGATGAAGAGAGAGGGAGAGACAAATAGAGGTAGAGAGCTGAGAGAGTAGTGAAAGGGAATCCGAGAGAGAGAGAGAGAGAGAGAGAGCTAAAAGAAAAAGAAAGCCAAAAAAATGTCAGAGAGAAGAAAATGAGATGGATATGCCGAAGAAAGGAAGAAGATTGGAAGAGAAAATGAGAAAGAAGGCTGCTGCGCGGGAAAAAATGAGAGAAAATGAGAGAAAAGAGAAAGAAGAAGGAGAAGGCCGAAAGTCTGACGGTTGCGCGCGTGGAATCGACTTTGCCCTAGGCGAAGTCGACTTCATCCCAGCGGAGTCGACTTCGCCATGCCCAAGTCGACTTCACTGGAGTCAACTTGGTGGCTTCAGAGTCAACTTGACTTATTGACTTGGACTTTTCTAAGTCCACTTTTCCCATCTAACTATTCCTAATTTAACTCAATCATCCCCATATCATTTCTAATTTTATAAAATGATTCCTTTGCTAAAGGTTTGGTAAAAATATCTACAATTTAATCATTAGTTTTCACATATTCCAAACAAATATCATGATTTTTAACATGTTCACGTTCCACTAGTACTTTTTCTATGTACTTTGTATCCGGCAAAATCTGCATTCGAGTAACCGATTAAATCAAACATTGACTCCTTTGGATATCATAGTCAAAGATTAGTGGTATTTATCAAATATCTTAAAATTCTTTTTACAACAAATGAATGTGATTCTTTAGGACATGCTTGAAATATAGAACACATACAAACACTGAAAAGAATATTCGGTCCACAAGCAGTTAAATACAATAATGATTCTATCATACTTCTATAAAGCTTTTGATCGATATATTTACCATTTTTGTCCGTGTCAATCTTAATTGTTTAACACATTGGAGTATTTGCTCCCTTGCTATTTTGCATTCCAAATTTCTTTACTATTTCTTTGACATACTTGGACTAATTTATAAATATCCCTTCTACTTGTTGCTTGATTTGCAGTCCAAGGAAGAAATTTAATTCTCCCATCGTACTCATTTCAAATTCGTTCTGCATAATCTTAGAAAATTTTTGACATAGTGTTTAGTCAGTAGCACCAAATATTATATCATCTACATAAATTTGCACAATTAACATATTTTTGCTTTTATACTTGATGAATAAAGTAGTATCAACCTTTCCTCTTTGAAATTCATGATCAATTAAAAATCTATTTAACTTTTCATACCAAGCTCGTAGGGCTTGTTTTAGACCGTATAATGCTTTGGTTAATTTATAAACATATTTTGATTGATCTTTTTCTTTAAAAACAGGGGATTATTCTACATATACTTCTTCATTCAATTATCTATTCAAAAATGCACTTTTCACATCCATTTGAAACAATTTAAAATTCATGTGAGAAGCAAATGCCAATAAAATTCGTATAGCTTCTAATCTAGCAACGGGTGCATATGGTTCTTTAAAATCAATTCCTTCTTCCTGAGAATATCCCTTTTCTACTAATCTAGCTTTGTTTTTTATTACAAGTCCACTTTCATCGAATTTGTTCCTAAATACCCATTTGGTACCAATAATGGTGCAATTATTTGGTCTAGGAACTAAATACCATACGTTATTCCTTTTAAATTGATTTAGCTCTTCTTGCATTGCAATAATCCATTTTTCATTATTAAGTGATTGTTCAATAGTAGATGGTTTAATTTTTGACATAAATACATATTGTCTGCATATATTTTGTTTTGATCTCCTAGTTTTTATTTATTCATAAATGTTTCTAATGACTTATTCAATTGGATAGGCATTTTTGAATTTCAAATCAGTTGGAGGTTTGTAGGGATCATTACCTTTACTTACCTTTTCTTCCATAGAATTTTCTGGTTTGAGTTCGAGTTCCTTTTGTTACTCTTGTTGTTTTTCTCTTGCATCATCTGTATCACTTAATTCATCCTCCTTTCTAGGAGTTTGGTTAAATTCATCAAAAATAATATGTATTGATTCTTCTACTATTTGATTTCTTTTGTTGAAATTTTATATGCTTTGCTATTTGATGAATAACCAAGGAACATAGCTTCATCACTTTTGGCATCTAATTTTCCTAAATTTATTTTTTCATTGTTTAACACATAACAAGTATATTCAAAAGTATGAAAATATGATATGTTCGGTTTTCTGCCTTTTCAAAGTTCATTTGGGGTCTTTTTCAAAATTTCTCTAATGGTAACCTGGTTTAATACATGACAAGCTGTATTTACAGCTTCACCCCAAAATCTTTTGGATAGTTTACTCTCGTTTAGCATAGTTCTACTTATTTCATGTATTGTTCGGTTTTTCCTTTCAATGACTCCATTTTGTTGAGGAGTTCTAGATGAAAAAAATGTATGATGGATTCTTTTTTCATTACAAAATTCTATAAATTTATTATTTTCAAATTCACTACCATGATCACTTCTAATGGAAATAATTGAACTTTACTTTTCATTTTGCACCAAATTTGAAAACGTGACAAATATAGAAAATATTTCATCTTTGCTAGCTAAGAGTATAATCCAAGTGAATCTTGAAAAATTATCAACAATTACATATACATACTTTTTCCCACAAAGAGTTAAAATGTTCGATGACCCATAAAGATCCATGTGTAACAATTCAAGTAGTCTAGTTGTTGAAATTTCCTTTTTGGTGGAAAATGACATTTTAGGTTGTTTAGATAGTTGACGAGCTTTGCAAATCTTATCCTTGTCATATTTGAGCTTTGGTAACCCTTGTACTAGATTATTTTTTCATAATATTTTAATATTTGACATATTTATATATCCGAGCCTTGTATGCCTAATCCATGGATCATTTTCTATAGCTATTAAACATTTTTCCCTCTAGTTCATCAAGACAAACCAAATATATATTTTCATGTCTTTTTCCACTAAAGATTATGTGTTTATCATAAAAAATATTGCATATAGAGGATTCAAATACAACTTTATATCTCTTATCTCGTAGTTGACTAATACTCATTAAGTTGTGTTTGAGTCCTTTTATAAATAGTACATCCTAAATACATGCATTTGAAATACCATTAATATTTTCTTTACCTTTTATTTTACATTTTTCATTATTTTCAAAGGCTACTATTCTTTCATTGCATGGATTGATCTTATGGAATAGTTCTTTTTCTTCTGTCCTATGTCTTGAGCAGTCATTATCCATAAACTATATGTTATTGGCTTTAGCTATAAGAAAAACCTGCAAAAATTAAGTCAAACAGAGCTTATCCTTTTTTGTACCCATTTTATGGGTCTATTTGGGTTAGTTAACTATTGGAGTCTATGTTGACTTACCTTCGAAGTTGTAAATCCAATGCTTTTCGGCATACAAACTAACTTTGCACCAAGGTTCTATAATTTTCTCAATTTGCATTGATAAGCTTTGTGTCCCATTTTGTTGCAAAAATTACATGCTCTTAGAAGTCTAGGAGTGGGAATCCATTTGGTGATTAGTTCCCTAGTTAGTCTTTTGGTCCAAACCACATGGTTTATCTTTGGTTCAGTATAAATGGGTTTTATTGGAGCATTAGATTTCTTTTGCTCAAAAGTAGTACACCCAAGTCCATTCTTATTGGTTTGGGTTGTTATTTTCAAAAATATTTTTGCATTTTCTCCTGGATTATAAAACTTGACAAGCGATTCATTTAATGATTCATTTTCATTTTTGAGTTTTTCTAACTCAATTTTCAAGGTATTCTTTTCACTTTTTAATTTATCTATCTTTTCAGCAAGTTTACCATTCACAATTATTATTGCATCACATTGTCTTTTCTTTATTGTAAACTTGTTTCCTAATTTCTTTATCTCCTCATATAATGAATCGTAGGCTTGTTGAAGTTCTTCCAATTCAGCACGTTTGAGACATTCATTTGTAGAAAAGAAATTTGAAAAAGATTTTTGTTTGGAAGTTACCTCTTGATTACTTGTGTAGCTTGTTGAAGTGGTTTGATCCTCCAAGATTTTCTTTGCTGCAAAACATATGTCGGAATTTGCCATGCAACAAATTATTGCACAATCCTCTTCGCATTCTTCACTTGAAGAGCTACACGTTGTAGATTCCTCGTCATTTACTTACATGTCTTTTTCTTTGTTTCTTTGAAATTTTCTGTTGTTGCCTCAATCTTTTCTCTGTTCCTTTGCTTTATTTTCTTCAGGCGTTGGGCATTGGTCTTACATATGTCCCGAACCACCACATCGGTAACATTTTGTTGAATTTTTTTTTCTCTTTGGAATTTCTTTCTTTAAAGTTTCTGAAATTTCTAACTTTCCTTACAAATTTTTTGAACCATTTTGTAGATAAGGTAATTTTATTGTCGTTTTGTGATGATGAGGTGGTGTCATCCGAGTTTTGTGAGGCTTTCAAGGCGATCGCTCTTTTGCCTTTGTGGTGATCCTTGTTTCTTTTCTTGATTAGCTTATGTGACATTAGCGAGCTAATAAGATCTTCCAATTTTAACGTGTTTAGGTCCTTGGCTTCCTCTATTGCCGTAATTTTTGGAGTCCATGATTCAGGTAGTGCCCTTAGAATTGTCATGACCTGTTCAGATTCAGAAATTATCTTTCCTAGCCCTTTCAAGGCATTAATAATCTTGAAAAATCTTGCAAATATTTCAAAAATATTTTCTGTTTCTAACATTCTAAATTTTTTTCAATTCTCCAATCAAAATATTTCTTCTTCTCCCTTGGACTTAAGAAGTTCCCTCATAGATAGATGTTTGTGTATCCTATATTTCTTTAGCAATCAAACAAAAGGATACTCTATCATATTCAGAAGCAGTAATAGCACAAAATAATGAATTCATAGCCTTGGCATTGCTCTTTACAATTTTAACTTTCTCATTGGTCCATTTGGAAGCTCTTTCATCTACAGGCAAGGTCACACCGTCTTGGATTACAACCCAAGAGTCCATATATGTAGCTATGATGAGTTGTTTCATACGAAACTTTTAATATGCAAAATTGTTCTCATCAAACAATGGTAGCCTAGTAAAGGATTGACCTTCGACAAATGCGGAAATGGAAGTGGATTGGGATGTCATATCAAAAGATCTCTTTGGTTAAACTCAAAAACCTGCTCTGATACCACTTGTTGGTTCCGAGTTGATGACAGTTACCCAAGAGGGAATGAGTGAATTGGGTATTTAAAAATTAAAAATTTGAATTATTAACTTTACTCCAGTTTAGTTTAATCCCCTTTAATAAAAGAAATGGAAAGCAATAAAATAATGAAAGCGAAAATGAAAAACAGTAGACAAGATTTATAGTGGTTCGGGCAACCTTTCCTACTTTACTCTTCCAAGTTCACACTACTTTGTAACTTGGGTTCCACTATGTATTCTACGAATACAACTACAGTCTCTACTCTCTTCTACATTCTAGCTCTAGGGGGCATATACAACCAGAGCCTCTGCTTTTTTCTAGATTCTAGCTCTAGGGGGCGTATACAATAAATAGCACAAGTAGACGACGAGTTCCACTTCAATTACAACTCTGCTTTGATATAGCTTAGTTTGAAACACTAAAATCAAACTAATGCACTAAAAACTAAATAAATAATGAAATAGAAGAAATCTACACTTTACAGATTTGTGTAGCAAGTTCCAGCTCGAGGAAGAATCTGTAAAAGCAACGAATCATTTTGGGTTGAAGCAAACAATAACTTTGAAGCTTGTTCTTCCTTTGAAAGTATATAGATCACTCAATTGTAGAGAAAAATGGATTGAAACTCTTAGTAGCACTTCTTTATCTTTTTTAGCTCTTACATGTGTCTTTTTACATCTGCTTGAGTGTTTATATATAGAGGAGGCAGAATTTTGAATGTTGGAGAAGTGGTTGGCTCGTAATAAATGTGCTAATGTTCAAAAATTCGAATGTTATTCCTCCAAGTCGCAGGTGGAGTCGACTTCGTGTGCGACTTCACCTAAGTCGCATTCTGGAGTCGACTTCAGCAGTTCTTCAATTTCCAAATTTGTCTTTTAAGTTGACTTGGTCTGATACTTGACCCAAGTTTTAGGTTGACTTCATCCTTAATTTGACTCAAGTTTATCTTGAAGTCGGCTTGTTCTTCGACTTGATCTTGAAGATCTGCCCTGCCAAGTTGAAGTTGATGCTGGAGTCAAATTGGCTTGCGACTTCGCCCAAGTCGCAAGTGGAGTCGACTTCGTCTGCGACTTTGGCATACTTGATTCCCAATTTCAACGTTGGATAGAAAATTGCACTTGAAGTCGCTTTTGGAGTCAACTTCGCCTAAGTCGATGTCTGAGTCGACTTTGGAGATTGACTTGATCTGTCATACTTTGTATTTTTTATTTTTATATCCTTAAACAATACGCAAATCTCATTAGTAGCTAAAACTCACTCAAATTGTATTGTTAATCATCAAAACATATGCTTTGGATATTTGGTATTTGATTTCAACTATTGTTTCCAACACTCATAAATGAATCATAAGCTTGTTGAAGTTATTCTAATTTTGCACATTTGAGACATTCATTTCTATTTGCAAATATACGTACTTAGTTTGACTATAATTGCAGATATATTGACATGGTTTTCGAAATTGTAAATAACTCTTATATAGTTTGACCGTAATTGTAAATATACTCACGCTGTTATGACGTTGTTACTGTGCTGTATATTTATGAATATATGCAAACTACGTGAATATATTTGCAATTTCAAAAAATAAGCAGGTAAATTTAGTTTTGCAAATATACCTACGCTGTCACGACACCATAACAGTATGACAATGGCATAAGTATATCAGCAATATGATTAAATTATATGGAGGTTATTTGTAATTTATGAAATTATATGAGTATATTTGCAATTGTAGTCAAATGAAGTGGGTACATCTGCAAATTACCTCAAAAAGATTTTCAAGTTCATTAAACGACGCCCTAACTTAGGCTTAATTAGTTTAAGATCAGGTCTCGCACATTATAATTCAGTTGCCATATGAGAATTGAGATTTTAGAACTTTTGTTCAGCACTTTATGACTAACCACACAAAATGCGTCAAAAGATAGAAGTAGAGACTGCCGTGCCAATTCCTAAACCGGCTGTTCAAAAGCCTACGGAAACGAAGTCGTTTTCTTCGGTTCTTTGTCTATCACGTCCATACTCGTAAATGTCCAGCGCAATTCGCATAACTTCAGTTTGGTTCATAGTCCATACTATCATTTTGGCTCCGGTTCCAAATAAACTTCTTAATTCACCAACAGCAAGAATATTATATTAAAATAATGTCAACAAAAACATAAAAAGGTAAATACTTGCATTTTACATCATTAAATCATGAAAAATGCACACAATACTTGAAATGAAACAAAAGAGATAAATGTTGTTGGTAAATAATTAAAAAAGAAAATTACAAAAATTATTTAAATCTCTAAAGTAATCTTTTAATTATTTGAAAATGCTAAATGCTAATTTTGGATTGAGATTACTCATAGCTAAAGATGAGATGATTGGGAAATAAAATTATATTTTTCTCATTCCAAAAAATAACAACCAACTTTTTTTCAGGTTTTATATAACTTTTTACAATTTTGATATACCTTTGTCCATTCCCAATACACTTCCATTCCAAATCCTCATCACATCCAAGCTCTAAACAATCTCATCAATGTTGGTTCCAAATATCCATAACGTGTAAGCTACCCTACTCGCAATAATCATTTGTAGTCGGTGCAAATAATAGCATTTGTGTACAGCTATAATAATAGCAAATAATAATATCCATATGCTAGGAGCACCTGTAACTTCTTTCATATGAAATTTGCAATTTTTTACATTTCTTTATTATTTTATTTTGAATTTTAAAAATAGATAAAAGAGGGTGCATGTATGCATGCCCATTTTATCCATTTTCAAAAATTCAAAACACGGTCCAAAATTGTGAGATTTTTTGAGAGAAATTATAAATGAGGCCCATTATGGATAAAAAAAAATTTAGAAAATAGTTTTAAGGTAGGTCTCGATTCATGGGCATGGCCATTCCCGGTCCAGCCCACCTTATGAATATTTTTCGTTACCCTACGTTATTCAAATTGAAATTGGATCCGTAGGTGCCCATGCCCAAGTTTCACCCAACATGTTTCTACATCCCCTTACAAATTGATATGATGCATTATCATGTTGTAGTCAAACTTTACTAAAATAAAGGATTATAGAGTTAAGATAAATTCTAAAACACAGCATATAATGAAAGGATGTGCTTACCTCTTCACTCTTTTAGTCGTCAGTGGCCATGTAAAACCCAGCATTTATTTATAAATATTATAAAGGACAATTTTAAAATTTTTAAAAAACGAATGAAAAAAAACAAAACAAAATAAAATAAAACAACACAGAAAGATGGAAGAAAAAAAAGGACGATGAACAAGGCAAAAAAGAAAACAGTGAAACGGAAAGAAAAAGGGGGAGAAAACGCCAGGAGGAGGGAGAGGGAAAGAGGGAGAGAGAGAGAGAGAGAGAGAGAGAGAGAGAGAGAGAGAGAGAGAGAGAGAGAGAGAGAGAGAGAGAGTTTTAGGGTGGATTTGGATTTTTGGGTAGGATTTGAAGTTCGAGAAGTTGGAAAAAAGTGGAACCTGAGATAAGTGTTATTTTTCTTGTTTATTACATCTGTTTAATATATTTTGATTATATAAAAGAAATTTAGAATAAAATTGAGATTTTTGGGTTAGAAATTCTAAACCGTAATAGGGTATGGGAGAAGAATTTTCCATAAAGATGAATTATAAGCATGAAATCTAGATGCATAATTTGAGGATGTTATTTTTGTGTTGAAATATAATTGTTCTTCTAAATATTTGAGGTAATGTGAAAGGTGGATATGTCCAGATAAGTGGTTGAAATTTAAGCATGAGGAAAATGCAGTATTTAATGATGGAATTAAAGAAGATTATTTTTAAAATATTATTTATGAATATTGTTATTATTTGGATGTAGATTAATACGAAAAGATGTTGGAATCTTGTAAAACCTAAAGTTGGAGATTAGAAAATTTTCATAAAATGTTAGTAGGATTTTTTCGCTTTTATTTGAATGTTTATGGGTGTTGATGGATGTTTATTTTTGGGCATGAATGTTTTATGATGATTTGGATATTTTGCTTGACATTTTTGTAGAAACTTCTCTCATGAGATGTATGATTTTCTTAGCTTTAATTATTTAATTAAGTTGAGGAGTATTAAAAATGTTTTTCATTTGATGATGGAGTTATAAACTTTTCAAAGTATGAGTTCAATGCAAATATTTTAAAAATGAGCATATGAGCACCGACATGATGTATGAACATATTATTGCACGTTGAGCATGACATATAATGATTCTTTAGACAAGCTAGAACATAAAAGGAGTTACGGTATAATGCAATATAGCTATGTGGGACGTTTGATGATGATGAGTTTACCTAATGCTCTAGGTGACATGGATGTGATATTGAGGATGCGCATGTTGAGGATGAGCATTTGCATTGTATGAGCATTTGGAGGATGAGTACTTGCATGAGCATAGTATAGATAAACATATGAATTTTTGAGATATTTGATATTTGAGTTATTTTATGGAAATAATATTGTTTGGTTTAATATTTGAGTTTTACAGTTATCCAACTTACTGCGTTTGTCCAGACTCATGATTTCTTGCATTGATTTTTTTAAATGACAAAATTGAGGTAAAATCCTAGCACAAGGTTGGTGCTCGGCAGGAATGACAGAAGGACCTGGTGGGTATATATGGCTTATTATTCTAATTAATAGTGAAGATTAAATTTCATTTTTATTTGTGAATGAGATTTGTGAAAAGGACTTTCTATAATGGTACATTTTTGGAGTTGACATGTGGTTATTTATGAGGATGAATTGGAAGAGATGGATGATTTATTTTATTTATATAGAGAGTTTAAAGCATTTTAATGGATGTTAGTTGACATGTGGTTGCTTATGTTGATGAATTGGAGAATATTTAGATAAATTTATTTTGTTTATCTTTTATATTTTATGTTATGTATTACAATAAATAATATGATGTGAGAATGCTTGTAGAGGGTGGGTATTCCGAGAAAATGCTGTCGTTTTCAGTTAAATTTCACGACCGTTGGCTAGTGGGGAGGTTCGGTAGCAGGGCGTTACTGGCCAAAACCTCTACTCACAGCCGGGGCAATGCCTCACGGGTTTGCTTATAAATTAGTCCGTACATCCGTCCGTCACTCACTCACTCACTGTCGAAGCATTCATTAAAATTTTGGGCCGCTGCGGCTGCAACGTTTAATGAAATTTTTTGGGCGGCTCAAGGTGGGACATCTTCGTGGCAACATAATCAAAATTCGGTTGGCTGTAATAAACGCCGTGGTTGTGTATATTCTAATTGCTAATAATTAAGAATACTAAAATCAAAATTTTCCCACTAATTGTAATTCAATAGTTGTTCAAGTACTCTAATTTAATGCCCATAAAAGCTTATGCACCCCTGATCTTCATATAATTGATTTATTAGAACTTTTACATTAATGAATTTCTTGAGTAATAAAGTTACTTTGGGTATTGATATAAAGTATTCAAGAGTTCTGAATGGGATGTAAATAAGATTTGAGTGGAATAAAATTTTGAATCCTAAGATAACTTTTTAAAATTTTAAAATAACCTTTTACATATCTGATATTATTTTTCTAGTTCCAATATATATATATTTTTTTGATTGGAATATATTTACATATATCTCAACACATATTCCATTGAAGGCACGAGACATTCTTACACATCTGGAGACACTGCTCCACCCAATAATCAAGAAGACACAACTTCCAATCACCAAACGGGAGAACACAGCTCCCACAACCAACCGAGAGACCACAAGCTCCCACTAATAATTTTTGTTCATATCGGGGAATCGAACCCACAACCACAACGCTATCCGGAATCCACGGCACCAGCGCTGACCAACCGTGCCGTGCCTCGGTTGGCTCTAGTTCCAATATATATCATTACATTCTCATTTGAATTTTCGTCTCATTCAAATTCCATTCAAGCTCTTATATTCAGCCAAACGTACTCTTAGGTGGTGTTCATGGAGTTGATAAGTCTCAATTGGGATGAGATAGCAATCAAAAGAGTGGGAATACCTGGATGGGAATTAATCAAAGGAATTCAACTGTTCAACTGGCTAGGAAGATGAAACTTTTTTTTTTTTTTGGGGGGGGGGGGGGATAAAAAAAAGCCAATGGCGACTTCACTGTAAGTTCGGCCTTCTGTCTTGCTCTTGCGAAGATTCAGGATAATGATGAACAAAATCAAATTAAGTATGATGATGGGGATGCCAAAATCTTTATGAAAATTTGGAAGTCTAACCTGCCACATAAGGTGCGAATTATCAGCTGGAGATTGGCAACTGATTCAGTATGTGTGAGGGTGAATTTGTTAAGAAGGAGAATTCCCAATAGACTTGACCTATTCTTTTGTCTTAGCAGCCACAAGAAGTTGGAGACAATCTTCACCTATTTTGTAAATGCATCAAGGTGAAGGATCGGTCTAGAAATGCAAGACTAGTGGTTGCATGGTAGGTAGTTCAACAACATGAAGGTCTTGCTAAAGGCTTTGATGAAAAGTGAGGATTCCTACCCATTCATGCTTTACATTACTATGTGTTGGCATACTTTTGATGAGCAGGAAGCTTCAGATCAAGGACCTATGATGGGAGAGGAGCTGGATACTTGGTGCATCAATTTTATTTATTAGTACCATTCTTTCCAAATTGCTTTGAAAAAGGCTATCAATTTTGAAATAAGGCCAGTAAAATGCAAGAAACCAAAAGTTCGAAGATTCATACTAAATGTTGACGTTGGTTTCTGAACTGCAGTGAAGCAGCTGGGATTTGGAGCAGTGATTCATGATGGAAATGCTTCCTTTATTGCGACGAGGTGCTTTTGAGAGAGGAGAGGGAGCTTTGCCTATGAAAATGGAAGTGAAAGCTATTCTCTATGCCGTGAGGTGGCTAACAGAGTTGGAGCTACATCAGGTGAGAATTAAGAGTGACTCTCGAATGTCATTCAAACTTGGGTATTTGTATGGAAGATATAAGAGAATTGGAGGCTTCTTTTGATAATATTTGTCTCCTTCATATACTAAGATCCGATAACCAATGTGCACATGAACTTGCAACATGGGTGGCGGCTGTAAAGACTAGTGGATTGACATGGTGGGGAACCGTCCCGAATCGTATGAGGAATGTGCTGTACAGTGATGGTTGCTCAATGGTTATATAGCTAAGGGGTGATTCCAATGGTATTCACTTGTCCTGTTTTGGCCAATTTGTGAATGCCGTTGAGAATCACCTTCTCTTTTTGGTTCTTATGCATACAAATTTTCAATAGAAAATACCCTTATTTCTTTTCATTATTTTTTACCTCTAAAATTATTAATAATAACTGGAAGTATTTCATTTCGTGTATATATCTAAAATTTCGTACGCTATAAGACTTCCTCAACTAACATGTAAAGAAAGTTAAAATAAATGAAGGTAACAAGTAGAAAAATAGATTACTTTATAGAAAGAAAAATAGCTTTTTGAATATCGGGCCTTTTCAATGAAATACGAATGGAATGAGATTTCTCGTTCCCAAGACAAATTTTCGATTTTCGATAGAATTTCTAATTTCTTTTTTTTTTTTTTTTTTTTACTTTTACAATTTAAATTACTTTCTCATCTTATTTCTCCGTCTCAATCAATCTGGCTCTGTGAATTCAGCAAAACAGCGTTAATATATCAGCTGTCTAAACTTTCTCAAAATGTGAGAAACGACAAGCTAATTTTTTTACTACCATTTTTTGTGGGCTAAACCCTAAAATCTTTTTGAAAATTTGAGGGCGATCAGTTCCATACAAACCAGCCCAACAATCGGAATGATTTGAATTATCTCTTTGACTAGAACGAAGGAGGACGCAAAGGCAAAGATTCCCGCTTGCGCATGAATTTGGGCATCTTTTTGCCTCTTTATCAACGTCTGATTTCGAGGCAATCTTCAGATTTGGATTTACCTGAAAATTTAAAAAGAAGAATTTTTGTAAGCATGAAAGATTTTTGCTTAAACTTTAAAATTTAGAACATAATTTTTAAACTCTAAATAATTAATTATGTTTAATACATTTCATTTTGTTAAACTATACAAAATAAATTTTTTATGGAAAACATATATCTTCTAAAAAAATACCTTTTGAGAGTGAAAAAATAACCACTAATTTTTTTTAACAAATGTAAGGTATAAATATATTATATAAAAGTTTACAATGTGTGTAATTTTTTGAATCATAAATAAATACTCATGTATGAACATGATAAATAGTTTAGAATTTCAAAAAATATTTCAAAACTAAAAAAAAATAAAGGATAAGTATGGAAGCTTCCGTGTTTATATAAGTATTGAATAATTTCTCATTAGAAAATAGTCACGTTGGTCTTGAGATGTAAAGGTAATATACATAGAAAGAGTGTGATATTTAAGTGCAGTGCACCTGCACCATAGTCACGATATAAGTGCCTCAAAATGGGCTCCACATAATTATAAAGCTATAATCTACTTCGTCTATTGCCAAACTAATTTCCATTCCAATTGGATGTATATGGACCCCATCTAAAAATGATATAAATTCAATGTAATAAAATAGTTTGATATAAATAATAGCTTTAAAATCATTTTTTCAACATCTAAACCATTTTCTATAAAATTTATATATATATATATATAATTGTATAAACTTTTATTACATTTTAATATATGTGGGGCTCATTTTGGAAAAAATGTACAAGTTACCTTGGAGGTGCGTGGCACCAGAATAGGTCTTATATATATTTGGGCTTTGCTTAACCTCTTCAAAATCTAAATTTTTTTTATCAATGATGAAAAATCTAATCCATTTATTATATTTAATATTATTTGTTTATCTAGAGAATCAAGTTTCATCTCAATCAAGTATGTTTATGAGCCACATTTGTTAGAAAATGTATATGTTCATATATAAATTATTAAAAATACTAAAATATCAATTCTAAAGTAATATTTTCGACATCTAAACTGTCTAAAATATCATTTATATGTGAATAAATGATTCTATAAAGTATTATTATATTATAATATATGTGTAAATAAATCTAAGCATTTTTCATAATTTACACATGAATATACATATTTTTGAACAAATGTGGCCAATAAACATACTTGATTGGGATTAAACTTAGTCTCCTACATAAACGAATAATTTTAACCACAATGGCTGGTTAGATTTTACATTAAAAATCAAAATATTAGATTTTGAAAAGATTATATAGATCCACTTCTATGTCATATAACCAGGTCATATAGAAGCGAGACCATACATACATATATATATATATATTACTACTCCTACCAACATATAATTTAATATGATTTAATATTATACCTTCCTATCCTATTTTTTATTATTACTTCAACCATCATTCACATCTTTTTACATAAATACTTATTCCTATTTTAATTTTATATTCTTTATTTTAGGATACGTTTGGGAACAGGTAGAAGGGAGAAAATTTCCTCACCTTTACCTACACATCTTTTAATACGATTTAATATTTTAATTATCTAACTAATTTATTATTTTTATTATTATCTTTATATTTCAACCATTTCCCATATTTTTCGTAGACTATCCCACTTATTTTACCTTATTACCCTCACTTCTAATTATTACCTTACTTATTTTACCTCATTACTCTCACTTCTAATTATTACCTCCCTTGTATAATATCATTTTCTCAGTGTTACATTCTGCCAAACACACCCTTTGTATTCTCGAACAGACCATTAAAGTTAGCATGACTTTTACGAAACGGCCCAGCCTCGAATTAAAAACGTTATGGCCACATCGTGTAAAATAGGCCACATCGTGTAAAATAAGCCACACCAGCAATTACAAACTCTGTGGATCGTACCACACGTGGCTAGGCCAATTTTAGAACGTTCAGGTGCAAGCATTAAAATGCGAATATTCCAAAAGGAAGAAGACATCCACAGACATGCATCTTCCATGAATCGGCCCAGATTTCTTATAAATAGAAGCCGCAGCTACCCTAGGACCCTAGCTTTAATAATATAATCAAACTCACTCAATCGTGATTGATTCATCATGTCTCTCTTTCCACATGTTTTAGTTTTTCTTCTAGGGTTGGTTGTATGCGCCAGTTCCGCAAGGCTCTTTCTCACAGAATATATTGGCGTAGCAGAAGTCGAGAAGCAGCTGCTAAAGGAGAAGCCAGTGGGTGTTGATGTTGAGAGCTCCGCGGTGCCGCCGCCGGCACCTCCAACTCCAAATCCACGGCCATTTTTCACCACTCTAGCTACAACGTTTTCATCTCCCCCGGATGGCTTAGCTCCCCTACGGCCTAAGTCCCCTCCGCCGCCCAAGCGCACAAGGCCTCCTTCCATTAGGCCTCCTCCTAAGGTACCTCCGACACCTGCAGCCTCTTCTGGACTTGAAGAGGTAAAGCCATCGCCAATGGGGATAAGTACTACTGAAAGATCGGTGCCACCTCCTCCAAGTCAACTGCTCTAGTGAAAGAGCCCGTTCACACCTCCATATCCAATTGCATAGGAGAAACAACACCACCATCGACTGGTCCTCCTCCACTCAGCAATGGCCCTCCTTTGCAAATAACTAGCTACCGCTATACATATAGTACTGCGAGAAATAAAGAGCTGATGTGGTGGTTGGCTCATCACCCTCCTAGTACATTTCCTATCCATTCCTAACTCTACCTTGGATATGTGATTCTTATACTTTATGTTGTGAGTAACTTCCGTGTGGAGTATTTCTTTTCTTTTTCTGATGCAAGGCTGAGAAAAAACTCAATATTATCGAAATTATATATGATGTTATGACGACCAATTTTCAGCCATGCCTGATATACTGAAGCATTCAAACGAAGTTTTACGTTGGAAGTGCGCTTGGATTCATAATAATTATTAATATTTTCGTTGAACATGCGTAAATGATGGGACATTGTACAGGGGTTTTGGGATAAGTATACCGTGACCAATCACCACCCTGATAAATATATCCATTTCACAACAAATAAAGTTAGAGAACTTTTTTTTTTATGATTATACAAATATTCGTGCCCCATTAAAATACTATTTTATCCTTCCTAATGGTTAAGTAAAATAGAAAAAAGTGCACTCATTTTCATTCATTTAAAACTAATAGTCCTTGCACTAGCCATGTGGGCAGGTGGTGACTCCATTGGCATGCTTAAATGGAGGTCTAAGGTTTGATTCCTTTCATTGTTGGGAGCTAAAAATTGTCCCCCGTGAATAGGGGTATTTTATAGGATGTTCCTCCATGATGAGAGTTGTGACTGTGCCTAATTTGTAATATTTAGATGTCACAATGTATATAATACCAATAAAAAATTACTTGAGAACCCTTAAAAGGTGCTCTAACATACAACCTAGCAATCTATCATACCAAGTATCATTTCCATCCAAGTTTTTAGAAGCAAAATCAAAACAAGAAAAGATAAAACTAGAAATGAAATAATTCGAGAAAACTTAAAAGTAAGACCAATTGTGATAAAATAAGAGAAAATAGATTAAGAAGGTTTGATCACATTAAAAGGAGAGTCTATCCAGGTAGAAGGTGATAGGAAAATAAGAGGATGACCCAAAAAAATATGGATGAAAGTAATTAAACAAGATTTTAAAATATTATAAATTACAGAAAATTTAGTTCTAAATTGCTAATAATAGCGCAACAGAATCCATGCAGTCGACCCCACCTAGGTAAGAAATGACTTATGATGATGATAATGATAAGCTACAGGGTTAGAAGACCATTTTTGAATCATAAATCAATTGTTTTGATTTTAATAGTAATATATATTAAGGGTGTGTTTGGCAATGAAGAAAAAATGTCAAGATAAAATGTTTCACTTTCCATAACTATCTTATTTTTTAATTATTTCATCGTGTTTACAATTTCTATGCAAGTGCGCAGTTCATACATTGTTGTATGTAAAATATTGATCTCGTAAAAAATTCAGGACTTAAAACATTGGACTTAAACACTTTATAATCAAAATCATGAGAATAGGAGAAGAAGAAGGATGGAAATAGCAAGAAGAAAATTGTTCTTAAGAATGCAGAACCAAGATTAAAAATCAAAGGATGCAACACCTAGGATCTAGGGTTTTTGTGTCATTGGCAACGGATACGTGGAGTGCTTATTTGATTGAGATACTATATGTTAAAGGAGAGCAAACCATAAATTATTCTTTCACTTTCTCTCGAAACCTGCAAGGCGTAACCCTAATTATTCTTAATCACCTATTCTAATAAGAATAAGTCAATAACAATTCATTAAGTTTTATAACTTTTCATCGAATTCTTCAAGATCATCATATCTACTCTAATGATTTTAGATTTTCAAATTTAATATATTGATTGTCTTTATTAGACTTCCACCTCTCTGTTCCTTTACATAATATATGTGAATTATTGTTGAAGTGTAAACCTTCACACCAAGCTAGCATTAAATCACGAAATATTAAATTAAATCATGATATCCTTCATAAATAAATCAAAATCAGAATGTTCACTATATATATAGGCTACATCCTAAGCCCAAGATAAAGGATGATTACTAGCATGTTCGAGATAAAATCAAAGTACAAAAGAATATTATATCTCGAACAAGACAATTAAACTTAGAAATAAAGATGAAAAGAAAATTTATTGATTAGAAGCTTCAATGATGTCTTGAATGTCTCAAACAACTTACCGCATTACTTCTTGCCTCGTGCTCCTTGTCTTCTCTCTTTCCCGGGCCTCAACCCAAGCATTCCCAAGAAGTGATATATAAATTTCCAGAAGAGACTTACACATATACTCCATTTTTTGCTCAAAATTGTGCAACCACAATCACACACGATTTGAACAGTGTGACACTTAGATCCACGTAGTTCAAATCATGTGGCACTCTGGTGTGTTCAATTTGCCTTGAATTTTCATGTAGTTTTATCCCAATGTGCCCCAAACCATGTTGTAACTTCCCTGACACATTCTAGGCTTCCTTGATCATTACTTTAATTTCTTTAAAATCTCTGAAATCATCAAATCAAATGTGGTTTTAATCCTGGAGCTTTGAACTTCTGGAAATAGATACACGTTGCGTCAAAATGAATAGATTTAGTTTCAACTGACAATAGCTTTTAATTCGAGAGGAGTTATGGGAGCCACAATTATCAACAAAAAGCATTTTTTGAGTTTGTTGACATGGAAAACTAGACAAAACTCAATTGAGCTAATTTTTTATCTTAAAATTTACTTTTTTTGTGTGATTTAGGACTCCAAATTTACACTTACTTTCTTGCTTTGCACGAATCAATCAATTGCAAGTGTTGTTATGCTAAGTGAAGCTAAATCAATAAAATCAAATCCTCTTAAACACCAAAATTTTCATCTAATTATTATCCAAAATAAAAAGTATAAAAAGGACTTAATATTTTCGTATACAACTATCCTACTTTTCAATCGTTTATCCACAATTACCCACACAACTATTTTAACATTATTTTCTTGACTCTTCATTGTTACTCCTATCATGTTATATCATTTTACAACTTCTACTCCTCAAAATTTTTCACAAAATTTTCTATCACTTTCTAAACACATTCGCAGCTCATCCTGAAAAAACATGAGCAAAGACTTCCTTCATTCTTTCGTAATTGTCCTTCAATATATCTCATCTTAATTTGTATTTGAGAATTGTTGTTCGACACATCTCATGTTTGCAATAGAAAAGAAGGATATTCCAAATCAATGTACATCAAATTCTAAGAAACCATTCACAAAATCTTTGCTCTCTCTAAATTTTCCTTGTGAGAAAGAGACATTGACATATTGATGTAGATTTGAACCACTACCGAATACCTTCATCCATAGCCCTCCCTTCCAAATAACTAGCTACCACTACATATATCATTACTAGAAATGAAGAGCTGACAGGGTGGTTGGCTTATCGCTCTCCTGGAACATTTCCGATGGATCCTGCCTCTGCCTTGGATTTTGTGAATCTTATACTATATATGTCATGAGTAATTGTGTGGAATAAGGTTTCTTTTCAATGTCTGATGTTAGGTATCTCATCATTATTTCAAATTACGTATGGTGTTATGACCAATTTTCTGCCGTGCCTGATCCATGCAGCGAAGCGTTGGAAGTGCGCTTGGATATTATATATATATTTTCGCCGTGAACCTGCGCGAAGGATCGGATATTTTATACGGGTTGTTGGATGAGTATATCGCGATCAACCACCGGAAACAGTTGAATGCACCCGACGCGCCCAGATGCACTTAGACATGTTCAGCCAAGTGCATTTAACTTATTTTTAAAATTTTAAAATTTTTTCATAAAACTATTAATCTAAATATATTTAATATATATATATATATCAATTTTTACCATTTTTAAAGATTTTTAGATTTTTTTCAAATTTTCAAAAATCAGTGGCTTTTTTTGGTAGTTTAAAATTACTAAAATCTACTGAATTTAAAAAATCCAGAAAAATATTTTAAAATATCCAAAAAAGTAAAAATTAATATACATGTTAAGTACATTTAAATTAACAGTTGTGTAAGAAAATTTTAGAAAAATAAAAAGAATGCCACGAAGTCCTAAGTGCACACGGGTGCATGTAACTAGGGTCCGCCAACCACAATGATAAAAATTTACAATAAATAAGGTTAGAAGACCTTTTATAATAATAATAATAATAATAATAATAATAATAATAATAATAATAATAATAATAATAATACTAATAATAAAATCTCATTAAAAATCACTTGATCATTTCCTATAGTTAGGTAAAGTTTGAGCAAAATTGCAAGTGGGGCACAACTTTCATAAAATTTAAATTTATATTCATATGGTTTTCCTGAATTGTAGGTGTTCTTATATACCCTAAACTCTTTTTTAAAATAACAAAAATACCCTTCTAACAACAAAATTAAAAATAAAAATACCTTTAAAATACAAAAAAAATTATTTTAAGACATATATCGTAAACAAGGAACATTTGTAAAAAAAAAATTTTTTTTAGCTATTTCAAAGATATTTTCTTCTTTCATTTATTAAAAATACAAAAAAATTATCTTTAAAATATTAAAAAGTTTTACTTTTTACAAATACTACTCGCATTAAATGAACCCATTTAAAGTGAGCAATATTTGCGAAAAGTAAAATGCCTTGATATTTTAAAGGTATTTTTATTTTTATTTTATTCTTTATGGAGGTATTTTCATGATTTTAAAAATCGATTTAGGGTTTACAATGTGTCAGAAATTTCAAACAGACCTTACAGGCACGAATGCAAATTTAATAATAGTCATGACATACATATAATTTCAAACCAACGGATGCAAAATCTCCTCATACCTTTCTTAAATCTATGGTAATATAGTCATCCATGATTATTTATAATTATTAAATTATTTTAATGGTGATATATTTGCCATAATATAATTTAATTTTGTGGCCCACTGAATCCTCATCTCAAAATTAATTTTTAAATTGTAATTTGATATCTTAAGGCCAAGTATACATAATAAGTAACTTAGATTATATTTGGACACTAAAATTACGCGAAAGTTAAAAATATGTGAGATTATGATTAAAAATAGTTACGTCTTACCCAATTAATATGAAAATAATGAAATTCAGAGATGGCATCTTGGGAAATAAAGCATTCAAGTAATTAGCCTATCAACCACGATCATAACTAGAATGCAGCGTAGCCTGTCTTCAGTTGCGGCATAACTAGGGGTGCACATGTGTTGGGTCTCAACCCAACCTATTTTATTCCATACCAAAACAGCCCAATTCAATTTTTAAAAGCCTCCAACTCAACCCAACCCAACCCACTATAAACATATTTTCGAACGTAACTTCCCCAGTTACAAACAAATTCTAAACTTTTCAACCAAATTGCCAAAAAAAATTACTTCTCTTGACAGTTGTATGTCATTTGGAAAAAAATATTGAACAAAAACCTCAATAATAAAACAACTATTACAAAAATAGTAAGAAAGCATGCAGTTGCAAAATAAGAAATATTAACACACATTCCTTAAGGTTTATATGAAAAATTATGCATTCATATAGCATTGAACAAGCCACATGCATCCACAACTAGTTTTGAATAGCTTGAATTTGTATAACCATGAGAAAAGAGATATAATAATCAAAAGCAAAATATATAATCCATCATAACAAAATTTATAAAAAGAAAAATAAAAATTCTCTTGCACTTGTCAAATCTTTTGTAACTTCAAATAAAGAGTTTTTTTTTGAGCTCCTTTGCCCTTTACTCCGAGCATCTTTCCATCACGTCATTGGTATGTAAAAACCTCAATGATAGAGCTAAATATATTTTTGAACCTTCAATAAAATTAATCTAGTAAGGTTTATCAAAATCAAAAAAGAAAAATGTGAATTCAATGGTAAACCTAGAATCTACACATGGCATTTGAATTTTCTGCATATTTAAAATGAGGCCTAAAACAATTAGCCCAATCCAAACAAAAAAATGACTCTATTAGCTTATATCGTTCTCATTTTTCTATGGAGTTATTGGTAGCATCAAATAAAAGGTGATAAAAAGATAAAAATAACTAGAAGTAATAATGATGGGTGGAATTGACCATTCTCATTAGGAGGATATGACTGAAATCTACACTAGAGAAATAAAGAGATTCTTAACTACTTCAACAATGCCTTCCACATGTTTGCCATTGCAATAGTTTGAAGCTTCCCCATAAAATATGAAATTCCTCTTTGTGTGGCATCTAAGTTCCTATTAGAAACATTAGAACAAAAATTCAACATGTGATAATTAATACATTATGCAACATTACATCAAATATCAAATATATTAAAATGAAATAGATACAAAAAATACAAAATCAAAGTAATAAAATTACTTTTCTTAATTTCTTGAATTATGTCTACACATGATCATACTAACGGAGTAGAAGGCATCCTAAAACTCATCATGTCTTCAGCAAGTGCTATAAAATAATTAAAAGCTATCATTATCTATAAACAAAAAATAAAAAAGAAACCAGTATAAAAATTAGTATATTCATTATAAATACTTGATTCATTTTTCTCAAGTTATGTTAAATATTCCTCAATTATAATTGGTTTAGAAGATGACCTTAACCAATCTTAAGAACAAATTAATCTTTCAACAAGATATGATGTCAAAGAACTTTTAAATGAATCAAGTACGTGTTTATCTATGTTAAAGGCTAACTTAAAAGCAACTATAAAAACTAGAATAGTTAGAACGACTTTTGCTAGATGAGATAATGCTATATAACTAGAACTAGATCACCAGTCCAAAATATTGAAATTCGTTATAGTACTTACTACCCCTTCTTCCCAATAATGATCAACTTCTAATTTTGCGAGTGTCTTTTGTTCTTCTTCTTGTTCCAGTCATTTATAATAGAGATCTTCACCAAACATCGCAAATCCTCAATTAATTTTTTCAATTGAGTTTCATTACTAAAGAAGTTATCAATACCATATTCATCTTCATATAGCTTGAAAATGTGATATAATGTTTTATTCACTTTCTCAATTCCATTTTTGATATGTTTTTCTTCAAGCCTCTTAAAAGCATGCTCAACATATCGCATATTGTATCGAAGATCTAAAACCAGCAATGAATAATAACATACTTATCTTATCAATACTATCAATACTATCTCAGTATTTATCAAATTTGTCCTTCATCCTTCTATTGTCCTTCTTCTTTCTACTCATATCTCTCAAGTAAATATTCGATGCATGTAACAAATTACTCAATAGTCTTTTAATCTTACAAACTTCAATATAATAAAAATTTGAAGTAAAGATCCAAAAAATGAGCTAGAATATTATAAAAACTTTCTAGAAACCTGCACAAAGCACCTACGTTTTTCCAATCAGCATTTGTCAGATGATCTTCATGCATATAATTAGAGTAAGAGTGCAACTTCAGTTGGTTGAGTCTGAACCAGCTTGTCAAACCTAATTTCCAACAGTGTTAAACTTACTTTTTGCAACCTGAGCGAAAAGAACCCGAATTTAAGGAACTCATTTATAAATGCAATACAAGTGAACCCAAATCTGAAAACCATAGCCTGATTTCTCACTTTATTTTTATTATAAAATATATTATTTACATAATATCTCAATAATATTTCTTTATATTTGTGTATTTTATATTATTTATATTTATGTTTCAATACATGTTTGGCATATTGTAATTATTTATAAATAAAGTATAGTATTTTTATTTATATTTATTATAACATCCTAATTTACAAGCACATCACAACGTGAGACCTTGCTTCATGAATTTTTTTAAGCAATGAAACTTGTGAATTAAATCAAAGTTTCATGATTATACAAATGGAAGCTTTTCCATTGTGTCTACAAATGACACTAATTTTTTTGTTTAATTTTTTACTTTGTTCATAATAAAAATTCTACAACATACTATCTGTATTTGGAGCATTTAGGAAGAAAAGTTAGCTACTTTTAAATAGTAGCTTCCTTTAGAGGCCTAATAAACATTATTTAATCATAATAAACACATCTGATCTTATCAATTCATCCCTAGTTCTTACTAGCAAACTCTTAGATCATCCTAACAAATCTAAGTTTATAAATTCATTAAAAGCATTCTTATACCACTTTAAATACATACTACTCTCCAAGTAAACCTTGTATATACCCAAGAGAATTTAATTTAGGTACAAACCAAGTGTGAAATTGAATTAAGTTATAACATATACCTTCACTGCACCATTAACAGTGAAGAATCTCCATTCTAGTCTGCTTTATTTGCATTAATTGATGATTTTTAAAAGCAATGAGTATACAATATTCTGTAAACAATTTTTAAAAAAATACATAAAAACATACAATTTTACTTGCACATGATTAACAATACCATGAGGGTAAGCTTTTTATGATTCATCAAATCATTTATCTTAACTTGTGCATGACTAATAATGGCATGAATGATCATCCATGATACGATGGTTTAAAAAGCAATGAGTATACAATACTCAGTAAGTTTTTTATAAATACATGTAATCAATCAATTATACTTGTGACTGTATGATTTGGTCATGATTGCTTGTGCATGTAGTGCTAATTTGACTTGTATCAAATGGGTATTGACTATCTCCCGTAAGTGCACAGGTCGTAAATTGTAGTACATAAAATATTAATCTCATAGAAAATTTGACACTTAAGACATTAGATTTAAATACTTAATAATCAAAATAAAAACAATAAGACATGAAGAAGGAAAGAAATTTAATCTTAAGAATATAGACTAGGGATTAGAAATCACAAGATAAGAACATCTAGTGTCTACAGTTCACATACGTCTTCTGCAATGGATACATAAAGTGCTTATTCAATCTTGATATTATACCCTAAAAGAGAACTATCTATAAATTATCCTTGCAACTTTTTTTTGAAACCTACAGTGCTATCCCTATCTTCTTAACCAACAGTTTCATGGGATTAAGTCAATTAGAATTTGTTAAGTTCTGCGGAAGTTTAAGGAATTTTTTAGGGTTATCATGCTTATTTTCAAGGTCTTAAATTTTAAAGTTTAACGACTTAATTATCGTATATTAGACTTCTACCTTTTGGTTCTATTACCTAATATATAAAAATCTTTACTAAAGTGAAAGCTCAAATTCTATGAAAATAATAAATAATAAGATATTTAAATTAATAATAATGTCCTTAATAAATTAAGCAAAGCCATAATATCCACTACATTATCGCTTGCTATGTCTAAACTCTAGATAACAGATTTATCCTAGCTTATGTAAATAAAAATCAAGCACAAAATAATATTGTATTCAAAGTCCATCTCAAACATAACAATAAAAATTAAAGAAAAGAAAATGAAAGCTTATTGATTGGAAGATCCAATAGTGTCTCAACCGTCTCAAGTAACTTGTAGCCTCAATTCTAACCTCGTGTTGTTCACCTTCTCTAACTCTTGGACCTTAGATTGAGGATTTAGCCTGACATGTTTAAGATAAAATCCAAACATAAAAGAATGTTCTAACTCAAATCCATCTCAAACAAGACATGTAAACTTAGAAACAAAGAAAAAAAGGAAATTTATTGATTAGAAGCTTCAATGATGTCTTGAATTCATCAAACAACTTGTCGCCTCACTTTTCACCTAATTGTTAAGTCACATTTATATTATATATTTGGATTATTAATTAAGAAGAATTTTATTATTTAGGATATTTTGAATCATATTTGATTTAACTTTACTTAGTACGAAACACTCATAATTGGTTAATTCATGCAGATTATGAAAAGTACAAACCATTTTAGAGCTTGAAATAGCAGGTTTTGATATCAGAAATGAGCTTAACTAGGCTTACCCTAGTTACCACATCAATAGGCTCAAAAAATGATTTCCATTGATATATTGTATCTCATGTAACTTCTTCAGTATTAGAAGTTATGAGTAGTTGAAGATGGTTTGCTTAGTTAGCATAATGTCCTTCTGTTTCAAGAAGATCAAAGCTTAAAGATCAAGACCACATTTGATTTGATAATTTTGAAAGTTTTAAAGAATTTAAAACAGTGATGAAAATAATTTAGAATATGTAGGGGAAGTTTTGACGTAAATTGGGGTGAACCAAAGTGAAATTTTGAAAGAAACATCAAAATTTTGAATGAAATCAACAACACTAGAGTGCTACATGGTTTAAATCATGTGGACCTAGGCTCCCCATGGTTCAAGTCATGTGGGAGGCTAATATACACAATTTCATGCGTAAATCAAACTCTATGCGCAAGTTTCCCTTGGGTTTCTATATAAACATCTTTTAGGAACATCCCAAGGCATCTTAGAATATTTTTGGAGATAGAGTTGAGATTTAGGAGCGAGAGAAGTGAACAGCACAAGGCAAAAAGCGAGGCGGCATGTTGCTTGGAGTGATCAAGACATCATTACAGCTTCTGATCAATAAGCTTTCCCTTTCTTTGTTATTTTAATTGTGTTGTTTATGATATAGATTGTCTACATTATTATTTTATGTTTGATTTTGATTATAAATATGCTAAGCTAAACTCATCATCTAGGATTTAGGCTGTAGTCTATGTCTAATATAGCGGATATTGTAGTTTGATTATTTTAGGTATTTTATGTTAATTTAATACTTTATGTTCTTAATGCTCATTAGTTATATAGTACCACACTTTGACATGATTTTCGTATCTTAGGTGATGGAACCGAAAGGTAGAAGTCAAACAACGATAATCAAGTTGTTAAACCTAAAAGTCTAAGACTGAAAATAAGTGTGTTGATCTTGATGAATCCCATGAACGACCATAGAACTTAACGAATCTTAATTGACTTAATCTCATGAAAATATTTGGCTAAGAATATATTAAGTTATACGTTGCAAGTTTTGAGGGAATGTGCAAGGATAATTTAGGGTCACATAATATCCAAATTAAATATTCGTTGCAAACATCATATGTGAAACCTTAGATCTTAAGTACTCATATTTCTTAACTTTTAATTCTCATTTCACATTCTGACGATCAACCTTCTCTTTCTTTCCTTTCACTTTACTCTCTTTATGTTTGTTATAAGCTATTTGAATTCGACATCCTAAGTCTTAAAATTCCTTGTAAATTGGTATTTATATATTATAATCTACGATATGTGAACTTACGAAAAGATTTCTAACACTGACACTCTTCATTTTCTCTCACTCCTGGACCTCAACTCAAGCTCAAATCACATTCTAGAATACCTTAGGATGTGTATAAGGGGTGTTTATATCAAGAACAGTGAAAATTTGTGCACATATTCCGTCGTGGACTTGGAATCGAGTATCTAGGGACCAATATGGCCTAAGCTATGTTGACTTAGCCAGAATAGGCCATGTTGGGCTCTTGGACTATGTAGTTCATATGCAGTTTTGTCGATTTGACGCTTGTTTTACCCTGTTTCGCGTTAAAACTTCTACGACACATTTTAGGTTGATTGAGCATTGATTCTTCTCTTTTTAATTCTTCAAAATCATCAAATCTAATGGGTCTTGATCCTCATGTTTTGAATCTTCTTGGATAGATGCGTCTTGCACCAATTAACCTGACATTGCACTAATCAATCAAATACGAGTGATTTGTTTTAAACAAAGCTAAATCCATCAAAATATGACTCGAATCATCTTAATCATTCAAATTCTCATCTAATTATTATCCAAAATACCTAGCATGAAAGTGACTTAACAAATTACCTCACACTTGAACCTTTACTCATCCTCAATCAAATACGAAAGAATCAAATTACAAGATTTCAATAATTGGTCTCTCAAAAACTTTGAGCAAAAAGAAAGTATAAATGATTAATCAATCATCAAAAATTGGTGAGAATGTTAAATTAAAAACTTTGAAACATGGAACTTATCAAAAATCCCAAACAAAAATTTCTTCTCACTTAGTTCACACTATATGAATTACCACTTTTCTACTTTAATCTTTAAGAGTTCAAAAATCTCAAAACAAAAACTCCTACTTCTTAAACAACCTCTCCTCTTTAATCATGTTATTTCAATACATGCATTCAACGTTTCAATTCTAAATAATAGAGATACAAAAGAGTATCAGTTAGATGATCCTTCATACATCTCATCAAATTTTAACATCCAAATTTTCTCAATCAACTTGTTTGACTAGTTCATAGAATCATAAGGATTGAATTAAACATGGTTCGATTTAGATCAGGCGATAAGATTTCAGAACTAAACCATCTCCATACTAACTTGAGTCTTTCATGCAAGCAGAAAACAAAATAACCTCCGACACTTAGTGCTTTTAATCTCTTTCAAGCCTGTTCTTACCCCCACACTTTGTGCTTTTTTTCCCACCATATTTCGAGTATCTAGAGAATTATTTTCATTAAGTACACAAGTAATCTGGTAAACCCCATTCCCATTATAATTTTTCTATTCAAAATTTGGATTCAAAGTCGATTCAATTCAGATAGTGGGAATTAAAGATCAAAGAAATTTAAATCAAAGCTCAGTGGGAGGTAAACAATGAAAATATTCTAAAAAGGCTTGTCAGACAAAGGAATGCCTTAATCATATTCTTCAAACAAGTTAATTAAGTATTAGCTTTCGAAATCCCTCAATTAGAATATGATTTTCATGCGTATGAGAAAAAATACCTTTTGAGTTAACTAATTGTGTGTATTAGAAACAATCTTGACAATAAAAAAATTGCTATAAGTTTAAAAGTAAGCAGACTTGGTACATCGGCATATTAGTTTCACAAAGTGATTAAAGAAAACAATATGGGTATCTTCCATAAGTATATTCTCGAAAATAGATTCAATATCACATTGGAGTTTAATTGTATGCCTAACTCAAAATGTTTGAAATTCCAAGTATGGTCTGCTTAGTAGAATCACAAGAGTTCAATATGGGGTCCAAATTAATCCAATGTCACGATTTATATAAGAATCACTAAGAATCCAATGACAAATTAATTTTTGAAATATGTCATAGATTTAGTGTCATGATGAATCAAAGTAATCATCGGGTGATAAAAGAAGTAATTGAAGAAATAATGTAATACATGTTGAAAACAATTGTTGAAAATCAAACACAAAATATCAAAAGCATGTATTTTGATAACTAATAATACAATTTGAGTAGGTTTCAACTACTAATGCATTTTGTGTATTGTTTTAGTTATAAAAAGTATAGTAGGTCAAGTCGATCTTCAAGTCGACTCCAACATCAACTTAGACGAAGTCGATCCTCAAGTCGAATCCATTAGCGACTTCAAGTGTCAAAATATATCCATCGTTGAAATTGGAAATCAAAGTGTGCCGAAGTTGCAGACAAAGTCGACTCCATTGGCGACTTAGGTGAAGTCGCAGGCCAAGTCGACTCCAACATCAACTTCAATCTGAAAGGGCAGAATTTCATATGTCAAGTTGGGGAATAAGTCGACTTCAAGATAGACTTAAGTCAAGTTGAAGACCAAGTCAACTTAGAACATATGAAGATTAATTCAAGTCCAAAGCAAGAAAGATGCATAAATTCATCCATTTAAATCATAATATATATATATATATATATATATTGAACTTGTTCATGCATACAAAGATTCAAGTTTTCAAGATTTCTATACAAAATGAATATACTAAATTTCAAGTATTGAAAATCAAAAGAAGAACACTTATGATGAAGAAGTTAAGCAAACAAAGACAGTTTCAAGGAAGCTTAAGTTCACTTGGCAAGAAAGAGAAGTCAAGTCGCAAACGAAGTCGACTCCAGCATTGACTTGGGTCAAGTCCCAAACCAAGTCGACCTAGAAGACAGGCTTGAAAATTGAAGCATCCGAAGTTGCAACCGAAGTCAACTCTACTTGCGCCTTGGGTCAAGTCCAAGGCCAAGTCGACCCAAGGAAGAACTTGAACAAACTGAGCACAACCGAAGTCGCACTCGAAGTCGACTCCAGTATGCGACTTGGGTGAAATCACATTCGAAGTCGACTCCAGCATGTGACTTGGGTGAAGTCACACACGAAGTTGACTCCACCTACAACTTGGAGGAATAACATTTTAATTTTTGAATATTGGAACATTTATTACGCGCCAACCAAGTTCATAACGTTCAAAATTCTCTCTCCTCTATATATAGACACTCAAGAAAATATAGAAACACACAAGCTAGAGTTGAAAAAGAGGAAAAAAGTGCTACTAAAAGTTTCAACCCACCTTTCTCTACAACTGAGTGATCTATACACTTTCAAAGGAAGAACAAGCTTCAAAGTTGTTATTTGCTTCAACGTAAAATGATTCGTTGCTTCTACAGATTTTTCCTCTAGCTAAAACTTGCTATACAAATTTGTAAAGTGTAGATTTCTTTTATTCCATTTTATTATTTGGTTTTTGGTGCTTGGTTTGATTTTGGTGTTTCAAACCAAGTTATAGCAAAGTAGCGTTGTGATTGAAGTAGAACTTGTCACCTACTTGTGCTATTTGTTGTATAAGCCTCCTAAAGCTAGAATCTAAAAAAGAGCAGAGGCTCTTGTTGTTTATGCCCCCTAGAGCTAGAATCTAGAAGAGAGCGGAGGCTTTAGTTGTATTCGCGGAATACATAGTGGAACCCAAGTCACAAGGGAGTGTGAGCTTGGAAGAGTAGAGTAGGGAAGGTTGCCCGAACCACTATAAATCTTGTCCATTGTTTTTCATTTCCACTTTTATTATCTTCTTACTTTCCATTTGTCTTATTAAAAGGGATTAAACTAAACCGGGGTAAAGTCTCTAATTCAAGTTTTAAATTTTTTAAATATCCAACTCACCCTTCCCCTCTTAGATAATTGCCATCAACTCGGGACCAACAAGTGATATCAGAGCAGGTCTTTGAGTTTTACCAAAGAGATCCTTTGATATGACATCCCAATCCACTTCCGTTTCTGCATTTGTCGAAGGTCAATCCTTTACTAAGCCACCATTGTTTGATGGGAATAATTTTAGATATTGGAAGCTACGTATGAAACAACTCATCATGGCTATAGATATGTACTCTTGGATTGCAATCCAAGACAGTGTGACTTTGCCTACTGATGAAAAAGCTTCCAAATTGACCGATGAGGAAGTGAAAATTGTCAAGAGCAATGCCAAAGCTATTAATTCATTATTTTGTGCTCTTACGGCTTTCGAATATGATAAAGTATTTTCTTATTTGACTGCCAAAGAGATATGGGATACATTAACATCTATCTATGAAGGAACTTCTCAAGTCCAAAGGACAAGGAGAAATATTTTGATTGGAGAATTGGAAAGCTTTAGAATGCTAGAAACAGAAAATATTTATGAAATATTTACTAAATTTCCCAAGATTAATAACGCCTTGAAAGGGTTAGGAAAGACAATTTTTGAATCTGAGCAGGTCATGAAGATTCTAAGGGCGCTACCCGAATCATGGACTCCAAAAATCATGGCAATAGAAGAAGCCAAAGACCTAAACACGTTGAAGTTAGAAAACCTTATTATCCTGTTAATATTACATGAGCTAATCAAGAAAATAAACAAGGATCACCACAAAGGAAAAAGAGTCATCGCCTTGAAAACTGCACAAGACTCGAATGACACCACCTCATCATCACAAAATGATGATGAAATTGCCTTACTTATAAAACGATTTAGAAAATTTGTAAGGAAAGATAGAAATTTCAAAAACTTTAAAAAAAGGAATACTAAAGAGAAAGAGAAAGAATCAACAAAATATTACCCGTGTAGTGGTTCGGGGCATATGCAAGCCCAATACCCAACGCCAAAAGAAAATAAAGCAAAGGAGTAAAAAAAAGATCGAGATGATAACAGAAAATTTCGAAGAAACAAAGGAAAAGACATGTACTTAAATGAAGAGGAATCTACAACATGCAACTCATTAAGTGAAGAATGTGAAGCGAATTGCGCAAGAATTTGTTGCATGATAAATTCCAACATATGTTTTGCAATAGTGAAAATCTTAGAGGATCAAGCTAATTCAACAAACTACATAAGTAGTCAAGAGGTAACCTCTAAACAAAAATCCTTTTCAATTTTATCTTCTACAAATGAATGCCTCAAATATGCTAAATTCGAAGAACTCCAACAAGCCTATGATTCATTATATGAGGAAATAAAGAAATCAAGAAACAAGTTTACAATAAAGAAAAGACATTGTGATGCAATAATGATAGTGAACAATAAACTTGCTAAAAAAGTTGATCAATTGAAAAATGAAAAGAATACTTTGATAAATGAGTTAGAGAAACTCAAAAAGGAAAATGAATCATGAAATGAATCGTTTGTTAAGTTTTCTAATCCAGGAGAAAGTGTGAAAATGTTGTTAAAAATGACCACTTTAACTTGTAAGAAAGGACTTGGGTATACCACATTTGAGCAATAGAAATCTAATGCTCTGAGAAACAAAACCAAACCCATTTATACTAAACCCAAGATAAATTATGTAGTTTAGACTAAAAGACTAACTGGGGAACAAATTACCAAATGGCTTCCCGTTCCTAGACTCCCATGAGCTCGTAATTTTTGCAACAAGTTGGGACACAAGGTTTATTAATGCAAATCAAGAAAATTGTAAAACCTTGGTGCAAAATTAGTTTGGATGCCGAAAAGCAATGGATTTATTACTTCAAAGCTAGATCAACATAGACTCCAATGGATAACTAACCTAAATGGACCCATAAAATGGGTACCAAAAGGATGAGCTCCACTTGACTTAATTTTTGCAGGTTTGTCTTAAAGCTAAGGCCAATGACATATGATTTATAGATAGTGGTTGCTAAGACATATGACAGGAGAAAAAGGATTGTTCCATGAGATCAACCCATGCAATGAAGGAACAGTAGCTTTGGAAATAATGAAAAAGGTAAAATAAAATATAAAGAAAATATTTATGGTATTTCAATGCATGTATGAGGATGTACTATTTGTTGAAAGACTTAAACACAATCTAATTAGCATTAGTCAACTATGCGATAAAGGATATAAAGTTGTATTTGAATCCTTTATATGCAATGTTTTTTTATGATGAATACATAGTATTTAGTGGCAAAAGACATGGAAATATATATTTGGTTTGCCTTGATGAGCTCGAGGGAAAATGTCTAATAGCTATAGAAAATGATCTATGGATATGACATATAAGGCTTAGAAATATAAATATGTCAAATATTGAAACATTGTGGAAAAAGAATCTAGTACAAGGGTTACCAAAGCTCAAATATGACAAAAATAAGATTTGTAAAGCTTGTCAACTATCTAAACAACCCAAAATGTCATTTTCCATCAAAAAAAAAATTTTCAACGACTAGACCACTTGAATTGTTACATATGGATCTTTTTGGGTCATCAAACATTTTAACTCTTAGTGGGAAAAAGTATGTGTATGTAATTATTGATGATTTTTCAAGATTTACTTGGATTATACTCTTAGCTAGCAAAGATGAAGTATTTTCTATATTTGTCACGTTTTCAAATTTGGTGTAAAATGAAAAATAAAGCTCAATTATTTCCATTAGAAGTGATCATGGTGGTGAATTTGAAAATAATCGATTTATAGAATTTTACAATGAAAAAGGAATTCATCATACATTTTCTGCACCAAGAACTCCTCAACAAAATGGAGTTGTTGAAAGAAAAAATTAGACAATATAAGAAATGACTAGAACTATGCTAAATGAGAGTAAATTGTCCAAAAGATCTTGGGGCGAAGCTGTAAGTACAACTTATCATGTATTAAATCAAGTTACCATTAGAGTAATACTAAAAAAGACCCCATATGAACTCTGGAAAGGTAGAAAACCAAACATATCATATTTCTATACTTTTGGATGTACTTAATATGTGTTAAATAATGGAAAAATAAATTTGAAAAAATTAGATGCCAAAAGTGATGAGGCTATTTTCCTTGGTTATTCATCAAATAGCAAAGCGTATAGGATTTTTTTAAAAAAATCAAATAGTAGAAGAATCAATACATGTTGTTTTTGATGAATTTAACCAAACTCTGAGAAAGGAGGATGAACTAATTGATGCAGATGATACAAAAGTAAAACAACAAGACCAACAAAAAGAAACTGAGATCAAGCCAGAAAATCCTATGGAGGAAGAGGTAAGTAAAGGTAATGACTCTTATAACTGATTTGAAATTCAAAAATGAAAATATTTATGAAAGAGTAAAAATTAGGAGATCAAAACAAAATATTTGTGGACAATATGCATTTGTGTTGAAAATTGAACCAGCCACTATTGAACAAGCTCTTAATAATGAAAACTGGGTTATTATAATGTAAGAAGAGTTAAATCAATTTGAAAGAAATGATGTTTGACATTTAGTTCCTAGACCAAATGATTGCACCATTATTAGTACCAAATGGATATTTAGGAATAAATTGGATGAAAGCGAACTTGTAATAAAAAATAAATCTAAACTAGTAGCCAAAGGGTATTCCCAAGAAGAAGAAATTGATTTTGAAGAATCATATGCACTCGTAGCTAGATTAGAAGTCATACATATGTTACTAGCATTTGCTTCTCACATGAATTTCAAATTGTTTCAAATAGATGTGAAAAGTGCATTTTTGAATGGATACTTTAATGAAGAAGTATATATTGAACAACCCCCTGTATTTGAAAAAAAGGATCAATCAAAATATATTTATAAATTAACCAAAGTATTATATGGACTAAAACAAGCTCCACGAACTTGGTATGAAAGGTTAAATAAATTTTTGATTGATCATGAATTCCAAAGAGGAAAGGTTAACACTACCTTATTCATCAAGTATAAAACCAAAAATATTTTAATTGTGCAAATTTATGTAGATGATATAATATTTTATGCTATTGACGAAACTCTATGCCAAAAATTTTCTAAGATTATGCAGAGCGAATTCGAAATGAGCATGATAGGAGAATTAAATTTCTTTCTTGGACTGCAAATCAAGCAAC
>JAXCLR010000063.1:29711556-29735173 GCA_035584095.1 Annona squamosa | reverse complement strand
ATCAAGTAAGTATATGTTAATCTTGATTTTATGCCTCAAATCTAGAAGTTATATGATGTTGTAAACTAAAATATGAACAGACAGTAAATAGATGAATTTTAGCATGAAAATTTTTTAGACGAATCATGATAGAGTGATTAAGGAACAACCCAATTTTTAGCTAAAAAGGATAATCAGTTGCAAATTATAAATCCAGGAAAAGCAACCTGAACAAGGTTGCATGGGTGGCAAGATCAGCTGCACCAATGGATTTTTAATAATTTTTAGACAAGGAATTTTAGACTAAAACTTGTACAATATATGTAAGAAATATTTAGGATCACAAGAAAAAAATAAAAATTTATTTTTGATGGGTATAAATATACCCCATAATTAACGTGGTTCAGTTTGTTTGAAAATGAATTCTTCTGTCTAGAAAGGTAAAAATACCTAAATAAATATAAATTCTTAATTTTTTGTACTAAAAATATTTATTTTGATTAATTCACGTAGTCATTAAGGTATGGTAGAAATTTTAGATAAAAAATGCTTGATTTTATATTAATTCAAGATTTTGAGATTTCAGCACACTTGAATTCAGCATATGTGGATAATTGGAGAAAAAAATCAAAAGAAATATGAAACCTATATAGAAATGATCCAAATTGATATATATGTTAATAACCTAAATTTGGATAGAGAAAATTGGGATTATTTTTTAAAAATTCAGATTTATAAATCTGCTTAGGATTACGTGTCTAAAGACATGTTAAATTAGTGAAAAATGGGTTCCAAAGTTGCTGTTTTGAAAATCTATGATTAGTGGATTTAAATTCCATAAAAATACCCTTAGTATAGTGGTAATTAAGGGGTTTAACCATGCTGGAATTAGAGACAAGTTTTGTTTTGAAAAAGTTTAAGATACACATAAGTATGTGTTGAAACATGGACGTATATGAAGAAATAAGTATGAATACCCGACTTGAAAGATAAGTGGGTTAAGTTAGATGAACTTATGTAGGTTGGAAAACCTAAGAAATATAAGTATTTGAAGATGATGCAAATAAATAAAATATTATTTTCATTTATCTAGGCAAAGGCAAGGAAAAGAATGGAAAGAAAAAGGATTATAGCGATCTCAAATAAGCAAACAAACTTTTTAAAATGATGTTTTCTTTCTATGTGATGATGTGTGATAAAATTTTTTATGATCATGTTTAAACGAATGGCAAGCACAACTTTTAAAAATGACTGCTTTAATGAAAAGTCGTAAGTTTTGGAAAAGAATAACTTTAAGGAAAAGCCTCAAGGTTTGCTTCATGGGAAGCAAGCAATGGTTTTAAGATAAGAATTTTATCACAAGGGTTGCCTTTGATTGGCAATGCTTTATGTTAATAGAATTTGATAATTTTGCTTATGAGTAAGCAAGTTTTCCATAATAATGTTTTCAAAAGATTTCATGTTTGACACCGATAGTTTTAAGAATTTGCCTTTAAGCAATCAAGTTCTGTATGATGTTATTCCAAAAGTATTTTATAAGAAAAAGAAAATTTTACCCTTTTTTCATAAAGCAACAAAAGTAAATAAGTTTTGAATTTCTTTTACGATGTTTAATGATAAATAATCATATTATAAAAGAGAAAATGAAAAAATTTTGAATTATGAAAAAGATTTGTTTTGCTAGGTCATAATAATTAAATAATAAATAATGATTTGGACATAGTTCATATATTTTGTAATGATATTTGAAAAGTTTTGATTTCCTTTCGATAAGGAAATCTATGTTGAAAATATTTTGAAAAATGTTTATACAGATATATTGAAAGAGATTTAAGGATGACCAACCTCCTATGTTATTTTATTGAAAAGGTTTTTAAAGTATGTTGTATCTCAAACATTTCAAATATTTATTAAAATATTTTACTCAAAATGTTTCTAGCAGAATTTAAAGAAGGTCATCCTAAAATTAGATTTCAAATAACAAGTTGTTAAAGTGGGTGCTCTCACTTACAAGTTGACACGGACTGCGGTCTGTTATATGTTTTCGAAAATATTTTTTTTTGCGATATAGACTTCAGTCTAAGATTTTTTTTGTGTATTATAGATGCAGACAGAGGTCTGTGATCTTAATTTAAAAGGACATGGGCTGCAGTCTGTAGTTCTTCAAACCAATTATGTATTATGGATGCAGACAAAGGTCTGTGATCCTAGTTTAAAAGGACATGGGTTGCGATATGTAATTCTTCAAACAAAACGGATTGCGGTCCATCATAATAATGTATGGTGCACCAATACAAGTAACTGGCAGGTTGTAGAGCATGGTTGGGATGACTAAGACTTACTTTACATAAGGCGAAGTCCCTAAGGGATGGTAGGAGTGCCAGTGGCGCCCTCCCTGAGATGGGAGTAATATATACAAACAGCCGCCTGGCTAGCGTGCTGTTAAGGATTTTCTTCTAAAAGGTAATACGATCACTTGGTAAGTGTCACTACTAGATAAGGAGAAATGTGTTTACTTACGTTTTGTTTTTGAAAAACCTAAAAATTGAGATAAAAGCATTTGTATGAAAAATTATCCTAAATTGGATTTTTATAAGTAATTATGCATAAGTTACCCTAAAAGCAGAGTGTTTTACATAAAATTTGTAAATATTAAGAATAAAAAATGGTTTTTATACAAAAGTTTTCATGAAAAGGATTCTTGACTTGTTTGCTATAAACAAGCTCCAAGATGGGGATTAAGAAAAAGAGTTTATGTTGAAAAATATTTTGAACATGAAAATGTCCATTTCCAAAAGGTTTATGTTTATGTGAGAAAAATAGTTGGACATAAGAATGTCCATTTCCTAAAAGGATTTATGTTAGAACATATGCAGACATAAAAATATTCGTTTCTAAAAAAGTCTTAGAGATAAAAGTGTTTGTGGACATATGAGTGTCCATTGCCAAAAAGGCTTACGTACAATGTATTTTAGACATAAAAATGTCCATTATCAAAGTATTTATGTGAAAAACGTTTTAGGATTTATAAACGTCCGTTTCCAACAAGGTTTACGTGGATAAATGTTTTAGGATGTATGAATGTCCAATGCCAAAATGATTTATGTGGAAAAATGTCTTTTCGTGGACATAAGAATGTCCATTGTCAAATATGGTTTATGTCAAGATGTTTTGGAATATAAAATGTTCCCTGGCCAAAATAATTTATGAAAAAAATATTTTAGGAAAAGATTTTCAAGGAAAGTTTAGTCTCGAAATGCTTTCTTACTGAGTTATCACTCACATTTTGTTTTCCAAACCTCAGATAGGTACTGGGAGACTCAAGGCGTTGATGATCTAAGAATTGGAGAAAAGGTACGAGATAGTACCGTGCGCGCTAAAAAGATTAGCCATAGTGAGTGGAATGATATGAATGAAGGTATTTAGGTATACTAATGTGTATGAATTTATTTGAAGTTCTAAGTTCTATGTGAACCAATGATTAAATAGATGTATATATGCAATAAAAATGTCATGATTAGGTCAAGAGGGCCTATGATGTATAACATCATGTTGAAATGGTTGAAAGGATATATACAAGTGTACCATTACTTATGTTATAAATGAAATGATGATGAATGAAGAAATGAAAAATTTTTGGATGAGTTCCAATTAAAATCCCGTCACGTGATCAGGACAACAATCCTAATTCACATTTACCAATCGATAGATCTTGATGTAAGGAAGTGAAGTTTCGATTTGAGGTGTTACAACTTACAACTTAGCATAGTACCTTTATAAAATTAAATTATTATAGTTTTAATTCTCCAAATATCTTAAAATTTATCCATAAATAATGTTTATGTTAAATACTCTAAAAGTCCCATGTTTAGCACACATTTTTTAGGCTACCCAATTTCCACAGGTCATGAAAATTTCTAATTTTTTTTCTTTTTTATCTTAAATTGGGTATGTTAATCTATAACTAATACATCCTAATAGCATTTATAACTATCTTATCATGATTTGGAGTAAGAAAATTTGGATATACCACTCTTGAATTTTTGATTTCACACTTAGACTTGATTTTAGCTTTCCATTTTCATGATTTTGGTTCCATACATCATCTTGCCATGAAATTATCAAAAGCCCCATAGTTTTACATCTATTTTTTGGGGTAAAAACCAAAATCTTACCCATTTTTAACTCTTGAATTCCTAAATAAGCAAATTTACTACTCAAATCCGTATAATTTACTTCCATACATGTTTATCTAAGGTATTTTAGCAAAACTTCTATGTTTATTGTATGATTTAGGCAAAAATTGAAGAAACCCAACAAAAAAAACCATTTCTTCCTTACCTTTAGCAACCAGCGATGGCTGCATGGCGGCGATGTGGGCAGTGGCGATAAGGAGCTTCCTCTTCTCTCTTTCCTCTCCTTCCTATTCTTCCTTCTCCTTCCTTCTCCTTCTCTTTCCTTCTTCTTCCTCTTCTCTCTCTTCCATTTTTTCTCTCTCCAATAGCTTCTGTTCATGCATCCCCCATCTCCTCCCTTTAACAAACTTCGGTGCTCAGCATGTGCACATGCAACACCTATTTTATTTATTTATTTATATATATTTTTTAAAATGGGGTGGGCCTTACATTCTTCTCCCCATAAAAAGGTTTCCTCACAAAACCTTTAATTATTCACAAATAACAGGGGATACCTCCTTTCCACTTCTTCTCACAATTCCTAGTAGCTTCTTTTTCTAGGTACTAGTTCCATGGAACTTTAATATATTCGGTGATTCTATTCCTAAACTTTTGCTGCTTATAATCTATAATCCTCAAGGGTCTTTCTTATAGTTCAAATGATCTTGAATCGAGAATGATTCAGCAACAAAAATATGGCTAGGATCTGCCACATATTTTTGAAGCATCGATATATGAAATATATTATGCACTACTACAAAGGCTGGTAGCAACGCTATTCTATTCCAATCTTTTCTAATACTTCAAAAGGACCAATATATTTGGGACTTAATTTTCTATTTTTTCCAAATCTAGGAACCCCTTTCACTAAAGTAACTTTGATGGATACGTGATCTCCAACTTGAATATTTAGGCCCTTTCTTTTGCAATTTGCATAACGTTTTTTCTACTTTATGCTATTCTCATACATTGACGAATTACTTGAACTTTCTCTGTCATCCTTTGAGATAAATCAGGTGTTAAACTTCTTACACCCACTTCATCCCAATTTAGAGGTGTTTTACACCTTCCATACAGTGCTTCAAATGGAGTCATTTGAATACTCTTTCGATAACTGTTATTATATGTAAACTCTGCAATAGATAGATACTCATCTCATGCTCCTCCAAACTCTAGTGTACACATTCTCAATATATCTTTCAAAATTTGATTAACTCTTTCTGTCTGCCCATTTGTTTGTGGGTGAAATGCAAATACTAAACTTCAATTATTTACCCATCATCTAGTGTAAACTTTTCCAAATTTTAAAAATAAATGTGGAATCTCAATTTGACACAATAGTCTTAGGTACACCATGTAATCACATCATTTCTAACTGAGTCAATCTTTCGGCCGTAAAACTTGACTTAATTGGCAGAAAATGTGCCACTTTTGATAATCAATCAACAATCACCCATATAGACTTATGCCTGCTTTGGGTCCTTGGTAATCCCTTTATAAAGTTCGCGGTAATATCTTCTCATTTCCATTCAAGCACTTCTAAAGACTATAATTTTTCAGCCATTTTCTGACAGTCTACTTTAACTCTTTGGCAAGTTAAATATTTTAAGACATATTCTGCAATTTCCTTTTTCATATTATTCCACCAATACTCTTGTTTGATATCATTATACAATTTAGTACTGCTTGGATGCATCGAAAAAAGAAAAAAAAGAGCTTCTTTCAATAGTAAATCTTTACCATCTCTCGAATTTGGGATATAAAGACAACCCTTATACCTGTAAATTCTTTGCTCATCAATAACATAATCAAGTTTTTCCTTTTTCTCCATAGGATTCATCAACTCTTGCAATTCTATGTCTTTTTGTTGTTCATTTTTAATTTGTCCAAATAAAGTTGACTGCAACTGCAATTAAGCTAATTGTACTGTCAATCGTAGCATACTAACAACTAAATTCATTTGCCTTATTTCATGGAGTATCCCTTCCTCGGCTGTAAATAAATGAGTGAGGCTTACCTTTGGACTGAATGTATTTACAACCATATTAGCCTTTCCTAGATCATAATGAATGGTTATATCATAGTCCTTCAGTAATTCCAGTCACCTTTTTTATCTCATATTTAATTCTTTCTGTTTGAAAATATATTTAAGATTCTTATTATCTGTATAAATTCCACATTTCTCTACATATAGATAATGTCTTCAAATTTTAAGAGCAAATACTACAACAGCCACTTCTAGATCATTAGTTGGATAATTTAGTTCATTAGGTTTCAATTGCCTTGAGCCATACACAATTACCCTACCTTTCTGCATTAGCACATATCCAAACCATTGATGAGATGCGTTACAATTACAAAATTTTTGTTACTATCTAGAATTGTTAACACTGGTTCCTAAATCAACCTTTGTTTGAATTTTATGAAACTTGACTCGTAATCATTAGGCCATTCATATTTAACTCCTTTTCGATTTAACTTAGTGAGTAGTATAAATAATTTAGAAAATTTCATAACAAATCTCCAATAATAACCAGCTAATCTTGAAAAACTCCGAACTTCAGTTGTTATGATTGGCCTTGGCCCTTTCATTATGGCTTTTATCTTCAATGGGTCGACTTTGATTCCTTCAATAGAGATGATATGCCTCAAAAATGTAACTTGAGTTAGCCAAAAATCATAATTTCTTTAATAATTTAGCATACAACTTCTCTGCCCTTTACCGATTTAATACGATCTACAAATGCTCACAATTTTCTTCTTTTGACTTAGAATAAATTAATATATCATCAATAAACATCACTACAAATTTATCCAAATATTCTCAAAATACTCTATTTGTGAAATCCATAAATACTATAAGGGCATTGATTAACCCAAAAGGCATCATCGAAAATTCATAATATCCATATCTTGTCCTGAATGTCGTCTTTGGAATATCATGTGGGCTCACTTTAAGCTGATGATAACCTAATTGCAAGTCAATCTTAGAAAATGCCACGGCCCCATTAAGTTGATCAAATAGATCATCCATTCTTGGCAATGAATACTTGTTCTTGATAGTTTATTTAGTTCTAGATAATTAATGCATAATTGAAAACTCTCATCTTTTTTCCATACAAACAATACTGGTGCACCCCATGGAGACACATTGGGATGCATAAAATCATTATCCAATAATTCTTGCAATTGCTCTTTTAACTCGACCATCTTTGCAAAAGCCATATGATAAGGTGTCTTAGAAATTGGTGCGGTTCCCTATAAAACTTAAATGGTCATATCAACTTCTCTTTCTGAGGGCAAACCTGGTAGCTCTCTTGGAATACATCTTGAAACTCGCAAACCACAAGAATTTGTTTCAACTTAGACTGATTTCCTTCAACTAACTACACTAAAACTAAGAAAATCATACATTATTGACATACTATCTTAGCGGTCGTCATTGCCGAAATCAATATTGCAGGCTCCTTTAATTTCTTCAATTTCTTAATAGAAATTTCCTCCCCTAGTACTGTGGAAAAAGAAACTTTTTTGTTTGCAATTTATAGTGATGCCCCATCGACTTAACCAGTCCATTCCTAATATGACATCAAATTTAGTCATAGGAAGTAATATCAAGTCTGCTTCCAAGATGCATGATCTTATTTTGATAGGACAAGACTTACATTCTTGATTAATACTAGCTAGTCTATATGCAAGTGATTTTATATATACAATGGTACCAGTTTCATTTACAATCAAGTCATGTGTATCTACAAATTAACATGATATAAATGAATGTGTTGCACTTGAATCAAGTAATGCCATTATGCCTGTCACCACTTTTTCCTCCTATTGTTTTGATTCATTTTGAGTCAGCGCATGCACTTGAGCTTGAGTTTTTTGCTGACTCGAGGTTCATGTTGTTTTCTGCTGAGTAGCCTTCTCTCGGGTGTTCTAGTTACCTCAACTCAGGTTTGGACATTCGGCCATTCTATGACCAGGTTTGTTGCACCAGAAACACCCATGATTGACTTCTTGAATGGGACGTCTTACTTCTTAAATAGTATCACAATCCTTAGCTTGGTGGCCAGTTTTTCCACATTTATAACATTGAAAAGTCTACTTTAAATACTCTCCTTTATACTTCTTTTGACATTTAGGGCATATAAGGAGCTCCTTTCTCTCATTTTTCTACCCCCAGTTATCTTTCTCCTTTAAATTGGAATCTGTTCGTTTTCTACTTTGCCTAATATTGTAAGTTCTTTGCTCTGCAGCTTTTAAGGCTCTTGCTCTTTCTAATGCTGTAGCATAATCGGCCGGCAAAAAGGGAGCCAAACTCTCCCTTAGCTAGGTCCTCGATCAATCTTGAAAGCGAAGTGCCTTTTATGTAGGAGAATTTGCAATCCACGGTATATATCTTAACAAGGCATTAAATTTGGTAACATATCTGGTTACACTCATCTTGCCTTGATATAACCTCTCAAATTCAAAATTTTTTTATCTATTAGGGTACTAATATTCTTTCTTGAATTCCTCCACAAATTGCACCCATTTCACCTCATTAAGATTTTCTATCGTACTCGATAAGGTAGCCCATCATTCCTCAACTTCATCAATTAATAAGTTAACAACGCAATCTACTTTCTGTGTGTTCATCCATGGTGATATACTAAATAATTTTTCTATCTCCTTCAACCATTGCTCTGCTATTACTGGATAGGGTACACCTGCAAATTTGGGGGGATGATGCGCTAAAATGCTGAAATAGCTTTTCGATTAGCCTCAATTTGCTCCTCTTTGGTTAATCTTGCTCTACTTGATCTTACACTTAATCTGTTGAAATCTATATTTATGGGGTTCGTCCTTCTTCAACTTGATTCAAGAATACTTTGAAAGTTTTCTCTTCCTATTGCCCTCAAACCCATATTCATCTGACCCTCTGGTTGCGTAGATCCACCACCAGTGTTTACGTTTATGCACATTTGTTCTTCTTTTTCTGTTTGATAACGCATAAAGTTTTCCATCATATCAGCTTTTCGAGTAGTCCACCACTAATCCACAACATCCATAGATTCAGCTATTGCTTTGTGCACTACCTCATGTATGATTTCATCCACAATTTGTATAGAGTCTTCTAACGATGATGACACTAATTATACCCTTGCAAGTGAATTTGGTACTACATTCTCTAGTGGTCTATACTCTTGTTGATTTCTGGCTTTTGGATTTCGATCACTTTTCGTTTCTTAGGACATCTAGCTTTCATCTTTCCAATATCTCTACTTGCTATATAAAAAGATTTAAATTATAAGCACATATATTAACTAAAATATCCAAAACAATTAATAAAATTCACGGTAACACACTGAGTTAGCAAAAGATGTATATTTCATTATCTTAACCATGTACACCATTTACAATTGTGTTATACATGCATTACACTTGTTTGACCATGTCTCCAAAAAAAGTCATCCATGTACAATATTCAAAAAAATTTCTACCTTCCACTTTTGTAAGTATTTACATTTTTTCAAAAAAACATGCAATAATATTTCTAAAACGTCTATTATTGCACTGAAATGAATTGTATAGATCATTTACTCCGATAGCTCCCTATTTTGTAAGCTAGTGCTAAGGTCCTTCTGAGTCACTAGCAGGTGGGGCATCTTCTCCTATATCAATCACTTTTGCCTCCTCCTGAAAATCATCTTAAAAATCTCCCACTTCTTCAAGTTCTGGCTCTTCCTCATCAACCCCCCATCCTCCTCCTTGGGTTCCTCAAATGCCTCCTCCTCTGGCTCTTCAAGTTCTTCCTCTTGAGGCTCTTCAAAGTTTCCCTCTTCAGGCTCTTCAAGTTCTTCCTCTAGAGGCTCATCAACGTTTCCCTCTTTAAGCTCGTCAGGGTCATCTTGATCCTCAGCCTCTATTAGATCCTTTTATTTATGTTCATTCACAACAACATTTTCATTGTCGTTCTCCTCTTGAATCAGTTCATCTACCAAAATGAGGACTTCTGTCTTGCCATCATTCTCTTGTAATTCTACTTCTTCGCTCCTTGCCTGCCTTACGGCTAATTGTTGTGCTAATCTTCTTTAGTTATATGTAAGTGGCCCTGTGGCTAAACCAATAGAGCCCATGCTCCAATTTATATCTAGGCTCCTGCTCAAGATGCTCATGAGCTAAAATTCCTTCCCAAATTCTTCTGTTTGACTTTCTTGTAATCTATTAAGTATTGTATGAGGATTCCTTATAGGAGGTATTATATTTTGAGTCAAGAACATTAGATTTTCATCATGTCCTCACTTCTAGTGGAGGGGCAAGTTGTTTAGGTTGCGCTAGTTCTTTTTCCCCAAGGAATTAGCATTTTATCCTTTCATATTGTAATTGACATCTTTCTGCTGCCTCTTGTTCTACTTGTCTTAGTATCGCGAGCGCTAGCTCTTGGCCTTGACCCATTATCATATCTCTTTATAGAAATGGCAAAACATAGAGCAAGAAATGTAGCATTATATTTCTTAGTTCCTAGTTACAATATTAAACTTACAAATTAAATCATAATCTAAAAAAATCAATCCAAAAATTTTACAACTTCACCACTCATACTCTAATACTACTTTCGTAGCACTCCCACCTATGAAAACTTCATACGTCGAGCTGTCATAGAATTTCCTACTAGGAATATTTTAAAAAGTGGTGAAGTTCAAAATTTAGCTTGTGTTTACACACCAAGTAGTGATAAAAGTGGTCTAAATTTTTTTTTATAATATTTATAAAATTTCGACAGCATCCCATCTATAACTAGGATGTTTTCTAAATATAAACATTCACCACCTAACTCTTTACATCAAGAAATAACCTGTATCACTTCACCATAAACAAACACCCTATTTTCTTAACAAATTCATCAAAATCACACCATATCTTCCATACTCTAATATGTTTCATCATACACAATGCATATACCCATACGATTCACACAATATAAAAGAAATAATATTATAAATATCTTCCACACAATACACAAAATATATATAGGTCATATGTACATCCAATAAACCAAATGAAAATCTAACACTCCTAATGTTTATCTTGTTACAAAACACATTCAAACATACACAAGAGTCTCATATGAGTCTTCACCCGCTGCCCTTCTACCCATTGAAGTCTTCATAGCTCTCAAAATCAGAATATTCTGTAACTATTTAATAAAGCGATGAGTTCAAAGAACACAATAGCAAGCGTTATGTAAAGGAAAAATCGTAGAAACCTCCATAGAATATCATATATGTGGTTGGTATTGAGTTTATGGCAAAGTCCAAAAGGGGAGGGGTGAATTAGGCCTTTAAAAAATTCTTTTGCAATTAGAAAACTTAACCCCTTGAGAGTTTTGTCCCCTTGAATGAAAAACGTAAAATATCGAAGCAATAAACAATCAAATACAAGAAATTATAGTGGTTCAGGACAACCCTCCCTATTGCACTCCTCCAAGAAGATTCCCTAGTATTTTGGGTTCCACTAACTATAATGTCAATACAGCAAAGCCTATGCACCCTTCTAGATTTCAGCTCTAGGAGGCCTTATACAAACTCAGCACAAGTAGGTGATGAATTCCACTCCAATCACATGTTACTTTGCCTTCACTTGGTCTTAGTCTCCAATACTAAGTCAAATAGAATACAAATGATCAAAGAATAAAGAAAGATTTTGCACGTTAGAGTTGTGTAGGTGGTTTCTTGTACACAGAAGAAGTTGTAGAAGAGGTTGAAGATGGAGTAATTCAACACATGGCACTTTGAAGCTGTGGACCCTGAACCAGGGTGCCTAGAAGCCTTACTTTGGAATTGTTTTTTATTAATAAACGTAACTCAGGATTGTTGCCTTGATCACACGACAGAATTTTTGTGTATATATATATAACATCAATACATGAAAAATTTTCATCATTCATCCAACATGAAATATATTTGACATATCACTGTTATGATAAAAAAATTATTCCATAAACATTTCCATTGGAATAAAAATATTCATTTTCATCTCAAAATTATCATCGTTGTCTTTACATAAAATTTACAGATCAAAAATTACAAAACACTTGGCATGTTGACTTCATCATCATTTCCTATCTGTTATTAAAAAAAATGGCTGAGTAATAATACTTAGTAAGGAAGCCATACATAACTTTTCAATCATTTTCATGCATTTCATAAAATGCAAATGCAATGCATACATAGCATTTATGACATTTCTTTGGATGCGACACTAGCTAAGCGCCTATCCCATACATGCTCCTATCTCAGGGAGGTTGCCACCAGTTTGGGCCTATATAAGCGACTTGGCAATAGTGAGGGGGACATCCGGTCCGCTTACTACCTTAACTAAGGCATATTCCTCATGTACATGCTCATTTATGTAAACACGCGGGCATGACATTTGTAAATAATAAACAATTTCATAAGAAGCATTTAATAAATAATTTAACAAACGTACTTTAGTTCATACAAAGTAGTTATAGGTATGGCCAACCTTAAATAAATTTCATAAAGCAATTTACAAAAAATTTCAAGCATTTTAGAAATAATTTGCAAAAGATATAACTTTCTTACTTTGTCAATTGGTGTCCTTGACTTTTTCTTTTCCTTTTCCTATTCAAGGAAAAAAGGATATTTTTATTTCTTTTATTCAAACTGCTTCCCATGCATGTTCTATAATATTTGTGCATTATTTATTTATATGGATATTTTTATCCCAAGATTCCTCAAAATTGTATCCTTATATTTAAATATTAATTTTAATTTTTTTCCAAAATCATGTTGTTTACTAAAGCAAATTACTGTAGCAAATTACTGTAGTAGTTATTATTCATCCGAGTTATTGTTCATGGGTTCCAAAAATAAAAAATATCATGACCTAGCTTATGCCTAGTATATCATAAGAAATTTTATGCATTTTGAATTTATCATCATTTACTTGACAAAAAAATTATTTTCTTCATATACCAAAAATCAACATAAATTCACTTAAGCATAATCCTTAATTTTAAAAATTATGAAATTAATATATCATTATTCCAACATCATATTTATCATAATCATACATCTCAAATCATTATTTATTAATTTTAGAGCATTATTTTCACATATCGTATGCTATCTTCCTAAATACCCTATCTTCGCTCCAAATTTTTGATTTTTTGGCATAATTCAATTTAAGCATTATATCTATACTTATTTTTTTATGATTAAGAATTATCTAAGCATATTTTTACCTTACTTAATATCCAAAAACATTTGGGTAGAAATCACTTACCCGAAGTGGAGATGCACCTCTTTTTCTCACACTTTTTCTCACTAACTTACTCATTTCTTTCCTTCGATGTGAGGGACGGTTTGGGGGCTTGAAATGGCTCAAATGGAGCTGAGTTTTGATGGCCTTAGACGTTCACCCTACTGCCCTATTTTATAGTATTGCATTTTCAAGAATTTAAAATTTACCCCCTAATTTTGAGGTATTTAATTATAAATTAGTATTTCTTTTTAATTTTGAAAATTATTTTGAGCCATGTGCTGCCCACCTTATGCCTGCTCTAGCCCCCCTATGCAGCCCTATTTTTTTACCTATATTTTTGATTTTTTAAAGTTAATTAAATTAGGCTAAATTAATCTTAACCATTGATTAAAGATGATGATGATTAACGACCATTGATCTTGGTCAAGCCTTTAACTGCCCCTGGTCACGCCCCCTGCTGCAGCAGCCATTTTATTTAATTTTATTTATTTATTATCATTTATTTTATGTTTTATCTTGACATTTGATTTGTGATTTTCATCACATCTTAACCCATCCTTCATGTCTATTATGATTTTTAACCATCCATAAAAAATTTCATTGAATTCCAATGCCCAAATTGCAACTTATGAACTTTTTTTATTTTTCACAAAAACCCAAATGGTATTAAAATTCCAAAAGTAATGCTATTTTTTCCTGTAGTAATTAAATCTCTATTTTGTCTTTTTGTGATTAAGTTAATCCAAGTAATTAACTCTTAATCACGTGTCTTAATCCTTAGTTACTATTCACATTTACAATTCAAGAGCACTATTCATAGGGTTAAATTCCTAATTGCGTTATTTCAATCTCCGATACACATATCCACCTATATAATTCATGAATTTTCATTTATCATAAAAATAATTACAAAAGAATCAAAGGTTACAATGTCGAAATGATGTGTATATTGTCGGGGTTTCACAATCCTCCCCCTCTTACAATAGGTTTCGTCCCAAAACCTATCTTTCCTTGAGCAATTGAGGATATTTCTTTTCAACCTCTTCTCGTAGCTCCCAAGTGGCTTTGGACTCTAAATATCGATTTCATTATACCTTTACCTATTCGATTTCTCTGTTCCGAAGTTTTTTAATCTTGAAATTCAATATTTTGATTGACCTTTCCTCATAGTTCAAGTGTTCTTGAATTGGAAAATTCTCTGTTATCAATACATGAGTAGGATCGAAAACATATTTCTTGAGCATGGAGATGTGAAATACATTGTGGATGACACTGAGGGCTGGTGGCAGGGCTATTTTATAAGCTAGATTGCCTATCTTTTTCAGAACTTCAAAAGGGCCTGACATATCTTATATTTAATTTTTCCCTCTTTCCAAACCGAGTGACTTCTTTGAATGGCGTTACTTTGACAAATATGTAATCCCTAACTTGGATATTTAAATCCCTTCTTTTGCAATCGGTGTAACTCTTTTGTCTGCTCTGGGCATGAGTATACACTAATGAATCACTTGAACTTTTTCTACCATTCTTTTTTAGAGGTCTGGAGCTAACTCTCTTTCTCCCACTTTATCCCAGTTTAGAGGAGTTCTGCATTTCCGTCCATATAAAGCTTCAAATTGAGCCATTTGAATACTTGCTTGATAACTGCTGCTATAAGCAAACTCTGCCATAGCCAAATATTCATCCCATGATCCTCCAAATTCTACTGTGCACATTCTCAGCATATCTTTAACTATTTGATTTACTCTTTTTGTCTTCCCATCAGTTTGAGGATGAAATGTTGTACTCAATTTTAGTTGTGTACTTAAGATTTGATATAAACTTTTTCAAAATCAAGATGTAAAACTGAAATCTCGATCGGAAACTATTGACTTATGTATTCCATACAGTCTCACTATCTCCTTATAATAAATTTTAGTCAGTAGCTTAGTTGTAAAATTTTTCTTAATGGCTAGAAAATGAGCTACCTTTGATAATCTATCAACTATTCCCCATATAGAATCATTTCCATTTTGCGTTCTTGGCAACCCTTCAATAAAATTCACAATGATATCATCTCATTTCCATTTTGAGATTTCTAGCGACTGTAATTTTTCAGAGATTCTTTGATGATCAGCCTTAATTTGTTGACATGTTAGGCATTTACCCACATATTTAGCAATTTCTCTTTTCATGTTATTCTACCAATACATCTTTTTGATGTCTTGATACATCTTGGTGCTACCTGGATGCATCGAAAATGGAGAGAAATGTGCTTCTTTCAATATATGTTCCTTTATTTCCTCTTGATTAGGTATACATAGGCAACCCCAGTATCTATACATCTCATGTTCATCTTGTATATATTCAATAGAGTTTTTCTTGATCATTTTCTCCACATAACTCTTTAAATCTCCATTTTCTTGTTGAGTTTTTTAATTTTCTCTAATAGATTCGACTGGATTCATAATTGAGACAATCTACCTTGTACGCTAAGTTGACTTACAATTAATTCTAGTTGTCTCAATTCTTGTAGTAGCCCTTCTTCTTTTGTGATGAGATGTGTTAAGCTAACTTTTCTATTTAGCGCATTGGCTACTACATTAGCTTTGCCTGGATGATATAAAATGTCGAGGTCATAATCCTTGAGTAACTCGAGCCATCTTTTCTACCTCATATTTAACTCATTTTGAGTAAAAATGTACTTGAAGCTTTTATGATCAGTATAGACCTCACATTTAACTCCATATAAATAATGTCTCTAGATTTTCAAGTTAAAGACAACTGCTGTCAATTCTAAGTCATGAGTTGGATAGTTTACTGTATTTAGCTTGAGTTGTCTGGATGCGTATGATATAACCTTTCCATTTTGTATTAGTACACATCCTAGTCCTTTCTTTAATGCATCACTATAGATCACAAACCCTTCCTTCTCTGTAGGTAGTGTTAGAATTTGGGCTTTTGCCAGTCTTTTCTTTGACTCTTGGAAGCTATTCTCGCATTCTTATGTCCATTCATATCTAACTCCTTTCCTTATCAGTTTTGTGAGTGGAGCCGACAATTGTGAAAATCCTTTCACAAATCTCCTATAGTAGTTAGATAGCCCTAGGAAACTTCTTATTCTTGTGATATTTGCTGGTTGTGGCCATTTTGTTATTGCCTCAATCTTTTGAGGGTCTACTTGTACTCCCTTATCGGATATAATGTGGCTGAGAAAAGCTACCTGCTTTAACTAAAACTCACATTTCTTAAATTTAGTGTATAATTTCTCCCTTCAGAGAATTTCCAACACTATCCTTAAATGCTTCTCATGTTCTTCTTATGTATTTGAATAAATCAATATATCATCAATGAATACCACCACAAATTGATCCAAAAATTCTCAAAAAATCCTGTTCATCATATCCATAAACACAATCCAGACATTCGTCAGTCCAAATGGCATGAATAAGAATTCGTAATGCCCATATCTTCTTCTGAATGTCGTTTCATGGATGTCCTTTGGACATATCCTCAAGTGGTGGTACCCTGACTGTAAATCAATCTTTGAAAATATCAAAGTTCCTTTTAATTGATCAAAAAAATCATCTATTCTTAGGAGTGGGTACTTATTTTTTATTATTACTTTATTAATTCTTTGTAATCAATACAGAGTCTCAAACTCCTATCATTTTTCCTTACAAATAGTTCTAGAGCTCCCCAAGGTTACGCACTGGGTCTAATAAACCCTTTATCGAATAAATCTAAAAATTTATACTTTCAACTCAGCCAATTTAGCTGGTGTTATCTTATATGGAGCCTTAGATATTGGGGTTGTCCCTGGAATAATTTATATTTCTATTTCCATCTCCATTTTCCTTTCTGGTGGTAAATTACATAACTCCTTTCGAAAAATATCTGGAAATTCCTTTACAAATAAAATTTATTCCATAGGTGCCCCATCTCTTTTTACTATGTTTATAGAGACTAGATAAGTTGTACATTGTTGGCGTATCAGCTTAGCTGCTTTCATAGCTGTTACCATCCTTATTGTGTTTTCTGATTGTCTTATTTTACTGATCTCTATTTCATCTTTTGGTATTTCAAATTACACATTTTTATTTTTACAATCAATTGTCGCACCCCATTGACTTAGCCAATCAATCCCTAGTATGACATCAAACTCGTCATTGGCAATAGGATGAGATCAACTTTCAATATTTTTGTTCCTATCCTAATAGGACATGCCTTACAAATTTAATTTATACGTGTCAATCTATATACAGGAGATTCTACATGTATAGTACTATTGGTTTCTTCTACCAGAAATGCGTGTGTGATTACGAATTGGTATGATATAAATAAATGCGTAGCTCCAGAATCAAATAAAGCTACTATAGAATTTCCTAAAATGTAAATCATACATGTAATCACTTTCTCCTCCATCTCTTGTGACTCCGTTCGAGTGAGGCCTTGGACATGCACTGGGTTGGCAGCAGTACCAAGCCAATTGGTGATGGCGGGGACCTATTGCTGAGCCAGCCTCTCTCGAGTTGGTGCTCCTTGTGGCTTATTTGGACGATTGGGCGAAATGTGTCCGACTTGACCATAGTTGAAGCACTTTATTATTTTAGCTTCGTCGGTCCCGCAGTCCCGGGCCACATGACCAGCTTGGCCACATTTGTAGCATTTTCCCATTCCTTGTAAACATTCGCCTGAATGGTGCTTGTGGCAAGTTCTGTAAGTTATGTCTTGTTGCCGATCTTCTTTTTCCTGGCGATTTTCCTTTTTTCTTTATTAGCCTCACCTTCCTTAGAGGTTGTAAAGAACTATTTTTAAGCTTGCCTAAGATCTTGAGTCCTCATTGACTCCATCTCCAGTGCCCTAGCCCTCTCAATGCTAGAGGCATAGTCCTTTATTAACAATGGGGCTAACTGCTCTCTTAGCTAGGGCCTTAGTCCCCTCTCGAACCTTTGTGTCTTATTTTCTAGCACATTGGCAATCCACGACACATATCTTACCAAGGCGTTGAATTTTGTAGTGTATTCCATAACTGTCATCCTACCTTGGTAAAGTTTCTCAAATTCTATCATCCTTTGGCTCTATAGCCTTATAGGAAAATATTCTTTATTGAATTCCTCCAAAAACTCATTCCACGTAACTTGCTCTAGATATAGCATAATGACCATTAGCATTTCCTACTATTCATAAGTGTCTTTTATCAGTAGGTGGGTAGGACACATCACTTTCTGCTGGCCATTGTAGGGTGATATTCTGAATAATTTCTTAATTTTCGTGATCCATTGCTCTGCAATGAGGGGATCTGGTTCCCTTACAAATTTGTGTGGGCGTTGGGCAAGAAGGACATTGATAACCTTTCTGTTAGCCTCAAGAAGACTATCCTTCATTCCCCTTGACGTGCCAGGGTTGGCCGAAGGACCTGGTCATTCCCCATCTCCTCTTGATGGCGGGGCCTACTGGTTCTGCATTTCCTGTAATAAACCAGCAGCCTAGGTTGTCCATTACTTATAGCTTTTTTGATGGTCATAGCAATTCTTTCTTCTATATTGATCTCTACCTGAGGTCTAGGGCTTTCCCCTTGTCGTGGCTATGTCTTAGAGGATTGCTCCTCAGAATCTGCCTTATACATTCTTTTACTAGCTTTGCCCCTTGCTTGATCAACTGATTCTTCCATTGGGGCTTTTCCCTTATTGGCTCTTCCTTTAGCTCTAGTGAGCATCATTTTTAATTTTATAAAATATTCATAGTGTAACATAAATATTTATCGTATCATAGTCACCTGATCATATATTTCACATATATTATACATTGTCATCAATAATAAATCAATAAATCATAATCATAATTTCATGTATCATAACTTGATCATTTCTTTACTTTTTTTTGCTTATTTACTAATCCATGCTATGATACCAACTTTTGTGGCGCCCCAAACTAGGATACTAAGAAGTCTTACTCCAAGATTATTTTTTATTGGTAAAAGTGACTAAGGATTGTTGCCCTAATCACATGGCAGGATATTTTTTTATATATGTATATAACATCAATACATGAAAAATTTTCATCATTTATCCAACATGAAATATATTTCATATATATTATCGTTATGATAAAAAGCTATTCCATAAACATTTCCATTGGAATAAAAATATTCATTTCCATTTCAAAATTATCATTATTGTCTTTACATAAAATTTACATATATTCATACCAAAAACTACAAAACACTTGGCATGTTGCCTTCATCATCATTTCCTATCTGTTGTTAAAAAAATGGGTGAGTAATAATACTCAGTAAGCAAGTCATACATAATTTTTCAATCATTTTCATTTATTTCATAAAATGCAAATGCAATGTATACATAGCATTTATGACATTCCCTTGGATGTGATACTAGCTAGGCGCCTATCCTATACATGCTCCCATCTCAGGGAGGTCACCACCGGCTTAGGCCTACATAAATGACTTGGCAATAGTGAGGGGGACATCCGGTTCGCTTACTACCTCAACTAATGTCTATTCCTCGTGCACATGCTCATTTACATACACATGTCGACATGACATTTGCAAATCATAAACAATTTCATAAAAAGCATTTAGTAAACAATTTAACAAACGTACTTCAGTTCATGTAAAGCAGTTATAGGTATGGGTAACCTTAAATAAATTTTATAAAGCAAGTTACAAATAATTTCAAGTATTTTGGAAATAATTTGCAAAAGATTTAACTTGCTTACCTTATCCGTTAGTGTTTTCGACTTTTTCTTTTTCTTTTTCTATTCAAGGAAAAAAGATATTTTCATTTCTTCTATTTAAGCTGCTTCCCACGCATGCTCTATAATATTTGAGCATTATTTCTTTATATGGATATTTTTATCCATAGGTTCATCAAAAATTGCATCATTATATTTAAATATTAATTTTAAAATTTCTCTAAAATTATGTTGTTTACTGCAGTAAATTACTGTTGCAAATCACAATAGCAATTTACTGTAGCAGTTATTGTTCATCGGAGGTTACTGTTCATAGAGACGTGGTTAGTATTCATCGGTTCCAAAAATTGATATTTTTTTCCAAAAATAAAAAATATGATGACCTAGATTATGCCTAGTATATTATAGATAATTTCATATATTTTGAATTTATCATCATTTACTCAGCAAAAAAAATCATTTTCTCCATATACTAAAAATCAACATAAATTCACTTAAGCATAATCCTTAATTTCAAAAATTATGAAATTAATACATCATTATTCCAATATCATATTTATCATAATCATACATCTTAAATCATCATTTTTCAATTTTGGAGCATTATTTTTACATATCATATACTATCTTCCCGAATACCCTATTTTCGCTATAAATTTTTTATGTTTTGGCATAATTTCATTTAAGCATTATATCTATACTTATTTTATTATGCTTAGGCTTTATCTAAGCATTTTTTACCCTACGTAACATCCAAAAGAAATTTAAGTAGAAATCATTTATCCTAAGTGGAGATACGCCTTTTTCCTCACACTTTCTCTCTCTAACTTACTCCTTTATTTTCTTAGACATGTGAGATGGTTTGGGGGCTTAGAATGGCTCAAATGGAGCTGAGTTTTGATGGCCTTGGACGTTCACCCTGCTGCCCTATTTATAGTGTTGCATTTTTCAAGAATTTAGAATTTACCCTTAGCTTTGAGGTGTTTAATTATAAATTAGTATTTCTTTTTAATTTTAAAAAATGTTTTGAGCCATGTGTTGCCCACCCTAGGCTTGCTCCATTCCCCCTATGCATCCCTATTTTTACCCTTTTTTTATTTTTTAAAATTAATTAAATTACGCTAAATTAATCTTAACCATTGATTAAAGATGATGACGATTAATGACCATTGATCTTGATCAAGCCTCTAACTACCCCATAGTCACGCCCCCTATTGTAGTAGCCATTTCATTTAATTTTTTTTATTTTTTATCATTTATTTTATTTAAAAAGTCAAAGTAGAATGTATTAAAAATTAGCTACTTTTTTTTATCTTGTTTTGACATTCCATTTTGACTTTTGATTTGTGATTTTCATCACATCTTAATCCATCCATCTTGTCCATCATGAATTTTTAATCATCCATAAAAAATTTCATTGAATTCTGACACCCGGATTGCAACTTATGAATTTTTTTTATTTTTCCACAAAAATCCAAAATGGTATTAAAATCCAAAAGTAATGCTATTTTATCCTGTAGTGATTAAATCTCTATTTTGTCTCTTTGTGATTAGGTTAATCCAAGTAATTAACTCTTAATCACGTGTCTTAATTCCTAGTTATTATTTACATTACTATTCACGAGCACTATTCATGGGGTTAAATTCTTAATTGCGTTATTTCAATCTCCAATATGCTTATCCACCAATATAACTCATGAATTTTCATTTATCATAAAAATAATTACAAAAAAATCTAGAGTTACAGTGTCGAAATGACGCGTATATTGTCGGAATTTTATAGAAGCAGTGTTCTTCTTGAAAACCCTTCATAGATCACTTAAATGCTATGGAATGAGAAAGTTGAACTTAATCAATGCTCTCTTGTTTACCCTTCCTCATTCATTTGAAGTGTCTTCAATAGAGTGAAGTAAATTTGAACGTTTGGAGGTAGGTGACTCGCATTTAATGCGCCAACGTTCGAATTTTTCGACCTTTGCCACTCATCGCACTTAAAGTTGACCTGGGATACAACTTCATTCAAGTCACAGTGTGGAGTCGACTTCGGATGCGACTTCATCAAAGTCATAGATTAGGTAGAGACTGGAGTTGACTTTGAATATGACTTCACCCTTCAGTCTCCCTGTTAAGTTCGATATGTAAGTCGACTTGGTCTTCAGACTTAACCCAAGTTGCAGGTGGAGTCCACTTCGGATGCAACTTCACCAGCCATCTATCTTCTTGGAACTTTTGACTTGTTTGTCATCTACTCATGTTAGCCTTTCTATGTTCTTCATATTTCAAGTGTATAGACCTTCATTCAAGCCTTTAGTCCTTGACTTCTATCATGACACTTGAGTTTGTTTAATATACACTTGATACAATCCTTTTCAATGGTCTTGACTTAAGATTGTTATTGCCTCTTGAGTTTGACTTCTTTATTCTAATAAGGAGTTTAGAATCAACTTCGATTTTAGTCTTTATTCAAGTTGCAAGTTTGAGTTGACTTGCGATGCAACTTAATCCAAGTCACATGTTGAGGTCGACTTGAGATGCAACTTTACTCAAGTCGCTTGATGGAGTCGACTTGATATGCTACTTAACTCTATCAGCTTCAACATCTGTTACTAAAGTTCACCCAAGTTGTAGTTAGAGTCGACTTAGTATTATGACTTTACCTAAGTCACAAGGAAAGTTGACTTCGGTTGTGAATTCATCTGTCTCAGTGTCCAAATTTCAGCGTTGTCGACTTTTTAAGCTTTGAGGTCGATAATGAAGTTGACGTCAGTATCGACTTCACCTAAGTCGATGTCTGAGTCAACTTAGCATGCAACTTGGCTTGTGAACCTTTTGATGTTTGAGTATATTAAACTTGGTATCACTTAGCAAACACATTAATACTTAAATGATTCTCAAATTGAGTTGTTAATCATCAAAATATGAATTGTGCTTAATTTGCCTCTTGTTTCAATAATCTTTCCTTTTTATGATTGACAAAACTAATTTGAGATAAACCTTTTATTTTTATCATTTAAGAGGCATTTCATGTTTTAGTTATCATTTTGTATTGAATTCTATTGCCAAATCATGTTGATTACACAAGATTTCATAAAAATGACATATTTCATTTAAGTGACATAACATTGCAATCACAAGGTAGAAATATTCATTCCAAATCATATAACTTTGAAACAAAAGGAGATTTTCATTCAATGCAAGTCATGAATATACGGAAATAATTCAATTTATACATTCTACCCAACCCAAACAATAACCTAGTTCTCTCTCTCTCTCTCTCTCTCTCTCTCTCTCTCCCTTTTTGTCAAAACATCAAAAAAGTATGTATAGGAAGTGAGAATTGTGAAATTGAAAGGCGAAGATAGAGTAGAAAATGAGATGAGATGGAGGGATAGGACAAGTACATGTTGAGGAAAATGGGGATGATTGTGAAACCCCGATCTTAGACACATGTATGAAACCCTAGGGTTGTAAACCCTAGGTAATATATTAATAAAATATAT
>JAXCLR010000063.1:29687134-29711456 GCA_035584095.1 Annona squamosa | reverse complement strand
CCACCATGGTCACTTCTAATGGAAATGATTGAACTTTGTTTTTTATTTTGCACCAAATTTGAAAACGAGACAAACATTGAAAATGCTTCATCTTTGCTAGCTAAGAGTATAATCCAAGCAAATCTAGAGAAATCATCCACAATTACATACACATACTTTTTCCTACCAAGAGTTAAAATGTCTGATGGCCCATAAAGATCCATATGTAGCAATTCAAGTAGTCTAGTTGTTGAGATTTCCTGTTTGGTTGAAAATGGCATTTTTGGTTGTTTAGATAGTTGACAGGCTTTATAAATCTTATCTTTGTCATATTTGAGCTTTGGTAAGCCTTGTACCAAATTCTTTTCCATAACGTTTTAATATTTAACATATTTATATGTCCAAGCCTTATATGCCATTTCCATTGATCATTTTCTATGACTATTAGACATTTTCCTTCTAAGTCATCAAGGCAAACCAAATATACATTTCCATGTCTTTTGCCACTAAATATTATGTGCTCGTCATAATTAATAACATTACATATAGAGAATTCAAATACAACTTTATAACCTTTATCACATAGTTGACTAATACTCATTAGGTTGTGTTTGAGTCCTTCAACAAGTAGAACATTTTCAATACATGCATTTGAAGTGCCATAGACATTTCTTTTACCTTTTATTTTACATTTCTCATTATTTCTACTGTTTCTTTATTGCATGGATTGATCTTGTGAAATAGTCCTTTTTCCTATCATATGTCTTGAGCAACCGCTATTCATAAATCATACGTTATTAGCCTTAGCTTTAAGGCAAACCTGCAAAAATTAATTTGAGTGGAGCTCATCCTTTTGGTACCTATTTTATGGGTTCGTTTGGGTTAGTTAACCTTTGAAGTTTAAGTTGATCTACCTTTGAAGCCATAAACTCAATATTTTTCGGTATCCAAACCAATTTAGCACCGAGGTTTTGCAGTTTTCTTAGTTTACATTGATAGATCTTATGTCCTAACTTGTTGCAAAAGTTACAAGCTCCTGGAAGTCTAGAAATAGGGAGCCACTTGGTAATTCGTTCCTTGGTTGGTCTTTTGTTCCAAGCTACTCAATTTATCTTTGGTATAGTATAAATGGGTTTGGCATTATTTCTTGGAGCGTTAGACTTTGTTTGTTCAAATGTATTGTATCTAAGTCCTTTCTTGCAAGTTTGGGTTGTCATTTTTAAGAACATTTTCACATTTTCTTCTAGATTAGAGAACTTGGCAAGGGATTCATTTAATGATTCATTTTCATTTTTAAGTTTCTCTAACTCATTTTCTAATGTATTCTTTTCATTTTTTAATTTATCTAATTTTTCAGCAAGTTTACCATTTACAATTATTACTGCATCACATTGTCTTTTCTTTATTGTAAACTTATTTCCTAATTTCTTTATTTCTTCATATAGTGAATCATAAGCTTGTTGAAGTTCTTCTAACTCAGCACATTTAAGACATTCATTTGTAGAAAAATTTGAAAATGATTATTGTTTGGAGGTTACCTCTTGACTACTTGTGCAGTTCGTTGAAGTAGCTTGATTCTCCAAAGTGTCCGTGGCTGCAAAGCATATGTTGGTATTTGCTATGCAACAAATTATTGTGCAATTTGCTTCGCATTATTCACTTGAGGAGCTATTTGTTGTAGATTCTTCTTCATTCACGTACATGTCTCTTCCTTTGTTTCTTTGAAACCTTTTGTTGTCACCTAGATCTTTTCTTTGCTCTTTTGTCTTATTTTCTTCGAGCGTTGGATATTAGGCTTGCATGTGTCCCAAACAGCCACATTGGTAACATTTTGTTGTTTCTTTCTTTTTCTCTTTGGAATTTCTTTCTTTAAAGTTTTTGAAATTTCTGCCTTTCCTTACAAATTTTCTAAATCTTTTTGTGAGTAAGGCAATTTCATCGTCATTTTGTGAAGATGAGGTGGCGTCGTCCGAGTCTTATGCGGCTCTCAAGGCAATGACTCTTTTGCCTTTGTGGTGATCTTCATTTCTTTTCTTGATCAGCTCATGTGACATCAAGGAGCTAATAAGATCTTTCAACTTTAACGTGTTAAGATCCTTGGCTTCTTCTATTGCCATGATTTTTGGAGTCCATGATTCGGGTAGTGCTCTCAGAATCTTCATAACCTGCTTAGATTCAGAAATTGCTTTTCCTAGCCCTTTCAAGGCGTTAGTAATCTGTGAAAATCTAGCAAACATTTCAAAAATATTTTCTGTTTCTAACACCTAAAGTTTTCCAATTCTCCAATTAAAATGTTTCTCCTTGTCCCTTGGACTTGAGAAGTTCCTTCATAGATAGAAGTTAGTATATCCCATATCTCTTTGACAATTAAATAAGAGGATACTCTATCATATTCGGAAGCCGTAAGAGCACAAAATAATGAATTCATAGCTTTGGTGTTGCTCTTTACAATTTTCACTTCCTCATCGGTCCATTTGGAAGCTTTTTCATCAATGGGCAAAGTCACATCATCTTGAATTGCAAAGAATCCATATCTGTAGCAATGATGAGTTATTTTATACGTAGCTTCCAATATCTAAAATGGTTCCTATCAAACAATGGTGGCCTAGTAAAGGATTGGCCTTCGGCAAATGTGGGAACGGAAGTGGATTGGGATGCCATGTCAAAAAGATCGCTTTGTTAAACTCAAAGACCTGCTCTGATACTACTTGTTGGTCTCGAGTTTATGGAAAAACCCAAGAAGGGAGGGGTGAATTGGGTTCTTAAAAATTCTTTAATAAATCAAAGCTTAACCCCTTTAAAAGTTTTAATCCCCTAGATTGTAACAAATAAAGAGCAATAAGATAATGAAAGCAATAAAGAAAAGCAATAGACAAGATTTATAGTGGTTCAGGCAACCTTTCCCTACTTCACTCTTCCAAGCTCACACACCGTTGTGACTTGGGTTCCACTATGTATTCCGCAAATACAAGTAGAGTCTCCACTCTCTTCTAGATTCTAGCTTTAGAGGGCATATACAACCAGAGCCTCTGCTCTTTTCTAAATTCTAGCTCTAGGGGGCATATACTCTCGACACAAGTAGATAATGAGTTATACTCCAATCACAACTCTACTTGCAACGTCTTGGTTTGAAACACCAAACTCAAAGCAAACACCAAAACAAACAACAATGTGAAAATAAAGAAGATCTACACTTTACTGAGTTGTGTAGCAAGTTTCAGCTTGAGGAAGAATCTGTAGGAGCAACCGATTGTGTTTCGTTGAAGCAAATCCCAACTTTGAAGCTTGTTCTTCCTTTGAAAGTGTATAAATCACTTAAATTTAGAGAAAAGCAAATAAGAACTCTTGTTTGCATTTCTTTTCTCTCTTTAGACTCTGTCTTGTATGTAACCACATTTGCTTGAGTGTCTATTTATAGAGGAGGGAAGATTTTGAACGTTATAGAAGTGGTTGACGCAATAAATGTTTCAACATTGAAAAATTTGAACGTTACGTCCCCAAGTCGCAGGTGGAGTCGACTTCGTTTACGACTTTGCCCAAGTTGCATGCTGGAGTCAACTTCGTGTGCAACTTCGACTGTTCTTTAGTTTCCAAGTTTGTATTTTGGGACGACTTGGTTTCAGACTTGGCCTCAAGTCGATCTTTGAGTCGACTTGAGGTGCGACTTGACCATTTTCTTATGCCAAATCAGTTTCATCCTGGTCGATTCACCTCTTGCTTGCTTAGCTTCTTTTCTTCAATAATAGAAGCATTATTTTGTTCTGGATTGGCTTCAAATCTTATAAACTTTGTGAATCTTGGAGAACTCGAAACTTGTATGGTCAAATCTTCTTTGATTTGGAATGAATTCATGTAAATTTGTATTAGTCTTCATATGTTGAGTTGTCTTTATCTTGAAATGAGCTTGAACCTTTAACTTGGGCTCGAGAAATTCAAGTCGATCTTGGGGTCGACTTCATATGTGACTTGGCCTCAAGTCGCAAGTGGAGTCGACTTCGACCGCGACTTCGGATGTTCATTCCCCAAAATCAACGCTGGAAGGAAATGTGTATTTTTAAGTTGACATTGGAGTCGACTTCGTCTGCGACTTAGCTTCCAAGTCGCAAGTGGAGTCGACTTCGACTGCGACTTCAGCTGTTCATCTTCCAATTTCAAATCTGTCCATCAGGTACTTGTTGAAGTCGTATGTGGAGTCGACTTCGAGATTGACTTCACCCTAAGTTGAGGTTCGAGTTGACTTGGGAATCGACTTGGCTAATTTTCATTCCTTAAGACATTCATTAAATTTATTAGTAATCATTTTATACTCAAATTTGAATTTGTTAATCATCAAAGGTAAGGTAAGCATGCATAGGAAGTAGCTTGAATAGGAGAAATAATTCCGTATAAAGCATATCCGTATAAAGAAATAATTTCCAAATATTATAAAGCATGCATAGGAAATAGCTTGAATAGGGAAAATGAAATATCATTTTTTCTTGAATAGGAAAAGGAAAAGAAAAGGACGAGGAAGCCCACTGAGAAGGTAAGTAAGATATATCTTTTGCGAATTATTTCCAAAATGTTTGAAATTGTTTGTAAATTGCTTTATGAAATTTATTTAAGGTTGGTCATACCTATAACTGCTTTACATGAATTGAAGTACGTTTGTTAAATTATTTATTAAATACTTTTTGTGAAATTATTTATGATTTACAAATATCATGTTGGCATGTGTATGTAAATGAGCATATGCACAGGGAATAGGCCATGGATGAGATAGTAAGCAGACCAGATATCCCCCTCATTATTGCCAAGTCGCTTATATAGGCTCTATCCAGCAGCGACCTCCCTGAGATGGGAGCATGTATGGGATGGGTGTCTAACTAGCGTCACATTCAAAAGAATGTCATGAATGCTATGAATGCATTGTATTTGCATTTTAGTAAATGCATGAAAAAGATTAGAAAAATTATGTATGGCTTGCTTATTGAGTATTATTACTTACCTATGCTTTTTCAACAATAGACAGGAAATGATGATGAAGGCCGCATGTAAATAATATGTAGTTTTAAATGTGGTATACGTAAACTTTATGTAAAGACAATAATGATAATTTTAAGATGGGAAAGAATATCTTTTCAATAATGATGTTTATGAACAAGACTTTAGTTATAGCTATGATATGAGACATACATTCCAAGTTGAATGAATGGTGATAATTTTCATATATTGATGTTATATATATATATATAAAAATCTTGTCGTGTGATCAGGGCAACAATCCTAAGTCACGTTTACTAATAAAAAATAGTTCCGGAATAAGGCTTCTAGGCACTTGGTTCAAGGCGCCACAGAACTATCACTTGATTCAAGATTTTCTTCTTCTCTAGGTGCCGAAGTGGAGGGATTACCTTCATGAAATCGAACCCGATGGCGTATGGAGGTGGTAGCCTCTTCCTGGGCTTTCTTGGACAATGTTTGTAGCCTATGAGGCACGTCCTCCTCAATATGTGATTTAGATGGTCTGGATATGGGAAGTTTGTTTGATTTTGATACAGCCTTGGGTGCCATGGTTTCTAGATTGATGAAACTTAGGAAATGTAGATGGGTATGGAGATTTAGGATAGGAAAGTTCTTGAGAGGATTTAGAGAGAAAATGGAGTGGAGAGGAGAGGAGAGGAGAAGTGAGAGAGGGGAGAATCCCGCCTCTTGTAGGCGGGGCAGCTGAATCGTTGGCTCCCGGAGTCGACTTTGAACCTTAAGTCGAGTTCGAAGTCGACTTCGCTCATGGCTCCACTTACCCAAGTTTAACATACTTTCTATTTTCTACTCCCCCTTTAATTACATAGACAAATAGATATCTCTAATTTATGAATCAATATCAATCATAACTATATCATTTCTAATTTTGAAAAATAATTACTTTGCCAATGGTTTTGTAAAAATATCAATAATTTGATCCTATGTTTTAACATATTCTAGACAAATATCATGATTTTCAATATGTTCTCTAATGAAATGATGTCTCACATCTATGTGTTTGGTTCTAGAGTACAACATGAGATTTTTAGTTAAACATATTGCACTTGTGTTGTCACATCTAATTGATATATCTTTGTATTCAATCTCATAATCTTTAAGTTATCGTTTCATCCAAAGTAGTTGGACACAACAGTTTCTTGCGGTAATATATTTGACTTTCGCAGTAGATAGAGCAACACTTATTTATTTTCTTGAAAACCATGAAATCATCATGTTTCTAATAAATCAACATATCCCACTAGTTCTTTTTCTATCTACCTTGTAACAGGCAAAATCTGCATGTGAGTAGCCGATTAAATTAAATTTCGAACCCTTAGGATACCATAGCCCTAAATTAGTGGTATTAATCAAGTATCTAAAAATCTTTTTTATAGCTACTAAATGTTATTTTTTGGGACATGATTGAAATCTAGAACATATGTAAACACTTAACAAAATATCTAGTCTAGATGCAGTCAGATATAATAAAGATCTTATTATGCTTCTATATAACTTTTGTTCAACTGCTTTACCTTTTTTATCATTGTCAATTTTGATGGTTAAGCTCATAGGTGTATTTGCCCATTTGCTATTTTGCATTTGAAATTTCTTAAGCATTTCTTAGATATATTTACACTGATTTATGAAGATGCCTTCACTTTGTTGCTTAATTTGTAGCCCAAGGAAGAAGTTTAGTTTCCCCATAATGCTCATTTCAAATTCACTCTACATAATTTAGAAAATTCTTGACATAGAATTTCATTAGTAGCACCAAATATATTGTGAGATGTTGTACTTACGGCTTCTCTCAACATTTTCTTGGATAATTTACTTTCGTTTAGCATAGTTTTAGTCATCTCCTATATTATTCTATTTTTCCTTTCAACTATCCCATTTTGTTGGGGAATCCATGGTGCAAAAAATGTGTAATGAATTCCTTTTTTATTGCAGAATTCTATAAATTATTTCTTTTCAAATTCACCATCATGATCACTTCTAATTGATATAATCATATTTTGCTTTTCATTTTGCACTAAGTTTGAGAAAGTAACAAACATTGAGAATGCTTCATCTTTGCTAGTTAAAAGTATTATCTATGTAAATCATGAAAAATCATCAACAATGACAAAAATATACTTTTTTGCCTCCAAGAGTTAAGATGTTGAATGGCTCTTACAGACCCATGTGTCATAGTTTAAGTGGCCTAGTCATTGAGATTTCTTTTTTGGAGGAAAATAACATTTTAGGTTGCCTAGATAGTTTGCATGTCTTGCAAATTTTATCTTTATGATATTTGAGCTTTGGTAATCCTTCCACTAGGATCTTTTTTCACTAGGTCTTATTATTTGATATATTTATGTGTCCAAGTCTTTTATGTCAAATCCATAGATTATTATTAATAATTATGAGATATTGTCCATTAAGTTCATCAAGGGTAATCAAATATACATTTCCTTATTTTTACCTCTAAAAACCACGTGGTCTTCATAAAAAATATTGCATATGGAAGATTCAAATACAACTTTATAGCATTTGTCACACAATTGACTAATGCTCATTAGATTATATTTGAGTCATTCGACAAATAGTAAATCCTCAATACATGCATTTGAAATATTATAAATATTTTCTTTACCTTTTATTATACTTTTTTCATTACTTCCAAAAGCAACAATTCCTTCACTATATGGTTTGATTTTGTGGAACAATTTTCTTTCCTCTATCATATGTCTTGAGCAACCAATGTCCATGAAACATATGTTGTCGGCCTTTGCTTTAAAACATACCTATAAAATAAAATCATGTAGTATTTATCTCTTTGGTGCCTATTTTATAGGTCTATTAAGGTTAGCAAGTCATTTGAGTCTACATTGCTCTACTTTAGAAGGCATAAATCCAATACTTTTTAGTACCCAAATCAATTTTTTACCATGGTCATGTAATTTCTTTATTTTGCATTGATAATTTTTGTGGCTCATTTTGTTTCAAGAGTTACATCCTCTTGGAAGTCTTGGAGTTGGAAGCCTTTTAGTCCAAGTAACATAATTTATTCTATGTTTAAAAGGTGTAGACTTGTCTTGGTTTTTAACAAACTTTGAAACATTCGATTTACTACTTTCATCTTTCTCAAATATGGAATATCCAAGTCCTCTTTTGTTATTTTGGCTAGTCATGTTTAAGAACATTTTTACATTTTCTCCTAGGTTTGAGAACTTTGCTAATGATTCATTTAATGACTTATTTTCCTTCTTTAGTCTTTCCACTTTGTCAGTTAAAACATTATTTTCACTTATTATGTGGTTGACTCTTTCTGCTAGGTTTTCATTCACAATAATGATCGAGTCACGTTGTCATTTCTTTAATGTAAATTTACTTTTCATTTTTTTAATTTCATCATATAATGAATCATACACTTGTTGCAGTTCCTCTAATTTAGCACATTTGAGACAATCATGTGCAGAAGAGTAGATAGACTTGGTATTTGAGTGATTGAGTTTAGAGGTTACCTTTTCACTGCTTGTGTAATTTATTGAAGCAGTTTGTCCATCTATGATTTCAGCTGCAATGAAGCAAGCCATATCGTGTTCTTCCTCTATCCTTGTAATGTAGCATATTCGAGCACAATTTGCTACTTCATTTTCTTCATTTGATGAACTACTTGTTGTAGATGTCTCCTCATTTACATACATTCCTCTTCCCTTTGGTTTTTGGAATTTCTATTTTCATTTATGTCCTTCTTCTCTTGCTGTTCTTTTGTTTTGATATTTTCTGGTGTAGGATAATGAACTTGTATATGTCCTACTCTACCACACCTATAGCATTTTGTTGTTTTTTTCTTTTTCTCCTTTCTATTTTTCTCTTTGAATTCTTTGAAATTTTTTCCTTTTCGCACAAACCTTTTGAATCTCTAAGTGAGTAGGGCGATCTCTTCATCATCATTTTGAGAGGATGAAGTGGATTCATCTGAGTTTTGTGTAGCTCTCAGAGCAATAACTCTTTTTCCTTTATGCTGCTCCTCATTCCTGCTCTTTATTAGTTCACGTGACATGAGAGAGCTAATAAGATCTTCCAGTCTTAATGTGTTCAGGTCCTTTTCCTCTTCGATAACCATAATTTTTGGAGTCTATGACTCAGGTAGAGATCTTAAGATCTTCATGACCTGTTCAGATTCAGAGATTGCTTTTCCAAGACCTATCCGTGCACTAGTAATCTTAGAAAATCTAGCAAACATTTCAGATATATTTTAGTGCCGAACATTTTAAAAATTTCTAGCTCTACAATCAATATATTTCTTCTTATCCCTTGAACTTGAGAAGTTTCCTTGTATATTGATGTTAGCGTATCCCATATTTCTTTGGTTGTTTAACACAATGATGCTCTATCATATTTTGTGGCTGTTAAAGCACAAATGAGAGAGTTTATGGCTTTAGCACTGCTTTTCACGATCCTAACTTCTTCTGTAGACTATTCGAAGGCTCTTTCACCAATTGGTGGAGTAACACTATCTTGGATAGCAATCCAAGAGTCTATATCAGTAGCCATGATGAGTTGCTTGATTTTCAACTTCCAGTAACTAAAGTTACTTCCATTAAGACCTTGTAAATGACTGACCTTTAGAAAACGCAAGAGTGGAAGTTGATTGAGATGCCATTTAATAAGATCTCTTTGGAAGAAACTCAAAAACCTGCTCTGATACCACTTGTTGGTCTCAACTTTATGGCAAAGCCTGAGAGGGGAGGGGTGAATTGGGTCTTTAAAAAATTCTTTTGCAACTGAAAAGCTCAACCCATTTAGAGTTTTGTCCTTTTGAATGAAAAACATAAAATATAGAAGTAGTAAACAATCAAAGATAAAAAATTATAGTGGTTGGGGACAACTATCTCTACTACATTCCTCCAAGAACACTCGCTAGTATCTTGGATTCCATTAACCAGAATGTCAATACAGCAAAGCCTTTGCTCTCTTCTGGATTTCGGCTTTAAGAGGCTTTATACAAACTCAGCACAAGTAGGTGATAAATTCCACTCCAATCTCACGCTATTTTGCCTTCAGTTGGTCTTAGTCTCCAATACTAAGCTAAGTAGAATACAAATGATTAAAGAATAAAGAAAGATTCTACACGTTAGAGTTGTGTAGGCGGTTTCTTACACATAGAAGAAGTTATAGAAGAGGTTGAAGATGGAGCAATTCAGCATTTAGCAGTTTGAAGTAGTGTTCTTCTTCAAAACCCTTTGTGAATCACTTAAATGCTATAGAGTGAGAAAGTTGAACTTAATCAATGCCCTTTTGTCTACCCTTCCTCATTCATTTGAAGTGCCTTAAATAGAGTAGAGTAAATTCGAACATTTAGCGGAAGGTGGCACGCCTTTAATGTGCTAAATTTTGACTTTTTTGAGGATTGCGACTCAAGTTGCATTTGGAGTCGACCTGAGATGCGACTTAGTTCAAGTCATAAGGTAGAGTCGACTTCGGATGTGATTTACCTTTTAGTCTCCCAGTCAAATTCCATATGTAAGTCGACTTGGTCTTCAAACTTGAACCAAGTCACACGTAGAGTTGACTTCGAATGCGACTTCACCAGCCATCCATCTTCTTAGAACTTTTGACTTGTTTGTCATCTACTTGTGTTAGCCTTTCTATGTTCTTCATATTTCAAGTGAATAGACCTTCATTTGAGCCTTTAGTCCTTGACTTTTATCATGACACTTGAGTTTGTTTAATATACACTTGATACAATCTTTTTTAGTGGTCTTGACTTAAGATTGTCATTGCTTCTTGATTTGACTTCTTCATTCTAATAAGGTGTTTAGAATCAACTTTGATTTTGGTCTATACTCAAGTTGCAAGTTTGAGTTGACTTGAGGTGCAACTTCATCCAAGTCGCATGTTGAGGTCGACTTGAGATGCAACTTCAACTAAGTCGCATGATAGGGTTGACTTGATATGCAACTTAACTTTGTCAGCATCAACACTTGTAACTAAAGTTCACCCAAGTCGGTATCGCGACTTCACCTAAGTTGCAGGCAAAGTCAACTTCGGTTGTGACTTCATCTGTCTTGGAGTCCAAATTTTAGTGTTGTTGACTTTTGAAGCTTTGAGGTCGATACTGAAGTCGACTTCGGTATCGACTTCACCTAAGTCAATGCCTAAGTCAACTTGGCATGTGACTTGGTCTGCTAACCATTTGACCTTTGAGTATATTAACCTTGGCGTCACTTAGCAAATGCATTAGTACTTAAATGATTCTCAAATTGAGTGGTTAATCATAAAAACATAGATTGTGCTTTATTTGCCTCATGTTATGCATGAGGTTGGAATGCAATCGCAACATGCATTATTCAATAACATAATTTCCTCTTTGGCAAGTGTACTTATCAGGTGATCACTTGCACTCATACGTCGAACACACCGATTAAGCAACGTCAAAGATGAACTGCTTGTCCAATTATAACCTTGGCGAAACCTAACATTCATTCTCATGCATGGATTCCATTCACACAAATTGTCAAATGCATCTATGTCATAAAAAGGAGTTTTCTTGGCTGATCATAAAGAAAAGGTTCATTCCAAAAAATCAAGTTCGAAAGCATGTCTTAACAACATAAATAATGAAAATAAGGTAATGATCATTCCCAAAAATTTTATTGTTTGTATAAAAAATTAATTAGAATACCTATAAAAAATTACTTGATTTGCACATCTTTCTAATGAAACATATGAAACATAACAAAGCATTTGTTGCAAACATTCTTTCTTAAAGTAAATGGCAAAATAAAAAATTCTTTCCATGACAATTCATTGAATTTAAAAATCTTGCTTACCTTAGAATCTCAAGCTATCTTTCACTTTCACTTTTTCTTTTCCTATCAAAATTAACAATTTTGACTAATCATTCACTTAAATCACCATGTATTCAATTCTAATTTTAATGTCTTAGGTTGTATTGATTCAAAAGCTAATTTTAGTTTTTCTTTTTCAAAGAGAGTCCTCGAGACTCCCTTGATGAGGAAAATATTCTCATTTAAATTATATTACTATTTACCTTACATCTAAAATTACATAAACCATTTAAGTGTATTTACTCCATTTACATTTTTTTTCCATCCATTAAATGCCTAACTGAAACATATATGCTAGGCATTTTAAAAACCTATTTAATCACTTGTATACTATGTGAATTGATTACCTACTAATTTTTCATAAAATCCCAACACCCGTACCCTACTTACAACTTAGCAAAATAGCTTTATAATTTTTATTTTGATTATTATAGTTTCAATTCTCTAAACATCTTAAACTGTATCCATAAATAATGTCTAAGTAAAATATTCCAAAAACCTCATGTTTAATCCATATTTTAGGGCTGCCCAATTTTCACGGGCTACGAAAAATTCTAATTTTGTTCTTTTTTACCTTAAATCGGGTATATTAATCTATAACTAATACATCCTATTAGCATTTGCAACTGTCGTATCTTGATTTGGAACAAGAAAATTTATATATACCTCTCTTGAATTTTTGATTTCACTCTTAGACTTGACTTTAGCCTTCCATTTTCATGATTTAGGTTATAAATATCATCATATCCACGAATATATCAAAAGACTCATAGTTTTCTATTTATTTGTGGGGGTAAAAATCAAAATCCTGCCCATTTCAACTCTTGAATCGCTAAATAACCAAATCTATTACTTGATTTGGGAAAAAATTGAAAAAACCTAACAAAAAACCATTTCTTCCTTACCTCTAGCAAATAACGGTGGCGTGAGCAGTGACGACGGCGAGCTTCCTCTCCTTCCTCTTTTTCCTTCTCTTTCTTTTTCCTTCTTCTTCCTCTTCTTTCTCTCTTCCATTTTTTTTCTCTGTAGCAGCTTCTATTCGTGCATCCCCCATCTCCGCCCTTTAATAAACTTCGGTGCTCTAGTGGGGCACATGCAACACCTATTTTATTTATTTATTTATTTATTTATTTATATATATTTCTAAAAATGGCTCGAGCCTTACACAAATCCAATCTATCAATTGTAATCAATACCTTTTGTTCTACTACAATGCTGAAAATCATATCAATGGGAGTTGTATTTAGGCCACATTTTATAAAACTCTACAAAAATAAATATAAATTTAGAAAATCACTTATCACCATGTGCTAAAGTTTTATAATGTTATGAAATCATGTAGAATCTCTACTCTTAGGAAGGATAAATTTTCAGATGGTTTAGATTTTTTTGAGAATCATGTAAATAGTTATAGCAAAAGATTATTTTTAATGATTTTAAAATCAATATAAATTATTCTTAGTTTTCAAAATAATGTAATTATGGAAATGAGTTTTTTATGTAGATAAATACATGATCCTTCAACTAATAGACTTATTAGATTTGATAGAAAATAGCAAGATGGGCCCTAAATTGGACAAATATGTTGAAGATCTTTTTTTTTTTTTGAAAAAATTACCTTCGAATTTGACCAATTGGATTTTTGACCTTGTAGTTTCAATATTTGTAAAATAATCTTCAAAGTTTGAGATTTGTATAAAAATAACCTCAAGGATAAAAAGACGTTAGAAACTACCTTTTATAATTTTCAATGGATGAAAATTCCCAAAGATATTTTTGCACAACTCTCAAACTTTAAGGGTTATTTTAGCAAATATCCAAACTATGAGGTCTTACTTTTCATTAAGAATCCTCCCAACTAGAAGTGATAGAATGCTACTGGGTTTACACTGGTGAAATTTTTTTCTCCCAATCAGAATATCTGAAAATGCTAGGTTTAGTTTAGACGGGGGACTCAAAGGTACAATACTCATTAAAATCAACTCTTTCGTTTGTGGAGTCTTGGGTGCCTTAGGTGGCCTGGGTGTAATAAAAAGGTAACCCAGGTCGCATAGGGATGGTAAAATATCTTTCAATTTTGATGGTGCAATCCTTCTAATTAGAACAGTTGAAGATGGTATGGTTAGTTTAGATTACAAGTAGGTATTGTTAGTTTAGATTACAAGTGCAAATTGGGGCGAGTTGACCCATAATTCAACCTTGATCTGACCCATTTTTTTTCAAGTAAAGCTTATGAATTTTTGAGGCCTAGTATAATGATACATCAGAATTATGACTCAAATGAAAAATAGAGTTTGAATGAATTAACCATATTTCAACATAAAGAATCTTGACCTACCCCGCATATCTTTATTTATTAAAAATTACAAGCACATTTTATGCACGTGGCCTTTCATCTTACCCTGTCTATCTTAAACCAATTTTCTAAATAATGTTTAACACCTAATTCTTGATTTCCTCCCTATCACTTCTCAAACTATGTTGCAATAATCTTATTTAATAAAGATAGAGTCATTATTCAATTAAATCATATATATTTATCATTATAAGAGAGAATATATATTTTAGATGATTTATATATTAAATGAAAATCTTGTAGACACTTATAATGAACAATAAGTTTTAAGGTTTTGAAATCACTCTTAAGTTATTTCTAATTATGGATTAAAATGATTTTTAATATTAACTAATTACATGATGTAAAAACTAATAAATGGGCTAGATTTGACAAAAAAAATAGTAAGATAAAGGAATAAATTGGATAGATATAATGAAGCTTTTTGAAAAATAATCCTCTAAGTTTGACTAATGTAACACACAAGTCCAAAGAAATGATTTTGGGCTAAAAATGCCAATGAAATGATATTGGGCTCATGGACTATAGGTCTCATGGTATAATATTATTCGCTCTGGTCTAGAAACTTAGTCATATGATTTTAAAATAAATCATACCATGTTTAAGTTTAGATTCACTCATAAGCCTTCAGGAATTTTCTTTCCTTTTATATGTAATTGCAAGCTCATTAGCTTTCGCCTGATTAGTCATCAAACCATAACTTAATTGAACTCTAGGCCTTTGTGCCCACATCAACTAAAGGGATCCACTTTTGTACCATTTTGTAATACATGGGCCTAGAAAAATAATCCTATACCTGCGGGTTATGGTTCTCATAATGTGATATTGTTAGCTCTGACTTAGCGGCCCAATCATAGTTTTAAAATGCATTAAACCGTATTTAAGGTTAGACTTACTTATAAAGCTTCAAGAACATTTTTCTTTTCCACAATGAGATTTAGTTTTGTGTTGTTACAACTAATTAAAATTTTCATCTTATAGTTTGAATATTAGTAAAAATGGCCCTAAAATTTTGAGAATCGTGTAAAAAAAACTTCGAGCACAGATGTTAGAAACTACTATTTATAATTTTCAACAAATGAAAATGTCCAAAATTATTTTGTGTAGTTTTTCAACTTCAAGGGTTATTTGTTGCTAAACCTAATTATGAGGTTAAAGTTGTAATTAAGAAAACCTAAAGGATTACATTTGTGAATACTTGAATATATTGTAAAAGTAATTTTTATATTTTAAAAGTATTTCTTGTATATTCTCATTATAATAGTTTAAAATTATTTATAATAAATTTAAATTTTTAAATTTTGACGAATATAAAATTAATCTTCAAATGAATTATTTGAAATAAAAATTATACTATTAAGGTATTTTATTATATTTTTATTATAATATTAAAAATTACTTTTAAGTTATATTTAGAATTTTCAAATTTTGACAAGAAATTCGTGATTACTGCTGGGACCTCAAAATTGCACAAAATTAGACAACATATAATCATGTAATTGTATGTGCAAAGATATTTGTATACCACTGAAGAACTAAGATGAGTTCTCCATTTTCCTAATGGTGGCAATGGTCTCCATGATTAATGCTAGTGAACAATAACCCATAATTAAGATATTTTTATATATTTTTTAAATTGTTAGATTGATTTGTTAATTTGGTGTATCTAATGCTTTAAAATTTTTGAAATAATAATATTAAATTAATTTTCTATAATAAATATGAAAAATTAAAAATATTTTTTATTTTAAGTTTGCAAAGGGAGAAATTTGCAAAAATAATCCTCTTAAGTTTTTTAATTACAATTTTGATCTCATAGTTTGGATATCTGCAAAAATAACCTTTGAAAGTTTGAGAGTTGTGCAAAATTATTCCTCCAGAGTTTTCATCCGTTGAGATTTATAACTAGTAGTTTCTAACTTTTGTTTGTGCCTTACTTATTTTTACATAACTCTCAAACTTTGTAGGTTATTTTACAAATATTCAAATTATGAGATCAAAAATTGAATTACTCAAACTTAAGGCGTTATTTTTTTTAATAAATAATCTGTTTTTTTTAAAAATCAAATTCCACCTCATGATTTGGACAACCAGATAGCTAATATGAGTATATATAAAGTGTTAGGATAGGACGTTCCAAAGTTTGAAGTTCAATAGAAGCAGTGCCTTCGTTACCATTCTCCTTTGAGTACACCTTTGTCAAAAATATGGTCATCAAAGGTGGGTTCCTAATTAAAAAATCAGACTGCATCTTTTAATATTTTTATAACCTCTCTCTTTAACAAATTCAAATTGTTGACCCCCTAAATTTAGACTTTGATCTATGAAACCCATTTTCTATATAATATCTTTCATTTTTATATGTCGATAATTGATGAAAAATCTTTTTATTAATTATATTTAGTATTATTTATATTATTATGAAAACTCTTTCGTTTGTCTAATATCATTGTGAATGGTCTCGTCTACAAATATGGAAGATTAATTTAATAATTGGTTTAATTTTAAATATCAATTTAAAATTTATATTTTAAATATTTAGACTATCTAAAATATCATTATTATATAACTAATATATGTGTGGATAGATCTAAGCATATTTCTTAATTTATACATGAAAATATTCATTTTAAGCACATTTGACTATAAGCATATTTGATTGTCATGAAACTTAGTGTCTTAGCTAAAATAATTATGTTAAGTATAATAAATGGATAAAAGTTTGCATCGATCGTTGACATATTGAAAATTAAGGAAAGTTGTGTAGACGCTGAGCTCTGTAAAATTTATTGTGTCGTAATCTTCAAATCAACATTTATGATGTACATTTCATCAAAAAAAAAAAAAAAACGATGTACAATGTAAATTTTTCTTTTTTTAACTACTGATTTATCCAAACATCGTACTTGAATATCAATCCTGAATATCTCTTTCTACATCATCCTCGTGAAATTCCCATCCTCATTAACCTCTCCGCTTCTTATAAGCGCGGTGTGTAATTCCTATATATGCCTTTACCTCATTACTAGAGTCATTCAAAAAATATATATGGTACTTTTTATAGAAATTCACAACTTACATCAATCTTCATGGTTTCTACTACAATCAAGATAATAGCGTAGTTCACCAAATTATCTTTATTTGAAACGCTTATTATATACCGGTTTTTCAATCGATCATTTTTTGACAAGTTTAATGGATCATTCTAATGCTTAATTTTTTTGGATATAATTTTTAATGCTTAATTTATGGGGCATTACATTCCCGGAGAAAGTGGGCCAGGCCCAGGCAGCGACAACGAATGTAAACAACCAGCGATAACGACGGTGCCGCGTTGTCAGCGACGATGGCCGGCACTGCCGAGGCAGGCCAGCCTAGCGTCCGCCCACAAGAGAGGCGGCTCAACAGCTGTAGTTAGTGCATGGTGATGGCCGGCGGACAATCCACTGCGGGTCTGCTACTGGTGACAGCAACAATTTTGGCGTCAGCTGGTAGCAGGTGTCACCCAACTTGAATTTTTTGTGTCGACTGATCTAAAAAAAAAGAATGCAGTTCATTTCTGCTGATTTTTGCTGAAGATATAATGCTTCTATTTACACACATTTTCTCTTTTTTAAAAAAATTTATAAACACTCTGTAAGTCTGTAATGGCATTGGTTTAATTTCTTTACTTATTAAAATTTCTCCACGTGTAAGGATACAGTACTAGTCCTTTGTAGGCATTAAAAGGTTATTATTTTCTTAATTTAAATTATTTATTATTATTATTACAGTTAGAAAGCTTGTACTTTTTAATCGCCAGTGAACTCGGTGAACTTCTGGTGTCCCAATGCATATCTGGATGTCGCATAACAGATGCGGATATATATTTGAACTGAATTTATTTGCATTCAAGCTATGCTAATGATCGATTATGCATTTAGAATGATTTGAGGGCTTGATTTTCTATGAGGTCCATGTTTGAATTGCGTCATTTGTATATTTAATTATCGTTAGTTTCTTGCATTTGGTTAGGGTGGTTACTCATGAATATTCTGCAATTAATTTGACTACTAATTAATCTGCACGTAAATGCACCAAAAAAAAGACGAAATCCATTCATTTATGCATATATATATATACACACACATCACCCTGAAAAACTAAAATTCTAATCAAGCGCACTTTGAACGTCCAAATTTTCATTTCACAATGTTCCGACACACAATACGCGGGTATGTAGAAAAAAAATTGTAATAATAGCAGCATACATGATTTCGAATAAAGAGCAGTTCAGCCTAATTACATATGTAAGAAGGGAAACCTGAAGTCTTTTGTTCCTCACAAGCTCCTGATATCATAATGTCCTAAAAATCACCCTAGGTAGCTCCCGGGATCGATGGCATGTGTAGGAGGATAATAAGCCAGCAACTCCATCTTCAGATCCTTAATTCTAGCAGTGATAGAACGGAGGCTGTTGATGATAAGAGTCGGTAGGACTTCTTATTCAAATTTCACAAGTTGGGAAGACAATAAATTTGAAAAGGGCAGGAGTATTGTGATATAATTGAAGTAAAAGGGAAATAAATAAGATAATTATGTATAAAATAATTAATACATAAACATAAAAATAAAAAAGTAGGATAGTTGGATAATTAAATATTTTAAGATATATATCAGAAAAAGTGCTAAAGTGTACTTGTCACCCAACACTTCTTCCCGAACTGTGCCCTAATTTAAGAGCACGTAGGGGTGCAGTGCTCACTGGAATCAACCCTTCCGTTTGTGGGGCCCTAGTTACTAATAAAATGTGGCCTAGGTGGGACGATGCCGTTGGTCCCAGGTCCCCCAGGTGTTTGTGGGCGCCTGGGTCTAGGTGGTACAGGGGGTGGTATGATGCCATTGATTCCAGGGGGTGGATAGCTCGCAGATAAAGTAGCCGAAGATGCGGGGGTCAGTTTAGATGGAGGACTCGGAGGTGGCGGTTCGGATATCTCAACGTCAATCTGGTACCTCTGCTTACATTCTGTGAGAGTAATGAGGGCCGCCAGCCCAAGGAGAAAAATTATTAAGCGTGGGAAGAGAGGCATCTTGATAAAATCCAGTTTGTTTGGTGCATCTGTCTCATGGATTATGAGCGGCAGCTATTTATAAGAGTCATTCTGGGATACTCCTTGCCATAAGAATCGATAAGTACCACTCTTTTTTATTTTCAAACAATTTTGTTCTTCCGGGAGCTTTATTAGATTGTAGATTTCATTTTCGAGGTGATTTTTATTAACTATAGATTTCGAATTTGGTGGATGCCACCAAATGATCGCACGTTGATCAAAACGGAAAATGGCATACTTTGTGCTTGGATTCATGGGTTCCATGTTCTGTCTGTCTTCTTTGGCTTTTGTTTAACTCAAATGATCCCACTGCTTGGCTGATTTTGCTTCAACGAGTATAAATAACAATGGTGAGTGGTGGGGACTGGGAAGAACCCCGGATTGTATCAGTAGCTGGCTTTGTAAATACGATATTTCTCTGATGAATGAATGATTTTCATAGGCCTGCCCCTTCTTTCTTGGAATTGTACATTGGAATTCTGGGAATGAGGGGGTTTTTAACCTTCTTACCATAAAAAAAAATAAAAAATAAAATAAAATGACTCCCCTGCGTTGGCAGTCTTCTGTCTTTTTCCGAAACCCCAAAAATTTAGATGCTAATTATGTAAGTGTTTAAGTTTTTATATTTACAAATTAATAATGGGTAATGGTTAACATGTGTATGAATTAGAGATATTTTGTAATTTATATAGAAGTGCAATTTTGATTGAATTATGAGGCAATGTCATGATGATGGAAGAATTACAGTCACTATATCAGTTATTTGAGGGTATAAATTATTAAGCAGCTTGTGAACTTGAAATACTTAAGGTGGATATTAAATGAGCTTTAAGTGAATTTAAGTTATTTATTAGTTGGATTAAAAGTAACAAGTTTCCATTGTCTTATTGGTTAAAATTATGGGCTTTTAAGGAGTAGGTCAAGGGTGCAAATGGTGAGAATATCAAATATAGATGAATGTTCCTCCTAGTCTGGGCTAAGTAAATGTTTCACTTAGTCCACCTCAAAAATCTTATTTAAAATAACTTTGTTTTTGCTTTTTTCTTCGTACACTTGTTTATCTGAGTGTATTTAGTATATAAATCAAGTTTTACCATTTTTGGATATGTGTATATATATTTTTTAGATTTTTAAAAATAAGGGTATTCTAAATGCATATATATGCACGGATGTTTAAAAATCTCAAAAAATAGATAAACATATTTAAAAATGGTAAAACTTAGTTTATATGTTAAATACACTTAGATAAACAAATATACGAATAAAAAAGTAAAAAAAAGTTATTGCAAGTATGTTTTTTAAGTGAAACATTTATTTAGCCCGAACTAACAAGATCACTCCTATCAAATATATTATTTTATTTTGTCAATTTTGATATGTGGGGCCCACAAGCGGATAAGATAAATTTGAATTAAAGGCTCTAATTCCTTATTAGATAGTGCGTAAGGGTGAGGGTACAGAGGAGAGGAGGAGATGTACACGCGGATTAGGCGTTTCATGCACGGAGAGGAGGCATGAAAGAGGCTGCGTACACAGGTAATATACTTATATGATTATTCTATGTTTTATATACTTCTAGGGTGAATGATATAGACGATCAAATTATTGATATCAATCTGTCGGATTTTTATTTTTTTAAAATTGGGGTCATTTATCATATATATATATATATTAACGATATTCTGGCTCATTATTTTTAGTAACGCAGCTAACTAATATAATATAAAAATTTACATTAGTATTAGAGATGATGGACAGTCGTCTAGGCACATTTGCTTTTTCTTTTTTTATCGAAAATCTAGGCATATATGCTACGTATATATGTAATTTAAAATATCAACTGATGCATATGATGTCTAGGATATTAACGTTTCATAAGATATTAAATATTAGATTATATATGATGCGTCTATTTTGAGTTCGTGGTTTGTTATTAAATAAAATAAATTATAGTGAATTATAGGAGGTGATGCTGCTGGGTTATTTGCTTTCGTATCATTGGATGTCCAAGTGCCGGCATTGATATGTTGTACGTATCAATAATAATATGTTATTTTTATATTTGAAAGAGAACGTCCAGGGGTGAATTTTCCTTCTATGATTTTGTACCAAAATAGAATGAAGTACTCTTTTGTGGATGCAGTGAAATGGTCAATTGGATTAAACATATACATTTAAATAATATTCTCTTTGGTTCAAGCTAATATGTAGACATGGTTTTTTGGATTGATGATGAAGTGATGGTAATGATGTACTGGTGGTATAAAATCTGATTACATGTGCGTTAAATTAATTAACTGCAAATTAGAATTAAATTTAATGGAACTAATTTATTTATAGAGATTATTTATGTTTATAGATATTGGAAGATTTAATGGAATAAATTATGGATTGATGAATTTTAGCATATTCGTATTAGATTATAAAAGTTAGCAAGGCTAATAATTATTTTATTTGGTTTTATATAAGGATAAAAGAGGAATTTGATATACTAGAATATATGATTTTTAGAAAGCAATTAAAATGAAAGTAGAATTTTATCATTTAATATTGAGTTTTTGTAGTCTCTTAGACAAAATAGATTTAAATGTATTTTGTTGGAAGAGTCTAAGAAATGCTATTTGGCCATGAATTATTTATATGGCTGTGAGTTATGATGAAAAGCATGCGTATAAAATATAAAAAATATTATTGATAAATTTTACATGTGCTTTAAGCATAAAGGATTTCAGCGGTTTAATTTAAATGTTGGACACAAGAAAGAAAGATTTGATTTGCAAATATGTGGTAAGTAAGATTTTTTTACTTTTATTTGGATGTTTATTTTCATGCATGGATGTTTTGTGATGAATTTGATGTTTTATTTGGGATTTTTATGAAAAGTATTTTCTTGAGATATATGATTTTCTTAGTTTAATTATTTAACTGAGTTGGGTAGTATGAAAAACCTATTTGAGTTGATGATAGATTTATAAATTTTTTAAGTAAATTATTTGAGTTTGAGGGATATGTTTTAAAATGAGCATATGAGCATGAACATGATGTACGGTGCGTTGTTATATGTTGAGCATATTATATAATGATTCTTCGAGCAAGCTGAAGAATAAGAGGAGTTATGGTATACTACGGTATAGCCGTGTATAATGTTTGATAAGGATGGTCTACTTAGTTTGCTGGGTAACATAGATGTGATGTTGAGGATGAACATTTTGCATTACATGAGCATTTGGAGCTAGGGGTACAACTCGGGTCGAGTCGGTATGAGTAGTGGTCTACCCTATCAGTACCCTATTTGTAAAAGGCCTACCCTACCCTACTTAATTGTCAGTTCGGTTCCTAGTATACCCTACCCTATCCATTACCCATAGGGTCGGTTCCAGTTTCGATTCTAAATTAGTTTCTTTAATACTCGAATACAATATTTAAAAAAAAATTCTTTATTATTTTAAATAATGTAAAATAATACTCATTTATGTTTTAAAATCATAAGTGCATATATTATTGTTTATATTACTATATAAAAATATGAAGTATAGACCATCATGACTCAATCATTAAAACTAATAATATATTATAATCATAAGTCACAAGTGTACTTATAAAAGTCTTTTGGAAGTGAATGGTATATATATAAATTTATTTAAATTTATACTTCACAAGGTACAAAATTCATTTAAATTTGAATTTGTTAAAATTTGTGTCACATAAGACGTTAAAGACAAAGTATAATACATAGTATATAATACACATTATACATATATATAATTATACACCTAATTAATTACCCATATGATTACCAATGTGGGTCGGTTTTGGATACCCAACGTATCTACCCTACTCGTACCCTATTTAAGAAGGCGAGTAATAATTTATACTCTACCTATACCTATGGGTAATATTTTCTACTTTATCCTACCCAAATTAGGGTCGGGTCGGTGGGTACTCATGGGTACCCTACCCAAGTTGCATCCCTATTTAAAGCATGATTGCTTGCATGGGCATAACATGAACGAGCATATGAACTTTAGAAACTTTGATATTTGAGTTATTTGATGAAAATTATGTTTATTTGCTTTAATATTTTAGTTTTGTTGCTATTGTACTTACCGAGTTGGCCTGGACTCATTATAAAAAAATTTATTTTTAGTTGGTAGGGAAAGCGAAGGATGTAGGATATTATAGGTCTTAGCAGGATAGGAAAATTGGATCAAATATTTATTAGGATTTTAGCGATCATTTGAAATTAAATATTTCTATTTTGGCATTTTAAATTTATGATACTTATTGTGTGGGATTAGAAAATAATTTTGATGTATATTGAGGCATTTGATGTAAATTTTCATGATTATCAAAGAGATGTAATTATTAATTTAGTAATTTTTCCCTAGCTTTGTTGGTCCCAAGCTTATGGCAATTACCTAAAAGGAGATGGGTGAATTGGGTATTTTAAAATTCTTTGTTTTGAGAGAAATTTTTCCCTTTTTGTAGTTAATCACCTTAATGAAACAAATAGAAAGATAGAGAGAAATAAAGCAGTAAAACACTGACGAGTTGCGTATATATCTATTAAATTGCTCGCTTTTAACGCAAGTATAAGTGCCGAATTAAATAATAAAGATTAAGTAGAGTATCATTCCCATAAGGAATTTGTTTAACTGGGATTGTCAATCAGTTTAATTGCTCTCAGTAAGTAGAAAATTTTGGGTTTTGAACTTAAAACTAAAACTATCAAATGCAATAAGAAAATAGAATAGAGTTCGCGGAATAACTGGAATACTAGAAATGAGTTATCAATTGGGGATGACAGATAGATAGTTCAGAATTCTTGAATCTAAACTATATCGCATTGGTTCATTTTTATTAGATTGTGCTAGGATTTACTAGTCCAAGTTTAATGTTCTTTATACATGTCTTTCAATGAATATAAATCTAATTACACCCTATTCAATTATTATGTTCCCATGCCATTAAATAAAATGGAATTGATAAGTTCATAACTTGTTTATTGACTACATAGGGTTTAACAGTATATTCCTATCCATTAAACAACTCTC
>JAXCLR010000063.1:29641895-29652135 GCA_035584095.1 Annona squamosa | reverse complement strand
CATTTTCTATCAATGTGACAACTTCTACCTCAAAAACTTTTCATCAAAAGTTTTACCCCCAACCAAACACACCCTATGTAATCATCATCAAATACATTGTATATAAAAAATTCAAATACAGCTTTATAACCTTTATCACATAATTGGCTAATACTCGTTAAGTTGTGTTTGAGTCCTTCAACAAATAGTACATCCTCAATACATGCATTTGAATTTCCACAAACATTTCTTTCACCTTTGATTATAAATTTTTCATTGCTCCCAAATACAACCATTCCTTCACTAGACGGTTTGAACTGTTGTTGGTTTTTGCTTTAAGACATACCTGTAAAAATAAGGTCAAGTGGAGCTTGTCTTTTTGGTACCCATTTTATGGGTCCATTTGGGTTAGTTAGCCATTGGAATCTACGTTGATCTATCCTTGAAAGCATAAATCTAATGCTCTTTGGTACTTAAACCAATTTTATACCAAGGTCATATAATTTTCTTATTTTATATTGATATACCTGGTGTCTCATCTTGTTGCAAAAATTACAAGCTCCTAGGAGTCTTGGAGTAGGAATCTATGTAGTAGTTGGTTCCCAAGTTGGTTTTTTGGTCCAAGCAACATGATTCATTTTTGGTTTAGCATGAATGTGCTTTGCTTGGTTTTTATAGGTTCTTAGAGTATTATACTTGCTTCATTCTCCCTTCTCAAATGTAGAGTACTCAAGTCCTTTTTTGTTATTTTTGGGCAGTCATATTTTAAAATATTTTGACGCTTTCCCCTAGATTAAAGAACTTAGCAAGTAATTCATTTTTCATTTTAAGTCCTTCCACCTCAATTTTCAAAGTGTTCTTTTCATGTGTTAGATGGTCAACTTTCTCTGCAAGTTTTTCATTCACAATAATTACTGTATCACATTGTCTTTTCTTTATTGTGAATTTGTTTTCCAACTTCCTTATTTCCTCATATAATGAATTATATAGTTGTTGTAGTTCTTCTAATTTAGCACATTTGAAACGTTCATTTGTGGAAGAGAAAATAGAAAGAGTTTTTAGCTTAGAGGTTACCTTTTCACTGCTTGTGTAGTTTGTTGAAGTGGTTTGATCCTCCAAGATTTCTGTTGTGGTGAAGCATAGGTTCGAATCTTCCTCTATTATAGCCATGCAGTAGATTCATGCACAATTTGCAGCCTTATTTTCTTCATTTGAAGAATTGCAAGTTTTGAATGTCTCCTCATTGACATACATGCCTCTTCTTTTAGCATTTTGAAATTTTTTGTTTTTGCCTTGATTCTTCTTTTCTCTTTGTTCCCTTGTTTTTTTTCCTCTGGTGTAGGATATTGGGCTTGCATATGCCCCATTCCTCCATACCATTAGCATTTTATAGCTTTCTTCTTTTTCTCCTTTGAGTTTCTTTCTTTGAAGCTCTTGAAGTTCTTTCCTTTTCTCACAAACTTTCTAAATTTTCTTGTGAGTAGCGGTATCTCTTCATAGTCATTTTGAGAAGATGTGGTCAACTCATCTAAAATTTGTGTAGCTTTTAAAGTAATAGCTCTTTTGCCTTTGTGTTGCTCCTCATTCCTCCTCTTTATCAACTCATGTGACAAGAGTGAACTGATAAAATCTTCAAGCCTTAGCGTGTTGAAGTCCTTTGTTTCCTCAATGATTGTGATTTTGGGAGTCCATGGTCCGAGTAGCGCTCTTAGAATCTTCATAATCTGCTCAGATTCAGAAATAGCTTTCCCGAGACCTTTTAAAGCATTAGTAATTTTAGAGAATCTAGCAAACATTTCAAAAATATTTTCAGTCTCAAGCATTTTAAAGCTTTCTAGCTCTACAATTCAAATATTTATTCTCGTCCCTTAGACTTGAGAAGTTCTCTCATAAATAGATGTAAGTGTCTTCTCATATTTCTTTGGTGGTTTGGCAAGAGGATACCCTATCATATTTGGATGCCGTTAGAGCACAAAAGACGAAGTTCATGACTTTGGCGTTGCTTTTAATGGTTCTAACTTCCTCCTCGGACCATGTGGAGGCTCTTTTATCAATGGGCAACACAACACCATCTTGGATAGCAAGAGTCTATATCCATAGCCATGATTAGTTGTTTCATTCTTAACTTCCAGTAACTGAAGTTACTTTCATCAAATAGAGGTGACGTTGTAAATGATTGGCTTTCAGCAAATGCAGGGGTGAAAATTTATTGGGATGTCATTAGTAAGATCTCTTTGGTTTAAACTCAAAGAACTACTCTGATACCACTTATTAGTCCCGAGTTTATGGCAATAACCCAAGAGGGGAGGGGTGAATTAGGTATTTTAAAATTTTCACTTAAGGAGAAACTTTTTCCTTGTTTAATTTAATCTCCTTAATGAAATAAGTAAAGAATATGGAGAGAATAAAGCAATAAGAGCAGTTAAGCAAGCTACAACAGTAGACACAATTTTTATAGTGGTTTGGGCAGATTTCCCTACTTCACTCTTTCAAGCTCATACCCGTTGTGACTTAGGTTCCACTATTAGATTGTTAAATACATCTAGAGCTGCAGCTCTCTTCTAGATTCCAGTTCTAGGGGCTTGCACAAACACAACACAAGTAGGTGACGGGTCACACTCAAGTCATGACACTACTTTGCCTTCACGTGGTTTCGATTTTCAATATCAAATCAAGTGTCAAATACAAACAATAAATCAAATAGAATAGACTACAATTTACAAGTGTTGTGTAGGCAAATTTCAGCTCATGGAAAAACTTGTTGAGAGAATGAAATGATCAGTAATGTTGCTTTTAGCAAGTAAGAGCAGAGTTCTTCACTTGAAGTTGGTGTAGGTCACTTTAATGCTAGAGAGGGTGGAAGGTGAACACAATGAACGCTTCTCTAACCTCTAGCATGTCCTTTTGAATACTCTTTTTATAATGGTGGAGTAAATTCAAACGTTTGATGGTAGGTGCCGTGCATTTAATGCGCCAACGTTTAAATTTTTTCGACCGTTGTGAACCAAGTCACATATGGAGTCAACTTCGAATGCAAGTCTCCTCACACGGAAAAGCGAACTCCAACTCTAGCTAGAATTGAGAAACCACCACCGACTCTTTGGTAGAATGGCAGGTGATCACCTAGGCCCCTGACTAGTTCTTTCTGTTCATGTGGTTCCTAATCACCACCACTAGATGCATGACAACTGCTTTATAAGTACAGAAATAAAGGGATGGTAGGGTAACTTCCATTCTGCTATCCATCCTATTTATCCCTACCTACTCTAGATGATTCTTAATCATAAAAATTATGTTTTAATTATCCAATTTGTTTGGAATATTAGCTTTCAATCGATTGTCCAGAAGCTATGAAGAAAATAGTTTTAATTCTGCTCTGGTGCATGTCTTTGATGTTCGGGATTCTATTGAAACCGTAAAGTAACTTCAGCTGTTGGGCACTTAAAAACACTTTGATTCAAAATCACACAAGGATAGCCACGCATATTACTCTACCCTCACTCATGTCAACTGCTTGTTCTACTCTCCAAATCACATCTATTAGAAGAGGTTTATTTTGATACATAATCAACAGAAAACTTATCTGGTGCCCATGAGCTATAGGTTCAATAATGTGATATTGTTTATTTTGGCCTAACAGTTCAACCAAATAATTTTAAAAACATTTCACTCTATTTTAACTTAAGACCCTACTTATAAAACCCAAAAAAATCTTTCCAGTTTTCTACATGGGATTGCATTGTGGACTATTTTGGATTTCGTGATAATAGAGTTGTCTTAGTGAGTTTGACGCAATAAGGTGAGGAAACTCAATGTCTTAGAACCCACCATCAGCTCCTCGTATATCTGCCCATGCAGTGGAATCATTTGAATTATCGTCTTATGAAAATAGATAAAAAAGACAAAGCTACAGAAGTCGGCCAACTGCGTACGGATGGATTGAAGCAAAAAGTAGGTCGTCTTGGCTCCGCATTAACATGTGGTTTGGTAGCATTCCCGCTGTTTGAAATCAGGGGCCCCACTATTACTAAAGTGGAAAAGAATAGGACAGGAAGAGAAAGCTACCGATGGATGAGGTGTGATGGAGGAGTTGCTTGACGCCACGGGAAAAATTACAAACTCTACACGGGTTGGAACCTGTGAGACTGATGGTAGTGTCCGCCTGTGGCATTTCAGTCGCAGGTTCATGGCGACTCTATCTTTGGAAGAGGTGACCGAGAGATTAATGAGGCTCAACCAACAGACCCAACACATCTTCCTCTTCTCTCCGACCACGTTTGATGAAGATGATGATCGAAACATGAAATGATGCGCTTTCTCCACGGGATATCAAGTATGCGATGTTGATCCAAGCTTGCTTGCTGCCACTTAGCGCAGGGATGCGATTTTTCCCTCGCCCATACCTCGAATCCGTTGAAATCTCTTCCACTCTCTTCTTCGAGCAGTTTTAATTCTTCCATAAGGGACAAAACTGTAAAAGTTTGGGGGACTTAAATTGTGAAAGCTCCACCTTTTGAACTAAAGCTGGAGATGTTGTGTTGTACAGCTGGGGTTACACCTAAATGCACCCGAGTGCACGTAGGCTTGGTGCACTTAGGTGCATTTAACCCATTTTAATATTTTTTAAAAATTCTTTTAAGTAATTGTTAATCTAAATGTATTTAATATGTATATCAATTTTTATTATTTTTGAAGATTTTTAGATATTTTGTTTGGATTTTTAAAAATCAGTACTAAAATGCTACTGATTTTAAGAAATCTAAAAAAAATTTAAAAAAATCTTCAAAACTGATAAAAATTGATACACTTATTAAATACACTTAGATTAACACATGTATAAGAAACATTTCAAAAAATATTTAAAATGGGCATTTGCGCCCGGATGCACTGAAGCTAAGTTCACCTAGGTACATGAGACTGCAGTTATGCAACTAGACAGCATCCGACCAAGGGCGCACTGAATCGGAACTCTGTCATATTTGCGTTTGACAAGTCAACCTTGGAAATAAATAATATCACATCACAACATCTCAGATCAAATCATTCACATCATTCAAATCAATACTTTTGGAATCATATTTTGGATAAATTTTTCTTACCTTAGAATGAACATTAAAACGCTTTACCCACTCTTGATGTGACTTCATGGCTTTCTTCCTATATTTTTCACCATGACATACTTAGTAATACACTTTGCTTGCAATAAAATTTTTTAAATAATTTTATATATTACTTTTCATAATTTTTATGAGTTTATTTAGCCATTTATTACTTCTCATAATTTTATCATAATTTCATTTAATTTAAATCTATTTTAATATTTTTCTATGATAATATAAGCTTCTATATAATTCAATATTATCAAAATAACTAAATATTTTATCCAAGGCTTCCAATAGCTAAAATAAATTTTCTTAATCTTGTTTATTTCTTACAATTTATAAATTCATTTTTATATTTTCTCCACATTTAAACAATGTTTTTCTATATTATTTTAGCATAAGATAGATATCTTAGGTTTATTCATATTTCTGAATATTTATTTAAAATATTCTGTATTTTCCTAAAATTTTTAGAATTTTTGTATTTTATTTTATAAAATTTTCTTATTGTTTATTGATTTTTTTAAGAGTGTGCTTAGTTTGTTGGAGAATATTTCAATGCAATGGCTGAAAATTCCATTTATTATTTTTTTAAAATTTCTTTTATAAAATTTTTAATATAGGTATATTTAATCTATAAACCAAGTTTTACTTTTTTGAAAATATATATTTTTTATTTTTAAAATAGAAATTTTTTATTACTCTATCTATTTTAACTTTATTTTATTTATTCTTCATTATTACCTTTATCATATCAATCATTTTCTTTTATTTTAATAACTTTTATACTAAAAACTTTTATCACTTCCTTAATACACCCTAAGGCTTCATTGTTGTTGCTAGATGGAGGTTGCATTTGCTTTCCAAAAATTGGATACACAAATAGTAGGGCTGAGATCCGTGAATGTTACCTATTAACGGTGAGATTTGTAAAGGTGAGAATTGGTTTATGTGAGACATACTGGTGTTTATGATCCATCAGATCTTTAGATTGTTGTGCCAACAATATTCAACGATAGATTCTTATATGTCGTATGTTTCAATTAATGCAAGTGAATTGGCAATTTTAGTTGAGCTTGCATGCCATGTTAGTTGGGTTATCTTTGTTGTTCTTGAGGAATTTAGTTCTGGTGAATGTTTATTTTGCTTCGTAGATGACCATATGATTTCTAGCATTGTGATTTAGGCTTTTTCTTGATAGTATGGAATGTGGACAGTCAATTGCACTTTTTCGTTTGGAAAAATTCGTTAAATAGATTTTTAGTAAATCGTGTAACATCAAGATTTAGAAGAACTAGTAAAAAAGTGGTGAGGGAGTTCTATTACTCAACATCAAAAGTCTGTCTTTTTATTCTTTGTGCCAAATATTATTTGTTAACATCTCACTTAAATGTAAAAATTAAATTTTCAAATGGGCTTATAGCCATTTGACACACCCATTTAAGGTTTTTTGAGAATTTACATTTAAATTTTTAACTCATATATTTGCGAGCCCAAACTTGTGTAAGATCCATGGGGCCTCTAATGCTTTAAGCCCACTACGTAAGTGACGACTAATAATCCATATGGTTGATCAAGAGCAATTTGCATTTATGATGAAGTGAAAAATATTTTCTCAAGTCAATTGGAGGAGAGTTGATGTGATGAACGGTTTGGATTAAATAAATAATTGATATTTTATGAGATTTTCAATGGTCAAGATAGATTTGACCAAGAAAGGAGGAGGATTTGCAACACTTCAAATGGTGGATGAAAAATATTAGATCTAACATACTAAATCAAAATTTGAACCATTAAAATAGATGAAGGACATCAATAAGTGTGGGCCCCCATCAAAGATCAAGGAAAATATGTAACAATCAAGACATAAATAAAGGGCCAAAAATACACAAATCAAGGGCTAGGAAAGAGTGGACTTACTAGCCAAGAAAAACCATGGGCCCATTGGTGGTTTTTAAAAATCACTGATAAATTTACCAATAAGTCCACTTTGTAATGGAATTTCACAAAAAGAAAAAGAAAAAGTGGAGTTGTGCAAAATATTAAAAGAAAAATACCAATGTGCAAATTATCAAACTTAAAAACTATAAAAGGGGCCCTCTCCCCTCATTTGAGAGCACTCAAAAATCCATCCACCCTCCCTTTTCTTCAAATCTATCTGAATTTTTTTTCCTTGCTACTCTTGGCTCATTTTCTCATTAACAGGTAAAAAAACGGAAAGGGAGCAGGAAAGGAGTCCAAACCACACATAACTCTTGCTCTTTTGCATTTCTTTTTTTTTTTTTTTAAAAAAAAGATATAAAAAATAAACCTCCAGCATGTCGTTGTCCTTCCTTTTTCCATTTCTCATTTTTCGTTAAAAAAAATAAAATAATATATCAGTACTCATCTCTCATTGCATCATTTCCGTTTATTTTCATAAAAAAAAGAAAACCAAAATCTCCAGCACATTAACGGCTCTTTTACATCATCGTCCTTATTTTTCATTTAAAAAAAAAAACAAAAGAAAATCTCCAGCACGTTATCTACCCTTTGCCTCATCGTGCTTTTTTCACATTTGTTTAAAAAAACAAAAGACCGACCAGCACTTCGTCAAACCTGGTCTCTATCATTATTATTCTTATTTATTATATGAAAAATTGTCTTCATAACAAAATGCATTAAAAAATAGTTCTCTTTTAGATGGTAATTCAGAATTTTTTTCTGAATAACAAAATAGATATTTGCTAACTTTTCTAAAAAAAAAAGCTTATTCCTTTGTCAAGAAATATAATCTTGTCTTATACAACGGGAATTAGATTGTCATTCCCAGATTGAGTTAGGGCTTCAAAAAAAGCCGAGGGATTAACTTCCTGCATCCACCCTCTTGAGCTTTTATATAAATATATATATATATATATATATGTTAATTTTCCACACTCTTAGGACCAATGTACTAGAAAAATAAAGTTATATTTTTTTCCTAATTGTGAGTCAACCCAGAGAATTTCTGTATTTTAGTGCCTTACTGTACAGGGACTAACTACCGTTATATGGTTAGTGGCGACTCCAAAGTTAATATATTAAATTTTATCAATATTTGTACATATGTTATTAACTGCTAATTGCGTCTAATTGAGATACATGTTTGTGTTTGACTAACTCACATCATTTAAAAATCTCTAAAAATTTGCATCATCTAAGGTTGACTTGTATCTCCCTTATTTAAATCCCATGTCTACACCTTTTATATTTTTTCCATTTCTGATATTGAACTCCTTTTCTACGCCATTTACATTTTTGATTTTGCACGTTTAATTTCTATATCTAACCAACTCGAGAACTTGCATCTCATGTTTATTTTCCTCTCTAGCATATGTACATTTACTTTCCTATTTGATCCACAGTTATATTTTTTTAGCCTCTTTCGTCGGCCCACCGTAACGCGCTAAAAATCACGTGCTATAGTTTTGCAATTTTGCTGGGGATGCTAGGAGTCTTAATTTTCATTTCTTTATAAAAGCTAAAGGAGGATTTTTTATTTTGAATAAATAAGTACTTTTTTAAAAAAGAAAAAGTTTCAAAAAGTTTTTTTTATAAAAAATTTAGAAGGTTAAAAGTTTTTTTTTAAAAAAAAGTTAATAGCTTTTTGAGAAGGATCTATAGATTTTGAATATTACTGGGTGCTAGAAATCAACCTAAGTAGTAATGATAGTATGTAAGTGAGAAGTTCAACTCCCCCGCAATCTAGTGGTCACTAAGTACAATAAATCAAACAAATATGACCGAGTCATCAGAAAATAAGGGAGGATCATTTTCAAACCACCCTACTACAGATCTCACTAGTGTAACACAACAGGTAGACAAGTTAGAAGGCATGATATCTAAGGTCTTAGAAAGGTTAGAAACCTTACACCTATCTAGGAACCAAAAAGATAACAAAGAAAAACACTTCTACTAGTAATATTATAAAAGGAAAAAATGTAGACCATTATGAAAAAGAAGAATGTATTTTAAAATATACCACATATAAAATTGAAAAAGTAAAAGAAACCTTTCAATCTCAACTTGAGAAATTAGAAGACAAAGTGAGACAAAATGATAGAGAAGGGTTGTCATCTTCAAAGATAGAAGACCTGTGCCAATTCCCAGACATTTAATTACCTAGAGGTATAAAAATTCCCCAATTACTTATATATGACAAGGATTCATGTCCAAAAGCTCATTTGAAAGCATTTTGTGAAATTTTATTCCCTCTAATTCAAAGGGATGAACTTTTGGTAAAATTATTTCAACAAAGTCTTAAAAGAGATGCACTTGAATGGTATGTATCTCTAGATTACAAGTTTATTAAAAATTGAAGGCAATTATCTACAACTTTTCTAGATAGATTCTCTTATAAATTAAATATTGCACCTAAAAGAGCGGACTTGGAAGCTTTACGGCAAAAAAAAGATAAACCATTCACTGAGTATATAGCTAGATGGAGAACTTTAGCGGCAAAGTTAAAGATCAATTTATCCATAGAAGATCAAATATCCATAATTAGCAAGGTTGTACATCCTAGCATTTCAGGACATTTAGTCTCATACCTCTTCACTAGCTTTGTGCAACTAATAAAAGTCGGTGAACAAATTGAGTATGGATTAAGAAGAGGAATCATCTCTCCTTGACCATATCAAGGGAATTTTTTTTATGAAAAAATGGATTATAAGTTGCAAGTGTCTGATAATAGCCCACAAGTTTATTTGATTAAAGGAGATAAAAGTCATGACCCTTACATGCCTAATAAACAAACTTTTCACACAAATACAAAAGACGAGGTTCTTATACTAATGGGTATACACTCCAATCTCATCGCTTTTCAAAGACAACCTATTGATCAAACCGATATTTTTATTTTAAACGGTGCACCTTCTGTTGGAAATATGTGGAAAACTAGCTAGATCCATGTTTTGATGATTAACAAATCAATTTAAGTCTTGGCTACTAACATGTTTGTGAAATGTTTAAGGCATATACATTTGAAGAATACAAAGCATGGAAGGCCAAGTCGTAGTTCAAGTCGACCCCAAGATCGACTTCAAGGAGCTAAAACCATCTAGAGCTGAAAAGAGGAGAAGAACAAGTGAAGTCGCAGGTGAAGTCGACTCCACTTGCGACTTGGGAAGCCAAGTCGC
>JAXCLR010000063.1:29601643-29624310 GCA_035584095.1 Annona squamosa | reverse complement strand
CTGGCTATGGCTTCTATGCTGGAGTTCTCAATCAATTCGATGGTATCTCAGAAAGCCCGCTGCTGGTGGTTTACGGCGTTTGGGAATGTCTATTGGTGGTGTTTTTGGCGGTGGCGTCCCCGGACTGGTACCAAGTACATGTCCTGGTTTGGGTACCTCAGCAGCTATAAGTGGACTTGGAGCGGGGCTAGGAGTGGGTGTTGCTGCGGCATCGGGCTTGTACTGATAGCCGCCAGCTACCGCGTCTGTAGGAGCAACGAATGCTGCCAACCCCAGAAGAATAACTAGAAATAGTGGGAGCGACATCTCGGTCAGATCAGATCGAGCTTATTTGATGATATTGCCTGGAGGGAAGCTGCAGCTATTTATAGAACGCATTCAGGGCCAATGCCCTTTGATTTCTGCATCGAACATCCGGTCTGGGGAATGACACCAAAACGAAGGTTACTGATGCAGAGGAAAGAGACGCCTTGGTGAATGCCTGAATTCGCGCAGTTGTCGGACTTCCATGACATTTGTGTCTGTTACCATATGTAATCACCGCATGCAAATGATTCCAGTCCAAGGGCCGATCTACATTGAACCGTGCGTGTGAAGAAGAGATGCTTTGGCCTTTGTGTTTGAGTTCATCTGGGCACGATCGTCCTACTTGTGTTATATGATATTTTGTGTTTTCGTTTCGCGGCTTGAAATGATATTTCAAAAAATTCCCCTACATGGCTCATATACCTCCGTCAGCATCTCCCTCAATTTTCGAAAATATGTCAACTCTCCCGAAAGTACATATATCTTTTTAAGAAAATATTAAAGTGCATAGCAATGCTTTTCACTACAAATAGGCCCACTTGATCATAAAATTAATAATTATTTTGCTAATTATATTTAGAATTATTTACTTTATTATAATATCAATGTTCATCCAAATTAATTATGTGTATGACTTTTATTTTATATTAATATAAAATCAATGTTATAAAATAGTTTGATATTTTTAATAGCTACATTATGGAGAACATAATTTCTACATTGATAAATAATTGTATAAATTATAATAGCTTTCTATTTGGTATGAGCGGTATTTTGCAGGAAATGAACCCCATCTTAATGTGCTTGAAGGGTTGTCATATTTTTAAATCTAAATAATTTTAGAACCACAAATGGCATACACCTGGCACCGTGCATCTACTACGCCGGTTTGGTTTGTAACTTGGAATAATTATAGTCCCGACAAAGACTTGGTTTGGGAGAACGAAATTCAATTTTTAAAACCATAACGAGCATAAAAACCCTGACAGCACTGACAGTTGAATTAATGAAATTTGTATTTATTATTGTTCCAACTAGAACCTTACACATAACATCACTTTTTTCTCATCTCATATTATAAATCAAGTTTATAAAAAATTAACAAGAGAAAACCGAAGCTTTGCCAGATTTTAGTCTAATACTTGGGAAACAAATTAGACTTAGTAAATTGATTTCATGAGGATCATATCTTAGGGACATATCATTTTCAGTTGAATTTATTATTACTTGCAGCTGATTGTATTGAATTAATTTGGCTGGAAAAAATTGCGTGATATAAGAACTTTCATTGAGGGAATTCAATATTTTATATTTAGTTTAAAAGTTTTGTTTGAGATTTGAAGATGGAAACTATACTAGATAAATGATAGGGTCTCCATAACAATATAAATTATGATAAATATAATAGACGGAGCGAATTTTTATTAATCGTTGATTTGAAAAAATGAATGAATTACATATAAGTATTGGATATTTCATATTAGCATAACTCAATAGATCGAGCAAGTCACATTATTTAATATCATATTAATGATAGAGAAACTGCCGCCATACTTGATAACTATTAGCTAGAATTGTCAACAGAAACTTAAGTGCAAGGGCATGATAGTTAAAGCTCTTGATAGTTGCAAGAATTCTACCAACACTTAATCCACATGGCACATTGCATGTAGCTCATAACGTCCCATGGACTATAGTAGAGTGTAAATAGACAGATGTACAACACCATTTTTTCAGATTGCACAAGGCGTGATCACCTGCTTAATCTACTAGCATGTTGTCACACAATCTGTAAACATCACTCTCTTGTAAATCATCTATCTAATCCAGGAACATCCACTCTCTCCTCGATAAAACCAGCTGAGGGCCAGTACTGAATCTAATCTCACAATCATGATAGAGTAGACTAAGAAGACAAGAAAAGTTAGACATCAAGACTATATAAAGCAGCAGAGAGAATGAAAGAAGAAATTACACTTCAAAATCAATGTTAAGCTTTCTGAACACAAATTTGTCCACTTTGCTTGGGAATAAAGTGAAACCTTCCTTCCTTTCCTATAATTTTTATGAAGGCGTTGTATACTGTGATACTTTCTTTTCTAGGTAAAATTGAAGGTGGGAATTCCTTATAAAAAAAGGGTGAGACTTGGGGCTGATCAACTCATGATTTGGCCATTGTGACAGGACAAAATCAAAATTTTTATGATCCAAAATAGGAATAGGTCAAAAAAATTGAAAAATAAGGTCACGATGGATCAATAATATCTTGACAGGCCTCAACCAATATACATTAATTTATTAAAAATTATATGTATATTTCTTATTCTTGTTTTTTGAAAATAGCTAGATTATTTATAATAGTTATATCAATAATATATTAATTTATGTGACATTATTGTAAGCATTTATATATATATATATGCTACTTAGTAAGTTGGCTGAGACTCACAATTTCTTGTGTTGTTATTTTTAGATGATAAGATTAAAGTATGAGGCCAACATGAGATTGGTGCTTAGACAAGAATGAGAAGGGATGTATGTTTTTACTTGGATGATGATACATATTAAGTTTATGGTTCATTTAAATTGATATTGAAAATTCTTGGTTTAGCAAGATAAAGAAAAATATTTATTTAGTAGGATATGAGTTTAGATTTGAAGGTTTTAATGTAAGTTTGGATTTTATAGCGTTGATATGCTATTAATAGTATTTTTGATAATATCTAATAGCAGATTAACACTATTAGGTTATGATATAAATCCCAAAGGCTATTTTTTAGAAGTTATTTCAAGAAGGAACTATGATAGAGCATGTGTGGATTTGATATTTTCCTTTGTTACATAATTTAGAAAAATTCATGGGTATAATTTAGTTGCTTTTGAAGATTTTTTGTAATTGGGGTTCCTTTGGAGACCCTTTCATTGAAGTTTGTATTCTGCGGAATTTTATTTAGTAGGATGGATTGAAGTTGATTTGAGATTTTTTTCCCAATATAGTATATGATAACTACTAAAGTTTATTCACCATTAAGTTTCAATAAATTCAAGGATAAGAATCTCAATTGAGAATGAGGTTTGTAATTTGTGGTTAACTAAGTTGAATGATGAAATTTAGTAAATTATCGCTTTAGTAATATATAAAAAGCAAATGATAACTAGTAAAAAAGTCATTTATAGCTATTTTAAGTTACTACATTTTTTAGGAGAAGTGATCCTATTAGCTTGATTTAAACAAATCTCTTGCTTAGCCTATCTTTAAAAACTCATTTATAATATTTTTTTTTACTTTTTCTTCATGCACTTATTTATCTAAGTGTATTTAACATATAAATTAAGTTTTACTATTTTTTAATATGTATTTAAAGATGGAGATATTTCCAATATATATATATTTAGATGTTTAAAAATCTTAAAAGAATATATACACATATCTAAAAATAGTAAAACTTAGTTTATATGTTAAATACACTTAGATAAACAAGTGTATGAAAAAAAAAGTAGAAAAGTGTTGTAACTGGGTTTTATGAGGTGAAATAAGTGAGACATTTGCTTAGCTCAAGCTAACAGGATCATTTTATATAATTAAGTTAATACATTAAGTTAACCTGGCTTGTCACTTCTGTAATGGCATTAGGGAGGACGCAAACCACCTATTCGTGTGTTGTAAATGGATGAATGCGGAACTGTCTAAGATCATTGATTGTGGTAGGATTTGGATCCCAAGACTGGCTTTAGCATGCCTTTTCAGGGGACGATAGCAGCTGCCGTTCTTCATCATTTTCCGTTGGAGAACATGGTTTTTGAGAAACCAGTTAAGGGAGGATGGTGAATGGCCTGCTTTTTCGAGCGTGTTGGATTGGTGCCAATCCTATATTGATAGTTTTAACGAAGCACAGGATTCTGGTGGGACTGGTTTGTTCGATTTATCGCTGCATCCTAGGTGGAGGGCTCCGAATATGGGCCACCTGAAAATGAATGTTGACAGCAGGAGGAATGTCCGTGATGACTGAGCTAAAATGGGGGAATTCCTTCGGGATGACTCGGGCAATTTCATGCCAGCTAGGACTTGGAAAGTGGATGGCTGGACCGATGCTTTATCGATGGAGGCTTTAGCCATCAAATGTTGTTTCGATTGAGGAGTTGAATTGAAGCTTACCAAGCTAGAGGTGGAGAATGATACGTTATCCCTGATCAACGTTTTGGAGGGTAACTGTCTGGTGATTTCTTGCGTTGGAACTATTATCAAGGAAATCAAACAACGTGCCAGCTGCTTCATAAATCTAACTTTTAGTCATGTTCGTAAGTCAGGAAATGGCACGGCTCATTAACTCGCTGATTTTGCAGCCAAACAAGCTGACAGTGTTAAAACGTGGTGGGGAAAACCGCGCAACTTTCTTGTAAATATTTTGTATCTTGATTCTTCTGATCTTTAGTAAAGTTATACTCTTTCTCATCAAAAAAAGTTTTGAGATTATCTTTGTATTTGTTAAATGATGGTCATTTAATTTTCGTTGAACTATCAATGGTCGAAATCATGTTGTTGCAGTAAAATATTTCTATGCTGAAGTAAGTTAAGATGTGTTGGTAATTTTATTTGTACCATAAAAGTAGATATTTATATCATATGATGTTCAATTTTAAGGACAAAATTATTGTAAGGTAGGTAGGATGTAAAATCCCAGGGATGTATTTATCAATAGGATTATTATGAGTACTATTTTGAAATTTTCAAAAATTCTTATCACTCAACTCAAACGTACAAGTTAGTGTTAGGTTTTCTCTTTAAAAATTAATTTTTACAAAAAAAAAACAGCTGCAGAAAAGGAAAAAACAAAAGGGGAAGGGGAGAAAGAGAAGGGAAAGGAGGAAAAGAGGGCTTTTGAATCATGTAATGGTGTCATGGTGGATTTTACTTAGTATGATTTAAAGTTTGGAAGATTTTGAGAAAAAGTGGATGAATGACTTTGAGGTATGTTATTTTGATTTTTGTATTGAGATGTGAATATCATACTTTAAGTTTAATAGTAATATAATATATATTATATTATTAAATTGATTTGATTGTTATCAAGAGTTAAAAAAGTTTAGTTTTATATAAATCTTAATATGTGATATTATTTACAAGGATTGAGGAGGTTGTTTATGTTTGATTGGAGATATTATTATATATAATACGACATATGTGGATTTTGGTCATTCAAATTTTGGATTGATATTTAAATAATACTATATTATCTTAAAAGTGGATGGATGGAGTATTCTATTGTGAAGGCAATATACTTGTAGACTTCTAATACCTTTTTAGAATGTGTTTATATCAATATATTACAATAATGACATAACAACTGCAAGGATGTCAACTTTGAGATTTTAAGTGGTAGGGATTAATTGGTATGATAGTTATTTATTAATGTAAGAACTTGATCGTTCATCTTTTAAATTAATTTGATGTGTTGAAATTTAGTGGAATTCTATTATGGATTGTGCAATGGGAATTAGTGCTTAATTATAATTAAAGTTTTCATAGAAATTGGTATGATTGAATATTAGTTATACTCTTACCAATATGGTGGAATAATAGAAAGAATAAAATTAAAGTTTAGTGCTGAATTTTATTTGAAAAGTTGAGTGGTATATAAATGGAAGAAAATTATAACTTTATAGATAATATTGAATTTTATATGTTATTTGAGATAAAATGGATTGATTCGCATTTAGATGAAAAAATTTGAGAAAAGGAATTTTTAATCATATTAATGCCAATATGAAATTGGAAAACATGGATTGATTTGCATTGGCAAAGTTTTTATACAACAAAGCCGGAAGAGGAAAATTATAGAAATTATATTGATGAATTTTGTGCATATTTGGATGATGAAGGATTCAATGGTTGGGCTTAGTATTGAAATTCAAGAAAGAAAGTGTGGTTTGCAAATATGAGGTAAGTAAAATTGAATTGAATTTTAAGATTTTCTATGCTTTCCTATGTATATGATGGTTCATGCCCATGTATTTTGGTGTGAATTTTATTTGATAGACTTTCATTTCAATAAATTTTATGTGATTTATGTGGTATTTATTATGTTTATATTTTTTGCAAAGCAATTTTAGTTTATAGATTTGATTTGTATTGTAGAAAGCATAATTAGCATGTCTGAGCATAATGTTTGAATGCATGTGCATGACATGAGAAAGATGACTTAAAGTTAAAGTTATAATTAAAGACTTACATAGATGCGATGAAATTGATTCCAGTCCATGGGTCAATAACTTAAAAGGAAATAAAGTTAAAATGATCAAGTATATGAGCATGAGTAGTTGCATTGCAATATCAGTATGAACATGAACCTATTAAATATTTATAAAAATCTTGGTATATCAATGGAAATTTTTTATTGAATTTTTAGTATTTAGTAGTCTTCATTCACTTTTCTACTTACTGAATTTGCCCAGACTCACCCCAATTTTTTATTTACTTAGTTAATAGAAAAAGCAAAGGATGCGGCATATTACTAGTCTCAACATGATAATAAAAGTTTAGTTAAATATTTATTCAGATTTGAGTATTTAATTGATTATTTACATTAATGTTTATTATGAGCAATTTTCTATATATCTATGTTGTAATATGAATACAGATTGATATGAGATGATTAATGTTTTATTAGTGGTTTAATATATAAATGTAATCAAAGTAGTTGGAAAGAGAAGCTAAATTTGAGGCATTTTGTGTAGTGCTCCCACCTATGACTTCTCTATATGTCAAGTTTGTTATAGGATTTCATTCCAAAAATTTTTTAAAAGTGGTGAAGTCCATAACTTAGCTTGTGTTTATATACCAAATAGTAATAAAATTGATAAGTGGTAAAGAAAATGGTCTAAATTTTTAAAAATTTCCATAGAAATTTCAGCAATATTCCGTCCATAACTAGGACGTTCCCTAAATACAGATACTTACCACATAACCCTTCACATAAAAAAAACTTGTTTCACTTCTTCAGAACACAATCACCTCTTTTCTTCATAAATTCATCATATCTACACGATATCACTCATGCTTCAAACATTTCTCCATCATACATAATACGTATATATCCATATAATTCATATAAGTATAAAAAATGATACTTCCAATACCTTCCACGACATATACAAAACATATATATATATAATCCACACCAATATAAGAAAAAAAGAAACCATACTTCAAAGATTTCAAATAAAATTTTAGTACTTCTAGAGTCTAGTTATTACATCATACTTTAAACATATAAGAGCTCATAGAATTCTCCACTTTACTACCCATCTTCCCAGTAAAGTTTCCATAGCTCTTGGTATCATAATATTCTGCAATTGTTGAATAAAAAGGGTGAGTTCAAATAACCTAGCAAGTAACCATTGTTTAAAAAAAGTCGTGAAAACCTCCATGAAAATATCATACATGAGGGTGAAATATAATCACAAACATGTATCACTCAATGGCATATTATCTTTTTTGGTGGATGATACTTACAAAGTAATCATCCACCCATATGCTAGAGGCATCAATGAGGCAACACCAAGAATAGACTACCTACCCAATTACAACCTTGGCAAAGTCTTACATTCATTTTCACGCATGGATTCAATTTGCACAAGTGATCAAATGCATCTATGTTATAAAAGGAATTTGCTCGACTGATAATAAAGAAAAGATTTTTTCCTTGAAATCAGATTCAAAAGCATGTTTTAACAGCACAAATATATATACATAAATAATGAAAATAGGGTAATAGGCATTCCTAAAGATTTTTGTTGTTTATATAAAATTTAATTAGAATGCCTATAAAAAATTACTTGATTTGCACATATTTCTAATGAAACATATAAAAACAAAACATGAACATCTATTGTGAACATCCTTTCTCAAAGTAAGTGACAAAATAGAAATTTTTATCACGACAATTTATTAAATTTGAAAATCTTACTTAATTCAAAATCTTAAGTTGTGTCTTCCACTTTCTCTTTTCCTTTTCCTATCAAAATTAACAATTTTGACTAAGCACAAATTAATCATCATGTATTACATTCTAATTTTCATGTCTAAAGATACATTGATTCAAAGCTAATTTTAGCTTTCTTTTTTCAATGAGAGTCCACAAGACTCCCTTTGTTGAGGAAATATTTTCATTTAAATCCTCATTTTAATTATAATGTTATTTACATTATGTCTAAAATTGCATACACTATTTAAGGGCATTTACTCCATTTATATTTTTCATCCATTAAATGCCTAACTTAAATATTTACGTTAGTCATATTAAAACTTATTTAATCACTCTTATACTGTGTGAATTAGCTATTTAATAATTTTACATAAAATCCCGAGACTTGTACCCTACCTACAACTTAGCATAATATCTTTCTAATTTTTCATTATATTTTTACCTCTCCAAATATATTAAAATTTACCCATGAATAATGTTTTAGCAAAACACTCTAAAAGCCCTATGGTTAACCCACATTTTTAGGGTTGCCCAATTTCCACGGATTTTGAAAATTTTTAATTTTTCTTTTTTTACCTCAAATTGGGCATATTAATCTATAATTAACACATTCTAATAGCGTTTGCAACTATTGTATCATAATTTGGAACAAGAAAATTTGGATATACTATTTTTGGATTTTTGATTCACACTTAGGCTTAATTTTAGCCTTTCATTTTTCATGATTTAGGCTCCATAGATTCTCGTATTTATGAATTTATCAAAACATCCATGATTTTTATCAATAAAAATCAAAACCCTATTATTTCAACTCTTGAATCCCTAAACAATTAAATCTACTACTCAAATCTATGTATTTTACTTCTATATATGTTTATCTAAGGTATTTTAGTAAAACTCCCGTGTTTCTAGCAAAATTTAGGCAAATTTTGAGAAAAACTCAACAAAGTAATCTATGTTCTCCCTTAACTTCGGCGACCGATGGCTGACAATGGGACGGTAGCATGATGACAATGACGATGATGAGCTTCCCCTTATCTCTCTTCCTTCCCTCTCCCTCTTCTTCTTGATCCTTCTCTTCCCTTCTTCTTCTTCTACTTCTTCTTCTTCTTCTTCTTCTCTCTCTCTCTTCTTTTTTTCTCCCTGATTCGATCATTCAACCCTTCCCTCACCTTTCATAAATTTGGTGCTCTGCACGTGTACTAAAAATGTGCACATGTGTTCACAATATCACTATAAGTGCACGGGTCGTAGATTATAGTATATAAATTATCGATCCTCAGGGGATTCGAGACTAAAAATTTTACTTTTAAATGCTTTTGTGTTGAATATGGAGAGAGTATGGTAAAAAAAAGTAAAAGAAATGGGAAGAGAAAATTGACAATTATAACGAGTAGAGAAAAAGAGAGTGCAAGTACTTATGGTTTAGGATTTCACATGCGTCTTTTGCAACGGGTAGTGGTATAATGATTTAATCTGGATGTTGTTTGTTAAAGGAGAACAAATCCTAATTTATCCTTACACATTCTCTCGAAACGTACAAGGTGTGCCCTAATTTTTCTTAACCACCTATTCTCATAGGATTAAGTTAATTAAAATCCATTAAGTTCTGTGGTTTGTTCGTGGAATTCCTCAAGGTCATCATGCATATTCTCATGGTTTTAGACTTTCAGGTTTAATATCTTGATTATCGTATATTAGGTTTCCACCTCTTAGTTTCATCACCTAATATATGAAATTATGCTAAAGTACGGGCCAATGTACAAAGCAAGCATTAAAATCACAAGATATTAAATTAATAACTAGATCCACCATAAATAAGTAAAAACTCATACCATGCTTCATTGTATGTATGCTACATCCTAAATCCTAGATTTAGGGCTTAGCTGAGCATGTTTAAGTCTAAAATAAAATTTAAATTCAAATTCATCTTAAATAAGATAATTGAAATTAAAAAGGAACAAGATAAAAAAGCTTATTGGATTGAAGCCCTGATGGTGTGTCGGCCGCTCCACGCAACTCGCTATTCCGCCTCTTGCTGGTGCTCTCCACCTTGCTCTCTCTTTGCTAATGTGGAAAATAGGTTGGGTGTTGAAATAAAAGGAATGCTGTAAATCAGCATGAATTATTTGGCTTTGCTTAAAATCTGGCGGGCCCCACAGCTGTATTCGACGGTGCTTAGCTTGGAAAATTTGAAAGGTGGATGGTTTAAATGGACAGCTGTTGGACGGTGCTTGAATAAAATCTGGAATTTTGCTGATTATTTGGACGATTGCTGATGGCTGCTGGATTACACTTTGCATGGCCTGATTTGGAGAATTAGATCAACGGCCTGGATTGGAAAAATCTGGATAGCCAGATTTGCTGCTGGACGTGATCTGGATATTATGGGCCCCACATGCAATTTTCTGGACAGCGTTGGAATTGGTGGACAGCTTATCACGATTTGGGTAGCGATTTTTGAACATGATTTTCAGCCCTTGAAAATTATAATTTGGACGGCTAAGATTGGTTGATGGGATTGGACGGTGCTACATGAATTTCTGAAATCTCTGGTGGGCCACACATCAATTTCTAGATGGTTGCTGGATTATCTGAATTTCTGAATACTTTAGGTGGTATTTTTTGGTGGGTCCCACCAGAAATTTGGACAGCTGATTTTGCTGGATGCTTGGGCAAAAAAATCTGGACAACATGATCTTGACGTGATCTGGCCATTGAATTTTCTTGGGGCAGAAAATCTGGATAGCATGAGTTAATCAACGGTTAGACGGGATTTAACGGTTGGAACTATACGTGGCTGCTGGCCACCGATTAAATGGATGGCAGAATGGTGCTTGTAATAGATTGTCGGTGGATGATTCCTGGCTTTGGACGGTCCAATTAATTATTGTTGCTGAATTTTCTAAACAGCGTGATCTTAGTGTTTGGACGTCTGAGGATTTCTAGATTGGCTTGGACGTTGATTTGAGCATCACGAGGTGGGCCCCACTTCTTGAAGATTTGCAAACCTGCATAAAAAATATTTAAATCATTAATTCATCAAAAATCATTAATGAGTTATCATTATAAAAATTATCTCAAGCCCATTTAATTTCATGGCAATAGATAAAAAATGTAATTTCAAGCCAAAATGTTACAAAAACTATTTAAATAACTTGAATTAATATTTAAAAATCAATTGTTGCAAAATAAATATTTTAAATCAAATTTCACATTAAACTCAACTAATTACCCACCAAATTGGTATGAAATGCCCCAAAAATATATTAGTAATTTCCAATTATCAATATGCAGTAGCTATTTTTTTTTTAAGAATGGGTCGGGCCCTAAATTCTTCTCCCGTTAAAAGGGTTTCGTCCTAAAACCATTTAATCATTCACAAATAACTAGGGATACCTTCTTTCCACCTTTTCTCGTAATTCTTATATGGCTTCTCTGTTTGGATATCGGTTCCATTGAACTTTAACATATTCAATTGTTCTGTTCCTCAACTTTTGTTGTTTCTCAAGAGTCACTTTTCATAGTCCAAATGATCTTGAATCAATAGTGATTCAGCAGCAAAAATATGGTTGGGATCTGTTACATATTTCCAAAGCATTCATATATGAAATATATTATGTTCTGTTGCAAAGGCTGGTGGTAATGCTACTCTATATGATAGATTTTCAATCTTTTCTAATACTTTGAAAGGACTAATATATCTATCACTTAATTTTTCTTTCCTTCCAAATCTTGTAACCCTTTTCACCAAAGTAACTTTGATGAATACATGATCTCCAACTTGAATATTCAAATACTTTCTTTTGCCGTTTGTATAACTTTTCTATCTACTCTGCACTGTACTCATGCATTGACAAATTATTTGGGATTTTTTTTTCATCCTTTGAGATAAATTAAGTGCTAAACTTCTTACTCTTACCTCATCCTAATTTAGAGGTATTTTACACATTCTTCCATGCAATGCTTCAAATAAAGTCATTTGAATACTCGCTTGACAATTGTTATTGTATGCAAACTCTCTAATAGATAGATACTCATCCCTTACTCCTTCAAATTTTGTGTACACATTGTCAACATATCTTTTAAAATTTGATTGACTCTTTCTATCTACATCAGTTTGTGGGTGAAATGCTACTAAACCTCAATTGTATACCCATCGCTTGGTGTAAATTTTTCCAAAATCTAGAAGTAAATATGGAATCTTGGTCTGACATGATGGTCTTAGGTACCCTATACAATCGTACAATTTCTTTATAATAAATTCAAGTCAATCTTTTAACCATAAAACTTGACTTAATTGGAAAAAAAATTTGCCACTTTTGATAATCGATCAACAATCACTCATATAGAATTATGTTCGCCTTCAGTCTTGGCAATCCTTCTATAAAGTTCATGGTAATATTATCTCATTTCCACTTAGGTAATTCTAAGGACTACAATTTTTCAGCTATTTTCTAATAGTTTGCTTTAACTTTTGGCAAGTTAAGAATTTTGAGACATATTTTGCAATTTTCTTCTTCATATTATTCCACAAATATCCTTGTTTAATTTCTCTATACATTTTAGTACCGCCTGGATGCATTAAAAAAGGAAAAAATGAGTTTCTTTCAACAATAAATCCTCCACATCTCTTGAATTTTGAAGGCAAAGGCAACCCTTATAACTATACATTCCTTGTTCATCAATAACGTAATCAGGATTACCCTTTTTCTTCATACATTTCAACAACTCTCGTAACTCTGTGTCTTTTTATTATTCACTTTTAATTTATTTAAATAAAGTTGATTGCAACCGCGATTGAGCTAATGGCACTGGCAACCCTGGCATACTAATAATTAAATCTATTTGCCTTATTTCATGGATTATTCCTTCTTCTACTATAAGTAAATAAGTGAGGCTTACATTCTGACGTAATACATCTGTAGCCACATTAGCTTTTTTTGGATGATAATGAATGGTTTTATCATAATCCTTCAGTAATTTCAACCACCTTCTCTGCCTTACATTTAGTTCTTTCTATGTGAAAATATATTTAAGACTCTTATAATCTATATATATTTCACATTTCTCTTCATACAGATAGTGTCTCTAAATTTTGATAGCAAATAGTACAACAGCTAATTCCAGATCATGGGTTGGATAATTTAATTCATTGGGTTTCAATTACTTATCAGGTGTGTTTGGTTACATATAAAACATGTTAATGAAAACTTTTCAATCAAAAATTTTTCACTCCCTATAATTATCTTATTTTTTAATTATTTTTTCACATTTTTCTATATAAACAATCCTACTTTTCAATCATTTCCACACAAATATCCATACAACTACCCTATCTATTTTAACTTTGTTCTCTTTTCACCTCATTATTACCTCTATCATATCACATCATTTTCTATCAACTGGACAACTTCTATTCTGAAACGTTTTCATCAAAAGGTTTTAGCTTCAACCAAACGCACCCATAGTCATCTGCAATTATCCTACCTTTTTGCATTAATACATACCCCAACCCTTGATGAGATACTTCACTATAAATCACAAAATTCTTACTATTATATAGAATTGTTAACACTGGAACCTAAATCAATTTTTGTTTGAGTTATAAGAAACTCAATTTGCAATCATTAGTCCATTCATATTTAACTCCTTTTCGAGTTAAGACTATGAATGGTGCAAAAATTCTTCAACAAATCTTCAATAATAATCAGCTAATCTCAGAAAACTCCAAACTTTAATTGTTGTGGTTGGTCATATCCATTTCATAATGGCTTCTATTTTCTGTGGGTCTACTTTGACTCCTTTAGGAAAAATGATATGCTACAAAAATGTAACTTGTGTCAGCTAGAAATTACATTTCTTTAATTTGGCATATAACTTCTTTGCCCTTAGCCGATTCAACATGATCTACAAATGCTCACAGTATTCTTCTTTCAGCTTAAAACAAATTAATATATCATCAATAAACATCATTAAAAATTTTTCCAAATACTCTCAAAATATTCTATTCGTGAAATCCATAGATACTGTAGGGGTACATCACCAAAATTCATAAGGTCCATATCTTGTCCTAAATGTTGTCTTTAGAATGTCCTGTGGACTCACTCTAAGCTGATGATAACCTAATTGTAAATCAATTTTAAAAACACTATGGCCCCATTAAGTTGATCAAACGGATCATTTATTCTTGGTAATGGATACTTGTTTTGGTAGTTACTTTATTTAGTTCTCAATAATCAATACATAACTGAAAATCGTCATCTTTCTTCCAAACAAATAGCACTGGTGTACCCGATGGAGACATACTGTGATGTATAGAACTTTGATCCAATAATTCTTACAATTACACCTTCAAATCAGCGATCTATGCAGGCGCCATGTGGTAAGGTACCTTAAAAATAGGTGTTGTGCTAGATAAAACCTTAATGGTCATATCAACTTCTTCTTCTGAGGGTAAACCTAGTAACTCTCCTAGGAACACATTCGGAAACTCGCAAATCACAAGAATTTGTTCCAACTTAGATTCATTCTCTTCAACTAATTGTGCTGTAATCAAGAAAGTTGTACATTACTTATGTACTAGCTTAGTAGTAGTCATTGCCGAAATCAATATTGTAAGCTCCTTTAATTTCTTCAATTTTTCAATAAAAATTTTCTCCCCTGGTGTTGTGGAAAAAAAATTTTCTTATTTGCAATTTATAGGTATGTCTCATCAACTTAACCAATCCATTCTTAATATTACATCAAATTCAATCATAGGAAGCAGTATCAAATTTGTTTCCAAGATACATGATCCTATCCTAATAAGATAAGACTTACATTCTTGATTAACACTAGCTAGCCTATATATAGGTGATTCTACATGTATAATAGCATCAATTAATTTACAATCAAGTTATGTGGCTACAAATTAACATATAAATGAATGTTTTGTACCTGAATCAAATAATGTCACAGTAGGAAATCCAAAATATAAACTGTACCTATCACCACCTTTTTCTCATGTTGTTTTGATTCATTTTGAGTCTGAGTATGCACTTGAGCTTGGGTTCCTTGCAGGCTCAAAGTTGATGTTGGTTTCTACTGAGCAATCTTACCTTAGGTATTCTGGTTACTCCGATTTAGGTTTGGATATTCATCTATTCTATGACCAGATTTATGGCAACAGAAACATCTAGGATCGGCTTATTGAATGGAGCGACTTGCTTCTTGAATAGTGTCACAGTTAGCTTGGTAGCCTATTTGTCCACATTTGTAATATTGAAAAGTCCCCTTTAAAACTTTCTTTTGTACTTCTTTTGAAATTTAGGGCGTACAGGAAGCTACTTTCTCTCTCTTTTCTGTTTCTTGCCCTTTTCAAGCATTAACTATTTAAATCTTTGCACCTTGTTATTTTTCTCCTTCAGATTAGAGTTTGTTCGTTTCTAACTTTGCTAAATCTCATAAGTTCTTTGTTTTACAACATTTAAGGCTTGTGTCCTATCTAAAGCTGTAGAATATTCTACCAATAGGAAGGGACCCAAGCTTTCAATAAGATGGGTTCTCAATCCATCTTCAAATCAACGTGCTTTTTGTGCAAGAGAATTATAATCCATGACACATATCTTACCAAGGTGTTAAATTTGATGGCATATTCAGTTACATGCATCTTTTTTTGGTATAACCTCTCAAATTCAAATATTTTTTATTTCTTAAATTCCTGCACAAACTGTCTCTATATTACATCATTAATATTTTCTATCGTACTTGATAAGGTAGCCTACCTTTCCTTAACTTTGTTTATTAATAAATGAACGACACAATCTACCTTCTGTGTGTCCGAACATGGTAAGATCCTAAATAATTTTCTCATCTCTTTCAACTATCGCTCTACGACTATAAGATTAAGTGCACCTGCAAATCTCGGGGATGATATGCTAAAAATGCTGAAATGGCTTTTCAATTAGCCACAATTTATTCTTCTTTGGTTAATCTTATTCCGCTTGGTCTTATATCAAACTTATTGAAATTTATATTTATTGGGTTCACCCTTCATTGACTTGGTTCAGAAATACTCAAAAAGTTTTATCTTCTTGTTGCCCTAAAACCCATATTCATCGTATTCTCTAGTTGCATAGATCCACCACCAACATATTTGTTCTTCTGTTTTCCTTTGATAGCGTATAAAGTTTTCTATCATGTCTGTTTGTCGAGAAATCCATTGTTGATCAATAATATTCATAGCTTGAGCTATGGCTTCGCTCACTACCTCATGTACTTTTTATCCACTTTTTGCATAGGATCTTCTAATGATGATGACATTAGTTTTTCCCTTGTAGGTGAACTTGGCATTACATTTTTCGGTGGCCTGGTCTCTTATTAATTTTGCTCCAGCATTTGGATTTCAACCACTTTTCATTTCTTAGGACATCCTGATTTTCGTCCTTCTACCATCTTTACTTGCTATGTATAAAAAAATAAAATATAAATACATATATCATAGTTATAATGTTCAAACAGCTAACAAAATTCATATTAACACACTGAGTCAACAAAAGATGCATATTTCATTATTTTAATAATATATATCATTTACATCTATGCTATACAAGCATGACACGTGCGCAGTCATGTTTCTTGAAAAGAAAGTGATACATGTACAATATTCAAAAAAATATATCACCTTCCACTTTTATAAATATTTACATTTCCCAAAAATGTGAAATAATATTTCTAAAACATCTATTATTGCAATAAAAAATTATATATGTTGTTTTGTCCCACAGCCTTTCTTTCTTTACCAATGTTGGGGTCCTTCCAAATCATTAGCAAGTGGGACATCTTCTCCTATATCAATCACTTCTGCCTCCTCCTAAATATTGACTTCAAAATCTCCCTCTTCTTCAAGTTCTGGCTCTTCCTCATCAAACTTCTCACCCTCCTTTTGGGCTTCTCGAATGCCTTCTCCTCTGGTTTTTCAAGTTCTTCCTCTTGAGGCTCTTTGAGGCCCTCTTTTTAGTCCCTTTGAGGTCATCTCCATCTTTGGGCTTTATTGGGTCATTCTGTTCCTATTCATTCACAATGGAATTTTCATCATCGTTCTCTTCTTGAACCAGTTCATTAACCAAAGCAAAAACTACTGTCTCCCCATCACCTTCTGGTAGTTCTACTTCTTCACCATCGCAGCCTTTCTACTATCTATTGCACTAATCTTCCTTCGTTATAAGTGAGTTCTGCAACAATTGTCTCATGGCTAAACCTGTAGAGCCCTTACTCCAATTTATGTCTAAACTCCTACTTAGGATCCTCAACAGTGGGAATTCCTTCCCAAAATTCTACTATTTTCTTTTCTTATAATCTATTAAGTATTGCAAGAGGATTCCTTATGGGAAGCGTTATATTTTGATCCAAGAATATTGGATTTTCACCATGTTCTACTTCTGGTAGATAGGCTATTTGCTCAGGTTGCACTAATTCCTTTTATCCATGGAACCAGCATCTTATCCTTTCATCTTGTAATCGACGTCTTTTCGCTGCCTCTTGTTCTACTCGAATAAAATCCATATGAGAGTTGAATCTCAAACATTCATCATTTAATCAAATAAAGTGTTGTTACAAGTTCTAAACAATCTAAGGAAAACATGAGAAGTCATATTGGGCTTTCACTAAACCATTTATCAAAATTTACCTTTTCAATTTCTATCAACTAAATTCTTTTAACACATTTGCAAAAATTTGGACAATCTTTTAATTATTCGACCTATTAATTAACCAAACTTTTATTATCATATGATTTTCGTATAATATTATACACATCATTGACCATTTATATAGTTGTTAATAACTAAGGTGTTATAGCACATTGTCTATAGATTATAATGTCCCATGCGACTATAACAAAGTGTATATAACTAGATGTACAAATGTACAATACCGTTTTTCATATCGCATAGGGCGCGGGATCTTGTGTTGGTCCTGAGTTAATGGCAATTACCCAAGAGGGGAGGGGTAAATTTGGTATTTAAAAATTTTCAACTTAAACTGAAACTTTACCCCATATTAAATCAGTCCCCTTTAATGAAGTAAATGGAAAGCAATAAGATAATGAAAGCGGAGATAAAAATCAATAGACATGGTTTTATAGTAGTTCGGGCAACCTTCCCTACTTTACTCCTAAGCTCACACAGAGCCTCTGCTCTTTTCTAGATTCCAGCTTTATGGGGCATGAACAACACACAGCACAAGTAGGTGACGAATTCCACTTCAATCACACACTACTTTGCTTACACTTGATTTTAGTTACCCAAACTAAATCAAGTTCAATGCAACAAGAAAGAATTTTAAAAAAATTCTACATGTCTCTGATGTGTAGAGGTAAATTTAGCGCAGAGAAGAACTTGTGAAGTAGTCTGAAAGATTCAACAAGCAACTCTTCACAATTTGAATGCAGAGTTCTTCTTCTAGATGTTGGCTTGATCACTTAAAGCTCTTATGAATGGGAGTTATGCTCAATCAATGAGTTTTTAGCTACCCTCCACGTTTATCTTGAATGCCTTATATAAATGGTGAGGGAATTCAAACATTTGGAAGTAGTTAGTGCGCATTTAATGCGCCGACATTCAAAAAATTTCTGACCGTTACAACCCAATTCGCAAGTGGAGTCAACTTCAATGCAACTTCGCCCAAGTCGCATGCCGGAGTCAACTGCGGCTGCAATTTCAGTTGAGAATAGGCCGTTCAAGTTCTTCCATAGGTCGACTTAGCTTAGACTTGACCCAAGTCGCATGTGGAGTCGACTTCAGGTGCGACTTCAGATTCCTCCAACTTCTAAGTCTGTCTTTTAGGTCGACTTGGACTGGGACTTAATCTAAGTCACTGATTGAGTTGACTTTGGTTGTGAGTTAACCTTCTTAGCTTGCCAAGTAAACTTAAACTCGTTTGAAATGACTTTACTTGCTTAAACTTCTTTATATTAGTTGTTCTACCAATATTTTCATTACTTGAAACTCAATATATTCATCTTTATGCTTCATGTCTTGAATCTTGAAACCTTGAGTCTTGGAGTGCACGAAAGAAGTCTAAATGTGTGATCTTGATCCTCCATGATGAATACATGCAACCTTCCTTGATTTGGACTTGATTTGATCTTCATTTTTCCTAAGTCGAATGCTTAAGTCGACTTGATCCTCAACTTCACTTAGGTCTAGCATCGAATCGACTTGGTTTGTGACTTAGCTCTTCAAGTTCTGCACTGTCAATCTGCAGTCGAAGCTGGAGTCGACTTGGTCTGCGACTTCGCCTACGTCGCATGCAGAGTCGACTTTGTTTGCGACTTCAGCAACTTTGCTCCTTGATTTCAACATCGGACGAAAAATGCCTCTTGAAGTTGTTGCTGGAGTTGACTTGGGGATCGACTTGGCCTAAGTCGATGCCTGAGTCGACTTGGGGATCAACTTTACCTGCTATGCTTCATATTTTTCATTTTTATATCCTTAAACATTGCACAAAACATATTAGTGACCAAAACTTACTCAAATTGATTTGTTAATCATCAAAATATAGACTTAGCTTATTTTGCCATTGATTTCAAAACATGTTTCCAACATCTTGATCACCCGCTTATCTACTAGCATGTTACCACACACTCTATGAATATTAGTACCTTACAAATCCATTTATCTAATCTAGCAAAATCAACTTTCTCCTTAATAACGCCATCTAGGGAACAATACTAAATCTAATATCACAATCATGATAGAGCAGACTAAGAGGACAAGAAGAGGTATATACTAAAGAAACAAAGAGAATAAAGGAAGAAGTTACACATCATAATCACTGTTAAGCTCTTCAATCAAACTTCTCTTCCTTTGTACTGCTTACTTGTCCTTCCATAGAGAATTCTATGACTTCTCATCAAAGGATGCCATGACACAAATTGTGCACTTTGCTTGGGAATAAAGTGAAAACTTCCTTTCTTTCCTATGATTTTTATGAAAGCATTATATATTATGATAGTTTCTTTTCTCTGTAAAATTAAATGTTGGAATTGTAGCGGGTCAACTAGTGACCCTAACCCACTTTTGACTGGATAAAACCAACATTTTTGTGATCCAATATAAGAATAGTTTAGAAATTTTGACTCAAAACAGGCTCCACCCAATAGATATAAATTTATTAAAAATTACAAGTATATTTATAAATTTTATTCTCATTTTTCTAAATCATCATATTATTTTTAATAACTATATCAAAAATATAGAAATTTATGCGAGCATTTGCACTTATATATCGTACTTACTTAGTTGGCCCATACTCACATTTTCTTATGTTGATATTTTTAGATGATAGGATTGTGATATGAGCTTAACATGGGATTGGTGCTCAAACTGGAATGAGTAGGAATGTATGCTTTTAGTTGGATGATAATGCATATTAGATTTATGGTTTATTTAAATTGATACTAATAATTCTTAGTTTAGCGAGATAGAGAATTTTTATTTAGTGGGATTTGAGATTAAAGTTGAAAGCTTTAGGTAAGTTTAGATTTTGAACCTTTGATATGCTATAATAGTGTTTTTTATAATATCTGATAGTGGATTAACATTATTAGGCTATGATATAAATCACAACGCTATTTGTTAGAGTGATTTCAAGAAGGAACTATGATAGAACATGTAAGAATCACATAATTTCTTTGTTACATGATTTATAAAAATTCGTTGATATGATTTAGTTGTTTTTGAGAGTTGTATGTAATTGGAGGTGCCTTGCAAATCCTTTCATTGAATTTTATATCCTGAATGTGGGATTTTATTTAACAGGATGGATTGATGTTTGTTGGAGTTTTCTTTCAAACATAATATTTGATCATTACTAATGATTATTCTCTAGTAAGTTTCAATAAATTCAAGGATAAGGCTTTCCAACCATAATGAGGTTTGCGGTTAATTATTGACTTAGTTAAATGATGAAACATACTAATGAAATTCAATATATTACTCTTTTAGTTATATATATATATATGAGAAGCAAAAGATAACTAGTAAAAAATTTATTGAAAGTTATTTAATTTTATTAAACTATTAATGGTCGAAATGATGTTGTCATCGTAAAATATTTTTATGTTGAAGTAAGTTAAGATCTGTTGGTAATGTTATTTGAAATGCAAAGAAGATATATATATATCATGTATTGTTACATTTTGAGGAAGAAATTATTGTAAGTTGAGTAAGATGTTAAATCCCATAAGGATGTATTTATAAATAGTATTAGTACAAGGATAATTTTGAAATTTTTGAAAATTCTTATTATTCAACTCAAATTTACAACCAAAATTAGGTTTTCTCATAAAAATCAATGAAAAAAAAAACAACAATGGAAAAGAAACATAATGAAAGTAGAATGAGAGGGGGAGAGAGAGGAGAAGAATAGAAGGGAGATGAGGAGGAAGAGAGGATTTTTGGATTATGTAATGGTGTAATGGGGGATTTTATTTTCTATAATTAGACGTTTGGAACATTTAAAGGAAAAGTGGACGGATGACTTTGAGGTATGGTATTTTGATTTTTTTAGTGTGATGCAAATACCATGCTTTAAGTCTATTTGCAGTATAACATATATTATATTATTAAATTGATTTGATTATTTATCAAGAATTTAAAAAGTTATCATTTTTCAAGAATTAAGAAGAGAGTTGTGGCGGTTGCGGGAGAGGAGGGCTGGAGAAGTGTGTGTCAGGTTCCCCTTCCTTCCCATACCGTGGAGGATAGGCTGTTTTGGAAACATGAACCCAATAGTTGATTTTCTATCAGGTCAGCCTACAGAATGCTGAACGGGACAACGACAAACCAATCCGATCTTACTGTGTTCAAGGCTATTTGGAAGACGAAGCTCCTGAGCAAAATCATGATTTTTGGCTGGAGACTATTCAAAGATGCCCTCCCAACCAGATTTAACTTATCGTTGAGAAACATTGATGGTGACACATTTTGCCTGTTTTGTAGATCGGAGACTGAAGACACCACTCATTTATTCATGAATTGTCACCACATCAGGGCGGCGTTCGTGAAAGCTGCCACAATTTCAGTCTCTTCGGGATCGATCCAGGATATGTTCCGTGGCATGGTCTCATCCAACAGGCAGGGTCGACTTGGCTTTCTCATCACATTCTGCTGGTGGGTTTGGTTTATGCAGAACAAGTTCAGGGAGGAGGGACTATCGCCATCTTTTGGAAACATCATTAAGTGGTGCACCGATTTCCTCGAGCAAACAAAGAGAGCCAAACTCCTTATTCTAGATGGGTTGATGGATAGACCCCTAGCGGTCAGATGGGCGAAACCCCCGGTTGGCTTTCTCAAGTTGAATGTCGATGCGAGGAGACATGCTGACTCTCAT
>JAXCLR010000063.1:29570036-29585823 GCA_035584095.1 Annona squamosa | reverse complement strand
TGATGAAAAAGGACATAGGTTGTATGAAATTGTGAAGTTATGAATAATATGAGAAGTTGATGATTTATGATGTTATGTATAAGTCCATTATGAATGATGATGATATATGTTTATGCAATGAAAGAAAAATAAAAAAAATGGACGAGATCCAATGAAGAACCCGCCGCGTGATCAGGGCAACAATCCTGTTTCACGTTTACCAATCGACAAGATCTTGAAGTAAGGACTATGTGGACGCCTCGGTTCGGGGCGCCACAGTAGGCCCTCCCCTTGATGTTGACAGATTTACTCCTCCATTTCTTTTAGTTGGTTTTGGTGTTGGTTCTTGAGGTCTTAGATTTTATTACGACCTTGTTCTAAGACTAACTCCTCTTCTTTGTAGTGATTATTCCGAAACTTGTGGGAGGATGGTCCACCGTCTTGGTCTAGAATTCGGGATTTGTGGGAAGATGGTTGAGGTCTACCGTCTTGCTCTGGATTTGAGTTTTATGAACAAAATGGTGGTGTAACCGTGTTTTGTCCGCCTATTAAAGGTTGTCCCATATTTGACAGGACTTCCTCTAGTTTTTGCATTCTTTTGTCCATTGCCGCCATGTAGGCTTCAATGGACTGCTTGAACCGGTGATCCCGATCTTCGTGGTGTGAGGATTGTTCGGACTCCATCCTAGTTGCTCTTAATCTGGTAACTACGGGGCTTCGATTTACGGTTGACTTGCCTTGCCTCCGAGTTATGGTGAAAATCTTGAGTCAATCAATAAAAAGAGATTAGTACTTGTAGACAGGTAATGAAGGAGATCAACCTTTAGATGGATGTTTGCGAGTCCAGGTCCTTTTGTGTTCTTTACAAATTTTATATGTTTTAAGTCCCACGTGTGAGAATGTTCGAGGTCCACAAGTTTGGGTTTGCCTGATGCGTCTCTGAAAAAGTGACCAGTTCGTTTGAAGCGTGTCTGGAGAAGGACCAGTTCTCTTGAAGAGTGTCTGGAAAAATGACCAATTCGCTTGAAGAGTGTCTGGAGAAGGACTAGTTCCCTTGAAGCGTGTCTGGAAAAATGACCAATTTGCTTGAAGAGTTTGTAGAGGGAAGACCAGTTCACTTGAAGCGTTTCTGGAAGTGTACCCAAAAAACACTCAGGTTATGAAAAATAAGTGATTTTTATGCCGGATTTTTACTTAGCATTAACCGGTTTCATTCTTGCTGGAAGTGGTTCCTTTTGGCTCATTTTGGGTGCCTTGACAGTCACAAGGCAATACCCAATAGTTCTCTACGAGTTCTTTGTTGTTTTGTGAACTGAACACCTCTGGACTTAAAAACTTTTCAGGTTTCTGCGCAATTTGGGCAGAAACTTCAGAAACTCACTGCCGGAAGACAGAAATCCCTCTGCAACTTACTATTCATGGAGGAAGAAGCTCCGATCTTCAGCTTTCTGACCCCCTTGCGCTGATGTAGACCTGCAACACCGTCCCCAGTGGAGTTGGCAAACTGTAGCACCCGCCGGGAGCGCTACGATGGGCTCGGAATGGTTTCCCGAGCCTTGAAAATGTGGGTCGCGTTGAATGGCAATGTGGGCTTAGATTTCTTGAATCCACATGGGGTAAAATGAGTTAGGCCTTACGTTTTTTTAGAAAAATTGGCATATGGGCGTTTTCTAGTGATTTTGGCGGCATGACGGCTAAGACGGGACTTTCGTACACGGGTCAAGTCACAAATCTAGCAGCATAATAACAGTTTACTATGCTGGAATCTGCGGACCCACGTGCACCCGCCTTGCCGGGGCGTTAGCTCAAACATGCACACAATAAAATGAAGAAAATGGAACTGTCACCAATCTTTAAAGGAAGACCGGCCCCTATTTAATGAAATAAGACACTCGTTATACAGAGATCGGGTTCCGGCCTTTGAGTTGAACCAAATATGGAAATGTCTGCCAACCCGAGACAATTTACATGGCGTAAAAGGGAGAAAATAAAAAAGATTTAAGAGAAGGGGAGAGATGGAAAGGGGAAAATGAGAAGAGAAGTTTGTTGCTTGGAAAGTGTGAAAACCGGGACGCCAGGGCGTTGCTGTAGACTCCCATCCTCCCCTCTGGGATGCCTATCCTCAAGTGTGTTCAAATGAGAGGGATGTCTCTCCTTTTATAGATGTAGGAGTGGGCTTTGGGCTCTCTTAAGGTCATGGACTTGGTCCATAGGCTTGGGTTTCTTTGAAGAGTTGGACTTGATCCACATACTTGAGCTTGGGTTGAGATCGTGGGCCTTGGGCCACTTGAAGGGTTTTAGACTTGGTCCATATGCTTGAGTTTGGTAGACTTGAGCTTGGCTAAGCCCGTTGTTGTTGGGTGGACCGTTGTGGAGGCCCAAAGTTGTAGAGAAGTCTGCTTCTGAGGCTTAGTGGGCTAGAGCTTGGCTAAGCCCATTTGTTGCGTCTAGTGGGCTACTTTATGGAGCCTGTTGAGGTGGCCTGTAGGAGCTTCGCTCTTGTGGGCCGGATCTGGTTTGTTGAAAAAGCCTGCTTCGAGGCTTGGTAGAGCTTCGCTCCCGTGGGCTGAGTTTGGAAACGCCTGTTTAGCTTGCTTGGACTTCTTTTCGTCTTGAATTTGCATGGGCTTGAAATTTATTTTACTCGTTTCTCTTTAGGCCCAACGGTGGGGTGTCAATAGTATTCATTTATATTTCATAAGAAAAATGTATTCATTCATACTATTATTTTATAACAAGTATAATTTTTTGCGGGCATTTCTTTGTAGTTTCATTAGTATTGAAAGTGCATCCCTCCACTACGATGCTGATAGGAGAATTTCATCATCTCAAAAAATTTCTAACAGAGTTGGATCAAACAGAAAGTTAGATTTGCAATTTCGTGGAAACATAAAGGTCTATTTGTAATTTCATAAGACTAAGAGATGCAATTACATATAACTGAAACTGTGTACGTGCGAGAAAAAAAATTTCAATTTTGATTACGGTAGATCTATTTATAATTAAACTTTGTACATGTGCTTATAAATTTTTCAATTTTCATTTTCCTAGGTTGTAGCATCTAGATATGGCTAAATAAAACGTCATGCAACAACGTAACAAAACGGACTTAAGTAACAGATTCCCTAATATTATTGCTACGGCTACAATGAAAGCTACAGGCGTCCAACTTTAATGGTGTGAAATTCGGGTTTGCGTACATGCAACGATAAATGCAGCCAAATAAATATCTACTTCTAATAATGTGGTCTTATTTTCTGTCAAATGTACGCAGCTAAATTAAATGTTGTTTTTGTCTGCATATGAAGTGAAGATTGGATGCACTAAACTAAGCGCCACACTACTCCGGAGTAGTTTTTGCAAGTAAATAAATGGAGTTAACTAAATACATATAAAACCACATCAATATTATATGCAATCAACACGATAATCGAAATACTTTCATTGAACAATATTTGTTATACTGTGATATATGGGCAAGAATTTAGGCAAAATATTTTTCTTGTCCCTACAAAAAATTCAATTTTTGCAAACAATTTTTTTTCCAAAAAGTCAACCGTTGCCAGCAAATCAATTTCCCATATAAAATTAAGCCCATATAAAATTATTTCCTTAGTGTGCATTTGGTTTTAAATAAAAACTTTTTTTTCAATATAAAAGTTTTCACTCTTCACAACTATCTAATTTTTTTTATTATTTCTTCACACATACAAGTTACCTTAATTTTAATTATTCATACAACTATCCATACAACTAATCTATCTATTTTAACTTTATTCTCTTTAGTCCTCGTAATTACTTATATCATATTATATCATTTTCTTTCATTTCGACAACTCTACACTAAAATTTTTTAGTTAAAAGTTTTATTACTTCCCAAACACACCCTTAATCGGAAGTACATTAGATAAAAGCAGCGTTTTTCAATATTCACCTTTTGTTGCAAAAAATACTATTTAGTACTATGGATAATTATTATTGCCAAAGTAACGCTTTTGTCGCAAAAATACTATTTAGTAATATAAATAATTATTACCCTAACAAAATATCTTTTATTAATAATTTTATAATGAATATTGCAAAATGCAATTTTTTGGATTTAGAAGGAGGCTAATGCAGTAATCTGATTTTAAATCCTAAACCTCTTATACGCACACACATACACATTGGTATTAACTACCTAAATGAACGTTGTCAAAACGCAATCTTTTAATAACAAGACTTTACTTAAAGTTATACTTTTAATGACAACTTTAAAAAAATATTGCTAAGACCTTTAGCTATTGTTTTAAAATAGCATAGTTACAACAATATCATAATGTAAATTGGTACATGCAGAGATAAATTTTAGCATGTTGTGATACTATAAGACCAGATGCATGGGAGTAACCATGCATCTAACCCAAAAATATATTTGTTTTAAATTTTTTTCTTTTTCATAAAATTATTGCTCGAGGTATATTTTAATTCATAAAATAAATTTTGCTATTTTTGGAGATATGCATGTATTTTTTGAATTTCAATTATGGAAATATTTTAATAATTTTAAATGACTAAACATTGGAGATATATATTTTTTTAAATTTCAAGTGTGAAAATATTTTCATAATTTTAAATGACTAAAATACTTCTATATTTGAAATTCAAACATACATGCGCACATGTTAAAAATGGTAAAACTTACTGTACATATTAAATCTACTTAGAATACAAGTTTTATGAAAAGAAAAATTAAAAATTAAAAATATGTATTTCAGGGTGTTGCATGGTTATTTCCATGCATCCCGGCTTTATAAAGAGCGTGCAGTAAGCGACGCCGATAGCATCATAGGAGATGAGGGTTCGAATCCCATCATCGCGAATGAGAACATTTGGTCTCATAGATAGGTGGGTGCTTGTTGTCTCCCTTACAGAATATGTGCTTGATTGTAATATCAGATGAAATGTAATATTTATACAACCAATCAAATATATATATATATATATAGAATAATGATTTTATGAAATAAAAAATAGAAAATTGTGAAAAGTACATTTTTGTGCTCGATGAGTAGGTGCTCCCATGCATCCAGCTTTACAAAATCATCTCTCAATTTTAGAATAGGTAAATGTTCATTTTCTTGAAGTATTATTGAAGGTTTTAGCAAGAAAATCTTTATTTGGTGCTAAAAGCTTTACTATAAGTAAAAAAACGTCCCTTGCAAATGAAAATAGTAAAATTTATGTAGCAATATGAAAAATTACTGTCTCTAGAAATTGACTTGGAGGAATAATATAATATATATTGCAAAAGTAACCTTTTAAAAACAAGACAGATAGCTAAAAGTTATACCTTCGGTGACAACTTAGAAAAATTATCAAGGAAAAGCTTTTGCGATTAATTCAAAGTGACTTACTTATGGTGATAATATTGGTGTAAATTGATGTATACGGAGACCAATTTTAGCATAAGGAAAAATTCATTTTCTTAATATAGCTGGTGGCATGTGTGTTATAAGCAGGAAAAAATGTCCCTTTCAAATAACTATTTCATGAAAATAATTGAGTTTGTTGTCTACAATCGATTCATTGAATACAACAAAAACACATTTTTGGATGCTAATAGTGGTTTTTTGTTGCAAATAAAAATAGCCAAAAAGTGAGTTTTCTTGCGGTGTGCGCCTAACAGCAGCAGGGGACCAACAAAGATTGACGCAAATAAATGTTTGCTATTTCATTTAATGAAATTTGTTGCATGATGTTGTAGCATCATGCATCATATAAACTAATTATATGATTCTTATTGGAAGTATATTTTTTCACCTGGTCATTCCCTTAATGATCGGCAACTAGGGAGGACAATTCTAGAAAAGTAAACGTGGTAAATACCTTTACTCAACTTGAAACCCTGACTTTCCACCCAACAAATCCTAGCCTACACACACTCAAGTGAATGACTTTGCCTTGAAGTGATGACTTATTAATGTGTTCGAGTTACGAGAACTGAGCCATCAAAACTTTCGAAGAAGAAAAAAGAATATCCCACTTTACTAAAAGAAAAAAAAAAACCTCATAACTCAAAAAATGTTAATTAACTTTCCTTGTTCTTTCCTGTGCGTACCTTATCTGCATGATCCACTTCCTTCCTTAGAATTCCTCGTTCCTTCCTATTTTCTCTTGCCCCACCTCACCAAAGAAGTTGGGGATTACCAACACAGTTGGCAAAAGTGTGGTTTCAGCCACATGCCAAGTTCATCGACAATTCTTAAGTATTTATACAGCAGTTATTTTAGTAACTCAAAAATACACATCCAATAAATAGTCGAGCAATTATCCCCTGAGTAACTAGGAGTCTAGGACACGCCCAGGGCGAGTTCGTTTGATGACATTGCCTGATCGAGGGAAGCTGCAGCTATTTAAACCGGGCCAATGCCCTTTAATTTGCTGCACCGAATATCTGGTCTGGGGAATGAAAAGGCTTTGGTGCATGCCGGAATTCAATTGCACGCGGTCGGCGAACTTGCATGACTTTCGTGTTTTAAGTTCTCTTGGCAACTTGCAGACGCATCTACTTCATTTTACCATAATTGAAAATATATTCATATAATTTCAAAAATTATAAATAATCCTATATAGTTTGACCATAATTGCAAATACACCTATGTTGTTATGGCGTCATTAATGTACTGTCATAGTGTAAGTAATTCGCAAAGATATACAAACTATTGGGTATATTTGTAATTTCAAAAATTAAGTAGATATATTTAGTTTTTGCAAATATACTTATACTGTAATATGCAATAATAATGTTATAACGGCATGACTATTTTAAAATTATGGTCAAACTATGCTGAATTATTTCTAATTTATGAAACTATGGAGATATATTTATAATTATGTCAAAATAAGTGTATTTGCAAATTACCCAATTTTTTACTCACATAGTTATGATCATTCAATGGCATGCCGTGGCGGACTTCATGACTTTTATGTTTTATGTTTGTTTCCACATATAATTAGTATCCAATTGCACGCAGTTGGCAGACTTCCATGTATTTTGTGTTTTAAGTTTGTTCCCATACAATTAGTGGTCATCCAATTGCACGCAGTTGGCGGACTTGAATAACTTTTGTGTTTAAAGTTTGTTCCCATATAATTGATCATTATTCAATTGCACGCAGTTGGCGGACTTCCATGACTTTTGTGTTTTAATGTTTTTCCCATAGAATTAATGATTATCCGAAATGATTCCAATGTTCGGGAGATCTACACGGAACTGAGTGTGTGAAAAAAGAGATGTTTTGTCCTTTGTGTTTGAATTCATATGGGCCTCGATCGGCCTACATGCATGATGCTTCGTGCTTTTTTGTTTCGTTTATTGAAACAGCACTGCAAAAGATTCCCCCACATGGCTCATATAGCTTAGTCATCCCCATCGTGTTTTGAAAGTTTTGTATGACATGGTTCACTACGCATCTGTTACGCCGGTTTCGGAAGAACGCGGGAGGCGTTTCGTGATCCTCGGAGAATAATAAAGGTCCACACAAAGGCCCAGGCGAGCCCGTCAATAAATAAGTTGTATTTAATACCTCGCGACAGATGTGCAACTTAGGTTAGGTAAATCTGATTCACAGGCAAACCTACTCTTATTCTATTTTTAAAACCTTCTATACCGATTATATTTTAGATTAGGTTGACTCTGGACATACCCTACCTTGATTTGTAAGGTCAGGTCAGTTCGGGCTCTGCTTCCAAATCAATTCTTTGCATTAGTCTTCATATTATACTTAAAGGTTACAATGCTATTATAAATTTTACATATGAACTTATAATCAATATGATGATAATATACACTTAAAATGCATTTATTAGATATGCTAAATAATAGATAAATTAAATTAAACAAGTTTTTATATTTTAAAATATATATTTTATGTCGTCGAAGATATAATATATTTTTTAAAAGAGATATTGAATATATATATATATATATATATATATTAGTAATTCAAATTGGCTTTAGATACTTGGACCTTGCAACCTACCTTATTCTAATCACACTGGGAATATTTTTTAATTGAAGCCTACTCCACTCTATGGGTAGAAAAAGAGGATTACCTTATCTATTTTAAAATACCCAATAAGTTGACCAACCGGTACTCTATCCGAGTTGCACCCCTGCTGAAAATATAGATATATTAAATTAAAGAGCTTTGAAATATTATTTGATCCTTGTTGCAGAAAAAAATAATTAATTAGTTGCAACTCACGCCCGAGACGTCCTAGTATGGTAGGTGGCCTAGGTGGGATGGAAGGTTGTAACAATGCCATTCCGGCAAGGAGCCTGCGGTGAATGCTTCATTGGAATCCACTTCTTCACTTGCAGTGTTGGCCATTTCTTCACAAAGGACAAAGCATTTCTTCTTCACGTGCAATGTTGGCCATTTTTAGATTGCAGATCGAGTACTTGTGAATGAAGGGTTGTTCACTAGATTAGTAGTTGATATTGGTGAGAGCTTTGGCTTCTCGATAGTATTCCCTGCCGACGGTTGCTTCTCTGTCAAAGTAGGAGGTGGCCTCTCCTTCTCATCAATTGGAGGTGGATGGTGCTTGGGTTGCGTGGGACTGTTAATTATATATGAGTATTAAATGAACCGATTTGGAACCGAAACAAGAACTAATCTTATAAGTAATGGATAGTGTAAGGTACACTAGAAATCGAACCGATAAATGGATAGGATAAAGTAGGACTTTTGTAAATAAGGTACGAGTAGAGTAAACTACTGAGTTGCACCCCTAGACTGATAACATGTAACTTATTTTTTGCACATCATCCTGTGGATAGCTTAATTTTCCCACTATTACTTCCAAACAATTTGGCTACTGTGGGGCTAGTGGGTTTTAGGATAATGCAACTCAGTCATACTTTATTAATATTAAAGATAAAGAGTACCGATCTTTTACGACCTGTCGGATATCTCGGACCGGTCGTAAAAGATCATTCGGCGGAGAGAAATGGAAAGAAACAGAGAGAAAGATTTACAAACTTTGTGGTACTGGAATTCATCTGGACGCGGTTGCCTCGTTTTTGTGTCTGTGTTTTCGTTTCTCATCATAAAATGTCAATTCGAATGATTCTGCTGCCTGGGCGGATTGATGCGTGTGGTGATGAGGGTGCGTATTAACTAAAAAGAGCTAACTTATTTTTTGAACTAATTAATCACTAAATAAATTGACAATCATAGTGATCATTATTTTAGAATAATTTATAACCCTCAATTCTCTACAATTATTGCTAACTAATAAACTTGCGAGTTGTGCAACTGCAGTAGCGCAGCTGGTACCGCATCTGGGCAGTAATGCTGTCTAGCCAGGGTTCAAACATTGTGACATGCGTCATACAGGGCAGCGACCTTGCGACTAAATCATAAAAAAATAGAAAACTTTTAAATTTACATTTGACAAAGATTTTGTTCTGTATAAGCATATCACCGTAACTTGATGGGTGGCTAAGATGACGTTAACGGGTTGAGTGGCCTCCACCATCATCAAGGCCAAGATGGATCTCATCAATGGGCTAAGTGGACATCAACCTTCATGACCACATCGTTAAATTTCAAACAAAAGAGACAGTCATAAGTAGGAAAAATGTCACATTGTTTGAGTAATTTAGAAATATACTTGCATAGTTGTACCATAATTGTAAATACACTTAATTTGAAAATTACAAATATACTTAGATAATTTGCATATATTTATGAATATACTTATGTTGTTGTGGTGTCATTAGAACACTGTCACAGAGGAATATGGAGGCCTCAAAATGGGTCATCTTTGAAGAAGAATTACTCTCGATGCATGTCATCATCATCATCGTCTTCTTATTCAAATAGTGGTTTGAGCAAGAATTTTTTCCGGAATGGACACCCAATCGTCTGTCCTTTTGTAAATATCATAAAAAAAAAGGAGTTCTGGTTCAAAGCACTCGGGAATACTGAGTATATACTTATTTTTTTTATTCTTTTTGAAAAAAGTTTTTATGAACTTGTTAATCTAGGTGTATTTAACATGTGTATTTTATATCTAAAAATGCTATTTATTTTAAAAAATCCGAAATAAATATCTAAAAATCTCCAAATTTTGTAAAAATTCATACACATATTAAATACACTTACATTAACATTTTTGTAAAATATTTTTCAAAAAAATAAAAAAAAATGGGTTCAGTACACCCGGGAAGATTGATGCTCAATGCTCTCAGGTGCACTAAACCAGAACTCATAAAAAATCTATCCTTTTATAAAAGAAAATTAGCTGCTTGGGTTCCAAGAAATTTGCCACAAGGTATGGTTATCACAGGAAGATTGTTTCTGAAACCTCTTGAGATAAAAAAAAAAAAAGCTTTCTTCTTTTCTTTTTTTTTTTTTTTGTGATTTTCTTTGTCAAGACTCCTCTAGTGACAGCTAGTCTTTTTAGTTGTGGCGCTTTACACAATAAAGCCCCATCACTTTGCCCAACAAGAGCAACTGTCACCATTTTAGAAGAAGATTGTGACGGGGCATTGACTGTGAAAATCCCTTTCTCCATGTAATCTTGTAGAACTTTCTTCATAACCCAATACGCTTCAGTTGAATGGTTGAGAAGTCTGTGATATTAGCGGCACTTTTAATCGTCAACATGGTTAAATGTTCCCATCCTTGTAAGAACGGGAAGCCTGAAGTATCCTATTAACATTAGCTGCTTAAGTCTAGCATGCCTTCATCAGTGAAGGCAGCTTCCACCCTCATTCGCTATTTGCTAAGTGTAATTGGATGTTTACTCTTCCGAACAAGTTTTACCCTGTTCTAGCTGCTTCTTTGTTTGTGTGGCATTGACCAAAGTTTCTCCTACCTTTTTCTGCTTGAAAGGAGATGTTGACGAAGCATCCTTCATCCAAGTTTTTTTTTTTTTTTCGTTGGAGGGTATTCTTTTTTATATGGTTTCATTGCCAAGACTTAGAAAATGGTGATTTACTCGTTCATTAGCAGTGAAATATCTGTCTCGATCCCATTATGGAAAAAAATTGATTTTCATATCCTAAGAAGATTATGAAAATAGAGCTTAGCTACAACACCCCACACTCGACATGCCACAAATAGGATCTACTAGGTAATAGCTGAGAATATCGTGATAATAAAATCTCCTAAAGATAGAAATTGATGCTAAGATACATAACTATATAAACTTAAATAGGTCATCTCAAGTCTACTTCTCATGGAGTCATTATACATATTTTGAATCCATCATTAATACAAATAACCATTATAAGATAACTTCAATAAAATCTAAACTTTTTTATTTTTCACTCTGCCGGTTTCACTTTTTTCCATATTGATGGTGGCTTTTTTCTAGCATTATATTATTATTTTTTCCACCAAAAATAAAACTATTTGAGCTAAAAACTTTGCAAGTAAATAATTTTTTTAACTTGTTTCATAATCATTTTGATTTTTGAAAAAAAATAACATCTATGTTGACTTTTGTGTATAACAAACTTTCGTCAATGAAAAGTGGAACACTTTTATGCTTGTGCATGCATATATTCACTCTAATTTATATTTTTACATTGTGGGAATTATCATTTATTTATGCTCACATGCATCCATGTTATACATTTGTTAACTAATTTATCTTTTTTATAGCTTTAAGATTGCTACTTAGATACTATTACACTGCTTTTATAGTCTCAAGACAATACCCGAAGGCTAACTGCTTAACGACAAGCCTCGTATGCAAGTAAACATCATGCTTATGCATTATGACCACAACACTACTTAAATTTACTGCTTAACATATTTTAAAATTTTTTAAAGTAATCATACTCATGCTTGGATAAACAAACTTAAAAAAAACGACTCATACTTCATAGCATCTCAATAAAGAAAAATCATAATGTACAACACTACATTTTCAAAATCGTGATTTAAAGAAAAATTTACTTACAACTAAATAAGCTTTAAAACCTTTTTTCCAATCTATTGAAAAAGCCTTAAGTTTCTACCCCTAATTTTCATCACAACATGTTCGTCACTTCTCATTATTTTCCATACATATTATTTAAAATTTCATTTATGAACTACCCAAAATGTGTCATAATTTTTTAGTCAAAATCTTATTTTTAAAATTGATCCTTATATTATTCTACTTTTAAACAACTTTATTTATTATTACTTTTATGGAAAATGACAAGTTTGGACTCATATGTACTTTTAAATACTTACTTTAATTTTTAGTATTTTTCTATTTTTATAATTTTTATGATTTTTTCCTTTTTTTTCATTTTTGCCGGTTGGCCAACCAATTGCCTACGACGACAGCTAAGCTGTTGATGGGCCATCCATTGTGTTGGGCACCCCAGGTTGGGCAGTGAGCTTGGCAATTGGGCTTGGTTCTCCAAGTTTGGGCTTAGTTTTTTGTAGGCTTGGGATACATGAACTCTGAGCTCAGCTTTTGGCTTCTCGCTTATTAGGCTCTAGCCAGATGGGCTTAGCCACTAGTTCAAAATCTTTACTCTTTTTTTTATTATTTTAACGATCAATTCTTCGATTAAAATAGTTTAGATTTCTCAATAGAAATATTTGTTTGATTTGAAATTTTCGAAATAAGCTTCTAAAATTATTTTTGCGAATTTCGATGGTCTATTTTTCAAAATGATGCTTGTGTCATCAAATTTAATATAAGGTGCTTAATAAATGATTAAAATTAAATATCTTTTTAAATAGCCATCTCAACCAATTTTTAACTAAAATCATTCATCATAAATACTATAAAATCTCTTGTTCTTCTAGAATAAAGTGAACAGTTCTAAGAGCTAGACATCTTTAGTGACATCGACAATGTGAGAAGGGAAAATTTCTCTCATTTCTTCCATGTCCGTACAAACCTTATCGAGATATAAATATACCATCGAAACTCATCTCCCATTAGCATATTAGGGCATATCCTTAGGCAAAATTGGGGTAATAAACCAAATTTCCTGTGGCATAATAGAAAAATGTTAGGTACTTCAGTACACTTCTTGACCCTCCATACTACACTTTGGCGGCTTCAATCAGCTCAACGGAGTCTCCATCTCAACTTCGAGAGAATACGATTTGTTGATATTCTCATTAATTAAATTCGTGAGGTGTGAAGCTTACCTTCCAAGACACTCATTCACCTGAAAATTGAACTCTAGTAAAGATAAGTTATTTTGTACACCCAAGTGTACTTAGCTTCGATGCACCTGGGTGCAATACTTTTTTTTGAAAATTTTTTACACAACTATCAATTAAAATATATTTAACATGTATATTAATTTTTACCATTTCAAAAGATTTTTAGATTTAAAAAAAAATAAAAATAAATTAAATACACCTAGCGCATTTAATAATACCCCCTCTTCCACAACGTCGACCCTCCCTCGTAATGACCATACCTAGAAGCGCATGGATGCAAGTAAACCACCAAAATCCAAACCCTTCAATTAATTTTTTTTTATTTTCTGATATACCAAAAATCATTAACCTCATTCAATGGAAATGAATAATGGATGGGAGACTTTTACCGAATCTTTGGTAGAAGGGCTTTCAATGAATTGGGGCCCTTGTTAAAGGCAATGAGCTGCAGCTAAGTTGCGGCTAGCTGTTACACCCTTTTTGAAAAATATTTCACATGCATTGGTGACGCCAAGTAAGATTGGTCTATATATATATACATATATCGAACTTCATATTTAAAAAGTTTTTATAAGTTTTTATTTTCAAGAATCAAAAGGGGTGTTAGTCATGTGTCATTGTATTAAAAAATAACATTTTAATTTTGAAATTTAAAAATATGTCAAAAATCATAAATATAAAACTTGATATGTGAACAACCTTCATCGGGCCCATATTTTTATAAGAAATAAAAACTAAATAAAAGGGGTGCAACAGCTAATCGCAACTTAGCTAAACATTGGCTATCAAAATTATTTCCTAAAATATGTATTTTTTTGGAAATAATTTATAATAAAGCGCCAGTTTTCAAACAGATAAATCGGTACACCTTTTGCCATCGACGAAACAATTCCACCTTTGTGCAAGTAGGAAAATATTTTTAAAATTGAATCGCAACCCAATAGTATACATATGGGATCAACTTCAATACATTCGATTGTACGGGTATATAATTCAAGGGAATGGATGGATCGGATTAGAGGATGCCATCAAGACACTCCGATCGATTAGGTATGGGTTCGAAGTGCCGTAGGTGTCCAAGGCGTCATAGTTGGCTTAGGTGGGAAGGGAGGTATTATAATTCCATTCCGGCAAGGAGCCTGTTCAACGCGTCATAGGTTAACTTTTCTTTTGAACTAATTAATTAATTAATAACTAAATTGACAATTACAATTATGGTTAAGAATTATTTCTCTTTGTAATTAATGCTAACTAATAAACTAGCCAGCTTAATTACTATGTATTTAATTTTAGCTTTCTACCTAATGGGTAAGTAATAAGATGACGAAGATCGAGATTTTGTTATAGAAGTACACTGCCGTTAAGATTGACGGGTGGCCAAGATCACACTAGTCGGCCGAGTAAGCTCCACCATCATTCATGAAGGACAAGATGGATCTCGTCAATGCCCAAGGGGACCTCGTTGCATTTCAAACGAAAGAGACATTGATTAGAAGGAAAAAATTGTTAATTTTTTTTTTTTTTTGACGATTTCCGAATAAGGAATGATTTACTTACGTAAGTAGGAAAGATTTTGAATTTGGAAGTTTATTTTTTAAAATTTAAACCATTGATCATGTTTAATATATCTTTTTTTATCATATCACTAAAAATAAAAATAATTTTTATTGAAAACTTATATCTTGTAAAAAAAAGTAGCTTTCAAAAGTGAATATATATAACCTCTAAAAATTTTTAAAAACATATGATATATAAAAGTATGCAATAAATGTATTTTTTGGAATCATAAATAAACATGACAAATAGTTTAAATTTTTCAAAAAAATTAAAAATTATAAAAAAAAAAAAAAAAAAGTAAGCACAATGGCTTCAAAGCTTACATAAGTGGTTTTTTTTTTTTTTTTTAGTAAGTCTGATGGGTGTTTCTCCCAACCTTCCACATAAAAACAAAAAGGAAAAGTTGGATCTCACCCGAACCTACAGGAAACAAAATCAGAATACAAAAAATGAGATATACATACTGGGGGGCTACCACATCAATATCTACCCTCTTCCTATACAAAAAGGCTACCTTGGCCATAGTATTGGCCACCTGATTCTCTTCTCTTAACACATGACAAAACAAGATCTAATCCAGTTTCGAACTCTGAAATTTAATTTCCTCAATGAGATGTTTCAGACTCGAACGAGGAAACCCCACTCCATTCAAAAGATTTATGAAGAGGAGCGAATCGGATTTGAATTCCACTCTCTTGATTCCAACCTGTAGGCACCACTCTATTCCTTTCAACAGGGCACATGCTTCCATCTCAGCTGCATTCAAAAGACATCCAGTTGCTTCACATCTGGCTCCATAAAGTTCCATTCTAGTATCTCATGACAGCATGATAGACGAGTTTCCTTGTTGTGGCACTTGTTCCTACACAATTTTCCTTAATGTAATTCCAGCATCAACATTGACCTTCATGACCTCCATTGTTGTACGTTTCCAACTAGCTGCCCTACTGTCAATAAACTGCTCACCATCAGTTAGCAAATTTGCTGATTGGAATTGCTTTAGGGTGTGTTTGGTTTGAGGTAAAACTTTTGATGAAAAGTTTTTGGAGTAGAAGTTGTCAAATCAATAGAGAATG
>JAXCLR010000063.1:29548129-29569936 GCA_035584095.1 Annona squamosa | reverse complement strand
ATTATGGAGAGTGAAAAGTTTTAGATTGAAAAGTTTTAGTTGACATTTTTTTATGCGAAACAAACGCACCCTTATACACGAGTCCACAATTCCTGTCATAGAAACAAAAATTCTGTTAGCAACTAGTTTGTTTAGCATATACCACATCTTCCAACATATTGTAATATATAAAGCAAGAGTAAGATGATTGGTACCTTTTCCCATACCTAACAAAATCTCCTAGACACTTTCACGGGGTCTCTACTCCCTTCCAGCAAAATAGACAGATTAAAACATGCGTCGATCATAGGGCAAAACGAAAATACGTGTAGTTCGTTCTCCGCTGTCCCCACTACAAAGAGGGCACGTTAGGTCAACCATCACTCCTCTTCTTGTCAGATTATACTTCACAGGTAAGGACGGCATTGTGAGAATTCGCCAAGCACAAAGCTGTATCTTCAGTGGAAGCTTTGTTTTCTAGATTATTTTGAGATTAGATTTGAATCTTCTCCTAATCTCCAACATTTACATTTTTATCTTCTCCCCTTCCTTCAGCTGCTGAATTTGTGAGTAGGATGATTTTATACTGAAGTTTCCATCTTGTTCCTTTCTTCAAAAGATCTCGTCCTCCTCTTTGCGAATATACCCACATAACTATAATTGTAAGTATACTTGACCATACTTGCAAATATATCCACTTAAAATTTTATTTTCATTAAACATTTAAACTTTCTAAAAATTCAAAATCGGTTGAGAGGAAAAATATATACGAAGAAATCATTCGGTTATTAAAATTATATAGTGGATTGTCTGATAAATTTCTCTGAGATTAAATAAATGGTTATATGAATCAGAGGGATCGATATGCAAATAGTAATATGGAAAGCCATCTGCCTTGTTAACAGGTAACTCCACTGGCTTGATTTCGCTTCAATTTGGAACATCCCTGCGATGTTGATTCATTGCCATCAAATTGCCTAGATGAAGCAGCTATTTTATCAATCTGGCTTATCTCAACCGTCCATTGCATTTTTATGCGTTCAGTCCGCTTACTGGTGTTTCTATAAAGGCTAATCAGAAAAAATCTAATGGGGTATCATAGACTCGGCTGCTTAGCTGAACCGAAACAGCAACAACCAAATATTAGGAAACGTTTGGCTTTTTTCAGTTGTTCGTAATATGATGAATCTGAAAAAAAGTTGAAGACTCAAATGCTACAAATATGATTTGAAACTAAGTAGGTATATTTGCTCTCATAAAAAAGCAGGTATATTTACAATTATAGTAAAACTTGTTAATTGCAATATTATGACTTTTTTATGATAATCCCAATATTATGACTTAATCCAAGAGAAAATGGATGAATTCGGTATATAAATTTTTAATGAAAAATCTCTTTTAAAATCAAATCTATAGAAGATAAAAACTAATGCAACAAGAGAGCAAATGATCATTGTAATAAAACAACACTATAGGCTCAATATGTAGTGATTTGGGATAATTTCCCTATTACATTCTTCTAAACACATACCCACCAAGTACAAACCAGAGTTGATGCTCTCTTGTAGATTTCAATGTTAGGGTCTTTATAACTTAGACCATTCAATTGGTAAGACATACTAAAAACAACCACTATTTTGTTTCTTCTTGGACTTGGTCTCCAACTAGATCTAAGGTAATCAAAAGGATAAGACAAAAAATTCTACACTTTACAAATATCAAATAAATAATTGTAGGATGCTATCAATGCTAAGGAAGACATTTAACTTGAAAGCTCTTGCAATTACAACACTTGAAGCTTCAAAAGTTAGGAAAATTGAGTTGCTTGAATGTGGAAGATACAAGTTCAATAAATGTTTTAGCTAACCTCCCATAATTCCTAACACATTGGAAGATAAAGGCATTTAAGAAGTATATGATCAAATTTAATACTCTAACATTTATATTTTTTTTATCATCACAATGCCAATGTTACAAGTGAAACCAACTTTTATTATGACTTCACCAAAGTCGTATATAAAGTTGATTTTAAGTGTGACTTCATCACTTTGAGCATCTTCTAAAAACCTTACTAAGTTTTGAATATGTACCCAAGTTGCTTCTGAAGTCAACTTGAAATTTAACTTTACCCAAGTAGGATGTGAAGTTAACTTGGCTTGTAACTTCACATTAAAGCTCAACCTTAAAACTAGTCTCTCTTCTTTTATTAACTTGATGTTTCATGCTAAGTTGACAAGGCTTGAAAGTTTACTTAAGCACTGGCTATGTAAAGTTGACTTAGGGTGTGATTTCACTTATATGTGAGATTCTTTGAAATACTCTATCCTACACATTACGGTGAAAGTCAATCATGAAATTGACTTGGTCATAGAATTCACCTAAATCGTATATGAGATTGACTTAGCATTCAACTGTACTTCCTTGCTTAATCACATTACAGAACTTTAATCTTTGATTAAAACAATGTATTTATTTCCTCTTGATTTTTTGATATGGAGATTATAAGTTCACTTCACATTATGCATCAATTAGTTTCATAAATTTATATTTCAATGGAGCTTTTTATTCATTAAAACCACATAAATTAGTTTCGGTCACAAGCTTACGGTCAAATTATATGATTTTATTTGCAAATTACTCAAAATTTTTATTCATCAAGAGCAAAATTTCATTCAAAATGAATACAAATTCCACATATTTAACATTATATTTATATATATAAGTGATTCAATGAAAATGTTTCTTATTTGCCCAAAAGTGGAAATACTAGATTTAGACTAGGTATGGAGTAAGGATATATTGAACGTTTGGCTACTTGGGTAGATTGCATACAGTAAGAAATTTTCTATGGGCTTCTCCTACAAGCACTTCTGAAGGCAAAATAGAATCTTGCTGTTTGTGCAAATTAAGCACTTGCAAGGACAAACAGAAATTTTATTTGAATGGTAGACAGTGCTTTCTATCACTAGGGTTGCGATTCAAAAAACTTGCGTTGGCCTGAACTCTATTCTTAGCTCTATTTACAAAAACTTACGCCTTAACCATAATTCTCCGTATAAAATCTAAAGTCCTGACCTTATTTGTGAATCAGGCAGAGTTTCAATTAAGCTGGAATTAGGGTTGTTAAATTTCGTTTGATTTAAAGCTATTACAAATAATTAAAATTTAATCATGGTATTAAATTTTAACGAAAGTACAATTAACAATTTAGATATTAAAAATATCTTTGTATAATATTTTTTTTCAAGGGGCTTACCTAAGGCATCGTTTGGCTGCACATTGGGGTGATACAAAAGCACACGAACCTTTGGAATCGAAAAATATGGGGAAATCCTACCAAATGAAAGGTGTCATTGAAGAAGGACAGATACGTTTGCTTCACTTCATCTGCAGGCAGTTAGCCGACTTGTGGACTGTATATTTTTGTTTGTTCTTATGAGAATGATAATTCAAATGATTAATTCCACTGCACCGCGGATTTATATCCCTATATGTGAGGCCTGATGGTGGGTATATATTAATAAAAGAAAAATAAAATTAATGAGATCCTATTTTGTAAAGATAGACAATAAAATGGAATCAAATGTTGTGAACAAAATGGTCATCAACAATATTGTTGTTGGTTTCTATCATCAGAGGTTTGGGAAAAAATTGGTTGTGGTTTCACGTAATGAATTTTTCTGGACTAAAAAAAAGCATATAAATGCATTTGGAATGTAGTAGATTATTTTATAATAATTTTTGTTATTATATTGTTTTAACTTTCTATAATTAGTACTATATAATCAATTACTATATAATTAATTTGTTTTTTCAGCATAACCAGTATACATCCGTCTCGTGAAAATTTTGAAAAGCCAGAAATTAAAGGGATGCAATGTGATGGAGATAATAATTATAAATAAACAGAAAAAAGTAAAACAGATATGAAAATTATAGAATAAGATGTGAAAATTGATGAAGATGCAGAGGTTGTGATTGAAAAGTATAGTAATTGAATGTCACCTCATAATAAAAGAGTGTAGAAAGTGAGGGAAAAAATTTTCATTACATGTTACCAAACTAGCTAATTAAGCTGTACTTTCAATTTCTTATCAAATCAACACAATAAAATTATTTAATTTATGCATTAATTTAGATGTTGTTAATTTAAGTTCTAAACCATCCAAAATATTTTTCTTATGTGGAGAAGTGATTCTAAAATTTATTATAATATTACAGTACATTCATCAGTGAGTCTAAATAATTTTAATAATTTTATATATAATTATACATTTTTTTAAGCAAGTAAGATTTACATAAAATTATGGTGGAAATTACTTTTTGCCCCATGATAAAATCAAAGACACTAAACAACGTGCGTGACCATTTGGGTTGTAATTTATCATCTAAGTGAGCCCCATAAATGAAGTTTCCATAAGAATTTTAGGGGAACCTAAGTTTCACCGATATGAATTGGCCATAGAAGAATTCAATGGTTAAAGTGACCATATAAGTATTAATTATTCTCATAATTTAAAAATCACATTGATATTGAAGTTAACTCTTATCGTAATATGTTAATTTAATTATTATAATAATACATGTATAATAAGTTAAACTAGAATATAATTTTTATGAACTAAGAAACCTCTCTGGCTCAAAAAGAACAAAATTATTGATCAACAATAAATACAAAATTCAAAGTTGTATGAAATAAAAGTTGCAAGATGATTGCCTACCCAATGGTCTTTTCACATAACACAAAATGTTGTGGTAAGACACCAAGCCCGCCTCCACTGCTAAGTTTTTGACTTCCTGAAATAGAGTTGTAAAAGGTTATAATTGAATTCCACACGGAAAAAGGAAATAAAGTTTCTAGGAATTTATAAGTATGAGTTTAAGCTTGAAACATGATGTGACATATTTTAAAATCATGCGGCTAAAAGACTAGGCCAGAGCGGACATTATCACACCATGAGACTCATAACCCATAAGCTCAAGATCAATTTTTTAATCCGTGTGTTATAGAATGGTATCACAGTAGCTCCCTTTTAGTAGATACAGGGTAGAGATTTAAAGTCAAGATGAGGGGGGCAGAGGCCCGAAATTGAGCTATGTGGGTAACAACTCAAAGCTAACTTGAGTTGTGGTTTAAAGACAAACTAAACATAAGTTAGGTGGGTTTGTAATAGCCCAAAATTGACAATTTGTAAGTAGAACTAAGCTTGAAACAAGGTGACGTGTTTAAAACTGCATGGTTGAGGAGCTAGGCTAGAGCAGATAACATGACCCTAACCTATAGGTCCACGATCATTTTCTAGGCTTGGGCATTATAGAATGATATCAAAAATAAGTTGTGGGGAAATAAGTAAGAATTCACTTCTAGATTTGATGAGTTAAATAATTCTTTCAATGGATTTTGTTTAACAAGATATAAGATGAGTTAAATAATTTAAGTTTTGATTTAAATTGAAAAGATAATTTTTGGTTTAGCAAGATAGAGGAAGATATTTACTTAGTAGGACATGAGTTCATATTTGAAGGCTTTAATGTAAGTTTGGATTTTTGAAACTTTGATATACTATTAATAGTGATTTCAACAATATCTAATAGCGGGTTGACACATTAGGTCATGATATAAATCACAAAAGTTATTTGTTAGAATGATTTCAATAAGGAACTATGATAGAGCATGGAAGAATCACATATCTTGCTTTGTTACATGATTTATAAAAATTCTTTGGTATGTTTAGTTCCTTTTAAGGATTATTTGTAATTGGAAGTACTTTGTAAAACCTTTTATTGAAGTTTATAATCTAAATGTGAAATTTTATTTAGCCAGATGGATGAAAGTTGATTAAAGAATTTTTTCAACATGGTATATGATAATTACTAATGTGTATTCTCTGTTAAATTTCAGTTAATTCAAGAATAAGACTGTCCAAAGAGAACGAGATTTCCAAAGAATAAGACTTTCGAAAGAGAATGAGGTTTGTGGTTAATTATTAGCTTCGTTGAATAATGACATAATAATGAAATTTAATATATTGTTCTCTTAGTAATATACATATGAAAGGCGAAGGATAACCAATAGAAAAAATCATTTAGAGTTATTTTTAGTTGGTACATTTAGTTAGTTTTTGAGAAGATATTATTGAGGTTATCTTTGATATTTGTGGAGTTATAGGCATTTAATTTTGTTAAATGATCAACTATCGAAGTCATGTTGCTATAGTAAAATATCTTTATGTTGAAGTATGTTAAGGCTTGTTGGTAGTTTCATTTGTGCCACAAAAGAAGACATTTATATCATGTGTTTTTAAATTTTGAAGATGAAATTATTTTAAGGTAGGTAAAATGTGAAATTCAAAATATTTAGTTATAAATATTATTAGTGGAGGGACCTTTTATAATTTTTCCTAAAAACCCCTTTAACACATTTCCTTTCCTCACAAATAGTGATCATTCAGTAGCACTAAAAAAATACAAAAATAGAAAAATAGAAAAGGAGAAGAAGAAGAGGGAGAGAAGAGAGGGGAGGGGAGGGTCAAGTATTTAAGGGGATGAATACATGGAATATTTTAAGAGGGTTTATGGGAGATTTAATGGAGAGATAGTGGATTTTTCTTTGGAATAGTTTGAAGTTTGGAATATTTGAGGAAAAAGTGGACAGATGTTTTAAGATATATTATTTTAATTTTCATTGTTATGTGAATCTTATACTTTAAGTTTAATTGTAATATACATATATTATATTATATTATTAAATCAATTTGATCTTTATCAAGAGTTAAGAAAGTTTGATTTTATATAAATCTTAATATGTGATATTAGTTGCGAGGATCAATAAGGGTGTTTATGTTTCATTGGAAATATTGTTATATATTATATGGCATAGGTGATTTTTGGTTGTTCAAGTTTTTGATAGATAGGTAACTAATATTATATTATCTTGGAAGTGGGTGGAAGGAGTATTTTATCATGAAGATAACATATTTGTAAACATCTAATGCCATTTTGAGAATGTGAATATATTAATGTGTTAAAATAATAATAATAATAATAATAATAACAACAACAACATAACAAATACGATGTTTCACTTTGGAATTATAATCAATACGCATTAATTGGTGTTATAGATATCCATTAATGATAGAATTTGATTGTTTATCTATTAAATTAATTTGATGTGTTGAAATTTGGTGGAATTTTATTATGGATTGAACAATGGGAATTACAGCTTAATTATAATTAAATTTTTTAGAGAAGTTGTTATGATTGAATGCTAGATATACACTTACTAATAAGGTGGGATAATGGAAATAATAAAATTAAAGTTTAGTGCAAAATTTTATTTAAAAATTAGGTTGGTATATAAATGCAAGGAAATCATATCTTTATAAATAATATTGAATTTTGTTAATTATTTTAGATAAAATGAATTTATTCGCATTTGGTTAAAAATAATTTGTGAAAAGGAATTTTTAATCATATGCATGCCAATATGAAATTGAAAGAAAGAGTTGTGGATTATTTGTATAGTAAAATTGGGAAAGAAAATACAGAAATTATATTTATAAATTTTGTATATATTTGGATGATGAAGTATTCAACGATTGAACCTAATATTGAAATTCGAGAAAGAAAGATTTTTTTATGAATTTGAGAAAGAAAGTTTAGTTTATAGATATGAGGTAAATAGGATTTTTGAAATAAATTTTTTAAGATTTTCTATAATTTTCTGTATATATGATGGGCGTGCCGATGTATTTTGAAGTGAAATTGATGGCTTTTATTTTCAACAGATTTTATGTAGGTTATTTGGTATTTATGATGTTTAAATTATCCGCGCAACGTTTTTAGCTTATGGTGTTGATTTGCATTTGAGAAAGCATAATTTAGGATGTCATAGTGGTAGAGGCGAGTGTCCTCACACCCAAGAGAAAAAGAAATGAGTGTGTGAGGAGGGACATCTTAATCGATATATCAAGTAAATTTGACTTGTTCGATGATATTGTCTAAGGGAATTATATTATTGCAACTATTTATGAACAAGCAGGTAGATATGATCGATTCATGATATATATTTTTTAGTTATTTCTGGCGCTAAGCTCCTTTGTAATCAAATAATATGTGAAAATCCCACCAAATGAAAGTTGTTAATATTTTTGAAGGACAGATAAGTTGTGATTTGATTCATCTACATGCAATTGGCTAACTTGTTGGCTAACTTGTGGGACTTCATCGTTTCGTTTATGATAATCCAAATGATCATGCTGCATCATGCATCAGCTGATATATATCCACGGATCTGAGAGTGGGTATATATTAATTAAAGACAACTAAAAGTAATAAGTATTAGGTTTGTGTCTTCTATTCTACACATGGGTTATTAGCATAATGGTACATATCGAGAGTGCAAGGCAAATACACAGGAGAGTGTATATTGATTTTGCTTTAGGTATGGGTGGGAATCCGGGTGGGCTATACTGGGTTAGCATTTGTCAACCCTAATCCTATTTTTTAAAAATTTTATTTGACTTTATTTTTATAGTAAGTCATGAAAAGGTCAATTTAACCCTCACCATTTTTCAGTAGGTTTCAAGTCAAACTTCGTGTTGGTATTGGACAGGTCTCGGGACAACGGGTTCGATAAAAAAGTAGGTAAAATAAGGTCTATCAAACATAAAAAATACATATATAGATACTTCTATGCGAAACTTAAATTTTGTATGCTTCAATATTTTACTAATTATTATTATTATTATATCCTCACGAAAATAAAACATGGGTAAATATAGTATAACTTTATTAAAGTAGATTAATATATGATTATGCAAAAGAGCTATATATATATATATGCAAATTTCTCTTATTGATTCTTATATTTTTTTTTGGATAAATTGATTCTTTTATTGTTGATACTTTTAATTATATAAAATGTAATTTTGGATAAATGATAATGATAACAAGATTTAAGTATAGAGTGTGTTTAGGAAGTGATAAAAATTTTGGATAAAATTTTTTTGGTATGAAAGTTATTAAATTGATAAAAAAAATAATGTTATATGATATGGTAATGATAAGAAATAAAGATAATAATGTTAAAATAAATAGATTAGTTGTGTAGGTAATTATGCAGAAGTGAATGAAAAATATGGTAGTTTGTGTAGAAAGATGTGAACAAATAATTAAAAAAGGGCAGTTTAGAGAGTGAAAAGTTTAGATTCAAAGGTTTGAGGTGTAAAATTTTACTTATTGCCAAACACCCCCCATAGGCTTGTAATTTTTAATAAATGAAAACACGAAGGGGTGAAGTTCTTCAAGTCTGGACATGATCAACCCACCCTGACCCTATTTTTGAATTTAGGTTAAAAAAATTTAGTTTCACCTCATTAAAAACGAGTCGGGTTAGTGGCAAATCAGAAGTAAACCCACCCCAATTCCCACCTCTACCCATAGGAGTCCTATTTATAAGAGTATCATTTAGAAATTCAATGAAACCTTGAAGATGTCTCAATGGAGTGCAAGAGAGAGATTATCAAAGTGTTTTTGCTTTGGGATGTATATGAGACATCTAAAGAATGAGTACGAATCATTATGAGCTAATTTAATTTCTGATGTAGTCATAGAGCTATTGACCAAACACTATAACGTTGCTTGTATTTTTCAAGATGCTAATTTGAAAATCACCTTGCTGTAGGCAAGCCTAATTATGAAAGCATGCATTTTTTCTTATGCATTATGAATAATATGTCATAACAAATTATTAGTTAGCCATATTAGTTATACAAGATATCATGCTCCAGTTTGAGTAAACCTAATTTACCCATAGATAAAAAATATAATTCACAAAACATGGTGCAATTTATTCTTATCATTCAACTAAGAGAGAGATTATCAACGTGTTTATGCTTTAGGATGTATGTGAGACATCTAAAGAATGAGTAGGAATAATTATATATGTATCTCTATAATTTGTTTATTATAGTATATTGTTATTTGTCTTCCTTAATACTTCCCTTTTATTCAAGAGTTTTCTACGTAAATCTTAATATCCTATATTGTGATCTCCCTTAGTCGGGAGGCTATCATGATGTGACTTTGCATCAAGTTGCTTTTTGGTTAAGAGTGCTACAAAAAAAATCCCTTCAATAGCTCTAGATAAGATACCTTCATCTTCACTCTTCAATTAGGATTATGCTGCATCACTGAAAAATAAAATAATTTGAGCTAAAAGCTTAGTGAGTAATTAATTTTTTTAAAATTCATTTTCAACACCTTAGGTCTTGTAAATAAATACATATCCACATCCCATGTTAAGTTTCAACTACAAAGAATTCATGTTTATTTATGCTCATGTATGCACATATCATTTCTAGCTATACATGGTACTATCTAAATATGGGCATTGCCAATAGCTATGCTCACATGCAGCTAAGCTACATATTGATGAGCTAATTTAATTTCTGATATAGTCATATACCTATTGTCCAAAAACTACTATGTTGTTGGTATTTATCAAGATGCTAACTTGAAAATCACGTTGCTGTAGGCAAGCCTAATTATGAAAGCATGCACTTCTGCTTATGCATTATAAATAATATGCCATAACAAATTATTGTTTAACCATATTAGTTACTCAAGATATCATGCTCAAGTTTGAGAAAACCAAATTTTCCCCTAAATAAAGAATATAATTCACTGAACGTTATACAATTTATTCTTATCATTCAACTTAACATGTTCAAAATCATTTTGGGTAAATTTACTTACCTCATATGAGCCTTAAAATACTTGTCCAACTCTTGAAGTGACTTGAACTCTTATTTTCTATATTTTAATCATAATGTGCTCATTAGTCTATCTCATTACCCATAAATAATTTTATCTATTGCTTTCCATATTTTTATTATTCCATTGTTAAGCTTACCTATATTTTCATAATTTTTCGTTAATGATGTAAATTAATTTACACTATCAAATGATTAAACAATGCATTCTTCAATTTTGTAGTAAATATAGAATGTTATCTTTTTCTTTCTTTTTCACAATTCATAGGTTAAAATTTTCTATATTTTTTTACCACTGAACCGCTTTATTCCTTATTATTTTAATATAATGTTGCCATTTCTATGCTTATTATATTTTATAATTATTTATCTAAATTTTCTTAGCATTTTTATTTTAAAATTTTTTAAGAATTTTAAATAAAGTTTTCCATTTTATTTCATTTTTTGGCTAGCAAGTCGATCGACGCTAGGTCGCTAGCAAGGTTGTATGTCAATGGCCACCCACCGGTAGGTTTACTAGCTGGGCTAGTACCGAGGGCTGAATGATGGGCCTGTCTAGAAGACTAGTACCTGGGATTCAATTAGGTCGGTGTTATTAGCTGAATAGTTAAGCTAGTCTAGTGGGCTGAACAGTACCTTATGGGCTGGCTCATTTTGGCTTGTGAGCTCCAACCTATCTTGATTAATCCATAGTCTGGAAGTACTTTTTTAAAAAAAGGTTCGCATTCACTATCTTCAGTAGCCTAGATTTACTTATCTTGATATCAGATTGATATAAAATTTTATGAGTATGTCTCTAATATCACTCTATTTAATGTAGATAACTGATATTTCAAAATACCATTTCTATCATTAGATACAATAAAAGATGCTTATCTAAAGGTCAAAATTAATCTCTCTTTAAATTGACTATTTAATTTCATTTACAATCCAAATAAACTTATACCTACATTGTAAAATATCTTGCATAATATTTCACATGGTCTAGCTTTGCATTTTCACTCTTATATTTTTTTATGAAAATAGTTTTACCTTTTCCTTTTAAAATACATATTCATCACTCTAATCTTATTTTAAATTTACTAGAACTAAGTTTCCTTAATTTTGATTGAGTTGAAAATTTAGGATCTCTCTGAACATATTATTATCTTCATAATGTATGGTCATTTACTCTAATTACATCCAGAGGTATGTTTATTTCATAAAAATCCCATTTCAATGGTTATTGCATGCTTTTCTTAAAATAGCCTAAGTAATAACTAAAAAAAATATCCAAAGAATAGTATTGTTAGCAATTACCTATGCTAGAAATTTGTTAATTTTTAGATCTAGGTTTTAACTTGTGTATACTAACTAATTGATGAAATGAAAGAAATCACCTACTTCGAACCGCATGCTAAGAAAAACCAACTTTCTTTTTCTCCTTCTAGCAACAACTTCTTCCTCACCAACACTCCTTTGATTTCTAACCATCATGCACAAAACTCCCTTAATAGTATTTCATTTGACAAAGCTTAGATAAAATAGGTGCTAGGATTGATGACCTAATAAAGTTGGATAAGCTTGGTGGGTAAATTGGAAGGAGTTTAGCATGTCAAGGTGGGATGGGAGTTAAATGGGGATAAATTTTACTATTATTAATATTATTATTATTATTATGTTATCTTCTTACATGGGTGTTACATGTATATATGATCCTAATTTACTATGTATGCTTACACATAAATCATTTTCAATCCAAATCACATTTCTTAACAATTGGTATCTGAGCTATGGTTGCTTATTTGTGATTTAGAAAGATGATTGATGGTTGGATCAATGGCAAAAGGCAAGATTCTAGTCACGGATTGGAAAGTTCATGGTGGCATATGGTTGGATCTAATGCATTTGGTGCATTGTGTAGCCTGATCATAGTGGCCAAATCTATGTGGGTCGTGGAGATTATGCAAATCTGGCAAGTGTTGGTAGTTTCTAGCAAGTGATAGGTCCCATTTGTATCAGACTACACTATAACTATGGTGCAATTCCAATGTACTTAATATCTTCCTCATTTATATATGCAAATGCATTTATATATTTTTATAGTAATTGTGCAATAAACAACATTTAGGCTTAGAAATTTGACTATAATTTAAAATACACAAAAAAATAACATATTAAGTTAGAAAAAATAATAGTGAGGGGATTACCTATATAGCTTGCACAAATTTATATATGTTTGCCGAATATAACGTACATTTAGTGGACAACATGTCACATAAGAAATTTATTTATGCTAAAAAGTCCTTTACATAATAATATGTGCATTCATGATTAGAGGCTTAGCTTAGTTGGTTTATGTTCCTAGTTTGTGTATCATAGGTTTGAGGTTCAAAACCCGTTACATGCTATTTATCTTCCACTTGAACCTTGTTAGCTTAGTACAAAAAAGATGGAACAATGAAAAAATAATATGTGTACTCTGAAAATTGGGCTATGTAAGCAAACTAACAACAACAACAACAAAAATTATTTGTATTATTTATAAAGGATTTTCCTAAAATCTAGGAAAATTAGCCTAAGTTTAATGCAAATTGTTATTCATCTATTAAATCTCATCCTCTATTAGAATCATACTTCCTTTATTTCTTATATTTTTTTGATGGTAAGATAACTTAGTGCCTCATAAAACCATTTTAGCCCCCAAGATTGGTCAGGTAGAATAAAAATAAAAGAGAACCACTTTTCATTCCTCATGAAGATCCAAGTCCTCATATAGTTGCTTTAAAATACAAATAGGCGGTGCATCCATCTAGACGTGATGTCGTTCTATATCATATGTGGCAAAATCAACCAACATATGAGCTGCATGATTACCTAATCATAGGATGTGTGAATAGATAACTCTATCAAGCAGTATCCCTACCGTAGATCAAATAACCTCCCCACGTAGCTAGAACAAGATGAGTGTAAATGAGTCGCTTTCTATCTCGATACACCCAATGGTTCATCTCAACCATGCACTTCAACCTCAAAAGTATAACTCTTGACTCCGTCAATATTATTACCTATATCATGTTTGTAGGTAGTTGCTTAATTTCAAAAATTTATATAAAAATACAATAATTTGAACAATTATAACTTTTATATCTATATTCATCAATAAAAGGGGAGCACTATCATACTTTGCATAAATAACAAGAATACTAAATTTTACTCATAAACTTATATAAAAAGCTAAAAATAACTAAAGACGTTTCATTATATTTAATATATTCATATAGAAATGCAAAACACATCTCAAAAATAAGTTGTCAAAGTCATAGGCTTCATTTGGTTGTGTGTCAAGCAAACAACAAGCGCATTTAGGAATTTCACAAACAATGTGTTTGGTCATTCAAAATTTTGTGTTGCATGACTAAGATTTAAGATAACTAAGCCAAAGTTTCACATTTGCTGGAGACAAAAATAATCAATTTTCAATAAATGATAAATTAGGAATGTTCAAGATCTACACAATATTTGACTTAAACATAGTGCAAATGCTCATAACTCAAATGGATCTAATACGAAAAAGGCTCTAATTTGTTGATTGAATGTGGTCATCTTGAATGAAGTATTCATGAATAAAATGCTTAGTCACAGATTAAGATGGACGCAAATAAGGCCAGTCCATGACCATAAGGTAGCATGCTACGTTTACAGTTTTGTGGACTATTGAGATCCAGCGAAGACAATTGATTTTCACATTTTATACATAACGAATAATATGTTTCTTTTTATGATAGTTATTTTTTGGTGCCTTATTAGAAAATCATCTCACATGTTCCAAGGTGGACTATATTGGATGGATAAAAAGCTCCCCTTTTGTTATTCATTCACTAAGTGAAGGTCACCAATTATGAAGTTGTGCTAAAACACAATCCGGTGGTATTCCCTACCAAACACATTCCTGATCCAAACACTGAGATGCATAATCATCTTATAGAAGACATTAACGAAAATCATACACCTTAATGTAAACATTGATAAATGATGCGTCTAAGTCTAATGCGCTCAGATGCAAAAGCCTTTTTTTTTTATTTTTAGTTGTTTGAAATTCATGTGTCAGCTCAAGCATGAATGTCCTATATAAACAATTTTTACATTTGTATTATTTTTAATACTTTATTTAAAATTTAAAAATGAAAAGCCATTTCTCTTGTGCACATTAGAAATGGCTTATTTTTATTTTTAAGATTTAAAATAAAATATTTCAAATGATAAAAATATAAAAGCTATATATGAGGCATTCATATTAGGCCCACATAAATATATAATAAAGTTAAAACTAAAAATAAATTATACAGTGCACCTAGCACGAGAATCGGAGTTTTATGGTAACTCTCCTCCAATTGTTGGGTGAATGTATAAATAGACAACTATAACAACTATGAAAAATAATAATAATAATAATAATAATAATAAAATTTACTTTGACTTAACTTGTATCCTACCTTGATATGTAGTGCTCTTTCAAAGGGGACAATGTGCACACTGGTTCGAAGGGGAAAAAGTGTCGGCAAAGGAGGAACTGAGAAGGGAAGTAGGCAACTAGAAGAAGGAAAATGAAGCCTCTAAGGATCTTCCTTGGCACATGTTTCAAGATAGGTCATTTCATCCATCTAATAATTAGTTAGTATATGCACATTAAATTTTAGATCTAGGCCATTTACAAATTTTCTATCATAGATAATTGCTAGCAATGGTTCTTTGGGTTATTAATAGTTAGAATTTTATCTATTTTTAAGAAATACATGTAATAACCATTGAAAAGGCATCATTATGAAATAAATCCATCTCTAGATATAATTAGTAAATTAACTATAAATTATGAAGATAATAATTTGTTGAAGTGACTCCTTAATTTTATCTCAATCCAAGTCCAAGAACCTTAGATCTAGTAACTTTAATATAAGATTAGAGCGATGAATATGTATTTGAAAAAAAAAGATAAAAATACTTTTATAAGAAAAATGTAAGAGTAAAATACAAATCTCGATCATGTGAAATATTATTTAGGATATTTTATAGAGTAGGTATGCACTTATTTGGGTTTTAGATAAATTTACATAGTAGATTAAAGAATAGTTTGTTTTAATCATTATATAAACATCTTTTATTGTAATCATTATATAAGCATCTTTTATTGTACATGATGATAGAGATATTATTTGAAGAAATTGACCATCCAAATTAAATAGAATGATTATATAAATGTACCTTACAAATTTTAGATGATTTTAGTGTTAGTAGATTTTGTGTCACTAAAATCATAAATGACAATCATTCAAATATAATAAAAAGTAATCAAAAAGAGTAATGGTGGGCTAAGATTTAGCCAGGCCCAATAATAAATGCAGGTAGGCCAAGCCCAACTTTAGGTTAACTTGGAGTGAAACTGGGCCTACCAAACTAGCCCAAATTCTCAGCTCACAAGACCATCCTATTTGATCACAGATATAAGGCTTGTAGACCGGCTCACCTTCAGCCTAGCAGTGTTGGCCTGGCCAGCGGCCCGCCTACAAACAGCGTCACCAACATCATCGGTTGGTTAATTGACTAGAAAATAAAAAATATATAATAAAATAAAAATTTTAAAAATCATTAAAATTTTTAGAAAATTATATAAATGACCAAATATTAAGAAAAATTTAAATAATTAATTATAAATATAATTAAGCCTAGATGGTAATTTATAATAAAAAATAAGGAATCAACTAGTTTAATAGTGGGAACATATAGAAAATTTTAATTTCATAAATTATGAAAATTATAGAAAAATTAAAATAATATTTTATAGCTAATATATAATTGAAGAATGCATTGTCATTTTTTAATAGTGTAAATTAATTTATATTATCAAAAAAATTATGAAAAATATGTGTAAGCCTAACAAAATTATAAGAAAATATAGAAGACAATAAATAAAACTATATATGAAGAATGCGGTAGATTAATGAGTATATCATGATGAAAATATAGGAAAAAACAGTTGAAGTCATTTGAATTTGGACAAAGTGTTTTAAGGCTCACCCGAGGTACGTAAATTTGCCCAAAATGATTTAAAATGCGTTAGTTAAATGATAAGAATAAGTTGTATCTATGTGTTTTGATTTGTGTTTTTAATTCAGTTCAAACTTGATTTATTCAAAGTTGAGCAAGATACTTCGAGAAATTAATATTACGAAATGACGATCTGTTATGGCATATTATTCACAACACATAAGCATAGTATATTCTTGTGTAATTGGGCTTATTTTACAACGATGTGGTTTTTCAGTTAGCATATTGATAGCTAGAAATAATGTAATAGTGCTTGTATAGCAACTGCAAGGCTGTATTAGAAAATAAATTATCTCATGAATATAACTCGACTGCATATAAGCATAGCGATTGACAATGCCCATGTTTAAACAACGTTAAAAGATAATTAGAAATGACAAATTCATGCATGAGCATAAATATACTTGAATTCTCTATAGTTGAAACTTGATATGAGATGTGGATAACGTACTTATTCTCAAGATCAAATATGTTAAAAATGAATTGCAAAATAAAATTAATTACTTACCGAGCTTTTAATTCACAATATTTTATTTTTGAAGATGCGGCATAATCTTAACTTAAGTATGAAGATACCCTTTAGACGGGACAAAGGAGAATCTAACAACTCAAAAGACAAAGAAAATTTTGCAAAATAAAATTAATTACTTACCGAGCTTTTAATTCACAATATTTTATTTTTGAAGATGGGGCATAATCTTAACTTAAGTATGAAGATACCCTTTTGATGGGACAAAGGAGAATCTAACAACTCAAAAGACAAAGCAAATTAGAATTTTATATAAATTTTCTGTCGTTACGGAAGAAGTGTAATAATTTATTTGATATACAAACTTAGATATGAGACTTGATATATATATGCACTTATAACTTCTAATATAGTCTCAATTTCTTGGCATCTATTACAAGCTTCAAGACACATGTTATTAATAGCTATCGAGTGAATTTTTTTATGTTGCTCCCAACTAAGGGGTAACCCAATCCGGTGCCATAGCATGGTAGCCTCCCAGCGAAGGGGCGCCACAATGATTGTTTAGTAATAATGTTGATTTTATGCTTATAGTTCATGGATATAACGAGTGGAAGCATCTGATATGTGTATGTTATGTAATACTTTAATGTAGATGGTTCGATTATGGTGCATTGAGCTTTATGAGATATGAATAGGAGCATACAAGATATGAGTTGTGTTATATATTTATATGGTTAGTTGGTTGGATTTATTGGTTCATGATTTTTCTTGTTTAGGTATTATACATAAGCTGGTATGTATAGGAGTTAGAGTAAGTGATTGAAGTGTTTCGTGGTCATGTAAGTTGCACATGAGGGAAGGAATGAGTAAAAAATCATTCAAATGAGCATAAAAATAAGTTTGAAGTAGCATGGCCCATGTGGTTAACCACACGGCTCATGTTCTAAGCAAAGAACATATTATTTTGGAGAAAGAATTATGCGAGCTTTTATGATTACCAGATAACCCATGTTGTTGTCGCAAGTTATTTTAAATAAGGGTTGTGAGCCAAAATGTTCCATTTCTTTTCTTCTTTTCTTCCTTTGTCTACCTGGCTAACAAACCTATCTTAAACTTTCATAAAGGCACTCCAAATCACTCTCAAGATTATCAATCCACACCAAGTAGCTAGAGACTTAAATATTTATGTTTAAGGTTTGTAGATTTTGGAAGAAATTCTAACCTATGTAAGTGGATGTTTTCTTTTATTAAATGAGTGGCTGGGTCTTATTCTAAAGGGGCTATAGAGCTTGTAAGATGGGCACTGGTTTTTCAATTTTGTGATTGGGGCATTTTGGGAGATGGAGTAATTTGGGTATAGTTAGAATTATGATGAATAAGAGATTTTTAATTGATATTTATAAAATGAATGTTAGAAAAATTCTTTGGAAGATTTTGCAATGTGTTTAATTAGTGATTTTAGTTAAAAATTAGTTCAGATAGCTATTTAAAAAGATATTTAATTTCACCCTTTTATTAAGCATCTTACATTAAATCTGATGACAAAAGCATTATTTTGAGAAATTAATTGTCTAAATTAGAGAAAGTAATTTTAAAAACCTACTCCTAAAATTTCAGATTAAACAGACATTTTTATTGAGAGATTCAAATTGTTTTATCTAGAGAAGGTGGACTATCAAAAAAATAAATAAATAAAAGGAAAACTAAAGCTTCTGGACCAGTAGGCTAAGCTCATGCTGCTAAAGCCTAATAACCTAGGAAGCATAGAAGCCAAACTTACTAGTAAAAGCCCACGACCCCAAGCTCTCGTAAACTAAGCCCAGGTTACAATAACCAAGCTAGCCCAGCACTTGGCTCACCAACTTGGTCTATTGGCGACCATTGCCGATGCTAAAAAAATTTGAAATTTTCAAAAAAATAAAAAATTATTAAAAAATATAGAAAAAATATGAAAATTCCCCAAAACTTAAGTCGATATTTAAAAATATAAATGAATTCAAACTCATAGTTTTTCATAAATATAATAAGAAACAAAATTATATAAAAGTTAGATAATATAAGAAAAATAGAAAAAATTATGAAAAGTTTTGGAAGTTTAAAGTAATTATTTAAAGATATAAATGAGTCTAAAATTATGGTTTTTTGTAAAAATAATAATAAATGAAGTTGTTTAAAAGTGGAGTAGTATAAGACTAAATAGGAAAATGTAATTTTGATCAAATAAAACATTATGAAAATTTTAAAGAGATCATAAATAAAATTTTAAATAATATTTATAAAAAATTATATGAAATAATGAACATATTATGATGAAAATGAAAAGAGAAATTTGAAGCTACTTTAAGAAATTGAAAAAAGTAGTTTTAACGTTTATTTCAAGGTAAGCAAATTTTTACCCATAGCATGATTTTGATAATATTATGTTGAATATTATGACTTTCTATGAAATATAATTATTTATTAAGGAGTTGTTTGGTAATGAGCAAAATTCCGTGTTGGTATAAAACTTTTCAAATGGGGGGTCATTTGACAAAGCTTGTTATTTTGTGCTACATTTGAGAGTGTGTTGTTGCCATCCGTACTGGGAAAATAATTTTCTACCAATGTTTCCATGCCCAATAGTGTACTACTGCTATGTTGACTCATCATCAGCGTGGCTTTGGAAAATGCCAACTTGGACAATCCCAGGTCAAACTGCAATTAATGACAAAAGTTTTCACTAGGAAAAAATGTCACGGAGTTATGAGCATTACCAAACAACCCCTAAGTTTTAGAATTTTTCCTATTTGATTTATCCCATCATGAGCATGATTATTTCGAAATATTTTTTAAGCAATAAATTTAAATAATGCATTAGTCTTAATACATGAGCATGGTGTATACTTGCATATTAGGTTTACAGTCAAGCAGCACAGCAGTACCTAGATAGTAACCTCAAGATTCCAAAAGAAAATGAATTGAATATATAGCATGACTATATGCAAGCACAAGTATATGACAATACTCATAGTGTAAATGCATGATTTTGAGTAAACATATGCATGCATAAACATAACATTATTTCACTTTTCATTGATTAGAGTTTATTGTGCACAAAAGACAATATATATGTTATTTATTTTTTCACAAAAATGGAAATGATTGCAAAGTGAATTTACAAAAAACAAGGACAAGGATATAATACTAACTCACATAGTTTTTTTTTCGGTGAAAAAACAAAGATACAATGCTAGACTAAAGTCCCCATCAACATGGAAAAAAGGTAAAACTAGCATAAAAAGGACAAAGAAGTTTAGATTGCACTTTATAATATCTATTTATATTAATGATGGACACCAAATATATATAATAACTCCATGAGAAGTAGACTTGAGATGTACTAGTTAAATTATTACAGTTTTGCATCTAACTGGGTGTTTGGTAAGCTAAAAAACTTCCATGACATTTTTTGGGCCAGCATTAACTACTTGTTGACCAAGATACTGCTTGTATCAACTCCTACGTGGTGGGCACATTAAAAACCTGTGCAACAATTAGCATACTTTTGCTAGTGTTGGTCCCGAGTTAACGGCAAAACCCAAGAGGGGAGGGGTGAATTGAGTTCTTAAAAAATTCTTTGGTAAGTTAAAAATCTTAACCCCTTGAAAGATTAATCCCCTTTTTAAAAGTAATAAGAGAGAAATAAGGTAAAGCAACAAAAGAAAGCAGAAGACAAGATTTATAGTGGTTCGGGCAATCCTTCCCTACTCCACTTTTCCAAGCTCACACTCCGTTGTGACTTGGGTTCCACTATGTATTCCTCGAATACACATAGAGTCTCCGCTCTCTTCTAGATTCCAGCTCTAGGGGGCATATACAACTTAGAGTCTATGCTCTCTTCTAGATTCCAGTTCTAGGGGACATATACAACACACAGCACAAGTAGGTGATGAATTCCACTCCAATCACACACTACTTTGCATATATTTGATCTTAGCTACCCAAGCTAAATCAAGTTCAATATAACAAGAATTAGAAATAAAAAAAACTACACTTTACAGAAATGTGTAGGCAAGTTTAGTTCGAGGAAGAATTTGTAGAAGCAACTTGGTTGAGTATCGATGAAGCAACTTGCAACTTGAAGCTCTTTCTTCTTTTGAATGAATATAAACCACTCAAATTTGGAGAAAAGGAAATAGGAACTCTATCTTGCACTTCTTTTCTCACTTTAGACCTTGTAGTGTATATAGTAGTGTATTATTGTCTCTTGTTATATGTTTTCACGCTCACTTGAGTGTATATTTATAGAGTGAGGAAGATTTGAACGTTATAGAGGTGGTTGGAGCGTAATAAATGATTCCCAGCGTTCAAAAATTCGAACGTTATTTTCCAAGTCGAAGATGGAGTCGACTTGGCCTGCGACTTGGCTTCCCAAGTTGCACCTGGAGTCGACTTCGTCTGCGACTTCAGTTCTTCAGGTTCCAAGTCTGAGTCTTGGGTCGACTTGGCTTCAGA
>JAXCLR010000063.1:29502691-29540151 GCA_035584095.1 Annona squamosa | reverse complement strand
AGATATATAACTCCCCCAAAGAAATTTGGAGACACAGCTCCACCAAAGAATTAAGAAAACATAGCTTCCACCAAGCCAAAGGGAGACCACAACTCTCACAACATTTTCGGGCCGAAATTCCAACGTGGAATTCGAACCCCTGACCACAGCTCCGCAAATGCTCTATTACCGCTGTTGACAACTCAGTTGGTGGTACTCCGAACTAACAAGACTACTCATCTTTAATTATGTGGGTTACAGTTTATTTATTTTTTAATTAATGGACTGAGTTTTCAATGTCGGGTGGGTCATTGAAATTTTATTTATTTTTGTTTATGGTTTTTCTCGTGTGTAATCAGTTGCAACTTTCATCTTCCTAGATTTTTCACCTTTTTAATTTTTTTATCGGATCGAATCACTGTGTCGTATTTAAAATTATTTATTGAATTTAAATATAGGATATTAAATTGTTCGAACGTTTGTTAATCTACGAAATTACTATAGTAGAAGTACGAGTTGAAGAAAACTTGTGCACTGCATTTGCTGTGAGTTATCCATGAGTTTAATTAAAATGAATTTTCGTGTCCAATGAATAATTTATGAAGAAGAACGTGATATATGGCTTGGTGGTAAATAAAATTATATACAACCTGAAGACTGCATATTGCAACCCAGTACATGGGCGCTTTTGTATTATGTATTTATTTTTCTCATTTGCCTAGCTGGACTGAGTTTTCTAAATGCAATGTGTTCTTGGCGCGTGCTTAATTTCCGATTAATGGCGCAGACTCGCAGTGGGTCAAATCGTATTTTCCTTTTGAGATTTGGATTAATTGGACCACTTCTTGGCTTTTAGCGTATGATTAACGGCTACACATCTTAAAATTTATTACTTTATCGAGTTTTTATTAATTGGGCGAATTCATTTAAAATAAATGAATCTAATTCCCTATTACATGTTTTCGGTTTTCAAAAGTGAGGTTGGGTAGGCTTGTAATTTCTTCTTGGTGGCATGACTTGTCTTGCGTCTTGCCAATCCGCCACACTATTAACTATTCACGATAAACCGTTGCTGTCTCAAATCTCAATGTAAAAATTATAATGGCAAATTCTCACTCAAATGACATGAACATCACGTGGGTCAAGTGAAAATAAAATTAAATTAAATATGACAGTTCGAATGTAAAATAAAAATAAAAAGTAATATAGTTGAATAAAGGTAGTTTTATGTAACTCTTTTAATTTTTTTTATGAGTATTTACTATTATCTCAATTGAAAATTTTCAATTAAGCTCTAAAATATTTGCATATATTATTGACAATATTCTAACACGCTTCTAACAATATTTTTAATTTATCAATATAGTTTGTACTCCTAATGAACAATGGAAACTGCTTCCATTGTGATTTTTTGCTACTGTTAAGCTTAGAAGTATGGTTGCTAAGCATGTGGGGCAAGACTAATACCATTGCGCCGAAGGCATACAACTCATTTTATTTTTTCAATAAGTTAATAATTGATGTAAAATTTAATTTATTTATCATGTTTAACATTATTTATTTAGCTAAATAACTATATCTCATTCAAATAAACTATGCGTGATTATTTTATAGAGTCAGCTATTGATGTAGTATTAATATCTTAGATGTTTAAATTTTTATTTTAAAATTAATATTTAACACTAACAAATTATCATGTTGATTTCACATATGTGCAAATAGAATCTATGTATAGTAATACTGTACACATAAAATGGTTTCCATAGTAGTATTGGTGTTGCTAAATGCACTTGAGAAAAACGAAATTTTCATTAATCACAGGTATATTAAAAATGAAAAATGTTTCGTAAAAATATAGCTTGATAGTTACTATATTGGCTTTTGGTACTCTCCATTTCTCCTCTCCATGCATTATAGTTATCTCCTAACACACATTTATGCAATTCATTAAATACTCCCACAATATCAACTACAAATAACACAATAACTTATCACATAGAGTGTACTCTAACAATAACTCATGCTAGCTTGCTGCTAACTAATTATGAGTTTGATTATTTCCCTATTCATCTAAAAGACGTGAAAGTTTTTATATTTTCTCCCATTAGCAGGGGTATTTGTAGTCTTTTTTCCATGTGAGTTGCTATTAGCATTTTTCCCTCGACTGTACGGAGGTTATAAATGTACTTGAATGTAATATAAATTATCAAAATATATATAAACAACAATAAATAACAAACATAGTGTCTCGTGAATGCAACTACACAAACTTTCATCATTATTTAGCTCGCTCAAAGAGTAAAAAAGAACAACACAAGCTAGCATTTGAAATTGCGACTTTGATTAGTAATTATTATGCATGGTTTATCTATCGTGGTGTCGATTACACATGCATGGGCATTGATCTTTTTAAACCAGTCAAAAATATTTTTTTATATTTTGTATAAATATATTAATTAATTATATTTAATCTATAGACCAAGCCTACCATTTTTTGACGTGTATATATTTATTTGGATTTATAAATACTTGGTTGTTTAAGCTAGACACCTATGTATTCATAAATCTAAAATAAATATATACATATATCAAAAAATGATAAATTTTGGTTTATAAATTAATCATAATTATATTAAAATGTTTGCAAAAATAAAAAAAATAAAAAAATATATTTTTGGAATTTGGACCGGCCTGAAAAGGTCGATATTGCTGGTTTTAATGGTCGCTCACGGATATTTTATTTGATAAGTAATACACAGTGTTTATTATTATGAAAATGCAAATTTTGGCACGGTTAACTATTGATTTTATTAATGTGTGAATCTCCCCCGTGAAGTTTGTTTGTGTGCAAAAGAAGAAACACTCACTCCTATCAACTTCAACCGGATTTTGTGACCACTTGGACATGATTAGGGGTCATAAGATGGCATTGAGCTCATTACTGCCATCTAACCGTTGTTTATACTTTATAGTACTTCGTAGGGGTGGCTTTGTAAGCAAAGCTCATGGTCTGGGATGTTTCTGCAAAAATGTAAATTGCAAAATGGACTGATAAACAAGAGCAAATAACTCTCTAATTAATGATCGAGCAGTTACTTTCATAAAAAAAAAGAAAAAGAAAAAGGGGTCGAGCAGTTGGCGGGATCATGAAATAACTTTCGAACGAGACATTCAACGGACGCGAGCTTTCAATCCCATCAGGTGAAAAGATCGCGTTTCCGGTTCCACATGAGCGTGTTGTTTCACGGGGCATGGCCCACCCCAAAAAGCCGCGTTTTATTCGTTTCTCACGTGAAGACAAAGGTAATCTGCTACGCACGGGTTTGTGGGTGCCGTTTGCTCTCCAAGGTCACAAATCCACGAACGTGGAAACAACTACAAGAAGGCACTTTATTTCCGTCGCCAATTAGGCAATTACCACCACTGCTACTGTTACTGCTATTGTTAGTATTATATACATATTTTTAGTAGCCAGAGCAGTGCTCAATGGCAATGCATTGGAGTCAACCAGACTCGATTCTGGATGCAGGGACAAGAATTCCTAGTGAGTCACCGAAGTACCCTAAAGCGGGTGCTCATTAATATTATATTTTTGTTTGTATTATCGTTGGATACGCAACCACATGGCGTGAAAACATAAGCTATCAAATCAAAGGGTATATCAAGGCGGCACACAATTACAACTGTGGCATCCAGATGTTACAATGAATCACATCCATACCTTCATGTTACATATATAAAAAAAATTTAGACCTTCACCATAGAGAGAAATTATAAACTCGCACGACAAGGAGAAAATTATAATGCTCCTATTAAAAACGACTAAACTATGACAATAGAAAATGTGAAATCTGCAACTAACATGAATTGAACAGCTGGCAAGTGGGAGAAATGCGGCTGCTGTTGCCACTGGGCACCATCCCACGCTTTTGGTAGATAAGTGGAAAAAAAAATTTTTTTAAAAAGAAATAGAAAAAAAGGGAGGCCTAATTGAACATGAGATGACGATTGAAAATAAAACAATATGTTTATCTCGTGGTCCACACAAATATCAATTCTAGGACAAATTTACAATAGAATGATTGTTATGGTAACAGAGGCGATAGCATGACAGCATGGCTGGTTTTGATATACTAACAAAATAAATCAACAGATTCTTCATGTAATCAGCCAGAAGATGTATCTATTTACGGAAACTACTTGTCTTCGCTTCACTTGCAGGTTGCAGGCAACCCGGATAAATGCTGACCGGCAGCATCTTTTACTTCGGGGCAAAAAAGAGAGAGAGAAAGCAAAGGATGGATGCCTTCCGCGCTGTTCAAGATGCCGCGAGATTAGCACTGATAACGAGCCCAAATAACGATTGTCCGGACACAAAAGGAAGTAAATTCAGGAAATGAAGGTTTCGTTTTTGTTTTTCCCCATTTACAGGAGACGAAGAATTTAATTGACTGCGCGGTATACTTGTTACTTTCGTTTTCTTAAGAAATTAGCGTGTCTGGCGAAAGTGGAAAGGAAAAAAAAGTAACTTTAACTTTAATTATCATATTTTATAATCGTTACTTCGCATGTCTTTAAAGAACTACTCGGTATACATATTAATTTTATTTTTTACTTTTAATTGTTATCTTTATCATATTATACTACTCTATTTACTTGACAATAAATCACCAAAACTTAACCCTCCCTAAAAGTTCAATTCATGGATTAAACAGCGTCTCCATCGGAATCTTGTTTTCGGAGCACGTAAAAGTGAAAATTTCTTTCCTGCAACTTTCTTTCTCGTCTTACCTGAAAATGGTAACGTGGGAGCATGGAAGCTAGTGACGACGCGTGGAAAGTACCATGTTGCGGATACATGACCCGGCAATTTTTTTAAAAATGGCCTTGTTAAGATAAATAATAATAATAATAATAAGAGATGATGATTTGCACGCACGCCAATATCATCGTTAGATTTTATAAATATACTATTTTTAAATTTGTATATATATATTTAAAGCATCTAATTTTCTATTACATTTAAGTTTCAAGACATTTTTACAATTTTTTAGAAAAATATTAAGTTATTGTTTATTTTTCGAGAAGGCGCGTTGCTCATATATGCATGGGGAGACACATCCTACTGAGAAACGACGTCCTGAATATTTAAGTTCATATTTATACACTAATAAAAAACATCATTATCAACATAACGTCCAGCTAAAAATATACCCTTAACACAATGTCCAGCTAAAAATATACCCTTGTAGTTTTGAAAATGATGAATTTTTTTTCTTAATTTGTAACAATTTTGAATCGTTTTATTTTTTTATTAGTATTTATATATCATGATAACTGATGCAGCTATCAATCATATTTATAATCATCACATTATGAAGGACTTTTTTTTTTATAAATACTTCTGTGCTACGAGAAATCTATAAAATATTACATACTACAGAAAAATTTGTAAAATATTCCACATCATCAAAGAAAATCGAACAAATGAGGATACATTAGGATATATTGCCTCTTAAACATTAGGAGAATCCTTTCTAAGCATTTCTTTGATATTAAATTCTATCATAAAATTCTAAAAAAAACTAAGATGCTGAAATTGACCCATCACTTAAAAACATTTAAATTGATAATCATAAATTTTATGCATATATTATATTTTATTGAAAATTTATTAAAAATAAATAATTCAAGATATTATATTCACTAAAATAATAAATAAGGAAGAAGTTCATTAAATATGTGTTTAAAAAATTTTCGTCCCTTGATATATTTTTGAAATGGTATAAATTGAATTTAAATAAATTTAATTAATTAATTTATGGTATTTGAAAACAAGAAAAAAATTTCAATTAAAGAAATTAGTAGATCAACGCCGTGGAATAGTTCCTTCAAACCTTGCAAGGGGGAAATTGAACAGGGCCCAAAAGTGAAGATATATTTGTAATTCTGAAAAAATAGTTGGTGTTTCTTTGCAAACCACTCTGGCAACAACGAGTTCTGATAATTTTTTTTTTCTTTTAAAAAAGGATCTGTGAACCATATGCACTGAAGTTTCAGGCCAATGACTCGTCGCACTCGGTGATCTCTGCCCCTTAATTATGACACAGTATTCGTCATTGTTTTTAATTAATTCTCAAATTTTATAAAAAAAATATAGGGTACTTGTTTCAAAAAAAGAAATATATCGTCCAATCGCATTCCGCTCTAAGTGTCTAACACGTGTGGCGGGCAAACGTCATTTAATCTGCCATTTTCTTTCCTGAAACAAAGCGCGAAAACCCTTCGACCCTCTGCAGCGAAAGACAGAAATCGAAATCCGTCGCGGTGGAATCTCAACCACTCTTAAGATTCTCCCGGACCGAGTAAATCTTGTAGCCGGAAGAAGGGACACGGAATCCATCGCATTCTCTCTGTCAGAAATCATGGCCGCCGACGGAGGCTGTGCAGACCACCTCCAAAGCTCGAGGTTCCTGGCCACCTGGCTTCTTGGAGGGCTGGTGCTTGGCGCCTCCATCTACGGATTATGCGCCGGCTTGCCTCAGCCTTTGGATGGGATCTTCAGGAGGAGGAAGAAGAAGCCGGTGCGTGTATATATGGACGGCTGCTTCGACATGATGCATTACGGCCACTGCAATGCCCTCCGCCAGGCACGCGCTCTCGGGGATCAGCTTGTCGTCGGCGTTGTCAGCGACGCTGAGATCACCGCTAACAAGGGCCCGCCAGTCACTCCCCTTCGCGAGAGGTATGCGTTCTATTTATCTGTATTTCAATCTTGTGTTCTTTCTTTACAATTTTGCTCGTTGAATTGATTTTTTAAACTTTTATTTCTAAACTAAAATATTGTCTTTTTTCTTTGTGATTCGAGGGCTGTTTTACATAATTCTAGCTTCTTATCTGTTGAGATGAATAATGCATTGATCATATTCGGTGGTTCGATCGTTTGTTTTTTGTTAGCCAACGATAGCGAATAAGATAATTTAACGGTGAAAGTCATCTTGGCTTTTCACATCAATCGTGTCGCCAAAAATGGAGGTTGTTCGTCGCGCACGTTGTGTTTGGTCTTGAAGCTTCCCGCTAGCATTCCAAAGAAATAACTTTGCCGGGCATAAATTTACGGATGATCAGGATTTTCATTTCATTTTTTTCTGTATTTTATAATCCTTTCAAAAGGTTCAGATAACGAATTTCTAAGTCTTCTTAATATTTAAGTTGTTTCAGGATGACAACAATGATGATGAAACTTGATTTGCTGCATTTATTATTATTATCAGTTCTTTTCAATGCTGTTATTTGACAAGTGGGTTGGTCACTAACACACTCACCGAGTCCTGACATTCCGAGCGATGATTGTTTAGTATGGATGGCTTTATTCAGAAATATGAAGCCAGACTATACATAGCTCAATAAGTCTAGGAGCTGTTTGTTTACGTGCAATCGAAACTTTACACTGCTCAAGGGATTGAAAAACGAAAAAAAAAAATAAAAAATTACACAGCACGACCGATGCTTACCTTTTATCTAAGCAACACAAATGCTTTTTAGAAAATTGAATTTTTTCCCCCCACAGTCGGGCTTATTTTTCATCATTAACCTTATTTTTTTCTTAGTTTAATCTATCTTTTCTGCGGTCAACTATATATTGTTTTGATAGTTTGCACTATTCAATTCTTATTCCATTCCTCTTGCATGTTGTTATGAAGTTATCCGATTGACATTTGACAGTGCTTGACTTTGTTGCTTGAGACTTAACTAGTTCATTATCTACATCTAAGGACAATGCCAACACTTAAATTATAACCACGAGTTTTCAGATTTATCAAATTCTTTCACATGAATTGATGCAGAAAGCTATCTTCATTACCTTGGAAGGAGCTTAAATAAGATAGCCGTGTTTTAGGGGGAAAATAGACCAGATTCACCCATCAATTGTTGCATTGCATTGATTAGATATGGATCTCAACTTTCAGTTTCATTTGAATTTTGGGTGATTATGTTATCCATGAAATTTCTGTAGTCAAAGTTTTATGATTATCTTTTTCTACTTGAAAATGGTAAGGACTAGTCTTAGTTTTGTTTTCACCTTCTAGTCAAATTTCCATGTAGGATGATCATGGTGGGAGCTGTTAAGTGGGTGGATGAGGTCATCCCTGATGCTCCTTACGCAATCACTAAAGAGTTCATGAACAAGTTATTTAATGAATACAACATTGATTATATCATACATGGAGATGACCCTTGCCTTCTTCCTGATGGATCTGATGCTTATGCCCTTGCCAAGAAGGCTGGTCGCTTCAAGCAAATCAAGCGAACGGAAGGAGTATCAAGCACTGACATTGTTGGTACCTGTTCTATCCCATTTCACTCAGTATTTGATTAAGAAACTATTTCCTTTTGTAATTTGGCTCAGTATTTAGTTTATAAATACAATGAATGCTTTTTTTTTTTTTTTTCCAATGAGCAACAAATGCTATTTTCGATGGTGTGTCAATAAAGTGTTTTAGGAACAAGATATAGAAAAAGGCCAGCATATTTGAGCTTGGTCCATTCAGTCTTATTTTTTGTCTTCTCTATGAACCTAAAATTTTTAAGTTCATAGTTTCTTCTCCTCCCCCATGTTTAGTTGAATATTCCAAAGAGTTTGAAGAACTATGCGGACATTCTAAAACTTCATTGCTTTCCCACCTGCTGGACATTTGCACAGAAGAATGCTCTCCTTCAGCCAGTTTTGCGCTCGATTTTTTTTTTTTTTTTTTAAATTATTCATGCTTTCCCTGGAAAGCATGATATGTTTTCAAAATGTTAGTGATTTTATTGTTGGTTTCTTTTTGAATAATATGTAGTGGTTTACTATGTGACTGTAGCAGAAGAGAGTTTGTTTTTAGGAACACTGAATTTAATTAGGTGGTCTGCCATTGTGCTGTGGTGGGCCTCCTACAGTATTACCACCGGGTGGTTACTATTTCTCAGATTTGGCCTTCTAAAGTGGTAACGGTCTGTAACTTAATCCTGTCTGCCTTTAATTCTGACTAATTGCTAAGTGCTAACAGGAAAATGGCCATGCGATCATGATTTTGATTCAATTCTTTACTAAATGACATATGCTCTTCCTACAAGTTCTCTGTTGCAAAGTGTACATTTTATGCCTCACCCATCACCTAATCAAAATTTGTTGACATGCATCTTAATAAAATGCTTATGCACTTCTGCTAGGCAACAAAATAACATTTTAAGGCAACAGGTCGTATGCTTCTCTGTGTGAGAGAGAGATCAATTGGTGATAGTAACAGCCATTCTTCACTGCAAAGGCAATTTAGCCATGGCCACCATCAAAAATTTGAAGAAGGTGGTTCCGGAAGTGGGACTCGAATATCTCATTTTCTCCCCACATCTAGGCGGATTGTGCAATTTTCAAATGGCAAGGTACTTCATCCTAACCTCCAAGTGATATCTAATGCTTTGATGTTAAAATGAAGTAATTGATTTCCCTTTTTAATCTTATCAAACTTCCAAGCCATGTCATATTCTGTGATGACGAAATAAAGTAATTGATTTCCCTATTTAACTTATCAAATTGATCATCTAGCTTTTCTACTATTTTGGAATTCAGTCTGGAGTCTGGACAGAAGTGATAAGATAAAATCTATTAGAGGAATAAATAATTTAATTATACTCTCTTCATAGATTGGCAGGATGATTCTATTTCAGTGTTTAAGTGCACAAGCCTTTGTTGTTAGCACTTAGCAGACTCAGCACTTGAATTCCTCATCTTCATCACTAATGTCACCTTTCCCCTGCTAACTGGTGTTGGCAATATGAAACCTTTTTATGCAATTCTAGTCCATTATGGACCATGTTCTGGGGCTTGATCCTCAATGGTTTTGCTTGTAACTCTGCTGATCCTCAGGAGGATTTCGCAAGAAAATCGGGAAAGAAAGAACATAGTTGATGGTTATGCACGCACACAGAATCACTGATTAGATTCTTGGCCAAGTGACAACAAGAACACTTAAAATGCCCATTCTGTGGCTCTGATGATAAAGAGTCTGGTCTTCTTTCCTCTTCTTCTTGATGTGAGGCAATGATTTACTCATTTAAAGAATTTTAATGAGGTGGTAAACTATTTTAAGATTGTAATTGCAGGGTCCAGGACCTGATGCTCGTATAGTTTATATGGATGGTGCATTTGATCTCTTTCATGCTGGACACGTTGAGGTATGCTTTGTTCAAGCGAATTTTTTATGGTCTTTGCGGAACTTAAATCTCTGGTTACTCTTATTGGCATACGTCCTCTAAAACTGAAGTACATAAAAGAGATTTGTTACACTAAGAGAGTATTTAGCTGCTTTGCCTGTATTGTTGATGGAATAGAATTTGAGCAGCCTAGAAATACTGCGAATGAAGAAATTTGTTTCAAAGAGAATATTCTTGAAGGGGATGAGAAGATGTAGTAGGACTTTAATTAAGATTCCTATACACAAAATCCCCGACTTTAACACATGAGAATTAAGTATATGATTATGAAAAATATATAAAAATATGCAAAAAACAAATGTGAGATTTTAATGATTTCAGGATTTTATCACAGCCGTTTGAGAGGAGATAAGGGAAGAAATGGTCAAAGGGGAAATTCAGGTGGTAATCCGCAGAAAGTGATATTCTTTAATGGTACCAATAAACTGGAGATGAGATCGATAATATCTCTGATACCATTCAGATTCTCTGACGTTATTGGTAAATTGGAGACAATATCAGTAATATCTGTGATGGTATTTGTAATCTCTCCTATATTATCAATTATATTTCCAATATTGTCAATAAAAATCTGAAATAGAAGCTCGGCTTCGTATAGCATAATTTATAGGCCGCCTGCCAAGCAGAAACAAGGGTAAGCCGAACAAATGAGCTTGAAAATCCTTCTATGGTGGGGGTAGATTAGTTGGTTTAGATCAGTGGCAGAGCCTTGTAGATTTTTATAAAATTAAAAAAATTCCTTTTTAGGAAATTTAAAAATGTACTTTCTTTTTACATAGTTGCCCCCACCCTTAATGGTAAATTATGGGGGCCAAAGTGTCCTGGCTCTGCTATTGATTTAGATTACTTTACTCTCTATACAGGAGGCAGGTGGAAGAAAGTTTCTGTGGGTAATACTATGCTAGTTGAACAGTTGGGTCCAAAATCTAAATCTAAACAGTTATGCTTAGAGTCCTATGTGGCATAATTTGGCATTTTCTGTTCTCATTCTGTAACCTGCAAATTCAATATGGAAAAAGTAATATCTTTATTTAGATTGATTGTTCCGCTTGTTCTTATTTTTCTATCAGAACTGCTATTTCAATTGTAAAGAATGGAAACACATTTCCATTTCAGAATGCTGAAGTGCCTGCATGCAGATTGGTTTCAAGGATTCTAGTTAAAACTTTAAGCGAATGACTTTTTTTGTTTTTGTTTTGGGTAACAATTTTAACAACATAATGAGGCCAAATTGCATAATTGGATAATGTTTTAACTGATTATGGAAATTATACAGAACTGTGACTGACTCCTATTTTCCTTGTCCAAATTCCATTAGATGTTTAAAATTGAAATCCATTAGATTTGAGAGATGTAAAAGATCTATAATGTCAGAATATCGAGCAATATATCTTTTTTTCATGTGCTCTTAACAATTGAAACTTTTATCTGGAAATTTCTTTACTTGGCAGTGATGATTGTCTTACTATATTGTTTCCTTATTGTGATGACCTGCTTTTGAATCGCTGTATCATGAAATCTGTTCTTATTTTACCTTTATTGCTCATAAGGTGTGGCTGCTCTAGATATGCTTTTCCATCGGATAACTCTTTATGACCATCTAAACTTTTTCATTTTCTTTTGAGCTTCTTATTTCACCGCTAATTTTATTAGTTTGAATTTCTTACCGTTGTTACCTTATCTTTGAAAACTTTTCATTGATGATGACCCATTTACAAATAGATACTAAGACTTGCTCGAGAGCTTGGAGATTTTCTTCTTGTTGGGATTCACACCGATCAAACAGTCAGGTGGGATAATTTTTTTCTCTGTATTAAGGTTTGCTTTTTATTACATTAGATCTTGACAAACTCTTGCTTTTGAAGCCCTATCGTGGCAAGTAAAACTTGCTTGCAAAATTTGTCTGGCTCTCCTACAGAGTGAACTCCTTATGGCCTTTATATTTTTTGCTTGTTAATGCAGGAATGCACATGCATTCACTCTCTTTGTGGCTGTCTCTCCTCCTACCTCCTGTAGAATGCTATTTTTGTCATCTCCATCCTTTCTTGTTAATTTTAGGTTCATTTGTTCATGCTGATGGGGACATGCTGCTGTATTTTTTGATTAATACGAACATCACTGAATATTTTTAACCCCAGGTGCCTGATGCAAATCTGTGGATTAAACTGACCGTAGAATGCCAAGTTGGTAGTCCAACATTTGTATGTTGATGAAACCTTGGGTTTTAGCACGAAAATATGGGTCTGTTTGAGTAAGAGGTGTGACCATTTACGAAACCAGCCAAGAGAATTGCTTGATAAGGCTTCATGGGAGTCAAGAGGAGTGTTTTTTTTTTTTTTTCGTTTTTGTAAATCAATGTGGATCAAGTTATTTGAGAGCAATTTCTGAAATATTATGATTTTAGTTTTTGAAAATTCTGATGGAGAATCTCTAGGCCAAATAGCGTTAACATCCACTGGTAACAGCCGTTTAGGGTACAAAATGTTGTTTTGAGAATTTCTTATGGCAGAACTCCCAATCAGGGACAGCCTTTCCGAGACAGTGAGACGAAATTTCAAGAAAACTTTAGCATGACAGCTTTGTTGGAACAAGCTGACTCTGTTCGGGAGAGGGAATTTAATGTCAGCCAGCTAATTCTGGGTGCCAATAAGTAGTTGTTGAAGTTTGATGACCCCCCTTTTCTTATGTAAGTTCTGTATATGGAGGACATGGAGAGGTGCAAAAATGATGACTCCCGCCCCGCACTGACCGATGTTTCTTATAAGGCGATACAGTCACCTGCACAATAGCCGGGTTAGGATGAACATTCTGTTTGAAGCTTTGCAGCTTTTCCTATAAACTGAGTTAATTACTTGCAAGGATATTGATATAGGAAAGTTAAGAGAAATTTGAATCTGAAACAATGTTATATTTTAGAATGGCATGCATAAAACTGATGATCAACCAAATGGATAAAGTTGCATTTGGATGCACCATTGCTTTCGATTAATCATCAATAAATCAATATGAAAATTTCTGAGTTCAATAATGTCTAGGAGTTATTCAAAAAATATATAATTGATATAGGGTTAGGAGGTCAGAATAAAATTCCTCGAAGAAATCATACCAGAGGTTAATGAAAGAGGGTACACAGCTCTGTCAGCTGGTTTAGAAAGGTATCTAGAAATTTTGCTAGTGGGATTTGGGCTTTTGGGTCTTAAGATTAAGCAAATAACCCTTTTGCTTGAAAATTCACTGCTATATTTGGGCTTAACCTCCCTTAGTGATGAGCTTTTTAAGTCGAGCTTTTTAAGTCTAGAGTGGCTCATTTACATCAAGCGACGTCTTGTTGGTTCTTTTATTGCATCTCTAATATAATGTCAAGCTAGGTCTGGTAAACCTATCTAATAATTAATATATTCCATTAATACCTAGTAAAGTTTAGTGTTTTGAATTTTTTTTGGATGCTAGCTTTAGCATTTTCTACTTTGCACGGTCCATTACTAAGCATTCATTTTTAATTAGATACTAATAATTCATCTTTAGCATTTTTTTTCGTTGTACGAAAAGTTACTTAAATCTATTGTTCGCTATGCTCTTGCAGTTCTAACAGAGGTGTGCATCGCCCAATTATGAATCTTCATGAGAGAAGCTTGAGCGTCTTGGCTTGTCGCTATGTTGATGAGGTCATAATTGGTGCTCCTTGGGAAATTTCAAAGGATATGGTCAGTTTACATTCTTTTCTTCTTTTTGCTGAAACACATTTTTGAATGTCCTGCTCTTATTTTCTACTATTTATATTCCTTTTCTTGCTTTTCTCACCACTGGTATTTATTTAGCTAAAAGATCAAGGCTGTGTGGGTGTTCAGACTGCGACATGTGTCCCTCGCATAGTCCATACAGTAAACTTCAAAGATGACCTCATGACTTCTTCCCTGGAACCTTCATATAACTGAATCGTATTTCAGCACCTTCCAGTCAGTTGACAAATGATTAAATCTCATTCATTGAACTCTGGGCCATTATTCAACAAGTTGAAGGATTAATCCTCAGGTTGCTGGATTCTTGATGTTGTACTGATAGTGGATCATGTGTCTCACTTGGTTTTTCTGTAGATTCAGAGCACATAATGAACTCTACTGTCATATAGTATAGAGGTTTAAAAGAAGATGATGAGGCAAATATCTAATTTAGCTAATAGATATTCATATTGCACACTTGAAAGAGTTGGGATACAAGCCTGTGTTGAAGTTTTTATCATGCAATTGCTGTATAAGTGCCTGATGATTTGGTGGTGGAGACCATAGCATGGGAAACTCCCAAGTAGGTACCTAAGCATTCAAAACATTCTACTTCTCTGCAATGCTTGTGCTTGGAGTACACTTAAAATCTCCTAGATTTCAATTTTATATGTAGTCCATGATTGAAATATTCCCCTAAAATATGCTGTTGGCAAGTACTTCATGAGATCTGAAGCATGTTCTTTTCAAGGCTTGCCATCCTCATTTTAACCTGCTAGTTGAATTACTTTTGTCTGGTCAAACAGAAATACAAGTAAGCCTACCCATTATTATTTTGTCATACTAAATTGGAATTCTTCTTCCTCATTAGCTTTTGTGTTTAGACTGCTTTTCATGAGGGTCTTGTGACCTTCATAACAAGATAGGCATTAGCTTTGAAATTTTGTTTGTACAGTTCTGTTCTTATCAATCTGCTAATCTGTGTTCACACCATGTGACTGCAAAAAAAAAATAAAATAAAATAAAAAATGGAGAAAATTTATTTTTCTTGTCGTCCTCTGCCAAAAATATTCTCTAACCTATGCAATGTTATCAAGGAGCTAGGAAACTATTTAATACCTCCATCTCATCCTAAAATGGTTTCACGATCAAAAGATTCTGGTTATCACTGTGCTTTTTTGCTATATTTTTCATGCTTAACAAATTAAAGGAAGGACATTTGTGTAGTTTCCAAGTATAATACTTTTCATGCTTAAAAACCTAAAGGAAGGACATTTGTTTAGTGAGCTACCTTCTTTAAAAATTTTCTTTTTAATAAAAATTAAGCTATTTAATATGAAAACTGTAATGAAAATGCCTATATGGTTGTTGGCTACTAAATCAGTAACAATTTATTTATTTATATTCTTGTTGTCGCCGATGTTACATATTGTGATGTTTCTTGGTTCTTCACATATTTATATTGCTTCTCAAATTTTGAACTATATACTAGGCAGAGTCGGGCCATAGAAAATATTTCTAAAACCAGATACGAATAACATAATGTGTTGGGTGGATTTGTTTTTGTCACCATCATCATTTGAAGCCATTACATCCCATTTGTAGCATTCTAAAAAGCATCGCCCACAAATAACCAGCACAGATCTTTGTTAGCATTGAAATTTTTTTAATGTACTTTGATAGTTATTTATTTATTTATTTTTTGCTTGTTTTTGGTTTTTTATAAGAGAAAAAATGAGACAGACTTCTCTGGGGAGAAAAAATGAGACAGACTTCTCTGGGTAGAAAATGATATTATATTACAATCGACAAGAAAAGTTAACCTTTGGGACCGTAGGGTTTGCATATGGATATATGTGTCAAATTTGACAGACTTCTGCTATGACATTTGCTTTGATGTGATTTCGCATTCTCCTGCATGTTTTTGGATGTTATAATGGAGTGAGATGTGTTGGCATCCCATTCAGTAATGATATTTCTGATAATCTCAGATCACAACCTTTAACATCTCATTGGTTGTCCATGGAACCGTGGCAGAGAATAATGATTATCGGAAGGTAAAGTCATATCACAATCTCTGTATTTCAGCTTTATCTTGCAATAGGAAGTTTAAAATTTTCTTACAAAGATACCAACTTCTGTCTATTGCCTCTATTGAGTTGCATGTTTCAGGCAAAAGGCAATCCTTATTCAGTGCCAATTGAAATGGGCATCTGTCGACAACTTGAAAGTCCGTTGGACATCACAACAAGCACAATAATCAAAAGGATTGTAGCGAACCATGAAGCATATCTGGTTTGCTCCATTACTTTTCTCCTCATGTATCCTTTTATGAGCTAAGATTCTGATTCATATGTCGTTTCATCTTTTCTGTCATTTTCAAACTGCCATTCTTTGCAAGTCTATGCACTATTGAACTTGCATAAGAGTGATTTGACTGAGGTAAGATGCACGGTAAAATGACAATCGATACAAAACGGTGAAATACGAACAACTCTGTTTAACTTTGTAGGAGGCATCGATCTCATTCCAGACAGAATTTCCACAACTTGTGGGATGCTTGTTTAACGACACTACAATGTCAGTATTTCCTAATGATCGCAATGCTTAGCAGTTTCTGTTGCAATATCTTCATAGAGATTTTCCATTAATGGTTTGATTATAACATCAAAAATATGTAATTGGATTGGAAGTTCCAGGCTAATTGTATTTAGCTATTTTTTTTTTAACTCAAAAAAAGGAACTGGAATCACTTTAGGAAGGATGAGATGGAAGTGTTCATCTACACGTTCTGTTTCTTGCTATCCATATCTTTAAATAACCCGTTCCATTGTTGTTGCAGAAACGGAACGAGAAGAAAGCAGAGAGTGAGAGGAAGTACTATGAGGGGAAAACATTCGTAGCCGGCGACTGATCTTTGGTGGAACTCAGACAACATATCTTTGGCCAGGGCTTTTTTATTCCTCTCTGCAGAGATGGTCTTTAACGCTAAACTACATGGTGGAACCGAGCTTGTTCTCCTTCTTGGGCTCTCAATCAAGCTCTGAGTCAATTTCTTAACCAGACATCCTGTGATATGGGTATTAGAAGCTACTGAATGTTCTTCTTCTCTAGGGAAAAAGCTATAGGCACAGCTAATTCTTTCTGCTATTTCACCTGGTTGTGTACGGGTAATTCACGACTTTTTCCAAGAGCCATAATATTAAATGCACCGTACCTTGATTTTGACCTCAGTTTTGGAGATCAGCCGTTGAGTAGCAGCTGGATGAGGTACTCTTGATAGTTTGATAGGAACTCGCTTTATGTCAAATTACTTTTGGGGATCATTTGAGAGTGCTCGGTCCATTGGAATTTTCGTTTTGTTTTGTTTTGTTTTGTTTTGTTTTTGTATTTGTATTTGTATTTGTTTTTTCCCTCCTTGGTAGCTCATTCCGGTGTTTCTTGGATGCCCAAAGGTCATGTCTGTCTGTCATTTCATGATAAACAACTGTGAAGAAATGCGGTTTTGGTGCTTCATATAATGTTTAGCCATTTGCTGCTTTTGGGTAGTGTCGAAATTTCCTGATTATCAACATTAGAAGCATTCGAAATCCGTGGAAGCTAAAACTTGATTGCAAACTAGCCCTAGCATAACACTAACGTGGAGAAATGTGTGCAAAGGAAAAGCTACTGGGTAGAATATAAGGGGTCAACCTATAGAGTTCTGAGAGAGACAGTTGCGATCTCACTGCCAACAAAAATTTTGCATTGTATATAGTAGAAGGCCGAACGGGCCTTAGACCAGCAAGCTTCCAGTCACGGAGAAAAGAACAAAAACCATGCAGTTCAGAAATTCCAAGAGCATCTATTTTCCGGACAAAAGAACTTGGGATGTTACACCAGAAATCATCACTTAAAGTCTAGCAAAATGCATCTGGGACGACATCCTCTCTAATTTTGGCTCAAAATCCTCCTATAAATCTGTGTCGTACAAAAATGGCGTATTATGTCCTGCATAGCCTCGAGGTCGCAAAAGTAGCCCCATAAAAAGAAAAAAATAATATATAGCAAAATAGCAGCTTTCACACGGACAGTTCTTTTACAAAACCTTCTTCTCCCTGTGACGATAATAGATGATGTGCAATGTCAATAATTTCAATGCCTCCTTTGTTTGGCTCGTTTCCACGTCTGCCGTCCTTTGTTTCTCCACTTTGCAGGCCCTACAGAATTCTGATTCTTGTCCTCAATCTCTCTGACTTTGCGTTTCCTGAGCATTCAATAGTTGTAATTCCATCAAAAAAAAGAAGAAGAAGCTGGAATTCCATTACCAACGCTAACCTAAATAGATAGATAAATATACTCATTGGTCTACATCTTTATCATGCATTCTTTAGTGATCATTCAAGCATGGATGTGCCATCTCAGACCATGGATATCCCAATTGTTGATCTGCAACCACTGAATCCTCACGGGCTAAGAAACAAAGTGGCACACAGCACTCGCTGCTTGTATGGGGCAAACAGGAAGTGGTGGCAAAAACCCAACCATCAAGGTCCTCATGGGAACCAATGTACTGGTTTTTGGCATCCTGACAGTTGAAATTGAAGCCAGGTACACCCCAGCAGCTCTTCTGATAAATATGCAGCCTACACATGGGCTACTTCACTCATCCGCAAAACTTGGAGAGAGAAATGTTAGAGAAGGAATCAAAAGAGCACCCTGCACAACATGGATATGTTCCCCATTGATGAGTGGCCCAGACTGATTCAGGATGCATTTACTATGGGGTGTGGGCTGCCTGCAAAATATTTGCAAGATAATGTTTGGGATATGCCCAAATGCCATGGCTTGCATAAAAGACAGATAAATGTAGCACCTGTAGTTTTGAAGTGAACGATCAGACAGCAATTCTTCAGCAAGTGTTGCCTTTCTTTCCTTCTTAGTAAGCCTGCCTGAGAAGAAGTCGGATGGAGATTCAATCACCGTGCCAACCTAAATGAAGAACATCAGACTGTTACATCTGCCTGTTATAAAACATTAACAAGGGTCTAGCTTCTAAATAAAGCAATTTCATATAAACCCATTCAGTTTTTCCACCTTGATGATTGATAGAAAATACACTCCATCCATTATATTTAATATTATTTGTTTAGCTAGGAAACCAAATTTCGCCCTAATCAAAGATGTGAATGGCGACATTTGCATTAAAAAAAAATGTATATATTCATATGCAAATTATGAAAAATGCTAAGATCAATTCAAATATATAATAGAATGTAATGATGTTTTTAAGCATTATTTATCCACAATAATGATATTTTAGATGGTTTAATATTGAAAATACAACATTGAAATTAATTTTAGCATTAAATAATTGTACTATGTTGATTTTCTAAATTTGTAGACAAGGCCCATGCAATGATACTATACAAATGATAGGGTTTTTACAACAATATAAAGGATGCTAAATACAATGAATGAAGTGGATTTCCCCTCAATCATCAAGATCGGTTACATAGAAGCGGGGTTTCATAGAAGCAGAAATCTGCCAAGAATATTCACATCTGCAGATAAGACTACTTTCCATCACTGTAGTACAAAACTATAACTGTTCACCTGGAAATACTTGGGAAGAGCCTTAGAATCGCCCTTCTTGTAGTGCCTCTTGGGATCAATAACACTTCTCAACTGCAGTAAAGTTCACATGCCATTCATAAGCCACAATAAGAAAGAGATAGCAAGAGAATGCAGTTCTGTGAATCAGTGATTCCCTGTTAGTAATCTTGTACCTTGGTGGCTTTGAGTTTTTATAATTTACATTATCACCTCAAATCATCATCCACTGGTTTTCCTCGTTCATCATAAATACATATTCATGTCTTCTCCAAGATATTAACTGAATTTAGTGACCCTTTTCCAAACCATTACTCCTACCTATAATGAATCCTCAAATGAATAATCACTTATGCCAACTGCCATCTTCTTAATCTGAGAAACAGATCCTCATAATTTCCTAATAGAAATCAATGAACTCCCAATCCCCCAATACTGAATTAACCAAGATAAAAACAGGCCATCTTTTGAGTAGAAACTCCAAAGTTAAGCATCTGAAAACTTTAGATTCTCAACAAAAAAGGCTATATGCGTAGCAGAATCATGGCCAGAAAAACAATAGCATCCTTCACTGAATCATGTAGAAAACAAATATTCACCTTAGCTCAGTAGCATGTATGATAATTCTGTGCAATGTTAGGGCATGCATGTCCTTCATTAATTAAAACGTACAGCTTTTCATCATCTGTCCTTGCAATTATCATATTCCTGTTCCTTCAATTTGGGGTTGTCCTTATTGCACTCGTTATCACTGCTTAAGGAAAATTCAGCTTGCTGAACCCGTGGATCATACCGGATCACACTAATGCAAGAACTGAAATCTCTTCTTTTACCTTTTTTAGGGTGAATATAATTATTGGCACTTCAAGTTGAATATACAATGCAATCAAGGCATTTCTAATGGCACATGTTCAGAAATCATTTGAAATGGTTACCATGGATCACATTTTGGATGAACATAGTAAAAAGACCAGAAGAACTTATTTTCTGAATAAAATTTACACATGATGGGTGGAACATAATACAAATGTATGAACTGGATATCGCACATTTCTGCCACCTGCTAAACCATGTCCATGCACACAAGATAATTGGATTCGGATGCACATTTCTCCAAAAAGGAAATAGATCAGTTCAACCAAACATCTAAGCATCTCAGAACATAATCACAAAGGAGACTACAAGAAAAGACACCTTTAATATTTGGAGATCTTTCTTCAGCTCAGGAGTGATGGTTTGAGCTGGCATGTCATACCTGCAGAAAAGATAACTCTTTATGAGCCCAACCATTGAATGAACTGCTAGAACAAAATATGAAATCTGCTTACCAACTTTCGCCTGTGGTATCCTTTTTTTGTTTCTTTAACAGCTTGTTCACCTTTCTAGGATCTGTTGGTGGAATGAACAATCCATCCACAAGCTCATTCTCACTTTTCCAGATTGAATCTTGTGGCATCCATTTTGGTTTCTCAGAGCTGCTTTTCAGACTATTGGAAGTTAGACACACTTTTGGTGCCCATGACAGGCCAATTGCTGGTTTGTTGTCAGACATCTTGGAATGAAACTTCAGTTCAACCTACATAAAAGATCTAAAGGTAACGATTAACTAAAAAGAATTTTAAGAGAGCAATATAAAATCCAATCACAAAACAACATGAGTGAATTATATACCATAAAATGAAACAGAGAAGAACAATGAAACAATCAATCTCAGATGACATTCTGACAGTAACGACCAACGGATAAAAAATAAATCCCACAAACAGAGACACAGAAGAAAGGGAAGAAATCCAACAGCAGAATAAATAATTATAAAACAACAATGTCGTAACCTGTAATGGAATACACAGATTTAAAGAATCTTATTGGAACGGAGAGTCTGACTGATGCCAAGGCTGGTGTATGCATCTTTTCTTAACGAAAATTTGAGGGCAATCTATCAATTCAGTCTGTTAATAGGTCCTTCAATTTTGCAAATTACGGACCAGAAGTTTCATTCATTAGGAGAAGATCAGGGTTCTTTGTTCTCCTGTTACTAGATGGAGTTTTCTAAGACCACTGTAACCAAAAAAGACCATCTGATCAATCAACTTCCTTACCGAAATTACATTTATGCTACATTCATGACTTCATAACTAAAATGGGACGAAAACTATAAATGTCATGCACCTGCCGTTCAAACTGATGGTGAAAGTGCAGCTCGCTGTGGACTGTGGAGGGATTTGAAGGAAGCCCTCCGATGACGTCACACAACTGCTGGAGACAGAAGGATGATGGATGACCGCTGCTGCCGACAAAGTTCACTGTGGACTGTCAAGGGAAGAAGATGACGACGACACTTGAGTTCACTGCAAGTGCCGGATGGGAGAACACCAATGTCGTTGATTCGGACGACAACTGGGCAGGCAACTAAAAGAGCTAGGGTTGGGCAAACGACTAAAAGAGCCACGGATTCTCCCTGCAAGAGTTGAGAGCAATGTTGTTAGAACCGAACTGGTTAACAATCCGGTCAAGGGACTGGTTTTAGTCCAACCGGTTCAACTGTTTTTAAAAATCGAAATAAACCGGAGTATCAGTAATTTATATAAGATATCTCATGGATTCATAAGATAAAAGCGTAAAAATTCATATACAAAAAGCGATGCAATAATTGGGATTTTGGTTATAATTTTAGAAGTTAGATAATGGTGTACTTACCTTCATATTCTTGATTATATCTTTACCAATATTGAATCCTGTTGTTGTTTTAATTTAATCTTCGAAATTTTAAATACTTACAAAACAAAAATAAAAAATAAAATAGAATAATCCTAGTTATGTAATTAAATAAAAAAAATTTAAGCCACAATTCATATCATTAAAAAAAGCACAGTTAACAGTGAATTAATTAGATGACATTTTTCAAACCTACAAAAATTGATTTACATAATCGCATGAACATAGCATGAACAACAGTGCTGACAAGTGGCAATTTTTAATTTCATACAGATTAATCAACTGTAATTACAAATTACAATCAGACAAAACTAATACATAGGGCCATATGCAGCTGCGGCAGCAATCACGGTCATAGAAATGGTCGTATGCAGCAACAAGCCAGCAACTAGCAACCGTGGCCGACAACCATTACAGGCACTACATGTGCTAGTGCTGAAGAAAATTTCGCAGCTAATGTACACCATCAAGGGACCATATGTGCCACAAAAATCGAACGTATCTGATATACAAGGGATAGAACAACAGACTTTGCTAAGATTAAGAGGGGAAAATGATGAATGGAAGCAGAGATCAGAAGGATACCGTCGATTGGCGTTGCCGGCTTTGCTGCGTGACGACTGATGCGTGCGTGCTAGCTGGTTCTGTTGTGTGCTGCAGCGCTGCCTGCTACAGCCAGGAAGGAAGAAGAGGACCTCGAGGGCTGAAAGAAAGGAAGAAGAACACGTCGTTTGGGGGCTGCCGAAGAAGATGTTGTTTGGGGTTGCCGGCTAGAGAGGAGAGGAGAACGATTGGGGGCTGACGACGGCCGAAACTGGAGGAAGGATGGCAGTCGGTCGACGAAAGCTCAAAATCGGCAAACGTGGGTTTTTCAATCCACAAGGCGCAGCTTCGGTTCGTCGGTCGACGGGGATGAGGGTCAGGTGAGGGACGATGGTTACGGTTGCAACGCACGCTCTCGTCCACTGGCTCTATTTATAAAATATTAACCCTAGTACTATTGCTAAAACCTAAATCTTAATTCTATTTTTCAAAATCGAATTTGGGTTGAGTTTCGATTGAAATTTAGATTTACAAATTTACATTTTATTTAAGAGTGATAGGTTTAAAATTTTATATGAATATTACAAATAACAAATCATATAGGTATACATAACAATATACAGTCAAATAACATATTTTTTAAAAATATAATAATATAGAAAAGAAGAGTGATCTTGTTAGTGAATGCTAAGCAAATATTCCGCTTAGCCCATATCAAAAAACCTCATTTTCAAGAACTTTTTTTCTTTTCATATACTTGTTTATCTAAGTGTATTTAACATATAAACTAAATTTTACTATTTTTGAATATGTGTATATATTTTTTTGAGATTTTTAGACATTTGTATATATATATATATTTAAAATAACTTTATCTTTAAAAATTTTAAAAAATATATACATATATCCAAAAATTGTAAAACTTGTTTTATACATTAAATACAAATAAATAAATAAGTGTATGAAGAAAAAATAAAAAATTACTGTAAATGAGTTTTTTGAAGTGAATTAAGTAAGACATTTGCTTAGCCCGAGTTAATAAGATAATTGATCTATAAAGAATATATTTAGAAAAAATTTAACATAAAAAAGATAAATGAAGAAGATTATAAAAATAAAAGATAAATATAAATGAAAATAATATACTTTATTTATAATATAATTATAATATGTCAAACATGAAATATAAATAACATAAAATACAAAAAATATAAAGAAATATTGTTTAGATATTATATATAAAATATATTTATAATACATATAAAATAGAAATTAGTCTCGGGTTTGAGTGAATCTTATCACATTTACAAATCGGGTTCACCGAGTTCTAACTGTGGAATAACGAGTTTTAGCACCGTTAAAAATCGGGTTAAGTGGGCTAGGTTCGGGCTCAATTAGGCCAAGTTGCACCCCTACTAGCCAGCATTAATAAAACTGTTGAATAAAAATTTTCTGATATAAATTTTTTTTTATAGGTAGTATAATTTTTTTAAAAATTAGTATGAAATGATACAGTATGATAAGAACTAATAATAAGAAGTAAAATGAATAAAGTTAGAATAAATAGATTAATTATATAAGTAGTTGTGTACAATTGATTGAAAAGTAAGATAATTGTATAAAAAATATAAAAAATTAAAAATAAAATAATTATGAAAAAGGAAAAGTTTTAAATGTGACTTATAAAGTTTTATTGTAGCTAAACATGCTACAAAGGGCACATCGCATGTAATTTAGTTGGGATTAACATTCATACAAATAAAAAAATAAACTATTTTGATCAATGCCAACAATTTTAAAGATGCTTCATCCATATAAATATTTATTGAGGGTAAATTTTAAATAAATTATGGTAATATTTGGCAAACCTTAAAACTTTTCCTTTTCTACAACTATTTTTTAAATTATTTATTCATATTTTCCTATACAACTATCTTATTTTTAGATTATTTTTATAGAATTGCCTATAAAACTAATCTTTCAGTTTTAACATTATTTTTTTTTTACTTCTCATTGTCATATCATTTTCTGTTAATTTAAAAAATTAATATAATAAAGATATCATTTTCTGTTAATTCAAAAAAATTTTATACTAAAGACTTTTTATAAAAATTTTTATCATTTCTCAAACACACCCACTAGTCTTAACAATTTCTTTTTTTATTCGCGACCCATTTAATTTTAAAATATGATTGCAGCTATAATCATTAGTATAAACGACATTATTTGAAAAAGAGTTAACATATATGAAATTTTTTTAAAAATTATTGGCACAGATAAAAGTAATTTCGTTGTTTCGAGGATTGAATGCTAATGCCCATGAGTTATAATACACAGACGTGACTGTGTATGAATATGATCCATGACAATCCGCCAGAGTATTAAACCCGCACACCTCTCTGGTTTTTAATTCGCGCGGCTGCTGCAACGCCCCCTTCCTAACTCTCTTGTTTGCTCCGGCGATGTAAACACCGAAGTTCGAAGAGCTTCACCCTCGAATCCTCCGCCCTTCTTCCTCTTACTCCTTATATATCTACTCATTCATTTCTCATTTCCATCTCTTCGCTTCAGCTCTTCCCAACGCAGAAATCCATGGCCTCTTCCATCCTTTCCAAGATCTCCAATCCTTCTACTCTTTCTTTCTCTTCCTCTCTCGCTGCTCCCATCCCATGGCATACCCGCCACTCCGCCCGCCTTCCCCGCCGCCAATCCCTCGCCGTGAGCGCCAAGATCCGCGAGATATTCATGCCCGCCCTTAGCTCAACCATGACCGAGGGCAAGATCGTCTCCTGGATCAAGGCCGAGGGCGATGTGCTCTCCAAGGGCGACAGCGTTGTCGTTGTCGAGTCCGATAAGGCCGACATGGACGTCGAGACATTCTACGACGGCATTCTCGCCGCAATTGTCGTCCCAGAGGGCGAGACAGCCCCCGTCGGCGCTCCTATCGGCCTGCTTGCCGAGTCGAAGGAGGAGGTTGCTGAGGCCAAAGCCAAGGCTGCTGCTGCTTCTTCGTCGAAAGACCCGGCGGCGTCTGCTTCCCCGCCCCCTCCTCCGGCAGCTCCGGCTACTGCAGCTCCGCATCCAGCTGCCGCCCCTGCGGCTGCTCCCCTCGCACCCGAGGGGCCGAGAAAGACTGTCGCGACTCCTTATGCGAAGAAGCTTGCGAAGCAGCATAAAGTGGATATTGGATCTGTAGTCGGGACGGGGCCGTATGGGCGGATTACTGCTGCCGATGTCGAGGTTGCTGCTGGAATTATGCCCACTGCTATCAGTAACAATGCAGCTACTGTAACGCATGCTCCTGCTGCTGTCGCCGCACCTTCAGCTCCTAAAGCGGCCCCTGCTGCTCCTGCGCCTCTGCCTCACATTCCCGGTTCAACTGTTGTCCCTTTTACAACTATGCAGGCTGCAGTGTCCAAAAACATGATGGAAAGCCTGTCCGTCCCAACATTCCGTGTTGGATATCCAATCACGACCGACGCTCTAGATAAGCTCTATGAGAGGGTATACATCTATTCTTTTCTTCTTTTGGCTATTTCAGTACTTTTAGAAATTCAATGCTTGCACTGGGAAGTCCGGTTTTGTATGCCATTTTATTAACCTTTTTAACTGGCATGATTGACTATGTGTCTCTGTTCGCCCTTACAGTAAAGTTGATAATCTATTCAGTAGATGGTCCAGTGATGGACGGGGAAGGTATAAAATTTTCCAGTAATTCAAACAGTAGAGATGTTCCTGCCTGGTGGAGTTTAATTTTTTGATGGATTGTCAGATGTTCTTGGTAATTGGATTATCTTTGTAAAATCACGACTAATTGGTCTCGATGGATGCAATTTCTGAAGTTCACATGATACCATGCAGTGATATTTAAATCTCAAATAATAGAAAATCTTAGTAAAATAGAAATATAGAGAAACAGATAAATCTGATGCAATGGAGAAGTTTGGACTGGCTTCAGCAATAACAACTAAATGGTGTGTACGAAAAATTTCTCGGATATAGAATGTAGCTGCCTTTAAACAATACCACAAGGAAGTGTGTTATTGTAAGTAATAAGTGTAAATATCATAGACGTTTATGATTGCTAACACATACTGGTGTAGGTATTGGATTTCAAAAGGATTTAAGTTAGGGTGAAAGTCTGTCTTTGTCATAGGAAAAATAAGGGCATCTATTATGGAAGCATTTGGGAAGTAGGTAAAAAATTTGATGGAAAATCTTTTGAAATAGACAGGGTGATGATTAGGAGTAAAGGGAATAAACTTGAAATAGATAGAGTAGTTGTGTAAAAAGATATAAACAGATGATTAGAAAGTAGGGTAGTATGGAAATGTAAGTGGAAAAGTAGGAGATGTTTTTTTTTTTTTTTTTTTTTTTTCCGGATTGCCAAATGTTGCATGCATCTGCAGATTGGGATTTTCTCAGGGAAAAAACAAAAACTTGCATACTTTCAAAAGTATATTTAATCATTAAAGCTGACAGATGAGCGAAAGGATTTTGAATGTAACTATGATTGCCATCAATTTTGTGTTGAACATGATGATTCGGAAGAAAATTTTATATGTTAACCTGGGATGTTAAAATTTTTCTATATGGAAAAGTGTGGATGATAGTGTGATTGTAAATCCTAAATTCATTTTTCTGGCACTGGGCAGCATACTAGTTTCCCAAAAGAAGTTGGTCCTTTCCATAAATCATAATCTAATGAGTTGAACTTATCTGGTGGCCAAGCTGCCACTGGCTGCTGGAATGCATTGGAGTAAGTTGTGGGCAGCCTGCCTCTGGTTTGTTGCATTGGCTAGGTTCTGATAGGGATTGATGCAATGCAACTTGGGCAATAATGCGTTGGAACCTGAACTACTGAATGCATTTTGTTTTCAAATAGAAAAAGTTGTTCTAAAAGGGTGGATAACTGAATAATTTCAATCATGCCACTTTCAAATTGGACTATGAAATGCTCACGCAGAGTAGTAACTGCTTTATGAGAAAAACAGCTTGATTGACTTGTGATTATCTGTTGATCAAAGGTTAACAGAATGTTCCCAGCGCAGTATGACTCTTCTTTGAATGAAATTGTATTGTTTCTCATATTTTATTAATTTTTCATCCTGCGTTACACCTTCAGGTAAAACCAAAGGGAGTTACAATGACCATTCTGTTAGCAAAGGCTTTAGCTATGGCATTGGCACAGTACCCCGTTGTGAATGCCACCTGCAAGGATGGGAAGAGTTTTACATACAATGCCAATGTGAACATTGCAGTAGCAGTGGCTATTGATGGTGGCTTGATAACCCCTGTTCTTCAGGATGCCGATAAGGTATTCAGTTGGTCAACCATTGATTAAAAAATTCGAGAACGGTGCATTTCTAGAAGGCTTTGCCCACACCTGTGCTTGTCTGATGATATCTTTGTCCATGTGTGTGTAGTTGGATATATACTTGCTCTGTCAAAAATGGAAAGAGCTAGTAAACAAAGCTCGAGCAAAACAACTTCAGCCTCATGAGTATAATTCAGGTTTGGCTTCACTCATGATGTATTTTCCTTACTCATCTTTCATTTTCTGATCCTACGGAATAATGATATGGTATGAAGCCATGCTCGCTGTATCATGGTCGTGGAATTGAATGAGTCAATGTTAATGTCTAGAGCTGATGTGTCATGCATTATGCATAGATGTATCACATTTTTTATGACATTCCAGTATTTCTTCTGAATTCTAATGCTAGAATTTGCACAGAGCCATGTGCTTCCTTTTGTCTGCTGGTAATGTTATGCTATGTCAAGAACTGATTCACATTTCTTGTGCAGGGACGTTTACATTGTCCAATCTGGGAATGTTTGGGGTTGACAGATTTGATGCTATCCTTCCACCTGGCCAAGTAAGCATTGTAGCAATTATTTTAGGACTTCCTGAAAGCTTTATAACATACTAACCTGTTGGTGAATTATGTGAAGGGGGCCATTATGGCTGTAGGGGCGTCAAAGCCTACTGTTGTAGCAGATGCGGATGGATTCTTCAGTGTGAAGAGTAAGATGCAGGTAAGTTATGGAAATCCTGTTAACATGGCTTCCTTTAGTGACTCTGTTTCACCCTTTTTCTAATATAAGAGATGTGTATCATTTAATAAATTGTGAAAAGCTTGATAAGCACTTGCTGCCAAATTGATAGATATCCACTGCCAAATAGTGGAATCCTCTTTTATATGATTACGCTTTCAGCAGCTATCTACAGGCCTTAGCTTGGATGCGTTTACATTGCAGGATTGATTCTTAGGCCACATTATTACAATTTTTGGTCCTCATGAATTTGTTCGATTGGATTCTGGAAGCTTTTTGTGTTGTATGCTAGAGGATTAACTGATTTCTTTGGGAAACAAGACGAGATTGACAAATGTCTAGGTCACTGGATGCTGTTGTTGTTTGTTTCATATCCAGCTGATCATTCATGGTAGCAGCAACTATAGGGTGACTTGTGTTGGGTCAACTGAAAACCTGACCATCCAAACCCAAATTTCTCTCTCTAGAAATTGAGTGGGTTTGGGTTGGCTACTACCTAACTAACTTGACCCACCATTTTTAATAAATAGAAAAGACAAGTTATGTTCAATCCTTAATCCAAGTCCTGTTATTAGGTTTAACTACCTAGGCTCACTCTCATCCTTTGCTTCGACGCAAATGCTACCTTACTCTTTAACAAGTAAAATGTATCAGAAAACTTTTTTTTTTTTTATAAAGCATATTCATTTCAAGTAATGGATTTATTAATTTGGTCAACTGTGCAAGTATGAGGGTTCTCAAATCAAATTGTCAACTTGACTTGAATTAGATCCTATTTTATGGCTAGGTTTAACTCAACCAAGTCTGGTCTACAAAGAGGGTTTGGTTGAAACTTTTATTATCGGTAGAATTGAAAATCATAGGTTTGTTTGGGAAGTAATAAAACTATTGATGAAAAATTTTTAATGTAAAAGTTTTTGAAATGTGAGAAAATAATGTGATACGATAGAGGTAATAATGAGTTATAAAGAAAATAAATCTAGGATATATAGGTTTAGATGTATGAGTAGTGTGGAAATGATTGAAAAGTAAAGTAGTTATATAGAAAAAAGTGAATAAATAATTAAAAAATAGAGTAATTATGGAGAGTGAAATGTTTTAGATTGAAAAATTTTAATTTGAAAATTTGTGTTTTAACAAACTCCCCAAATGAAAAAAATAGTAAGCATTTTGGGTGAAAAAGAAACCCATGATAGTAAAATATAGATGTAATGAAGGAAAGTTAGTAAGATTGTTGCGATAAGGAAGATAATTACATGTTGTATTAATCAATTAAGAGAGAGAGAGAGAGAGTCACATTTTCTATACATATATTTTTCCTCCATAGCAAAGATTTGTAATTCTTGTAGCTATATTTGTATTGGATTAATTGGAATCAGCCTTTCATTTATGGATTTGTGGATTTGAGGTTCTGTTGCTGTGTATTGGATAAATTGTCAGCAGTCTTTCATCTTGTAGCTATTTATTAATGACGTTCATTTGCTTACAATTTTGATCATTTTAATCTATGTGAGTGCGTATTGTAGCTATATACTTATTGAATTAATTGGAGGCAGTTTTTCATTTACGGATCTAAGGTTCTGTTGTTCAAATGTGTGTAACTAGTGTCGATGCTGGAAATTGCTAAATTTGTGCTTTCTTTACAAAAACCTGAATAGAATATTAATCTATTTATGCATGTATTCAAAATGAGTTCATAGACTTGGCCGTTTTGTTTAGGTTCCCCAACAATGCCAAGTTTCATGATCTATCCTCTTCTGCTCCTTTTCAGGTGAATGTGACAGCTGATCATAGAATCATCTACGGTGCTGATTTGGCAGCTTTCCTTCAGACCTTTGCAAAGATTGTTGAGAACCCTGACAGCCTGACGTTGTAGAATATACATAGATACGGTATTTGTGACCTTGTGGCTATTATTTTGTTGTTGCTGGTCTAATTGGTAGAGTTGCTCACGTTCGAGAATTTTCGGCTGGAGAACTTGAGTTGCAATTGAGTCAGAAATCATGTCTAATGTCCAACTTTTATAAAGCCCCAAAAGGTTCAGATGTTTCTTGCACACAGCTTCATTCAAAGCAAATCCTTTATTTATGATCAGAATGTCAATTACAACATAGCAATCTGGCTAATTTGCAACAACCAAAAATATTACCTTTTTTCATTTCCGTTTGTGAGAGAATGTTACAAAACATGTCCTGACATTAATTTCTTGGCCTTCACAAGCAATTCTGTAATAATAGGGGCAGATGATTTCTGTATTTTAAGCTTTTGTAGTTTCTTTTGATACAGTGATCATGTGGCAGCTATTGTGGCTGGTCGAGCTCAATATGATATGCGTTTTGTAATAGCTCAAGAAACAGATATTGCTATAGTAAAAAATACAAATTAGGGTTTCTCGTAGAGATTTAAATGTCACTTCTTTTTTTTTTTTGAGAATGTCACTTCTCCTTTTATTAAATGGATTTCGTAGCTGATTCTGCAGTCCAGTGACCCTCTGATCCTTACTTGAGCAGCGCCTTCATGTTGCTTTTGTATAATTTCAAGAGCTTTTCTCAAATATATCCATTACGTTTGACCTAATATCAAATATACTTATGACGTTTTTAAAATTTCAAATATATTTATTACATTTGTAGTTAATCTCAAAAACGACTATTCTACAAAGAAATGAAGGTTAAATTTTCATAAATGTCCAAAATAAGTAATAAAAAGCGAAACGAAATGAGAAAGGAATAAAATTATGGCTCTCTGAATTCCGTGCTCTTGTGTAATTAAAGCAACGATAAATTAGTCGGGTAAATTTGGAAAACAATTTAATTTTAAATTTTAATAAGATCAAATTTTTTTCGAATTATGTCACCTACGTTGAACTATCTAGAAGTGTGCTTCGAGGGGTGGGTACATGAGACATGTCTTAACCTAATTTTAAATCTTAGATCTCCAGCTCATAGACACTTAACCCAATTTCAAATCTTGGATTTTCAGTTTATAAACGCTTTGCAAACACTAATGTTAATCATTTGGTTAGATGACTTAACAAGGTTAACCTGGTCATGCGTCATGATAAGGTGAACTTTTCTAAATTGCAATAAGGTCAACTTCAAAGACTGAATTTAAGTACAAAATGAAGAATCCTTTATCTAGTTATCAAATAGAAGGGGTGCCCAATGTCTGGAATCTCTAGTGAATTTTGATACACTTAGCTTCGTACCTGGGTGTACTTAACTCATATTTTATTTTTTTTTTGAAATTTTTTTATCCGACAGTTAATCTAAGTGTATATAATGTTTGTATTAAGCTTTATAAAATTTAGAAATTTTTAGATTTTTAAATTTTTTTAAAATCAATGGCATTTCATTCATGAATTACAAAAATCACACTATTTTAAAAAGTCTAAAAAGTCAAAAAAATTTCAAAAAGGGTAAAACTTGATACATATATTCAATATACTTAGATTAATAGTTATATGAAAATTTTCACAAAAAATTTTAAAAATAAATTTTTGCATCCAGGTGCACTCTCTCCCATTCGCCCAATATCCAGGGCAATAGTTCGCTGTTGGTTTCTCATTTCTGACGTGGTACTAGTGTCTTGGTTTTAATTTAGGCGAGGAGATTTTATCTTTCATTTTCCAGGGCAATGGTCTTTTGTAAATTCATCATTACGTTTACATCCGAAAAGCAAAAATTAGACAACAATTTATGCTTGTATGATTCAGTCGCAACATAAAAATATATAGATAAAAAAAAAAAAATCAATACAAGGGAGAAAACGCGTTGTCTTGCTCGAAGAATTTGGTGAATTAAAGTAGCCGCTTGGAAGGTTTGGAACATGCCGTAGTTACTAAGCCGTACAACTATAATTGTTAAAATGCCAAATGGGCCGATCTTTGTTGTTTTCCAAAAACTAGCCAAATCTTGTCAGCTGCAAAATGGGATTTCCGTTGACAGCTGGTGCAAGGTTCGAATCGCATGTAGTATTTTGAACTATATTTGAGGTGGGGGCATATAGTCTTCCTTTATACTTTGATGGTAGCTAGTGGTCTCCCCATTTGATTTGTAGAAGTTTGTTGTCGTCTTCTGTTATAAGCTTGTTAAAATTATTTAAAAAATTAAATATAATATAAATTAAGATATGACCTAAAATATTCTCTATTTTTCTAAGCATGGCAGCTGTTTTATCAATTATATTCAATAATCCAGACGCATGCCTCGATTATCGGACTTTTTTGGTATGAATCGATGGAGACGTGTGGTCTAGCGGCAGAGCCTTGAAGTAACACATGATCGTGACCACCAACTACCGAGCCAATGTCAAACCAAAGGCATTATCTGGTGGTCCATTTTGTAAGTTTCATTTTCCTTGTCACCAAACCAAAAGAATACCAATCCGTCTCCTGAAAAATCCTACGACGAACAGGACTCCTATTGATAAGGACGAAAGAAAAAACTGAAGGAAAAAAACATATGAAAAACTTTTTTTTTTTTTTTAATGAGAGAATGATTTGCTGCATCAGTAATAAAGATAAAAAAGAACAGAATACTTATATAATGAAATAATAATTGAAAAATAAATTTGTTAAATAGTTAAGATATCACCCTGAATCAAGACCAGTGAAAATGGTGGCTGAATTTTTTTTTCTTGTCCCTATTAAAAAAATAAAAATAAAAATAAAAATACCCAGAGGACGCGACGATTTTCTTCTGGTATAACTGGATAGATAGTGGAGATTATAGCCATTTTTTAAAGTTAGAATCCGTTGGGCTTTATCCGTAATATAAATCTTGTGTAATTTTTTTTTTAAAAAAAAAAAAAATCTCTTGAGCTAGATTTTCAGCCCCGAAAGGCAGCCAAGCAAACATATAACCCATTGATTTAAAAGTGCTGTGGGATTTGCAGCGTCACACTTTCGTCGGTGCTGTATTTGTCAACCGTAGGCATACAAATCTTTACCCTTTCCTACATCTTAAGTTTTTCCACTACGAAATTAACCCTATGCATGACATGGGATGTGAATGAAATCATGAATATTGAAAAAAAAATTGAAAAAACTTGGAAATGAAAAAATATAAAAAAAAATTTCTATTAGAAAAATAAAATTATATTGAAAATTAAAAATTGTATCAGAAATGAAAAATCTATCTTATTCGCGTCCCATTTAAGTTTATTTCATGCATCGTAACAAGCCCTTTTGTTGTTATCCATGTCACGTGAGATAGCTGTCCTATTACTCAAATAAAAATAACAATCGAAGGTTTAAAGGTGCCCATCCAATGGCTCTTTAAAATTTTTCTTATTTTTTAGCACTAACATGTTGAATCGGCTGTGTATTTCTTAAATATAAATAATGAGTATGTTTGAGAAGTGATAAAAAGTTTTTAAAATGTGAAAAGTGATGTAGTATGATATGAGTAATGATGAGGAGTTGGAATAATAAAGTTAAAATTGATATATTAAATATATGAGAGTCATATAAAAATAATTAAAAAAATATGATAGTTGTATGAAGAGGAATGAGAAATAATTAAAAGAAAAAGGTAGTTATGAAGAGTGAAATGTTTTAAATTGAAATACTTCAATTTGAAATGTTTTGGGTATAAACAAATACCCCATATCAAAAAATGATAAAATTTTATATCCAATTAGATATGTATGCTGGGACTCACAAGTTAGCATTAAAAATAAATAAAAAAAAGTTTAGAACGAATCATGCAAACGTTTACGTCGGATCGATGCCCAATGCTTAATATACACGGAAGAAAACTAATCAATCATTGACGCATAAAGCCAAAATATGAAACAAATATTATCTTAGAGAAAGAAATATCGAGGAAACAACCGTATGTTGATAAAAAATGAAGTAAATATAGTTTTACAATGAGAAGAAAATTGAAATATAAAGGAAACAACTATATTTACTGATAGCAAATAATTGCTTAATGCATTTAATTTCTGAGTACACATGGCACGGAATATTCTATTGTACTTTAATTTTTATATTAGCACTAAAAGTGAAACCTAACCTATCTATTAACCTTATCAAAAACCTATCTATTATCTAATGGGTTCCGCGTCAGATTCACGTTCACGCTTGCACTCCTGCCTCGCAAACAGTAATAAGCTAATGTAAATAGGTTCTATTTTTCCAGTCTCTTATCGGGTCACAATGTATTGCAGTTAAAGACATACATAGCAGAGAATCCTCCATACTTGCCTTTTATTTTTAATTTTAAAATATTTTTTCAAAAATATAACCCATTTATCATATTTATACATATTTATTCATTTATAATTTCAAAAACTATACAGTACAAACTTTTGTATACTATATTTATATTAATTTATAATGGTTATATATTCACTTTCAAAACGTATCATTTTTTTACCAGATTTAGAGTTCCAGTGAAAATTATTTTTGATGGCATAATAAAACAAAGGGTGTGTTTGGGAGTGATAAAATTTTTGGAGAAAAATTTTTTTATATAAAAGTTTTTGAATTTGAAAAAAATAATGTGATATGATATGAATAATGACGAGGATTAAAAAAAATAAATTTAAAATATATATTTGTTTTGAAGGTAGTTATATAAAAATAATTGAAAAATAAGATACCTATATAGAAATATACGAAAAAATTATTAAAAAAGATTAATTATAAAGAATGAAAGTTTTAAATTAGCATTTTTTTTTGTTCTTGCCAAACACACCCAAATGTATTAAATATAACGAGCAGTTTAGATTTCGAAAAACCTATTTCAAAATCTCAACATCATAAGTCGGAAAGCTTTCCTACTTGCATAAATATTCAATCATTTCTAGCAAATTATAATTCCAACAGTTCGCAGCCAGCCAAATCTCACCACTATAGATCCCACGCTTGTTGAATGTCAAGCGAGCCCCGAGGGACCATCTGGGCGGACGGTGGCAACCGTGTGTATTTCCAGCTGTCATGGAGCTCACCAAGGGAAAGCATAAATGAGAGAGCGAAAAAAAAAAAAAAGAAAAGAAAAGAAAAGGAAAAAAAGTAAAAGAAATTGCAGAACATGAGTTATGCCTTCACAAGAAGGTGCCTTTTCCAGCTGCATGTGCAACGAGTTTCGAGCGTCCCAAGCAAGGGTCAATCTCTCAAGTCATGGTCAACAGCATTTGGGTTTTCCAAGCAGACGGCGAAATGCAAAGAAGATTGATGTGAATTAGAAAACGGCAACGTACAATCAAGCAATAACATCAATGGTTTTTTTTTTGGGACAATTGTCAAACACTTGCGACCCAAAACCACGGAAGAAATGGCCTAAAAGAATGGATGCTGAGATCATGACAGCTCTTCTAAATTCATTTGGCATGTAACAGGGGGCATGGAAAAAAAAGCTTTTTGATGTTTCGTTAACGGGGGAAGAAACAATAAAGATAAGTGATCTAACGACCATGAGATTGATTGGGAGTTTTTGCAAAATAAACCTCCTTAAATTTTATGCTGGTACTTTTTGAAAAATAGATCTCGGTGAGTTTCTTATCGTGCAAAATGAACTTATTTTGTGTATTTATGATTTTTCAATTTTATAAGGAAGAGCACCCTCATTAAGCTGTCTTCAGTTGAGTTTTAGTATTTCAGACATTTTTTATGGTAGTATTTCAGAATTTTTAAGGGCGCTCTTCTTGTCCGCAACTTACCAGTATATCAGCTATCGGGTTGGTTTTGCAAAGATCTTAAATTGCATTGCCTACTTTGCAAGACAAAAATTTTTAGTAAATTTCTAAACTACATGATTTTTAAAATTTTTTAAAAATATTTTCCTATATAAATGTTGTACCTTTTCAATTATTTTTACGCAACTTCTTATATAATTAACCTATCTATTTTAACTTTATTATTTTTACTCTTATCATTAACCCTATTACATTATAACATTTTTATTATCTTAAAAACTTTTACGTCAAAACTTTTTATTACTTCTTTTCTTATTTATTATTTTTCAGCTTAATAAGGAAGAACATCCTCATTAAATTGTCTTAAGTTCACTTCTAGTATTCGAGATATTTTTAAGGTGCTCTCCTTGTATGCAACTTATTCCTATATCAAGTATAGCGTTGGTTTTGCAAAGATCTTAAACGTTCCTTATAGGAGTGAAATCGAGGTGAGTTAGGGTTTGCCTAACTTGACTTTACATTTAAAAAAACTCTTTTGACCCTACTTTTTATGTTGGGTGGGATGAGATTAGCCAACTCCCACCTTTCTTTAATAAGTCTAAGAATAAACTTTGGGCTTGTTTAAAATCAGTACCAGGATAAAAAATTGTATTGAAAATGCATATTAGAGTTTAAAAATTTATATACATATCAATATAAACTCATATTTATGATAACTTGAAAAGTTAAATACTTTCATATTTTACTATTTAGCAAGTAAAATACAATTGTCATAACAAAGCATTAGTAAAATTTTTTAATAAATTAGGTTACAACTTAACCTTGATAAATATGTCTATCAACCTTAAAAAAGATATTGATGTAAATTTTAAATTACAATTAAAATAATAATATTCATTCTTCTAACATATAAACAATATACATAATATATTTTATTTTATTAAATAAATCATGTGA
>JAXCLR010000063.1:29491106-29501986 GCA_035584095.1 Annona squamosa | reverse complement strand
ATTCTATCAATCATACTATTTTTTCCACTTTTACCCCTACATTCTAATCATTTTCCCTACTAACTACATACAACAAATCTATTTATTCCAACTATACATCTATCATTTTCTATCAATCACACATTTTTTAAAAAATTCTCTTTTTTATTTTCCACTATTTCTCGTAATCCCATCATTTTACAACTATCCTAACGTTCCCTAAAATTTTCAGAACATTACGTACGACGGTAAAAGGCGTCGGGAAGGCGTGCACGTAGCCTAGTTGTCTTCAAGTTCGTACAAAGAGGAATGCAGAGTTGCAGACGGCCCAAGATGAGGACCTAGAAAACAACGTCAGTGACGTCCTTGTACAATATTCAATATTTCAAGTTCACGTACACGCCAGAAGGCATGCTGCTCGGGAACAGGATTTCACGCATACAAGTGCACTTAGCTGATGTGCATCCGGGTGCAAATATTTATTTTTTTTATATGTATTTGAAAAGTTTTTATATGAATGTTAATTTAAGTGTATTTAATATGTATATTATTTTTTTATTTTTGGAGTAATTTTAAATTATTAAAATGTAATTGATTTTAAAAAATCCCAAATAAATATATAAAAATATCCAAAAATGATAAAAATTTATACATATATTAAATGCAGTTATATTAACAATGTTGTAAAAATAATTTTTAAAATTAATAAAAATAGGTTAAATACACTCACATGCATTGAAGCGAAGTTCACCCGGTTCATGAAATCATATTCCGACTACTGTGACATTATTAGTTAATTGTTGCTTTTTAATTGAAAAAGAGGGTAAGAGTCTTAAATTCTCTTTCCAATAGTAGTTGGTTTCTTAAACTTGTTGTGCCCAACATCTCTCAAATAGAGGTTTTTCTTATTAAATGGAAAATTTTATATATTCTAAAGCATTTTACCGTAATTTCACTTATATCCATGAATTTTCAAGAATACCTCTTGAGCATAGAAATTTCATCATAATTTTATGCACATTCATGCTATTAAAAATCCGTTAAGTGGACCGTTAGTTCTTTGTAAAATGAAAAATATGCCCAAACTTTAACATAATTTAAAGTTGTTTTGCTCAAAATTAAATAGTCTTATTCGAATAATATATTATTTTATTATTATAAAACTACAAAAGTTCATTATAATATGAATTTTTAGCTTTAAAATCATAATTAAAAATACTCATATTCATCATTTCACCAGGATTGATAACTCCCATTCGTGTTCTCTAATGACATATGTGTACGTAGAATTAACATAAAAATTTGTAAGTAGGTATTTTCGAAAATTCATAAATATAAATGAAATTAAGGGTAGAATTTGTGGATATACAAGTAATTGGCCATGATTTCGTATATCCTTACAAAAGGGAGCTAAAGGCACAAGTTACCTCCAATGTGAACATGATAGATGGTGGCTTTTTCGTTTCGAGCGGCTTACTTGCAGGAAACTAAGTGAAGAATTTATTCAACCACTTAATACCTGAAGTACGTGTTGGGACTTTGGAGCTGGGCGCATTCATTAGGGTGTGTAATGCATATATTAGAAAGACGATACAATCAAATTATTAACATTAATTACAGTGCATGTATATGTATATGTTTGTGTGTATATATAGATTTTGTAAATTGATATAATTGTGACTACGCTGTGATTTGGGGGCCAGGGGCACTTGCATATTATAAGATAAACCCTGACGAACCCTATGACGAACCCTACATGAAAGCGACTGCTAGAGTTTAGAACGCAGAGATTTATTTATTTATTTTTTTTTTAAAAAAAAAAAACCTTAAAGTAACATTTTTTTGCAATTTTTTTTATGGTACATGTATTTTATAAACTTAATCCATTACAATTTTCATATCTCATCGTCCCCAAACCCATAATTAAACCCCTACTCAGTTTTGAACCCGTGACCAATTGCTTAAGGGATTGTGCCCCTTAACACTTGTGCTAATCCTAAGTAATTTTTTTTTTTTTTCACAATTTTTCAATTTAAAAGGTTCATATATTGAACCTCATTATGGATTTAGTTAGAAATGTATCAAACCAAATCTTTAGCACATAGGTTAAGAATGCTAACCAATTGAGCTATGCCCTCGTGACATATGGTAATTACATTTTTAACTAAACATCCAAGTGTAGACACATTAAAGGTTTGAATCTTATGAACCAAATTCATTAATTCATTAAACTACGGAATTGCTTTGAACACCTTCCTTTGGATTTTTGTTATTGCTGAGATAACACAATTTTTAGGTCTTGGAGGCCTTTTATTTTGCCAAATGTATTCGTGCATACGTGGATAACAATGAGTAGTTTAAGGGCACGGCATAAATGGGTAGTTAAGTAAAAATTGTCATAAAAAAAATGTAGAGGCTTGATCCGATGCGGCTAGGGGACCCGCTTTTTTAATAAACACGTTTTAACCTAAAAATCAAGTTTTACTATTTTAAAATCTTTCTAAGTATTTTTTTATTTTTAAACACGGGGACCTTTTCATAACTTTTTACCTCGAAAAATTATGAAAATGACACTGTGTTTAAAAATAAAAAATACTTAAAAATACCTAAAAATAATAAAACTTAGTATTTAGATTAAACATACCTGGTTCTATATATTTATATAAAAAAAATAATTATAGAGAGCCACCGTGGCTGGACGGATGGGATCCTCCTTAAAAAAAAAAATTTGCTTTTCCAATGAACAATTTGTATGACTTGGTCAAATCCTTCGTCCGTCACCTTTTGTAAGATCTAAAATCATTTTGATGCTCCGGGCAAGCCAAAAAGTCGGGATGAAATATGGGCACAAAATACTGCAGCAAGAGTAACTTCTAGAAACGTACCGATATGTCAATCTTACGCTTTGAAAAGTAGTCGACCACTTGGATGATTGAATTGAAAAGGTCCCCACGAGGCAAATGGGGTCTTTGCCTTCTTCTTTTTTTATTTATTATTTTTTTTAATTTTTGAGCCGTCAATATCCACCAGCTCATAGCCCATCAACGATGGTTTTGTGGAGCAGTAATTAATCAGATTTCTTCATCAGTATGATTGGAAACACGGCTCTTACGCGATCAGGCCACGATGAAAATAGTTTGGGTAGCCTCTGGCCGTGGATTGATCTTTTAGTCATTTATCAATAGACTTTTCCCAAATATATTCATTGTACTACACCCTAATTCTAAATATGTTCTCTACATTTCCAAAATATCAAATATATCTATTATGTTTGCAGTTAATCTAAAAGCACTCAATCCATAAGGTAAAACAGTTAATTAACATGTGAAATTATTCATATGCCCATCAAATTTTGAACGTAATTGAAAACTTGAATATCGTAATTCACTAACATCCTAATTGCATGTAAGCACTAAATTTGGAAGCCGTAATTTCATTTTCTTTTTATTTTATAAGACAGATATTTTGGGTATTTTTAAAAATTTAGCTAATGGTCGTTAATGGAATAGGTATTTTTGGGATTAATTATAAACTTAGTAGATATATTAGAGATTTTGAAAATATAGTAAGTATATTTGGGATTAGGATCATACATGGGTATATTTGGAAAAATCATTTTATCAATTTCCTTTTTTATTCCATTGTGCTTGTCGGAAATTATAAAGTAATCTCCAATGCCTAAATGCAATGATTAATTGACCGGTAAATTTTCTTGCCTTTTCTATTCTGGGTTGCTGTTTGAAAAATCAGGACACGTAGTTTGAACTTTTCTAATTTTAAGTATGAAGAGTGACCACGTTAACCAAGGCTAAGTAAATGTCCTACTTAGTCTATCTAAAAAAACTGATATATAATAATTTTTCATACACTTGTTTATGTAAGTGTATTTAATGTATAAACTACGCTTTATCATTTTTGGATATGTGTATATATTTTTTGAGATTTTTAAACATCTAAGTGTATATATATTTAAAAAATCCTTATCTTTATAAATATAAAAAAATATGCACATATCTGAAAATAGTAAAACTTGATTTATATATTAAATATATTTAGATAAACAAGTATATAGAGAAAAAATAAAAAAATTGTTGTAAATGAGTTTTTTGAGGTAGGCTAAGTGAAACATTTACTTAACCCAGGTTAACAAAACCATTTCTCTTAAAGTATAATACAGTTTAGCATTTCCTTGTCATCTGTAGGAGTGCAACTCAGGTTGGTTCAATTCGGGCAGTAGACTACCCTACCTGTACCCTATTTGTAAAAGGCCTACCCTACCCTACTCATTTGTTGCTTCGGTTCCCAGTATAACCCACCCTACCCATTACTTATAAGGTCGATTTCGGTTTCGGTTCTGATTCTAAATCGGTTCTTTTAATACTCAAATACAATATTTTAAAAAAATTCCACGTTATTTTAAATAATGTAAAATAATACTCGTTTATGTTTTAAAATCATAAGTATATATATTATTATTTATATTATTATATAAAAATATGAAGTATAGACCATCATGACTTAGTCATTAAAACTATTACTATATTATAATCATAAGTCACAAAAGTATATAAGAGTCTTTCGAAAGTCAATGATGTATACATAAATTCATTTAAATTTATACTTCAAAAGTTACAAAATTCATTTAAATTCAAATTTGTTAAAATATATGTATACATAAAATGTCAAAGACAAAACATAATAATACTATATAATGTATCTTATACATATATATAATTATGCACCTAATTAGTTACCTATATGAGTACCTATGTGGGTCGATTCTGAGTACCCAACGTATCTGCCTTACTCATATTCTATTTAAGGAGATAAGTAATAATTTATATCATACCCATACCCATGCTTAATATTTTCTATACTATCTTACTCAAATTAGGATAAGGTGGTTGGGTAATAATGGATACCCACCCTAGTTGCACACATTGTCAGGTGGTTTAGCTGCGTCAGTCGGATGTGTAGATTGGGATGTACAGGGTTTAAGTTTGGACAGAGACGTTTTCTGGACATTCGACGTGGATGACATGACAGAAAAAGTCTAGGTTTTTTAAAACGTTTTAAACAAACAATTTTTAAGTTTATACATAGTATTTTCTTAATTGAAAATGAATGTTAATAATATAATAGATTTTTAAGAGTGTAATTTAAGCCAAGTTAAACTTAAACTTAGCCCACCTAACCTAAGGAAAATCAGTATTTCGGGCTTGTTGAGGAAATCGCTTTTGTAAATAGTGTTACGGTTCAAACAAATCCTAACACCAAAGACTTGAACAGATTTCCTTTATAAAATATATGATATGTAAAGTTTAGCAATAATATTTTTTATATTTATATATTTGATATTATTTATCTTTACGTTTATGTTGTTATTTGTCTTGTTGAAATTATGTTACAGGCAACTTATATAAATTTTCATTTATATTTATGTTATTACTTTTTACATTTGTTGATTTTTTCTTTTATCTTTTTTCGGAAGATAAATTTTCTTTAAAATATATTAATTTACTATATTCTTAAATTTAAGTAGAATATTTATTAATATTTTCTTTTATAAGAATTATTATTTATATTTACATTTATTTTTATAAATAAGATTATAGTTAAGGTTAAGGCAAACTCATGAGCAGGAGTTTCCCTTTTAGATTTAAGATAAATTTTGTAATTCAAATATATATATTAAAATATTTGAAAAATTCAAATCCAAGCCAATTTAATTGAATTTTAAAATTTAGGTTGCTATTCAAATAACCTAATGAATTGCGGCCGTGAGGCAATCAAATTGGATCCCGGTTCAATGCACTAGGGTGTACATTGCCTTTTTTTATTTTTTTAAAATTTTTTTTACGCGATTGTTAATCTAAGTACATTTAACATGTATATCAATTTTTACTATTTTTGGAGATTTTTAAATTTTTTGTCATGAAAAAATTATCAAAAAATGGATGCAGCACACTCGGGTGCATTGAACCCGATTTCATCAAAATTAGGGTTATTTTATGTTAACCCGTATGACTTTGGATATTTGTATTTTGAATGTTGAAATTTTGTTATAAGCATTTTTGACTCTGAAAATTTTGATTTTTTACATTTTAGATACTAATCCCTTGCATCTATAAAAGAGACTATTGAATAATGTGAAAGGTCTAGAATGCCTTGGCATTTTAGACCTTCCACAGTACTTATGTTTTAAATCTTGAAGTATGCTTTACCTCGGTTTTTCCCATAAACCTATATTTTTAAAAAATTTCTTTTTTTGGGAGCTTGTAATATGACATTATATTCTCTTAATTTTTTTGCTTGGAAATGATCTCTCTTTGCACATATCTATGGCCCCACTTAGATGGATCTACATAAATATTTTTCAAAATTTTCATTTTAAAAAATTCAAAAGATACATCTAAATGAGCCAATTTTTTTGAAAAGATCTATATAGATCCATCAAAGTGAGGTATATAGATGTGTAAAAGAAAATTTAAAAGTAAAATATATGTGGAGCTCACGTCATTGCAAAGTAAATTAACTAGCTTACATACTATTATAGATAATCATATCTCATTTTATTATTTTTGGAGATATGTTCATTTATTTTTTTGAATTTTAAACAGAGGGTATTATAATATCCTTGTGTCTAAAATTTTAAAAACATGTACATCTTCAAAAATTATAAAAATAAATTATATCTAATTTAAAGTTTCATTAAGAAAAAACTAAAACATCTACTTAAAAAGAGGTTTTCATGAATTTCCGGGCAGTCGTAGTCTCTTAGATGATCAGATCCATTAATCCATTATAATACGCCCTTTATGGAAATTCACATCCCCGCCAAAAAGTCAAAAATCCGCCGCATTAGTCGAGAGATCAACCCATTAAGAATACCACCAACGATGCAATGGGCACGCAACAGATTATTATAAGAAAGAATCTCGATTAGCTTCAACAGGTAAATAAGAAAAGGTAATGCTCCTACGCAACAGGTTTATTTTGTTAAGTAATATTTTTGTTAGATCTAATCCATTTATGATGAAGATTTTCATATGTGGTGGAAATAATACTGGTAATATTGTCATTTTAAAAATTATACAGTTATAAGAATCGACTTTCTAGTGAATGTGAGCTTCTAGAATATACAACTTTCGAACCAAAATGAGATTTTGCATAATGAGTAACTACGTATTAATAAACATTGTGAATGGACTGGATCCAAGAAAAACATTCAAAATGAAGCAGTTACAGGTTATAATATGATCCAACCCCTTCCATTTGAGCCCTGTCCCCCTAATAATAATTCAATTATAATAAGATCCTAGTTGGCATTTCCATTCCAAAAGAAATAACCCAATTTCCGGCTTTTTGCCATTGAGCCCCGCATATGCGAAAGCTTCGGAGCAAATTCGTCCTCTCGGTGGACCCTTTTGCCGTTCGGATTTTAAATATCACTAGGTTCTCTCCGTAGGATAAAGCACGTTTAAAATCCACATTTTGTGATGTCTAATGAAACATCCGAACCGGTTACTGGTTATGTTTCCCATATTACAGTGATCATACAAAAAATTAAATGTATTGGATTTGCGTATAATTTTTTATAATTAGCATGCAGAAATTGATATTTAAACCGTTAAAAGAATATGCATCGCTTTTTATCATATTAATTAGTTAGTTTTCAAATCAGATCCACGCATTATGTTCAAAATAACAAAATATACTAATAGAAAAAGATTAGAATAATATAGCCTTTATGGAACTAGTAGCAATTCAAGAATAAATATTTTGATAAATTTGATTCTTAAAAAAAAGGAATATAAATAATTTATTTTATTTTATAATATCAAACAGTGATACATCTGATCCTCTGTTCTTCTGCGGCTGGGAAGCAGGACTCCTTCCAGCCGTCCCTACACCCATCCAATCTCCGCCGCGTCAGAGTCTGGATTCGTCGCTCTTACTCAGTCTTAGTGATGAAGTAATCCCTTCCCTTCTTTCAAACCAACCGATAAATCTCTCCCGTATAAACACACAAACAAGCCCACCGCTTTCTCATAGCACAACAGCTGCAAACTCTTCGCGGCTCTGCTCTCGTAGCAGCAGAAGGAAGCAATCCAGCAAGGATGGGCAGGAAACTAGACGCCCTTCTCAGGAGGAACTTCAAGACCTCCAAATTCAAGACCATCCTCGGCCTCGCCATCTCTCGCCTCGCCGTCCTCAAGAACCAGCACCAAGTTCGCTCTTCCTTCGACCGGACCGACACCGCCAAGCTCCTCCATCAAGCTCTCACCGACCGCGCTCTCCTTCGCGTACGTCACGTCAAGATCTAATAATATGAGAACCCCTTTCAATCAATTACGAACACCCATTTGCTTTCTTTCAATCCTTCAGGTCGAGCATGTAATCAGGGAGCAGAACTTGCTGGACGTTTTCGTCATGATCGAAGGATACTGCAACCTCTTGATCGAGCGGACACCTCTGATCGAGAGCCAAAGGTAACCTTTCAGATTGCCATCATCCCCCAACTAGCTGTTTTTCTTCTTTTATGTTTCTTTATGCGATCGTTTTCGCTCTCTCTATCTATTGCAGAGATTGCCCCCATGAACTTCACGAGGCGATATCTAGCATCATATTCGCCTCTTCCAGAAGCGGCGAACTGCCAGAGCTGCTCGAGGTCCGGGAAATGTTCGCGTCGAGGTATGGGATGGACTTCGTTTCTGCAGCTGTCGAGTTGCGCAACAACTGCAGGGTGAATCCCGCGGTAGGATATACTTCGCGGCCTGTCTGTTTTGACTGTTATGAAATCAGCTTTGCCAATCGTTTGACTTGTTCTTGAAATTGTTGGTTTTGGTAGATGATTCAGAAGATGTCGACCAGACAACCACCTTTGGAAATTCGACAGAGGGTGTTGAAACAAATTGCTGCCGAAAATGGAATGGCCCTGAATCTTGAAGAAGAGACACCCATTATTGTAGAGGTAAAGATGCTTGATGATGTCCTCTGTAACTGCAATTGTTCTTCATTATTGAGGAGATGTTGGTCTTTGCTCAAACTTCGATTGTGAATTACAGGAGGGAGTGAGGAACTCCACCCACCAGCATAATCCTGTGAAAACTACCGGTGTGGGAGGAATATCGGAGAACTCTGCCAAGTTGGGAGGCGTCAGTTTGGATGAAGACGAGCATATGTCTGAATCAATGAAGACAAGGAAAAGGTATGCGAATGTCGCCAGTGCTGCGCAAGCAGCTTTTGAATCGGCAGCTTTCGCTGCTGAGGCAGCAAGAGCTGCTGTGGAGCTTTCGAGAACCGAGTCGGGGGACGGAGGCTCAAGCGATGGAGGGAGCCCAGTTCCTCGGTCGAGAAATAGGCATGAAAGGGGCCAAGAAGGACGTTTTGGATCGAGATCTCTGTTAGGAAACAATCCTAGCGGGGTTGCAAAGGCAGATGAGGCTAAGCAGTTTAGCTCTGCCCACCAAAGCTTTGATAAAATCCATCCAGTTGAAAATTCTGATTCAGAATCGGAGGAGGACGGATCGCCCACCGAAGGTGTCCAGGTTCGTAAGCAAGAAATCAGCAAAGGGAATTTGAAAGGTGAAAAGAGTACGCCTATATTGTTCGATGAAAGCGATGAGGATGACTACGCATACCAACAGCAAAGCCCAAATCAATCTAAAGCTCATTATCCTTTCAGCCAATCGAATGAGAAGGTTGATAAGATGGGATTTGCGTTTCGAAAAGAAATCCGTGGGAAGGCACACCAAGCTGATCAGAATGCTCGATCATCCAGCGTTTATTCAGACTCTGGAGACGAATTGGTTGAGAGGCGGTTCTCTCTGGAGAAGAGGCCAATCTCTGTAAGGACGAGAAGAGGCTTGTAGGCACTAGTCACCAGCCAAGCATTCCTAAGGATTGTCGCATCAAGCAGTGGATGCATATCCAGGGGTTAAGCATAGGCCTCCATTTTTTGCGTTCATGCATTTCAAGTTTGTATGAATCATTTCCATGTTCATAGAAGAGTGTACTTCAAGCGTTCTTTTTGGTTCATGTACTTGTTCAAGTATGCATTTCAAAGCTGATGCAAATTAAGGGGGCGCACACCCTGACGGATTTTACTTGGCCCAGACCTCGTACCTGTTCCCTATTCCGACTTTGTATATTCAGGTTTGGGTCGAATGTTTCAACAAACCCTATGCTATCAATTCCAAATTGAGTTAGGACCAGTACGAACTATTCATAGAAGTATAAATTTAAAATAATTATACGGAGAATGTTTCTGCAATAAATTTAAAATAATTACATGAGAATATTTTTATAATAAATTAAAAATATAAATTTTAAAATAATTATTTTGAGAACTTTTTTGCAATACATTAAAAAATATAAATAGCAAAATAGTGATTTCATGGCATATTTTGTGACATTAAAAATATGAGTAAAAGTAATATTTTATTCCATTTCATTGATGGGTTGAACAGATTTTTTATCCCATTTATAAAACCCTCTAAAATTGCATGTCAAGATGAATTGTTGGAAAAATGATGTGCTTTGATAACTTAGTATGCAGGTAGCATATTTGCTACCAATCGAGGCTAGCTCGGTTGGTTGTCAACAGCGGCGCGCATAGGCGTTCTGCGGCTGGCGGGGGATCGAATCCCATACGGGATTTCAGTCCCAAATAGATGGGCGTGGGAGCATGGTGGTCTCCCGGGTGGAAAAAGTGTGGGAGCAGGTGGTCTCCCGGGTGAAAAAAGTGTGGGAGTAGGTGGTCTCCCATGTGGCTGTTGGAAGCTGTGTCTTCCAGATTTCTTTGGGACGTTATGTGTCCCTTGATTTGTAAGAATGTCTCAGATCTTCAGTATAATATGTATTGAGATACATGTAATTATATACCAATCAAAAAAAAA
>JAXCLR010000063.1:29464593-29485347 GCA_035584095.1 Annona squamosa | reverse complement strand
ATTCAAGGGGATTAAACTCTTAAGGGGTTAAGTTTTAAATTACCGAAGAATTTTTAAGAACCCAATTCACCCCTCCCCTCTTGGGTTTTGCCGTTAACTCGGGACCAACAAATAATTCACTGTATTTAACATAATTTGTTTATTCAATAGACCTTATTTCATCATGACCAATTATGTTTATAGGCCAAATTTGTTGAAAATTATATTAATGTATAAATTATGTAAAATATTTAAATCCATTTACACATATATTAGATATAATAATATTTTATAGAATCATTTATCCACATAGAAATGATATTTTAGATAGTTTAGATGTTGAAAAATAAAATTTAAAATTGATATTTAATATTAAATAATTTTATTATATTGATTTTCAGGGGGCCCATGTACAGTAATATTAAACAAATAAAAGAGTTTCCAAGATATTATAAATGATGTTAAATATAATAGATGAAATGGATTTTTCATCAACAATCAACATATTACAATTAAAGGGGGTTACATAGAAAAGAAATTCATTGAAGCAGGACTGTCATATGGATATATAATGATAACAAATCATGTAAACAAACACAATATTGTATAATCAAATTATAGATTTTTTTTAAAAAATCAATATGAAGAATATTTCTAAAAGAAAATTTAAAGTAAAAAGCAAGGTGAAAGAAAAATTAATGGATGTAAAAGTAAATGATAGAACTAAAAGATAAATATAAACGAAAATAATATACTTTATTTATAGTATAATGAGAGTATGTCAAATATGTATTAGAATATAAATATAAATAACATATGATACACAAAATATGAAGAAATATTTTTTAGATATTATGTATGTAATATTTTATAGCAAATATATAATGGTAATCAGGCTTAGGTTCTTCGGATTCAAGTTCATTCGAACCATATCCTATCATATTTATAAATCAAATTCCACACGTTCGAGTTCTTAAAAAATAAGTTCAAACACCTTTTGACTTTGAGTTCGGTGGACTGGATTCGGACTCAACCCGACTTAGTTGCACTCCTAGATGGAATCACCCTATAAAAGCATACTTATATTATACAATCTATTATAACACATAAAATAGAAATAGGAAAGCTCAATAGAATAAATCATCCAAATCTCCTCTAACTTACCATCATTATCAACTATACTTCAACTCCTTGGTAAAATTAGTTTTTACAAAAGAAGTCTTCACTACATCGCTCATTTGTGCATTGAAGAAAATGTTGAGTTTGATTTACTATTAATCATGAAGCTAATTCATGTATGACTCGATAGGCTGGGATCCCTCCTCATTCTCATCTAAGCACCAACTCCATGTTGAGCTCTCACTTCAATCCTATCATCTAAAAACATTAACATGATAAAGCGTGAGTCAGGGCCAACTCAACAAGTACAATAACTATTCAAATATTAAAGCAATTAAATATCATGCGTAGAAAATAGCTCAAAATATCAAAATCTCACAAATACATATGCTCATTCAATCCAAACACATGTAAGCAGCCATGTTCCAAATACTTATGCAATGCAAATATTCATCATCCTCATCCAAGTCACCTCGATGCCCTATAGACTTACAACCATCAAAGCATTTCACATGACTATGTCAAGGTACACCAAGGCTCTCGTCATCTCCAACTCATTCAAATAATCATCATTCATATGTTATGCTCAACATTTAACAATGCACTCATCCATCATGCTTATGCTCATGTATTCATTCTAAAATATATCCCTCATATCAAAGAATTTAATTCATTTAGAAATTATGATAAAGCCATTATTATTTCAAAAATAATTTCTTAAACTACTCGACTCAATTAAATATTAAAGTCATGAAATCATACATTTCAAAAAAGTAATATTCACAAAAATTTTAAATAAAACATCTAAATCATCACCAAACATTCACGCCGGTAATAAATAAACATTCAAAAGTATCCAAATTAAAGTAGAAAAATCCTACTTGAGGATTTTTAAATCTCTAAGTTAAGGATCAATAAGACACTAATGTCTTTTCCACTTTTAATATATATTAAAATAATAATAATACTAATTTTAAAGAATATTTTAGGGTTGTATTTTAAAAATGATAAAACTTTTTAACAAAAAATTTTTTATGTACAATTTTTTAAAATTAGAGAAAATTGATATGATATTATATGGGTGATAATGAAAAGTAAAGAGAATAAAGTAAAAATAGACAGGTTAGTTATGTATGTAGTTATTTAGACATAATTAAAAGTATGATAGTTATATAGAAAGATACAAAAAATTAATTAATAAATAAGATAGTCGTGGATAGTGAAAATTTTTAGATTGAAAAGTTTTAGTTTAAAAAATTCTCAGTGGAAACAAACATCCCTTAACATTATTTCCTTTAATTTTATCCTCAAAAATACCAATTTTCTCGTTTTCAAACCCTAAATATTTATCTGAAGACACTCATCTTCTACATGCTTCAAAATTTTAAAAATAATTATTGTATTTTATAATAAAATATTGTTCTAAAATTATGCATTTAGGTTTTATACTCATATTTATACCCTATCATACTAGGTAGATGTTTAGACATAATTAAAAAGTATGATAACTATATAGAAAGATGAGGAGAAATAATTAAGAAATAGGGTAGTTATGGATAGTAAAAATTTTTAGATTGAAAAGTTTTAGTTTAAAAAATTCTTAGTGAAAATAAACATCCCCTAACATTGTTTCCTTTAATTTGATCCTCGAAAATACCAATTTTCTCATTTTCAAATCCTAAACACTTATCTACAGACACTGATCTTCTACATGCTTTCAAAATTTTAAAAATAATTATTGTAGTTTATAATAAAATATTGTTCTAAAATTATCCATTCAAGTTTCATACTCATATTTATCCCCACAGAAAATCCATTTTTCTGTCCTACTAGGTTTTAGAATTCATACCAATAAAAAGTTCTAAAATTCCTAATTCTAACACCACAAATCCATGCTAAATTATTCACAAATAATCATAATATGCTAATTAAATAAAATACATTAGATAAATGAAGAAAAATTAAGAATAAATTTTACTTATTTTTCCCCATAATTTTCAAATTCCAAACACTTTCAAAGAGAAACCCACTTCTTAAATTATACTCTACCAATGTAGGAACCCACCTTTCAAATCCCCCTTCTCCTTCTCCTATTCTCCGCCCTTCTCTTCTTCCATTTTTCTCTTTTTTTATGTTTCCTTTCAAACAATAATCACTATTTGTGAATGGGATAGAAGATACTAGCCGATTATTAGGATTTTGGTAAATTTTGAAAATAGTCTCTTCAATAATATGGTTATAAATAAATTCTTTAAGGGTTTTACAATTTACAAGCTAATGTAAGAAACAATTCTATTATTCCCATTTTTAGTTGCATTTCCTTGTAGTTGGAGATACAGAGTCCAACAACATCCTTATAGTGTCTTGATTTATTATAATGATCACACTAAAGAATAAGATGAGTGCCTCTTCCTCGCCCTCTACCTCTTATGAAAACTGAACTTTTACTCATAATGCTGCATTGCTTTTCAATTTTTACAATAACAACATGATTTTCATTGGTGTCTTCCCTTGATCCATTATTTGAGTGCATGATTTTTTTTCATTTCTTTTCATTGTATAATAGCATAAACAAAGGAAAATCAATCCAAGGGAGCACTCATAAGATTTTTGTCGAATCCTATATTCCAGTTTAAGACTAACAAGTAGTTGAAAAACTCGATCTTGCTCTTCCAATGTTAAATACTTTGTAACTTTTCAGCTAGGGGTCAATATTGTCTTAGTTCATATGATATCTTTCCATATGTCTCAAATGTTCAACAAACGATTCTCAAATTTTGTTTAGCATGAGCAAGTTCTTATTTATATTTCACCTATGGATTTTCCTTTATTGGCAAATGCCAATTACCTCCGTAGATGCAATCCAAAAGCTTAAAAATGGCTGATACAAAGATCTCAGCAACCGAATTTTGAGAAGACAAATTGCTGCAACACAGAGAAGATGAGCAGTAGTAGTTTCATGATGCTAGAAATAAGCATCGATGGAAATATAGGCAATAGAATCAAAAGAAGATGAGAAGCGATGACCAATTTGTTGGAAGCAAGAACTTAGTAGCTAGTAAAGAAATTTTCAATGCAAATTCTAGCAATTGGATGACAGCAAATGCTTTATATGTCACACTTCCTTTAGTGGGTTGTAGAAGGTGACATAACACATTAGATCACATGAAATAAACTCCAAAAAATAGCACCAAGTGGTGGAATGTGGTGAGGTGCTTAGAAAAAGGAATAAAATGAAAATAATGGCAACAAGGATTTTCTTTTTGTATTGGGAACAACAGAGGCAATATGACATTAGTTACATGCATAAGCACAATCACCTTGCATGATGGTGGAGCATAGAGATTAATGTGTGGACACATTAGAGCTGTTTTCATTTGGGAAAAACATATTGTGAATGAATGCCATATGTACTCATGGCTATGGAATGGAAGAATGAGTGAAAGCTTCTAAGGCGATTTGGGAAGATAGTAAGGTTGCTCCAAATCGCTCAATAAAATCAAACCACCAACAAAAACTATAAGAAATTAACACAAAGGCTATTTTGATACCATGTTGGAATAAAGCACACAAAAGACACAACCACACAAACATAATGACTTCAGGGTTTGGAGCACCCTACTCTATGGTGAAAGCCCTTTTCTCTCATACCTTCAGGCCTCCGACTTCTTTTTTATTTCTAATTTATTTATAGTAAGTTAATAGCTCAACAAGGGATGAGTTTTATACAAATACAAAATCTATCATTATATTTATACAAGCTATATTACCTTATTTAGCTCTTCATTCAGTAGTATCAAATCAATTTACATAAATAGGACCAAATTTACATAGTGAGTTCCACCTTTAGCCAAACTGGTCAAATCTAGTTAATTCTTGACCTTTAACATCAAGTGTAAACTCTAGCATAGTCAAACATAATCAAGCTAGACTTTTTCAGTTAGTTTGGTCAAGACTTCGCATGGATTTTAACCTCCATCACAACTAATCAATCAATTCTTCTAGCCCTAGTCCATGTCAAGTTAATTATCAAAACTAGACCATATCTCAATAGCTAGTTTTCCCTTCATATCTACTACAATCTTACTTGTTCAACCTTTATGTCGAGTTTAAAGCCCAACTAGCTTTAACCTTTAGAAATAAACGAAGTAGAGGGATGTCATCCCCCCTCATTTATGCCACTGCTACAAGATTTGGTATCTCATTCTTGTACATTACCACTCCAGTTGTATTTGCAAATCAATCTAATTATTCATGTCATGTTCCAAACTTTAACCTTAACAAACAGGCAAAGTAATGGGCTGAAATCTCCCTTATACATATTGTCATCATAAGGACTGACATCACTTTTATGTATGCTACCATCCTATTTATGTCAGGATTTAATTCTTACTATTTTATACTTCGTTTCCTTCTATTGCACAAGATGCAACACTCATTTCATATTCATATCAATTTCTAACCTTTATAAAGAGGTTACATTCATTATAGAGTAGCAATATCTCCATCATGACTACTTTATCAAACTTCCTCTTCAAATTCATGTCTGGGTTACACCTCAAGTTATATTTCCATTTGTGGATATGTGACAAGTCTCTTTTTCGTATTTGGTTCACACAGGTAGGCCAAACATAACATGGAGTAGCAACATCCCTATTATGACTACTTTATCAAAACACAAATTTTTGGGTCACACCTCAAATTGTGTTTCTTGTATAGCTATGTGGCATGCTTCTTTTTCATTGAAAGTCAGGTTCTATGTCATTCCATCAATTGTAATGGGTGACAAAGTCTTCATATGACATATATTAAACATGTGGTACTTTATAGCTCAAAGTACACGACATCCTTTCATAATGGGTTACCTAAAATATGTGGTATTTTCACATTTATTTAATTCCATCAGTAGAGGTCAAAACAACTAAACATGTTTGACTTTACCCTTTCATTTTATTTGGGAGATCAAAGTGATCAAGCATGTTTACCTCCATACTTTTTAGGGATCAAAATGATTGTACACATCCGCCTCTGTAATTTCAATTCTTCCTAGGAATCAAAGTGACCAACATATTCACCTCCACCTTTCTCACCATTTATGAGTGTTCAAAATGATCGCATGTGTCCACTTTCAAAGTCTACACTTATTGTGATGGGAGCATAGACTCTCATATGGAATCAGAGGTCATAGTGATTGAGCATGTCTACCTCTAAGGTTGTTAATATAGTCGACAATCCCTTCATTGATCCCCACTTACTAGGTTTGTTATTGGTTGATGGATTGAACATTAACCAATGGAGTATTTAGTTGCTTTGACATATACAAATAGAAAATATGTTTCTTGACCACCTCGACTACAAGAGTGTCATTCAAATGTCTCTATTGCACCATCTGCTATCACATTTTTCCAACCATCTACTTTAATATTATGTAATTTTATTAGTCATCTCACAAAAATGCAATACACCCTTGTTAGTCATGCCAATCAATTTGGCATGCAGTATCAATTATCAATGTTGCGCATGTCCAAACTTATGAACACAATTTTCATACATCTTTTTATGGTATTTTGGATATTGTATTCAACATTTTTAATTAATAGTTTTTCTGTAAAAGATGTAAAATCAAAATAAAATAAATTGTAATATCTTATGATGTATCATTACTTACATTGTTAAAAGAATAATAAAGCATTTTTTCCAAAGATTTATATGGCACATAAATGATAAGACTATACTAAAAATGCATTTATTTGTAGAATTGCGAATCAAACCAACGCTTAAAGAGCCTGAATAGCAAGTTTCCCACTTAATAAGTATTATATAAAATATACATGTATAAAACCCCAGTTAAGTAGGATTCTATAAGAGGTTTAGTCATGACTTAGAAGGCAGAATAACCATTTTACCATAATTTAACTTAGTGCAATAGTTTTAAAATTGTAGACCATACTTCAGGATTTGGAGTTATAATTTTTAGTTTTTTCCTTTATTTTTACTTACTAGAGACACTTTTTAAGGGAATGCATGATAATGAATTAATATGAAGGCGCAAAAGAAATTAATGCATTTATTACAACAACCTATAACACATGTTACAAAAGTAATAGTCTCTTTGCATGTTGATCCCAGGGCATCGTATTTCATATGCATCATAAAGAAATTTTGACTTACATAATTTGTTGATATTTTCTTTAGAAACTCATTGTTAAAATTATTAATATTCTAAGATTTTAAAATTCCATTGTCCACACTACTAAGGTATTAGTAATGATTAAGTTAGGAATATGATAATAATATATTTTTATATTTATTTCACTCCTTTGAATGTGGATAAGTCTAAAATTGGTCTAAGCTTTAGCTAAACCAGTTTAAAGGTTCAAATAATTAAAGATAAAAAAATGAGATGAAAGAAACACAAGAATTAAGTGAAAAAGAATTATTTTTGAATTAGAGATCTCCTAAAAATTTGAGGCCAATGAGGTCGAAGTTCCAATATTTAGATTTAGAATACAATGGGATGAGAATATAGTGTTTAAGAGTTTTCTCCAATGTGGAATCCCTTTTCTCTTTAGTGAAATTCCTTTGGAAAGTCTGTTAGGTCAAACACCTGTTTATGTGGATATTGGCTTACTTTTATATAGGGCTCAACAAAGGGACTTCTTGCACTTGGTATTAGTGGAAGATATGAAATCATTAATGTCGAATCCTTCAAGCAATGGGTTGTTCGTCCCTAATTGGCGAAGTATAAAAGAAGGCCTTATATGGGTGACATATAACAATTGAGTCAACTTCATCCTCCATAACCCTCAAAACCACATTTAAGACTTGGTGATTTCATTCGACTTGAAGGTTGCGGCATTAATGAGTTTCCTTAGGCTAGAAGCTTTGTTAATGTCATGGTAATGTAACTGTGTTAGTTTGAGCTAGCCATGAGACAAGAAGGCTTGGATTTTGTGGTGGAATATATATTCAAGAGTGTTTTTGGCTCATTTCTCAAGGTTGGCTAATCCTTTTAGGATATCCTTATATCCTTTTTGGAGTACCAATATTAATGTTTCAAGAGGGTCTTTTCAACCCCTCTAGTGATGTCTTGATATTAGCAGATTCTTCTAGCCAAGGAATTGACTTCTAACCTAAGCCTTATAAATTAAAAAAAGAGAAAATTAAATAAAGATTTAATGTGAAATTTTTAAAGTTATATTCATAAAACTTTTATTTTTGTAAAAATACAAACCTTCAAACCAACATTTTATATGGTTGATAAATGGTTATATAAAATAAAATAATTTCGTTTATTATGGTGAAATACACATGCTAAAGGGAATCAAATAGCTGTGACATAATATGAATGATATTTGTTAGTATGACTTGATCACAATCATAGAGTATTTTGGCAAAGTATCAAAAAATGTAATTTTGATAAAAACCTTTATATTTGTTGAAATTTGCACGGTCACACCAATATTTTGATATAAGTAAATAAAATAGATCAACTTGCATTAACTTTTCAAGATATTAAATGAGATAATGAATACATAAACTTGCTAAAAACATGTAGGCTTGAAATAACTTAGATACATAAGTTAGCCTATTAAATAGTTGGAAAAAATTATAAATAATTTTATGTTACATATTACAAAAAAGAGTCTGCATGTATATAACTATTATTACAGTGTTGAAACATTAGAATGTGTTGCTCAATTGTCCTAAATTAAGCCACCTATATTCCAGCAAAGTAATCACCATCTCCAAGTAATGGCTAGTAATCTGATCCAAATACCACCTTCCTTCCCTCTAGTTAACATCAATAAGATCCTATAATCACACTAAAAAAAATTTCAAGCAAATCAAGCCTCCATTTAAGCAAATGGAAATCCATCATCCTTCAACGACATTGTCATTCAATGACTCCATTGCAAATTTTGCATCTCAATTTCAAACAACTTCCATAATCACCATATTCAACCACAAAAATTTGATTGCTGCTTATACAAAACCCACCTGATCATGGCACCCTCTTTGATTGACAACTATGACAACTTCCTTCGATGATGTCTACTCCTATTTTCGTAGTCTTATTATTTGACTAGCAAACATGAAGATCCATCAAATTTGGTGAAGCTCATCAAGAACATTGGTCATTACTTATCTTGATAATAGTTAATAATCATGGACCCCACCCATGCTTGCAGCCACCATCCTCTAAATTTGGTAGCCATGTGATCCTTAATGAAATCCCTTTTGTAACAAGTGACTAGTCAATATCCCTTGCATTTTGGGGAATTTCAATGTGGCCTTAATTTGCTCGTCATCCTCATTTCATCTATAAGACTACATAAGATAATCTCGTGGATGTTGCATTGCTCAAAGTAATTGCTTGTAATCACTCAATGATCTTGTGACTAATGACGTTACATCATCTTCTACCACAATAACTTAGGAATACCATTAGATTTTTGACATTACTACTTAGACATTTGCGTAATAACACTTATCTTGGTAAGATCACCACTGAGGAACTCAACAGTAGGGATATCAAGGTGCCCTCGTGATAGATATGAGTTCCAAAAACACTCCATTGTGGGTATGTTTTCAATTTCTACCTTTTAGGAGATATCTTCTATTTTAGTTTTTGCAGTGAATTCCTCTCTTTCCTTTAGTTTTTTGAAAGGCCTCCACTTTCTTAAGACTTCCTTTTTCACATACATTTTCATGTAGACTCTTCTTATTTTGCTATATCATTTTTTGCATAGATTCTGATTCATATGATAACCCTCAACATATTCAATCCTTATAATTTGGCACTATTTGTCAAAAACATCATTATGGTATAATTTTCCTCTTAGTTAGGAAAGAAAGTACACATCCTCAAAATTCACCTTGTTCATACAATCAACTTGTCAACTAGCTTTTTTATGGCAATAAAAAAACTTGTCATCTAGCTAATTATATAGCATATCATACAACTTATTCTCTAGCTTGTCGTCCAGCCCATTACTCAACAGCTACCCTTAATCTCAATAATGAAAGTTTTGATTTAATGATGGACCTTTACTTCAAATTAAGACCCACTAATACCTATCACTTGTGTGGAGTTCTTTGTGCCAATGGATGTGTTTCAAACCCTCTAGCAATTATTGGTTAACACCTAGTTGGATCTTCTAGAATATTAGATGATTGGAACTCAAATGGATTACAACCCCAATAGTAGCTAGCCATGCCTCTGATCACCATTTTTGCTCCAATGGCCTCGACTATATCATTTCTATTGTTAACTCCACCTTCCTTATTTTAAGGGGACCAAAATTCCAAATAGGCTCCAGCAAGATATGGTCACCTTGGAGTCAAAACCTTGTTAGACCAAGGATGCCCTCCCTATTTTAACCTTGATAAATGCTACCTATCCAACTTGGATGTATCCATTATTAAACTTGCTCCCTCAACACACTTCGACTACAATTTCAATTTTTTTCCAACCTTGCTTGACCAATGCTTCTTAACTTGCATTAGGACTGTCCTATCTTCCTTCCACCTTGCATACTTCAAACCAATGGAATCCCTAGGCATATCATCAACAAATGCAGCTCATCCTTGATTGCTTTGAGAATTTGAAGGTGTTAATCTAAGGTCTTACCATAGACCCAAGTGGTTATGTCATTGAGCACAATATATATAGACCCTTGCACACATTCGAGGTTCTCAAATGCTGAGTTTTCCGAAGTGCCTTGGATTAGGAGACTAAGATGTGGTTTACTTCATTGGCCCTTGGCTCTATCTTCATCATTAAGAAACGAACAAGTGTCTGTGTAGCTATTTTCAAAACCGACACCAGAGGCCAATCACTGATGCAAATTAATGTACATCTCATAAGCCCCTAACAAGAACTTGTGAGGTTATATCACCAGAATTAATTACAATGCCTACAAGGTCCCTTGCCTGCCTATGGAAGTGTATATGCTTGTACTTATCTAAGTCATAATGAACTGCAAATTGCCTAAAATCTTAACCTTCAATCTCCTTGCAATGTTTGCAAGCTAAATAAAGTTATTTCCCACCTCACCTCCATAAAAGAGAGAGAAGTGGTTTGTAGAGTAAGACCAATTGCTATATAATTGATTTGGACATCATCATTGACCATGAATTGGTGGTGAGACCCTCTCTAAATCACAATAAAGGTTAAAGCCCAAAGATCGGATGAGCGCTCTCCTAATCTACGTATAACTTAGACAATAAGAATCATGATCGTAGGTCATGCAACGAAAGTAAAAAATCCCTAGCTATCGAGAAGATAATAAAAAAATCGCAACATCCTCTTATGCTCTTTTCTCCCTATATACCTCTAAACAATTCTAGAGAGTAATTATATCTACAAACCAAGAGCATGTGCACTACCGTGCTACCCTTATGATGAAATCATCCATAAAAAATGCAATGCCAAGTTAAATTGTTACTTTCATAGGGAAGTCATATGATATAAGATTATCACTAGCTTAAGGAAGTAATAGAAGAAAAAATATGAGATGGGTAACTTGTAGAGCATGTAGTAGCATAGGCTGAGGAGAGTCTGTTATTGACCTTTAGCTTGCCAAACCACTTCATAATCAAGATGTTGATCATCCTCAAAAACAGAACCTATTTACACTATACATGGAGAAGCTTCCTAAGGAGGGTTCTTAATGATATAATAGGACCAACTCCACTTGTAGTGAACTAAAAAAGGATAAAATATACTTTACAAAAGTATAAAAATTAACTTTTTGAAATTTATAGAAAGAATTTCAAAATTCTAAATTATACAAAATTAAACTACACTAAAAAGTTTCAATTAGTGATCCTTTTAAGGGTTTATGTTTATCCATTTTGTGAGACTTAGATCTCGAAATGCATAACTCAGATTGATATGAGAATTCATTGACACATGCTTGATAACGTCATTGCTAGGTTTCAAGGATAGTGCCTGCTGATTCACTTGATCAACAAATAGAATCATCAATGCAGAGTAACAATTTAAGATTAGGGATGTGTTTATATGCTTTGAAAAGGTCGGCTACGAAATCGATGAGGACTTGTGCTTTAATCACTGGCCAAAGCACATCTCAATCTTGTATTAGGCGTGCTTAAGTAACCACTTCATGAAATGTCTGGAAGCTTCTAGGTGAAATAGGGTCTTTTGTAGAGGGTGGTTGGCGGAGAAATAGATGGGATAAGTGTGGCACCCCAAAATCGAGCATCACATCTTGAGCCTTACCTCAGGATTGTATTGATTAGTAAACGTGATTAGGATTGCTGCCCTGTCATACGACGGGTTTTTTTAATGGATTTTTATCCAATTTAATATCTTCTCATAAGGGTTTGATTTCTCATGCATTCATCTCAAACATATCTAGGTCATTTCTAACCTATTATCATATACAAAGCATGCTGATTAAAAACATTTCATCATTTACATAAATCAGATGTCGTTGCATGTATGATCCATAGTCATCACATAAAACATTCAAATAATTACAATCATTTAACATGAATTTTTCATAACATAGAGGTGCTATAGTTCTTTCATGACTTTCTCAAACTGGAACTTGCTCTTTCGCCATTTCCTATCTTTCACCTATCTTTGCGATTTGAAAAATAAAATCATGAGTTGAAAATCAATAAGCAAGTTATTTGCATTTTACAGGCAAATCATTTTAAGCAACATTTTACATTTAAAATCATCTTAGAAAGCAACCGATACCTTGTCAAAGGTATATTTTGTAAACATAAAATCCTGTACCCATCACTAGTACGATATGCATAATGTCATATAAAAACATGAACATTTGTAACATATTTTCCTTAGGATGGAAGCTAACTAGGCGACCATCCATCCACTTTAACTCCCATTTTAGAGAGGGCACCACAGGCCTTGGGCCTATTTTAAGCGACTTAGCCATACCAAGGGGGAAAATCGGTCCACTTATACCCTTTAAGTGGACCTAGCACCCTGTGCACATGAACTTTTTCATAAATCTATCTTTAACATGCTAGCATGATTTTCAGTCATAAACTTGGAATCACAACATTTTTCATAGTATTTATCAAAGGAGATTTCTCAAAGTCACATTGAAGTAAAAGCATCATTTCAACACAATTTAACTAAGGAATGACCATCCCTAAACATATTAAAAATAATTTCCACAATTTCATCAAACAAGTTAGAGAAAAAAATTGCATTTATGTAAACAGTTTAGAAAACCAAAATTCATTTAGAAAATTTGCTTACTTACCTGTGTTCCTTAACTTTCCGACTTCGCTTTTTCTTTGCCTTTGCCTACATGAGAATAATATAATTTTTCATATATTTCTTTTCCCTATATCTCACTTAGTTTTCCAACCCATTCCATTCACATATATTATTTATTTGACTTCTCAAGTCATTATGCACATATATAGCATATATCGCACATATTAGAACATTTTAGGATTTCATACAAAACATATATAATCCCATAATTAGGGTAATTATTCCATCATATAATCATTCAATAATTATCATTTATAGGTTCATTAACCTCAATTTGCCACTTATCAATTTTTTTCCAAATTACACGCATTGGTGCTCTTATGCACACATTGTCACTTCATACTTCATAAATAAATTCTAAAATTAGTAATTAATCATTATACACTCTAAAAATATGTGTAATCATGAAATATATCATATTTTAATGCATTTTTTCACAAAATCACATTTCATAAGTCATTCATCACCCTTGCATATCTATCACTTCACATATGCCCATTTGGCAACATATATATAATGAATTCCATAAAATTTTCTAAATCAGAAATTTAATACATATTTGAGCATGTTAATTAACCTTAATTAACACTGCATTTAGAATATTTTTATGAGATTTAAATCCACTTACCATAGGTTTCCAAAACAGCAAGTTTGGAACCCATTTTCCCCCCATTTAACGTGCCTTTTGACACATAACCCTAAGCAGTTTAATAAATCCGAATTTTCGGAAAATAATTCTATTTTTTCTAATCCAAATTTATGGCATTAAAACATGTTTAACATTCATAAAAAATATTATCTCAAAACAGCAAGTTGCTTAACTGTTTCGGTCCCGTTTCCACTTTGTTTAACCACTGTTTCATAAATCTATGAAAAATCAGATTTGAGTTTATTTTCTCAAATACTTTTGGGCATCAATAATATCTTAACCCTAGGTTATTTTACCTTACATATCATTCAAAAATCATGCAAACCTATTTCCATAGCATTTTTAACCTAAAAATAAAGAATTTGGGTCATAAATGTCACTTTAGATTCCATAGTTGTCGCTTTAGATTCCATAGTTGCTAAAATTCATTCCTTAAGCTCAATTCAAAATATGTTATTCATTAAAAATTGTTTAATAACCTAAACATATTATCCACATCAAACATCAACTTGTCATTTAGATTTAGGGTTTGTCAAGTTGAGTTTTCAACTCATACGTCATTCAAATCATCACTTTCATCATCTACAACATAGAAATTCATACATGTAACCTAATACCAATTCCATATTCATTAAAAGGTATGTTAAATCATCATTTTAAGGATTCTCTAGACATCCATTTCATATTCAAATATGAGAGTTTAAAACCCAAGTTAAACAACTCAAAACAACACATATACTTACTTGGTTAGTGCACTCCAAACACTCAACACTTGGAGATGATTTCCTCCACCAAACTTCCCTTCTTTTTCCCTTGATTTTCCTTCTATTTTTCCTCTTATTTTCTGGCTCTAAAAGGGACATGAGTTGCTGGCCTTGAGAGAGAGTTTGTAACACTTAGAATTTTTTTTCCAAGCTTCATTTATGTGGACGTGCATGGGTTTTTATAAGTGCTGGATATGTCTAGCTGTGGACCCCACATTTTGCTGCATTTTCCACACATTAAATGGTCACTTATCCTCCTTCATGTGTTGGCATATTCTTAGCCAAGTAAAATGGGTTTTTACTTATTTTTAAAAATCTAAAAACTGCTTTAAATCAAGATCGTTCAAACTACCCAGCCCATCACGTCCATTGTTGTCCATTTTTCCTGCAATGTTTCATTTTTAACCCTAATTTAAGGATAAATTATGCATCTCATTTCCCTTTAATTCATATATTAATTTGGTATTAAAAAAATTAACAAAATGGCAGCAAACTAGCATATTTCTGCATGTCAATTGCCCATTATGTTGTCCATGTTTTCTCTCTCCCATTCAGCTGCATTTTAATATTTTTTTATTGCTGGAAATCTACATAATTGAATGCATATCTCTATGTCCCTGCATGTCAATTTCATAAATACATATTTTAAAAATAAAAAAAATCAAAATATGCAGCAATATAACCCCTTGGACGTCCCCATAGTGCCACATTACCTATGCCTCTTGTTTGCACTTGTAGCTTCATCAAGATAGACCTTCATTGCTGGGATTTTATTTGAATTTTAGCATTTCATAATAATGCACAAAATACTCTAGAAATATATTGCATTCGATACCTCAATATCCATTAAATACATGTAATTATTCATTGTACTCTAGCATTAAATGGTGAGTACTTTGAGGTGTTAAAGTCAAGCATGGTCACCTTGTTCAATGCAGGTATTTTTTTAACATTTTAAGCTTAATCCAAGCCTTCCAAAATAAACGTCTCATAATTTCATTCAACCGTTTTAAATTTCATCTCAATCCGATTTTCCTAGCTCCCGTCATAGTCGTTTAAAGTTAACAGTTGAAATTGAGATATGATCAATAAATCATAACACTTATTTCATAGAGAATTTTTATAACCTAATAATTCCATAATACTAAGCCCAACATCATTAATTTTTATTTCAAATTTCACTTGAATCCGCCTTATAGGCATTGAGTTATGAATTTTCTCGTATTTTTTCACTTAAATTAACAATTATCACACCAATGCTCATTATTCATATTAAATGAATTAAAATGATTTCTCATGATGTATTTGCACATTTAAATCAACAACAATTTTCTCTAAGCCCATTGTCTCATTTTAGCTCAAAATGACTAATCACCTCATTATTTCTAATCCTTAACCCTAATTGCAGTAATTAGCAAAATCACATAAATCATTCATAATTCAATAATTCATATATAAATATTATATACATAATCAATATATACATATGGGTTCTACATTAGTTAGGGTTTCACAATAAGATTAGAAATACAGGTAGATGAATCTCGATGCTAGTGAGGGCAAAGGCTAGCATCACTAGGGTGTAATTGAATTCAAATTACTAAAGGAATTTGCTAGTGCGGTATATTGTGTTTTACCTATCTTGTTGATTGGTTACTAATATTGAGTTAATCACCAAAATTGACATTGCTATATAAAGCAGTAAGTTTCTTGCTCTTGTGGTTTCACGAGTAGCAGGGGACTTTGAAGGCAAAACTTGATGGCTTGAAAAGTTGCATCACACTATTGACCCCACGCGATGGTTCAAGTTCTTTTAAAGACTTTAACATTTATCTTCTTCAATGTTATGAAGAAAGGCATGTGCTTAACTGTTGATTTCTTGATGAGTAAATGTAGTGCTGTCATTTTTTTTGTTTAAACTTTGGATTTCACTTATGGTCTTAGAGGGATCTTGATCCTAGATTGCTTTAATATTCTTTAGATTGGCCCCTCTCTTACGGACTAAGAAACCTAGAAATTTTCTATTGGAGCACTCGAAAATGCACTTTGGAGATAGTTTTAGGTTGCATGTCCTAAGTGCTTAGAAGGTCTTGGCCAAATCAACAATGTTGGTCATTGCTTATTTGCTTATTATAGGCATTTCATCTGCATATACTTCAACATTTCAACACAGCTAGTTAGCAAAGACCTTATTAACAATTTTTTTGGTAAGTGGATTCAATCTTTTCTTCATTGGCTATTGTTATTTTTATCTGATGGTTCCCCAAATATGTTTTTAGAAAGTTTAAGAGACTGCAACCAGTAATAAGTTGACTAGCTTATCAATGTTAAGCAAAGGATAGCAATCTTTTAGGCAGGATTCATGTAAATCAAGAAAATTGATACAAATTCACAATTGACCATTACTCTTTTTCACTAATACAATGTTAGCTGACCACTCAGGATAATTGATTTCTCTAATAAAGCCTAGTTAGAGGAGCTTCTAGATCTATTGGTTCAAGGATTCTTGCTTATCTAGCCTATGAATTGTCTTTTTTGCTTGGTAGGTTGGGTTTGTTTTTGCTAGACGTTCAGGTAATATTTAGCTAATCTCTTGTCCACACCAATGATTTGGTTTTATTTTACGTCAAAATATCAATATTGTCCTTTAAGGGTCAGATCAAATTAGTTCTTAACTGATTAGGGAGAGAAGATTCTACCTAAGCAAAAAAGAGTGGGTCCTCCAGAAGCTAGATAATAGTAAGGTTATCTACAGAGACTAACTATTCTACCTTTTTTGTTTCCTTTTATCTTCCAACTTCTTCCATATTTTGCTCCTTAATATCAAGTGTAGGGTATTGCCTATGTCCCCTATTGAAGGGAGGTGAAATAACATTTATGAGCTATCTCCTAGTTGTCATGGATGGCCCTTCACTTTGGGGGTCAGAAACTTAATGCACAAGTACATGTTGATACAATAACTTGAAGACTATTAAGGACTCCCTTCCTCGAGGTGCCATTTACACCAAGGGTAGGTCCGCAACTAGGAAATCCATTTTCAATTTTCATATTTGATTTCCTTGTCTGATATGAAGGGTAAAAGTAATTATTCCTTCAACCTATGCTAAGTGTCCAATGAATATGACAAGTAGTGAGGAATAACTATATAGATTCTGAATGCTTAAATCGATGTTGTTATAGGTTTTTAAGAATAATTTATCTATGATGATTCCAATGTCCAAGAGAAACTTTATAGTTCATAATGTTATTCAGCAAGAATACGATGAATAGAGGGTCATCATGAGGCCCCACCACTTGATGAGCATCATCATAAGTGAATTGAAGTATGACCCCTTATTTTGGCCTTTTGTTCAGTGCATCCAAGTGTAACGCCCCGTTGGCATAGTTTTTTTACTATTGCATGATGGAGTCACCCGCCAGTAGCCCTCATACAATGTTATACACTACCCTCATTGTCCATGGGTCCTCTAGCAGCTCATTATTTGGGATTGTCATTAAGCATGGTGTGGCATACCTAGTCAGGTTTCGACCTTGCTTAGACAACGAGATACTTTACAAGATATCTATCCATGATCTTTTCTTTGATCACATCCTTAAGGTTGAAGAACTAGTTCATATAGTGCCCAACTATTCATGATGATAACAATATAATTTTGGGTTTCTCTTACTTCGCAAGGTCTATACTAGGGCTAGCTTCTACTACGCGATTAGGTCTCAGGTCTGCAGTTAGAGTTCCTCCAATGACATGTTCAAAGGGGCATAAGTATTGAATTCTAGGAGTTGGCTTCCAATACATAGTCCTATCCTGAGTCTTTGAGCTTTTGAGCTTACATTTAAAGCTAAACTTGATGAGGAGCCTATCTTGCTTCATCTGAATTTTTTTACTTCTTCAGTGGAGATGTGTCAAGTCGCCACCTCATTAAGCTTGCACATTAAATGCGGAGGCATAGTTTAAATCCTAGACATAAGTCTAAATTGTGTGTTCCTTGGATGACGATAAGCACATACATTTCTAATGGAAGGAATGGAACCTTCAGAGCTTCAACATTCAAGTGGATGACATAGTACTATAATGCTTCATTTCAAGATTGCCTAATGCACATCAAATGTGCTATGATAATTAGTCTCTATTGGCTACTGAAGTAAATCTCAAACAAGTCCATCAGCTATTTGAAGCTACTGATAGAACCGAGAGCTAACAAGGTGAACCACATCTACCCACATTCATATAGAGTGGCCAAAAAGGCTTTACATTTTTGCATTTATGAGGATACTCTAAAATCCATTTGAATATTAAAGTTTATCACATAGCCTATATAGTCAAAAGATGGCCCAAAACTGGCATGTTCGATATCTAGAACCTCCCTAGAACAATTTGGGCTTATAGGTGGTATGCTAAAAGGTTCCTAAAGTCCACACTGCAGACATTTGCATTCGATAACCGATGAGCCCTGTAGTATGGTTGTCCACTAAGTATGTGGAGCCTCAATGTGTATAATAGGGCACCCAACTCATGGGAAGCACTTCCTGCGATTCTCTCATGGGAAGTTGCATATCTACTGCTGATTTTTGTTCAATAGCTAAGATTGAAAGGGGCATTTTGGGCAGATTAAAAAACTGATAGGAATGCATAAAAGCTTTGCATTCCCATTCGCCCTTGTCCTCCCTCTGTTCGTCCCTCCTCTTTTTCTTCTTTGTTCCTTCATTTTCTAGATCTCATCTTTTCCTCTTCCATTGCTATTAGATTACCTCATGCTTTCTAGTTGTAGGATGTCATTTGGACAGCATGGCTAGATTTGCCTAGGCCGGATGATGAATCTAAGATGGTTGGAATCTATGTAATCACTGACTACAATTGATGCAAGCACATAGGTATGATTGATGAGAAATAGTTGCCAGTAGTTTATAGATGTCATTGTTGTTGGAGATGAAACAGAGGAGATGGTTTTGCAGATAAAAAAATAGTCGCAATTGTAAGATCTGTTGTTAAATAGAAAATAGTGGCTGACGGTCTTAAGCGGTTTTCTACAACGATTGATCGTACGACTCCGATCTATAAATGCATGGCTTAGATGGTGTGATCTGAGATGGTATTTGTGGCAGCCATGGTTAACCGTGCGTGTTTCATGGAGGCTAGTTTCCAGCATATTCATTAATGTTTTAAGAGATCTAGAAATAAAAATCAGTAGAATGGTGATGGAAGCTGATTTCCAATCGTTGATGGGTTGAGGAAACAGTGGCAGCCATGGCTTCTCTCTAGTAGGGAAGATGGACCGGCAATACATAGTGCTCCGATGGTGCACGAAAATTTTGTGTGCATGTAGATGTAATAAGTTATTTCCAATCGTTGACTCTCAAAATAATTATTTCTGTTAATTTCATTTTGAAAAATAACTAAAATGAAATTTGGTTAAATTTTAGACACAAGAATGAAATATTAAATTATTTGTCGAACATCAATTTAGCCTTCAAATCATGAAAATTTTGTTGAAGATTTGATATAAACATTAATTTTTAGATTTGTTCCAGTAAATCCCTCCGTGGGTACGCCAATTAGGTAAGTAAAAATTTTATGCTTTATTGTTGAAGATTCAATAAGAATTTTAAGTTTTTATAATTCATCCACTTTTTTTTCCAAACTCCATAAATTCGCTAGATTTACAAAAAGAAAAGTATTGGGCTAATCTATATTAAATAAGGAACCTAAATATGTGTCATTGGAAAATTTCGAGTTCATTTGGGTAGTTTTCGCAACCGTCAAACTCTCACAAAGACACGTGAAAATAGAGCAGAGGAAAAGGAGAAGAGAACTGTAGCAATTTTGACTTCTCAATGGAAATTTTACGGAAAACCCCATGGATTTATGATTTTGCAAAAAGGTACCTATTTTGAAGAAATTATAGAAAAACTCAAATTTTGATAGAAAATTTGTAGGAGATATTTTTAAAAAGATTATTACA
>JAXCLR010000063.1:29451800-29464493 GCA_035584095.1 Annona squamosa | reverse complement strand
TTCCACTAAACCATTCATAATTCATATGCATATGCCAAATGCATATACATAACTCTTTCTTGGGTCAGGGTATCACACGATTATGTCTCAGGTATGCAGTTAGAGTTCCTCCAATGACATGTTCAAAGGGGCATAAGTATTGAATCCTAGGAGTTAGCTTCCAATACATAGTTGTGTCCTGAGTCTTTGAGTTTTTGAGCTTACATTTAAAGCTAAACTAGGGATTGGAAGCCACTATTCGATAAGGCAACTTGATGAGGAGCCTATCTTGCTTCATCCGCATTTTTTTTCTTCTTCAATGGAGATGTGTCAGGTCGCCACCTCATTAATCTTGCACATTAAATGTGGGGGCATAATTTAAATCCCAGACTTAACTCTCAATTGTGTATTCCATGGACGAGGATAAGCACACACATTTCTAATGGAAGGAATGGAACCTTCAGAGCCTCAACATTGAACCGGATGACATAGTACTATAATGCTTCATTTGAAGATTGCCTAATGCACATCAAATGTGCTATGATAATTAGTCTCTATTTGCTACCGTACTAAATCTCAAACAAGTCCATCAACTATTTGAAGCTATTGATAGAACCCAGAGCTAACGAGGCGAATCACATCTACCCCCATTCATACAGAGTATCCAAAAAGGCTTTACATTTTTTCATTTATGAGGATGTTCTAAAGTCCATTTGAATATTAATGTTTATCACATAGCCTATACAGCCAAACGACGGCCCAAAACTAGCATGTTCGGTATTTAAAACCTCCCTAGAACAATTTGGGCTTATAGGTGGTATGCTAAAAGGTTCCTAAAGTCCACACTGCAGACATTTGCATATGATAATACATGAGCCCTGTAGCATGGTTGTTCCTTAAGTATGTGGAGCCTCAGTGTGTACAATAGATGGAGCTTTCTAGGTTTGATGCGTCAAGATGGACAGAACACTTGTCTAACCCATAGGTGGAACGAAATACTGAATAGTGGGTATGGTTCCCCTAGGATGGCCTAAAGGGAAGATATCATTACATTGGGGCCCTACAAGAGGCACCGTTGTTGACGCAATCATGGTTGTGGCTATGTTAATCACAAGCTTTTGTTCACCTGTTGTCGGTCCATGGGCAAGACAAAAATAGATTTTGGGAAAGTAGTGCCCTTCTAGGTATCTCATAACAGTTGTTCTAGTTAAGTCATGAGATGCATTCAAGCATTATATTCCAAATGAGAGACAATTTCACTTTAACTGCAATCTCTACTATTGGTTTCTTGTGCTCACTTATCTTCTTCTCGGCATTCTTCCATAACATGGTGTTGCTCATCCTCAGATTTGGAGTTATGTGTGATCATCCAATACCTCCTATGAAGAAGAACCTATGCCGACTTATTTCTTATTTTTGACATTCATCATTTTTTCAACGATTGTTGGAGAAGAAAAGGTGTAGGAAAATAGAGTATGGGGGTTGGTTATAAGGAAATCATGGAAGATTATCAAGAGAGAAAAGTGTTTCACACAAATAACATGAAATGATAAGTCCAAATCTAATCCAAGTGAGGATCTTATACAAATTCAAACTAGATCATAGTTCAAGATATTAGTAGATAGGAGACAATGATTTATGGAGCTTGATGGGGGAATTTTCACTATGGAGAAAATGAACCTACTTGGCCTTCTCTATGAGCTTATGCAAATATTCATTCTTATGTTATGTTTCTCCTCTCTGTGTCACCCTTTCTTATCAGGGGTTCCCTTCAATTACACCTATTACTTTAGTGGAATCACCACAAATCTATCTTCAAAAGATCTTTATCATTACTTGGGCTTTCGAGCATGATGTAGGATTCTACCCTCATTAGTTGGTGATGACGTGACTTTTGACGATGACCTCCCTATTGATAAAATGGAAGCCATGACTGCATTATTATAGTTATAATATTTAATGGGGGAGACTAGCTCTAAGTCAAGGGTGATTGTGCCCACCTTTTTTTCGAGATACAAACATTAATTAAAGTAACTTGGGTAGGAAGTTCTGTCAAGACTGATGCCACAATGTTAGTCTGGTCACTTAGGAAGGAGGGAGAAGTATGCACATGTTAGCTAGTGGCATTCTTTATCTAGAGGCCAGATTTTTTTACGACTGAGTGCATGGGAGCAATCATGTGTTTGGCCAAAAAACATATTTTTAATTTTTTTCTAATTTTTTCATGGACATGCAAAGCTAGATGTGTTTAATCTACAAATAAAGTTTTTTGCTTTTTCAAATATTTTTAAGTATTTATTTTTTATTTTTAAACACAATGACATTTCCGTAATTTTTTGAAAAAATGGTAACACTTAGTTTGTAAATTAAATATATCTGGCTTTGCATGTCCATAAAAAACCAAAAAAATTTAAAAATATATGTTTTTTGACCACGGTTGCAAAAAATCGGGCGTCCTTTCTCTAAGGGAACCCATTTGGAAAGGCTCAACAGATTCTACCAGTATCTTTCGTGACAAGGCCAGCTTGATACATATCCTTATCACTTACAATTTTGTTTTGTGTAACAAACATGAGATATATCGAAAAGAAAGAGAAATAATTTGTATGAGATTATTGAAGGGCAATAATGAAAGAAAGAAAAAAGGTTTTTATTTTCTTTGGGATTAGTTACATTTAAATAAATCTATATTAATATTAGAATAAAAAGATTGTTCAGTTGTGATCCAAAATAGTCCCCTAACCTTATTTAATTTATCATCGATTTGATATATTTATGGGAGTAATTGGTGATGATTACACATCCAACAACCCACCATGCGATGTCCGTTCAGTCATGCATGTTCGCCGCGGGAAAATAACAATCTAATCCAGGCGCAAGTGCGACGAAAGATGGTCATAATAACGTCATACATGATTTCAAATGACAATGAGCTGCTCAGCCGAACATCGGAAAAAGAGAAGAAACCTAAAAATCTTATTCCACACAAGAATCCTGAGGAGCGGCTGGGTGGTAGATTCTCCGGCGGAATCGGAGATGGACGTGTGGCTGCTCACCGGAGCAATTGATTTGGAGGAGGCGGCATTGATGCGTCATTAGTACCGATAGCCTCTGGCGATGGCTTCAGATCTTCAGTTCTAGAAGGCGCCCGAGGGGTAGGGGGCTTAGGGACTCCTCCGGCAGGGGGCCCATATGGCAAATCTCCCCTATAGGGAGTGTGACGCACGCCAACGGGGGGCCTACGCACTACGGCGGGCGCAATTCTGACACGTTGCGAAGGCGTTCTTATAACGCCATTCGCCGGGGGATCTGGGGGATACGGTGACCATGTAAATAGAGCAGTTGAAAATGGTGAGGGATTTGGCTTCTTAACAGGACCCGGAGTTGGTGATGCGGGGCTCTCAGTATCAATCCCAATAGGCCATGCATTCCTTGAAAATGGTGAAGTATTTGGCTTCTCAGCAGGACTTGGAGGTGGTGGCTGTGGCGCCGCTGAGCCCTCAACATCAATCCCTATTCGCTTCTCCTTTAGCAGCTGCTTCTCTACTTCCGTTGCGCCAATTGATTCTGGAGAAGATGGTTGTGTGGACCTAGCGCACACCACCACCCCTAGCAGAAAAACTAGAAAATGAAGGAGGAGCGACATGATTACGATTGAGTTTGTTTGGTGATATTGACCAATCTAGGGAAGCTGCTGCTGCTATTTATAAGAAATCTGGGGGGCCAATGCAAGGTAGATAAATTTCTGTAGATTCCTTTTGGAGTCGCGTTCTACTGCCTGCAGCCGGAAGTTCTAATTGCCCCAGCTACGAACGGTACCATTCAAAGAGTTTGTCATTGCTGTAGTGGTTTATCTACACGATGCGGCCATGTTGTTATTAATTTGAGACTGGGACGTTGTGTAAAGTCATGCTTGCTTTGATGATCCGTTTGAGAAGATATAAAAGTTTAAATGGGAAAGAATGAGTTGATGGAGTGCTTAATTGGGAAAATTTAAAAATAGAAGTGGAAAAACGAAAATTTTCAAATGTAAGAAAATATTGTATTATTATAGAAATTATAATTAGATGTTAGAGTAATGAAGTTAAAATAGATGGGATAATTATATAGAAGGATGTACAAAACAATTAAAACATAAAAGTAATAATAAAAAATAATACAGTAAGGTAATTAGATAGTTCTTTTTTGAAGGAAAGGTAATTAGATAGTTAAATATCAAATTAAACCACATTCAAAAGTATGTAGGATAAAGTAAAAAACTTTTTTTTTTTTCTTTTTTTACATATTTCCAAATGGATCTTAAAAAAAATCAAATAACATTAAAATAAAATAAGTAGTTATACTGATTACAGAAAAAATATAGTTATATAGACAAATATAAAAAAAAGATTTATTGAAGTAAGAATAGAGAGTGTGATAGGCAGTTTTGATGTTAACCGACATTAAAAATGTGTGAGGTATATATGTATATATAAAACTTTTTACATCTTCATACTAGAGGCGTAACTTGGGTGTGACATGCGTGGGTCAATCACCCGGTACGCTGAAATGGGTAAAATAGGTTTCGATTTTTTGTAAAAATAGATGAGTGTGTTTCAAATAGAAAAAAAATTGGTTCAGGTAAAATAAGTTTCAAGATACAATTACTCAAAACCAATCCAAATAACTATATCGTTCAACTTTTCTTTTACAAAATATATTATATATTTAAAGATATAAAATATTTCTTTTAAATATATAGAAATTTATTTAATTTATCTGTTATTTAGTATGTTTAATAAATTTATGTTAATATTTTGCTTCTATTATATTGGATATAGGTTTTTAAGTAAAATTAACTATAGAATTATGACGTTTAAATATAATATTAAGCCCATTTTAAAGAACCGATATGGAATCGGTCTGACTTTAAAAAACGAAGTATGCTTCAAACCGACTCGACATAATTAAAATATAATATCCTAAGAGTTTTTGAGAATATGACAAAGTGAGGTTATTCGAGACCGGACCTACGCGGTGCTGATTATTTTTTAAATTTTCAAGTAAATCCAGTTGTAACTGTGATTCCGTTGATTCGAAATTAGGAGGGTGCTTCCAAATCAAGACGTTATTAAAGAGGGAAAAATACTTGAATTCATTCGCAAGCCGACTTCTATGCCTTTGCGTCTTCGTTCGTTCTCGAGCTTCAAATCATTCCAATTATTGGGCTGGTTTGCATGGAACCGATCGCCCCCAAATTTTCAAAAACATTTTAGCCCACAGAAACTTTAGACAAAAGCTAAATAACAATTACGCGTGTTTATGAATGTGATAAGATGGAGGAGGAAATGCCGAATGACTGTTTTATAAGCAGGAAAAAAATGGGAAAGGTGCTGTTGCAAACGTTTTTATTTTGGTGGAAAATGAGAATGGGGGCAATATGGTAATTTCATACATGCAAGTATGATTGCAGATGAAGTGAGTATGTTTATGTGAGACGACTTTAAATTGTGGTGTATGTTTTTTATATTAAACCATATGCTTTCAACAAAATGATATTGATTGTAAACGATCCGAGACATCTAATGTGTACCATAATCATCATAACTGATAATAGACAGTTTATGTTCAAAAAATGGGAATACTAAGTTAGATTTATCTAAAAATCTAGTGAACAACTGAAGTAATTTGGCATGTTTTATTTATTTTACCAATTTCATGGATTTTTTACATTTGACAGATTTTATACATTTTATGGGGATGATGAGTTGTATAGATTATCTATATTCGCTTTATCTTCGTAAATGTATTTTCAGGTCATTCAAGTACAGCAGATAATGTACATAAATATTTGACGAATTTTATAGAATGTATTATTTTGTTGTGAAATCATTAAATGACATAGACCAATTTTATAGTTTTGATACCTTAAATAACATTGATGACATTTTATTTTCACAAAATAATATAGGCGATACAAAATTTACAATAATGCAAAAAAAAATTATGAACTCATATTTACATCTTTTATGATTCTTACAGATTCTATAAATTCTAAAGACCTTATTTAATGAGATTAATCATATAATCTGTATCGAACGTATTACCTACCAAATAACACCAAAATTTTAAAAATATTAAATAACACATTTAAGAAGCGTATTAAATTTTCATTAAATTATTTTTATCAGATTTTCTAGTTACAATCTTAATCGATATTTTTATTTACATTTTGATTTATTAAATAAGCACAAAATAAATACTATGCTTTCTAATTTTTTTATAATAAATACATATAATACACCTATTAATTTCGGAGAATAAGCTTATGTGCACCTTTTTTATAATTATAGTAAGTGGCCCAAATTTTAAATATTGAATATCGTTAATGAGGTGTATTTTGTGCTTATTATTCTTAGCCTGTGCCATAAGCCAAAAAATAATTTTAATTCAATATAGACTGATAAATAATTTTAATTTTATATGTTAAATTTACTTAAATAAACAAGTGTAAGAAGAAAAATAAAAAAATATTATAAATGATGTTTTTGAGGCAGGATATACTAGCAATTTGCTTAGTCAGAGCTAACAGGATTACTTCTCAATTTTAATTGCTCATTAGGTAAGTAATGTTACTTTCAATAAAAATAGTATCAAAATTATTAAGTACCAAACAATTATTGTACAATTTTTTTGGCATCTTGACTTGTTGAGCCAAAAATAATTATAATTGAGTAAAAATAGAAAAATGTTGAGATGAGAATATTATTTAATAATAATTTGAATTCTTTGTATTAAATATAATTATATTTTTAACAGCACTGGTACTAACATTTTCAAGTACTACTAAAATTTTTAAGTACTGATTACATTCATTACACAAAGTTTATTTAGTGGTATGTATAGCTGACTTAAAAAATAATTACATTCGAGGAAGAAATAGTGTAATGTACATGCAAGAATATTATTTTACGAGTAGCTTGGGTTATGCCGCTAAAGTAAATTTATTTCCTAACAAGGATAATATCAAAATTATTTATGATCTAAAATTACTTGTACAAAATTTATTTCGTACTTCATGTTGTTGACTGAAAAAAATTTAATCCAGAAGAAAAAATTGTAATTTTCATCTGAGAATATTATTTAATAGGTAATTGTAATGATTTATTTCAAAAATAATTTTATTGAATAGATACAAAACAAGTACTAAATGCTATAATTTGCTATAATAAACTAATCAATCAAAAAGAATGCATTAACATAAATTTATTATTCTTATATATAACGTTGTTAGTGGCAAAATTTTAAGCATTGAATAAATTAATGAGGCTCATTCTGCTAAATTTTTATTTCACCCTGTATCATAGACCAAAAAATAATTAGTAGGTAATTTTAATTATTCAACTCACCAGTAGAAGTAAAGTCCTTTTACAAGGGTGGTACCAAAATTTTTAACCTTTGAATATCATAATTGCAAAAATTTTATTTAGCCTCCCATTGATCTAAAAATTAGTAACATCCAAAACAATTTGAATCTCACACATACATGAGTCATTTGCATTATTTTTAAAAATAATTACACATGCTAATAGAAATTAATTAAATAGGTTAAAAATTAACTTTAAAATATGTAAGCCTCTTAATATAATTCAAGCAATTTTATTGACTAGTTTAACTGAGTAAATCATATACATATTTGTTATTATAAATATATTTTAAAATATGGGTACAAAGTAGACTATCATATATTTTGAGATAAAAAAATTACTCTCAAGAAAAACTGCACACGGGCTTAATCTTGTAGTCATTGATAAGCTTCAACTTTCCTACCACAAATAAACAATCCCATAACAATTTATTCTTTTGTCTCAATGCAATTTCTAATGTCGGATGCACTAGTGCGTGATTGTCACATATAGTTTATAATATTATAAAAATTTTATATAAGCTTACTTAGGTGGGGTAGCAAAAATTTTTTTTAAATAATTGAAGAGGGTGACTTGTATGGTGACTCGTACCACATGATTGTCACATATAGTTTAACACACCAAATCACTTTTTTTAAATAATCATCAAGGACTAAGCATATATATTTTTAAAATTTTCTGTACTCATACATGAGCCCTGTTTGAATGTGTTAGAATAAATTTTTCTAAAATTACAGAAAATGCAACCAACATCATCATCTCTTGATGTATAAAAATTAACGAAGAAGATGTGATAAATATCACATGCAAGCAGCTAAGAATTGTAAAATAATTGACTAAGAATGTAAGCTAAAATAATTTAAAAAGAGTTGTATTAAAACAAGGATATAAATCAAGTCAAAGAAATCAAAATAACATAATTTTGCGTGCACCTCAAAAAGATATCATTATATCAAAAGACAAAAAGTGACATATTTTATATTTTAATTGCACAGTTCCTTCAAAAGCTAAAAAATTGAGAAAGTGTCATTCGGATTATATTAAATATACAGAAAATAGTTCTAATCATTTCTATTTGTACTTACTAAATGACTAAAATATTCCTATTTTCAAAAATAAAGATACGTATAAACAAATTTTCAAAAATGATAAAACTTAATACATAAATTAAATACATATAAATTAAGAGTTTTATAAAAAATTTAAAAATTAAAAAATAGAATTTCTAGCTGGTTGCAGTGAAACAAGACTGTATATAATATGCATGTAAGAACATTAATGAATATTTTTAATTATTTCTCTTAGATATAATTTTATTTTTTAACAAGTTGATCTCAAAATTATTAAACAAAAAATAAATTAGCCTTAAATTCATTTTGCATAATTTATTTGGCAACCTGTATTGTTGACCAAAAAATAATTATGATATAATTATAATTTCATGTGTTTTGATTGGTTTTCTATGAATTTTTTGACATATTTGCAATTTGACGGATGTATTTATATTGAAAATCTATATGCAGACTTAATTCTCTAGTCATTGATAAACTTCTACTTGTTGCTAGCCATATTCTTACTATGAAATCATTTTCTTTATTATTAGTTTTCACCTTCAAAAGTTCTATTTCAATATCTTGTTATTTGTCAATATGCAGACCACTTGATTCATTAGCATTTTATCTTCCTACCATTTTGTGGTAGTTTGTTGAATGTATGGTTTCTCCTATATTTGGTTTTATGTTTATTTGCAAATGCGGCCTATGCTTTAGGTACTATGAATTCATAAGTCTCAGTTTCTTTCTTTTTTGCTCGTTTAATACTTAAAAGAGGAATGAAGCTCAGAAAAGTACTTAAAGAGGAATGAATTATTTCTCTTTTTTCATCTTGTTTTAGTTCTTTGCAAGTTGATCAGTGAGTTGGCACATTAGCTCGTGTTGCCTTTTCACACTATAAATGACCCTATCATTATTTTTGATATCTCTGCTAGTGCATTGGACATCACCTCCATCTTTATTTCTCTTCCAAATGCATTGGCCCTATTACTATTTATGAAATAACTAGACAATATGTATTGTGTATATGGAAATAAAAATTGTTGTGCACCAATTTCACATACATATAATTTTTAAATAACTTATCCAAAATTTAAATTCAGTATCTTTTATGCAAAAGGAATAAGAGTGGAAGGATTGCCATTTCCAGAAACCTGCATAGAGATGTGACGATATGCGTGATCACAAATCCATAAAAGAAATACTTTAGGTGCTTTATACCCGACTGCATTGCTGGTCTCTGAAAACAATTGCGTATTCTCCTTCCTTCACATGTAGTGGCTTCTGGAAATGTAGACTCCAACAGAACAAATCATAAAATGCACTTTCAAAAACTTTTCCCAACATATTAGAACGATTAAAAGATAAAAATAAAAACCAATTTCCTTAAATAGATGAAATATTGATGATTGCAAATTACACCTGTATCTGCATTGCGTAAAAAGTTGAATATTAATCGAGCTTAGCAACCACACCCAATAGTTATGATAGAGGGTATATACAAAGTTTAGTAGTAGCTACTGCTCTTCCAAAAGTTGACAAGAGGACAATTGAAGTTGCCTCAATATTCAAGTAAGCCCTAAGAAAATGATCACTTCTGAGGAGTAAGTTCCCCTTCACAAAACATGCAGTATTAAACTAATATCATGGACAAATATTTTTATTTATGATAGAGTGTGTACACAATATTCAAGTAGTAGCTACTGTTCTCCTAAAAAGTTGACAAGACAACATTTGAAGTTGCCTCAATATTCAAGCAAGCCCTAAGACATTTATAACTTCTAAGGACATAAGTTCCCCTTCATAAAACATGCAACATCAAACTAAAATCATGGATAAATATTTCCACAAAATGGCACCAATGTTCTAGAACTTCATTATATAAGTATTTCTACATAAATTCTTCATTTATGGGCCTGAGGTGAGCGGGGGACAATTCTAATGAAAAGAAGTCATTTCTCACAAGAACCACAATGATAAATGGCAATTTATTCAATCAAATATCCTCACAGCTTTTGCATCACCTATAAGCAGCAGAAAGAATTGTAAAAGTCATATAAATCAAATTAAAAACTAGCTCTCTATCACGAGGACTAGCTAACCACAAATCTAAAAAATAAGTAACTCTTCAGATTGCCTATAGTTTCCATACCAGCAGGAATTTTGATTGATGGAGGTGGGAATATGAGTGAAACTCAACTTTTATTATCTTGAAATCAACCTAAACAACCTAAGTTTTAATAACTCAAAATTTTGAAAAATATACGTTATGGACATCATGGATTGACAAAATGAGAGAGAGAAACCATCATCACTAGCAATTATCATATTTTATTTCCAAAGTCAACATTGGTTCCAAATATTCTATGAAAGAAAAGGCAAAATCCACACAAAATTCAAACCTTTGTCTTAGGCAATGTGATTAGACCATAATCATTCATTTCATCAAACATGCCACCCTTAGGTAGAAACCAAACGAAATTCGGACCTTTGAAATGTGATCCTTAATACAATACATGTGCCCACACAAGTAAGGTATTAAAAATAAAGCTCTAGAATATATCAAATTATAAAAAGGAAATACATGCATGGGTGTAGGGATTTTATTTTATTTTTTTTACATTAACACACACACAGGGAGAGATGCTCTTACTTCTTATAGGCACCTTTTCCATACTTCTCAGCTTGATAAATTTTAGCAGCTCTATCATACCATGCTGATGATTGAAAATTAATATTATCTTTTAGAGGCATTTACACCAATTTGGTGGGTACTTAATTGAGTTTCATGTGAAATTTGTTGTAAAATATAACAAACAGACAATTATAGACATGCGAGCAAACTAGATACAGAAAAGTGCAAGCAAAGAAGCAAGAAGCTTGGCGCCTAGGCGCTGACAAGTGGTGCCCAAGCGACACCCTATAGGCCTGTGCCAAAATCTCTAACACCACACTTCAGTCTGCTTCCAGATAGTTGGCACCTAGGCGCCACTTCACCAACCTGCTGAAAAGTCCAGAAAGATTTTCAGGATCACAAGGTAGAATTGCTTTTAGGGAGTTGGCACCTAGGCACCATGGCATGGCCATACAGGTGTTCCAGAAGAGTTTTCAAGTCGCAAATCGTCTAGAGAGTTGGTGCCTAGGTGCAAATACGCATCCGTACGGGCAAGTTTCTGCACATGTACTATGCAAACTGCAGTCTTTAAATAGAAAACTAAGAGGAGAGATTGGAGAGCCATTTTTAGAAAGAGAAAGAGAAAGAGAGAGAAGAGGTGGAGAGAACATGTGAAAGGAGAACCGATGAGTTGCTTGGGGCGGCCGACACGCCATTAGGGCTCCAAACCAACAAGCTTTTCTTTTCTTTACTTTTATTGTCTCGTTTAAGATGGAATGTTATGTTAATTCTCTTTTGGACTTGAACATGCTAGGCTAAACTCTTAATTTAGGGTTTAGGATGTAGCATATGTATAATGTAGCCTGGTGTGGATTTTAATTTATTTATGATGGATATTATTGTTAATTTAATATCTTGTGATTTAATGCTTGCTTGGTGTGAAGGCTTGCACTTTGGCAATGATTCTTATAGATTAGGTGATGGAATCGAGAGGTGAAAATCTAATATATGATAATTAAGATATTAAACTTGGAAATCTAAGGCCATGAGAATAGGCATGATGACCTTGAGGAATTACATGAACAAACCCCAGAACTTTATGAATTATAATTAACTTAATCCCATGAGCATAGGTGATTAAGAAGATTAGAGTATGTCTTGTAGGTTTTGAGGGAAGGGGCAAGGATAAATTAGAGATTGTTCGCTTTTGATGAGGTATATTTTGGTTAGTCTATAAAATCATATGATTTTCATGAAAAAAAAATGGAGACGCAATAGAGGAAGAACTAGTAGTCCGGATGTTGGGTTCCTGCCTTTCTCTCATCAAATGGTAACTTCTGAATAAAATGCCATATCTTCTGCATGCCTACTGCTTTAACACCAGATGCCTCAAGGCCCAAACTTTCATACGCGCTTCTGAAAGCTGTAGCAGGCTTGAAGGTTAAACCACACTCTCTTGCATCATCGAGATTCCTAACCACTTCAGCATAGATTGTTGTCTTATTGTCAAGAGTAGGCTTGTTAGAAAGAGTCATGAGCTCCATACTGGGATGACTAGCCACCTAAGAACCAGCAGGCAAGGCAGAAACTCGACCAGGAACAGGCATTCCAGTGCTTGGAGAACTGATGTTGGTCCTAGGAA
>JAXCLR010000063.1:29421920-29433548 GCA_035584095.1 Annona squamosa | reverse complement strand
ACAATCCTGAGTCACATTTACCAATCAAAACGATCCCGGAGTAAGGCTTCTAGGCACCTCGGTTCGGGGCGCCACACTACTCTCATTTTATAAAATTTTTAGATAATACCTATTGAAGAGTATGTTGCTAAGATAACTTCAGCCAAAGATGTTATTGGAGATTCTGACTTTATTGTAGCATGGACTGATGCATGTGCAACATTTGTTAAAACAAGGCTCACATAAGCCATTTCAAAGGATAATTTCTACATGGACATACCAAATTGTTTATCTCTATTTATTCTTGTGAAGTTATTTGAGTTGACTGTCACTTACTATTATTGGTCCATAAAACCAGCTATAGTCGAGGGTTTTACAAATTATTGACATATTTTGATTCATTTAAGAATTTTACTAAGTTTAATCATGTTAATGTGCTTCTCATTAAAATTTAGATATTGAACCCATTTACAAAAATATAAATGAATGGTATAATGTGCTAGCCAACTTGTTTTGCAAATTTCACACCTTGCATGTGATGGTTATGTTTATAACAAGAGGTTAAAAATTACCAATGAATCATGTATTCTCGATGTTTAATGTGATATGACTGTGAATGTGAAAAAATACCATTCTTTCTATCCACTACAGTCACAACTGTTCTCATTTTTTTCCAATTAAATAAGATTCATGTTGGTTAGGTTGATGCTTATTTTGTTGAGGCACAAAGAAATAATTATTGGCTCTAAAAAATTAGGTATCATATAGCTAGTTACAAGGTGAAAGGTTTTTTTTTTATATAATAAGAGATTTAGAAGTAACTATAATATTGTAGTAAGGCTTTGCCTTTTCATTTATATTTTATTATTGAAATAAAAAATATGATTAATTCATTTGTAATATATTAACCATAATTAATCTTATTGTTAGCAATGAAAATAATCATTACAAATAAACACCTTTGCTATCACAAAAAGTTTCATTCCAACTATTCAATTATTGCGATGAAATTTTTTGTCGCTGATATAGTATCAGTTACAATGAAATATTTCTTTGCAAATTCAAGCATTTCATTAGGCAATTTTTCATTGCTAATAGGGGAACAATTGCAAAGAAACCCATTTTGTTTACCATATATCAATTGCAATGGCCAATGTAAAATATCTTTAAAAAAATTATTTAGATTGACTAGCCCAAGTCCACGTAGGATAGCTTAAGTGGCAAGGGTTGACCCTTGACTAATTGGGCCAAATAGCTAATAATGGTTTTGCCCAATTATTATTTATATATGCTGATGATTGTATTTTTTTTATTTTTTAGATGTTATTTTAGAAATATGTGCAACTCGGTTAGCATATTCAATAAAAAAAAATTAATTTTTGCACTTTTGCCTTCCCAAGCATATGGGTCCCACAAGATAAGATGAAGATTTCCCTGGATAAGATATCTTGAATTTCAAATTTAAGCTAAATATAAGATTTTATCACTTATATCTTTTCCTTAATTATGGAAACATTTTATAAAAAGAGTTTGAGAAGTTGATGAATTTAGATATCTATTGGAACGATTTTAAAAGCTAGAATCCTAGAAGGAGAGAGTAAGCCACCATGGAAATTTTGTGAGGCAAGTAGGATTTTTGTTTTTTGGGAGATTGATCTATGATCTAATATTATTTTAGTACATATATTTTGTGCAATTAATTATGTGGTTCCAATTAATTTCATTTGTAAATTTATTTTTTTGGTTATTTCTACTCGATTAATTTATATATATAATCCTACGGAGTGACAAGATATAAAATTTTGTAAATAAAATTATGATTGGAAAATATTAGTAAGGTGGAATTACTATGTACATATCCGGTAAGGCAGTTATAAATGCTAGTTTCCATAATTTTTTAAATATGCAAGACATTATTTTTCTTTTGTCACGCATGAGTCATATTTCAAAAGGAAAAGTGTACTGGACATCAGAGACTTGTGGTTTTGGGTTTTTTATGTGCACGATTTATTAGCAACAAAGGCTTGGCTACTTTTGATAAACTCATTAAATGATGTCAGAAATCCAACATGCATGCACGTTCCTTTTGAATAAAAAATATATTTTTCTATATAAATATATGAAGGACTACATAGATGCTTGTGATGATGTATTGGACATGAAAACAAATATACAATACATACGATCTTACCAGATGTGCGTTAACCGTAAGTTGTCTTCTATATTTTTGAAGTGAATTTGACTTTTGCATATATATATATATATATATATATATATATACACCTTAATGGAAATTTTGCAGAATAATGACTAATTTTTGTATTAATTGCAGCAACATCTACTAATGAGAAATTCCACTTGGGTTATTGTACCTTTTTGTCTAGCTCATGATTGTGACAGACCCAACATCAGATAGAGATGAGCCCAAGCAGTCTAACGATAATGAGGCAATCTTTAAGCCATTTATTTTTTTTGCTATAAAGTAATCATCTTAACTCCAATTTTTATTATCAAATAGTCAAATTCTATATTTTTGATGGTTTTAAACTCAATGGTATGGTTTGATTTCGCAATTGAGGCCTAATTTTTAAGTAAATAAAATAACATGATTATTTTTATCAATTAATTAAGTTTTAATTTGGTCATTATCCATTTTCAAATAATTTTCTAGTTAATGTTGAGACTAACCCATTATTTCTACAGGTACCACATCAAGTGGGACAATAAAGATTGGGTTGCTTGAAGATTTGCAAGAATATTTAATTTCTTTTATTTAATCAAAGACATGTATTGAAAATGATAGATTTGTAACTTTTTTGCCTTAATATAATAATGGGAACATGACTAATGAAAGTACATTTTGATTTTAGTTATTAATGATAATAATTAATTTTACCATAAATGTGTGATTGATCTTGAAAAACTGCATTGAATATATGACTCGAGATCACTTTTCTGGGTAGATATGTTACAGATGATATCAGAGTGTGACGCGTAAAAGTATAGCTAATTAATTATTATGTAAATTTTCTAAAAAAAAGAGATATTTTGAAATAGATTTGCAAATCTAACCATAAATTTTATTTTTTATTTAAGAAAATGGTCAGTTCTGGTGCATCGATATACCCTAATCCTAAAACCCTAGGAATGACCCTACTTACTACCCATGAGAGGCTAATTACCCTAGAGAAATAGGTTCTCCCCTGGCGAAAAGAGTCTTATTTGAAGTATCAAGTTCTAAATAAAAAAAAGCTAGATAGAATCCTAGAGGTTATTGTGTTGCAACCCCGCCTGTACCTATTAAACCCCTGGTTAGAAATCCAAGTAGGGAGAAGGGTAAGAAACTAATAACCGAAGTAACAATTGACCCAAAGATGGATCTAGATAACAAAATTCTAGCTGATAAATAAAAGGGGTTGCGTGCTCAGAAACTCATAGAGGATGAGAACCTTAAGAAAAGAAACGCTAAAACTCAGGTCGTACCTGTATATAAGAAAGTTGCGCCCCTATCTCAAATTGCTGAAATCCTAAAATAGGATGGTCCTTCAACCTAAAGAAATCCTTTATTTGGACTAAAATTGTTATTTTATAGCCTAACACATTAGATATTGTTGTACCCATAGTTTAAGGCACACCTAAAGTTGTGGATGTGACTAAAACTACTACTATACTCAAAGTTGAGGATGTGTTCAAAGCTACAAATTAGTTTAAAGATACTAGTGTACCAAAAGCTGCGGGTGTGTCCAAAGCTGTGAATGCGCCCAAGGCCACTAAGACACCAATCGCGGTGGATGAGACCCTTGCTATGCCCAAGCTAAAGGTAGTAGTTGGACCTTGTCCAAAGCTACAAAAGTAAGCATCCCCTGCTTAAGAACTCATCCAAAATCTTGTCTATACTGAGGTAGAGACTCAGGAATTACCTTCTCAAGTTATTCACAAATTACCCTCTATCTGGTAAGATGGTCAAGATGTGCAGGCTAAAGTAAAATCTAAGAAAACCTACGCCACGAGGGAACCAAAGACTTTCTATCACTAAAGACATGTCATAACTAAGTTGGTGTGTTATTTTTGTGGTACCAATTGGCATACAGCTAATATTTTTATGTCATTTTTCTAATCACCTTAAGGAAAATTGTCCTTTTCAAAAATATGCAAATTAGGTATTAAACCGTTTTTTATATGTAATGAAAAATCAACATTATTTCTGTTTGCTTAAGAAATGACCTGTATTATGATCAAATTTTCTTCTATGCCAGAATGAAAATCAATTTTAACAATTTGAATGCCCAAACCTGTCATCCAGAGCAATATCCAAGTAAGAAGAAAGCAAAGGACCAACCAGAAACTGATCTTAGAAAGAGGACCAAAAGATCTAGTTGAATCTCTAACCAAAACTACCATGCTTGAGCAGCATCTGAACCAATAAGAATAGACATTTCATTAGTGGGAATGGATATAAGCACAACTAGAACAGATTGTCCAATAACAATCATCAATAGTGTTAAAAAACTAAGTGCTCTGTAACCACAAGCAAAATGAACAACAGTCAATTGCTAGTATGTATAGGAGTCAAAGAGAAAAGCCATATCGAAACTTAAGTGCTCAGGTTCTAAGAGAGAAGTTAGACTTCGATAGGTAGGAAGAAAGAGAGGTTACGCACCAAGAAAATATGAGGCCTAGTGATAGAGCTTAAGAAAGATTGTCGGAAGTCTGAGCGTAACAACTACAGGTTATTTCGAATAACAGAAAATAAATCAGTGAGATGCTGATGCAATCCATTGTAAAAAACCCTACTCCTTTGCTGGTGGTGATCACTTAGCCACCAAATATCAACTTGAGGCAATGGAAAAATCCTTGATTTTTTGGGTTGCAAAGACAGTTGAAAAGTTTTATTTTCTCCATTTAAACTCAACAGATAGGCCTATTGAGGGTGGAAGACACAACAGTGTGTTTTCAATAGTTGGAAGGAGAACATGAGTTGGAATAAGTTTAAGAAGCTTTCTTTTCCAAGTTCTTTCCATCTTCAGATCGAATTGCTTAGGCTTGAGAGTTTGCAGAATTGAAGAAACTATGAGGTGCCAAGTATAAAAATAAATTCAACTCTCTACTTTGGTTTGCTCTAAGTTCAAAACTGGGAGAAGAAAGTCGGATCCGCAAGTTCAAGAATGGTCTGGTCAAAGGTATATGCAATCGAGTAATTCATTGTCGCAATAAAACCTATGGTGGCACAGTCGATAATGCTCTCTTAGTTAAGAGTGATACTGCTAAACTTGGTAGATGTTATCCAAAGAGGGAATGATCACTAGTGGGGGATTAATCAAAGAAAAAGAAAATCGAATAATCTTCTTTGAGGTAAACTGGAATTGAGGGAGGTGCAAAAAAATCAGAGGATTCAAGAAGAAGAAAAGAATCCTCAAGTACAAGAGATGAGAAAAGTTTCATACTAGGCTTTGCAAGTGCTTCAATTGCGGGAAGACTAATTATTAGCCATCGAACTATGTTGTGGGCTTTGTGTGCTACAACTATGAGCAACCGAGTCACATTATTAAAGATTGTCCAACAACCAGACATGTTGGGCAACCACAACAATAGGGATAAAGTAGTCCCATGGGCAAACTAGTAGGACAATAATACTGAGGTGGTGGATGACAACTAGTTGCACCAGCTCAAGCCCAAGTCTGTGCCTTGTTACCCAAGCAAGCCTAAGCATTGATGGAGACAGTGGCAAGTATTATTCATCTTTATGGTATTTTTTCTCAAGTATTATTTGACGTGGGTGTAGATAACTCTTTTACATCTAAAGATGTTCAAGTGACATTGTTTGTTGGGGGAGTTTATGAGCGAGACATGGTTGTATGACATATACCCTAGAAATTGAAAGTTTAACCATCCTAATAGATCTCTGGATCATGCCTATGAAAGATCTAAATGTTATTTTGGGAATGAACTAGTTAGCTAAATGGGTACAAAGAATTTACCCTTGTGACTGTTTTGTCAACTTGTAAGGATCTGATAAGTAAAGTATTGATTTTAAAGAAAGTCAATTGGTAGCAACCCACCTCATATCAGCTTGGTAGGCTAGAAAACTTATTAGAAAGAGTTAGTAAGAATGTCTTGTTTCGATCTAATAATAGAGGATAAGGAGGTCAAGTTGGATAACATCCTAGTTGTTCATGAATTTTTGAATATATTTCCAAAAAAGTTGCCGGGAGTACCCCCAAAAAGTGAAATTAATTTTATCATAGAATCATTATCCAGTACTATTCGAATTTCAAAGTTCCTTACAAAATGACACCTACGGAGTTGAAAGAATTGAAGATAGAGTTCCAAGAGCTTCTCAATTTAGAATTTATTCAACCAAGCAAATTAATTGAAAAGCACTTATGCTTTTTGTAAAAAAGAAAAATGGTAGTATGAGACTATGCATTGATTATAAAGAGCTAAATAAGGTGCTAATTAAGAAAAAATATACACTTCCTTAAGTAGTGATCTATTTGATCAATTATAAGGTGGGTCTATCTTCTTTAAAATAGATTTCTGGTCATGATATCAACAATTGAAAGTTTGGACTAAAGATATATCTAAGACAACTTTTAGAACTTAGTATGGTCATTATGAGTTTTTAGTATTCTCATCTAGTATAACTAATTGCCCAGTTGCATTTATTGACCTGCTGAATAAAGTATTTCAACAGTTCTTAGACAAGTGTGTTGTGGTATTTATTATTGATATTCTAGTTCATTCCAAAGGAGAGGTAGAACATGTTGGTCATCTAAGTCTAAGAGAAGTATTGCAAACCTTAAGAGAACATAATTTATACTCTAAATTCAACAAATGTGAGTTTTGGATGAATAATGTGACTTTATTGGGTCATAGCAAGGACAAAACATTGGTGGATTCAATTGGGGTAGACCAACCATAGTAACTTAAGTTAGAAGTTTCCAATGTATGCAGAGAATTATAAAAAATTTCTCAAGCATAATAATACTACTTACCAGGATAACTCATAAGAATGCTAAGTTTATTTGGCCAAATATTTGCAAAAAGAAGTTTTCAAGAATTGAAAAGTCGTTTAACTTCAAAACCAATTTTAGCCCTACTAATCACTAGCGAAAGTTATGTTGTGTATAGTGATGCATCTAAGAAAGGCCTTGGCTGTGTACTCATGCGGCAAGGTAAAGTAATTGCTTGTGTTTAGACATTTAAGAGCATATGAAATAAATTATCTTACCCATGGCTTGAAGTTGACTTCAGTAGTATTCGCTTTAAAAATATGGCGCCACTACTTATATAGTGAAAAAATGAAAATCTTCACAGACACAAGAATTTGAAGTAAATTTTTTTCAAAAAAAGTTGAACCTCAGGTAGCAAAGATGGTTGGATATTGACTAGTATTACCTCATTCATAGGCAAAAGTTCATAAAGTCTTTCATATCTCACAATTGATGAAGTATGCGGCCGATCTAACTTATCTTTTGTCAACGAAATAACATGAGATCAAGAAAAATTTAACTCTTCTGAAACATCCTATACAAATCTTGGATGGTCCCCAGAAGTAGTTAAAGAGGTGAACCATTCGGCATGTTTTACATTCGCAGAAGTTAGAGGATGGTATTTGCAAAATCTACCCTAAATTATTCGACGATCTATCTTGACTATTGTAAGTTTCGATAACAAAACTTTATGAGGTAGAGAGAATGTAAAATATCTAAAAAAAATATTTAAGTTGACCAATCTAAATCCATTTAGCCTACGTGGCAAGAGTTGACTCTTTGACTAACTAAGCCGAATGGTTAAGAATGGGCTTTGTCCAGTTATTATTTATATATGTTGTGGATTGTATTTTTATTTTTATTTTTTGGACGTTATTTTAGCAACTCATGCAACTTGGTTGGTAAACATTAGGTCTAGATGTTTTAGTGGTCTAGGGTTTGAGTGGGGTTCCATAAAAACGTAATTAATTTTTTCACTTTTGCCTCTCCAACATATGGACCCCACAGGATAGATAGGATAAGATGGGAATTTCCCTAGATAAGATATCTTAAATTCTAAATTTAAGCAAAGTAATAAGATTTTATTGTTTATATCTCTTCCTTAGTTATGGAAATATTTTATAAAAAAGATTTGGAGAATTGATGGATTTAAGTATCCATAGGAAATGTTTGGGAAGCTAAAATTGTGGAAGGTGAGAAAAACCGCCAAAGAAATTTTGTGAGGAAGTAGGAATTCTTTTTTTTGGAAATTGATATATGATCTAATATTGTTTTGATACACACGTTTTGTGCAATTAATTATGTGGTTCTAATTACTTGCATTTGTAAATTATTTTTTTCGGCTATTTGTTATCAATTAATTTTTTTATATAATCCTATGGAGTTACAAGATAAAAAATTTCGTAAATAAAATTATGATTGGAAAATAAGGTGGAATTACTATATACATATTTGATAAGGCAGTTATAAGTACTAGTTTCCATGATTTTATAAATATACATGACATTCGAATTGTTTTTCTTTTGTTATGCACAGTCATATTAATATGCATGAACCATATTTCAAAAGACTTGTGGTTTTGGTTTTCTTATGTGCATGATTTATTAGCAACAAAGCCTTGACTGCTTTTGATGAACTCATCAAAAAAAGTCGGAAGTCTGACATGCATGCATGTTACTTTTGAATAAAAAATATATTTTTTATATAAATATATGAACGACCAAACGGATGCTTGGGAGGATATATTGGACATGGAAACGAAGTATATGATACATGCCATCTTACCAAATGTGCACTAAACGTAAGTTATCTTCAATATTTTTGAAGTGACTTTGATTTTATCATAAATATGTATATACATTGTTGGAAATTTTTTCGAAACATGACTAATTTTTGTATTAATTGCAACAACATCTATCAATGAGAAATTCCACGTGGATAACTATACTTTTTTGTGTAGGCTCATGATTGGGACAGGCCCAATATCAGAGACAGCTAGTGCAAGGAGATGAGCCTAAGTAGTCTAATGATGATGTGGCAGTTTTAAGGCATTTATTTTGTTTCGCAATAAGTTAATCGTTTTAAGTTCGATTTTTATGATGAGTAGTCAATTTCTATATTTTTGATGCTTTTGGAATTAATGGAAGGATTTCATTTAGCAATCAAGACCAAATTTTTAAGTAAATAAAATAAAATAATTATTTTTATCATGTAATTAACTTTTAATTAGGTCATTATCTATTTTCAAATATTTTCCTGCTTATTAATCATGTTGGGCATAACCCATTATTTTTACAAGTATACCAAATCAAGTGGGACACTAAAGGTTTTGTCGCTTGAAAATTTGTAAGAATATTTAATTTCTTTTATTTAATCAAAGGCATGTAGTGCAAATGATAAATTTGTAATTTTTTGTTCCTTGACTAGTGAAAGTAGATTTTTATTTTAATTATTAATGATAATTAATTTTGTCATAAATGTGTAATTGATCTTGAAATATTACATTAAATGCACAACCCAATATCACTTTTCTGTGTCGATATGTTACAACCATGTTGGAAGATAATGCAACAAAAAATTCTTGTTATAGTTGATTCCTGCAATGAAATTTTTGACAATCACAACCAATATAATCATCGCAATTGCTATGTTTCCTTGTAGTGATAGGAGGTTCTTATGACATGGTAGAATCCTCTCTCATAGAGTTCCCTAGTGATTTTTCTTCACATGTAAGAATGAGTGGAGGTTGTATTGATGGAAGAGCTTTTCACTTTTATAATAGATCTTTCAGTTGACTTAGAATGTCAGATAGTGCTAAGGTTCTTCTAGTAGGTGAAATGAGAACTCTTACTATGAAGGAGAATCATGTGGAATATTTTGGATTCAAAAAGCAATGTTGGTCTTCTTTGTTCTATGTGGTCGAATAAGAGCTATAATAAAAAGATCTTCAAGGCAACCATATAGTGCTTACAAAAGATTAAAGGTGCACTTTCTTTTATTAAAGTGGATGACAATTTATACATGGTTAAATTCAAAAATGGAAAAGACACCAAGACACCCATGCATGGCCAACCTTAGCTATTTAATAGATATATAGTTTTGATTAAGGAATTGAATTCACCAATCCATTCAAAGGATGTGTATCTTTATACTTCTCCTATTTAGATTCTTGTTAGTAATGAACCATTCCTTTATGATAAAACCACAATGGATAAAATAATTGAGAAGAGCTTTATTAAACTTTATTGATAGGAATCTAATGATCGCGAAATCAAAATAAGGTAGAAGTTAATATTCTAAAACCACTTAGTAGGGGATTTATGTTCAAATTGATTCAATGAAGAAGAGGTGGCTAGCCTTCCAACATGAAAAGTTACATATCTTTCAATATTGCAATGGTCGCATAAGGATAATAAGTTTTCATCACAGTAAGAGAAAGAGAGGCAAAAGGTTGAAATGTTATTTGGAAGCTCCACAAATCTATTGACATATAAGTAATGTAGATTATAGATGGAGGAGTGGCACTAGTTCTACCACAGGAAGATGAATCACATTGGAAAGAAGTGAAATATCCAATTTTGGTAATTAACGAAAAATCAAACTAATGGGAAACAAATCATATAGCAACTATATCACAAAACTTAGGAAAAATGGTTAATTCCAAGAAGGATATTCAAATTAATGCTCCAAAGGAGATACAAGTAGTATAGGAAAATATAAATCAAATGACATATCCAAAATGAGACTAGGAATGGAAAGTCAAAGGGAGCCTATAATTGATAGAGCAATCATCACAATGAGGATAAATCAGAAATAGATATAGAATAATACTCTAACACATAGCTCATCATAAGGTCTTTTGATTACTATGACGCTCTTACTATTGGGAGGTTGCCACATCATGGCACCACATTGGGTTGGTCCCTCTATTGTGAGCTACATGGAGAGATTTTGCTTAATAGTCGTAGTTAACACTGTTGGAAATATGTGAAAAACTAGCTAAATCTATGTTTTGATGATTAACAAATCAATTTGAGTAAGTCATTGGCTACTAACATGTTTGTGGAAGTGTTTAAGACATATAAATTTGAAAAAAATAAAGTATGGAAGGCCAAGTCGTTCTCCAAGTCGACCCCAAGATCGACTTCAAGAAGCCAAATCTGTCCAAAACTGAAAATGGGAGAAGAACAGGTGAAGTCGCAATCCAAGTCGACTCCACTTGCGACTTGGGAAGCTAAGTCGCAGACGAAGTCGACTCCAGCATCGATTCAGTCGAGGAAAACACTCCAGAGCTGAATTCGGGACAGAAGAATGCCGAAGTCGCAGACAAAGTTGACTCCAGTTGCGACTTGGACAAAGACGCGGACGAAGTCGACCCCGTGTTCGACTTGAGCTCGAAATGCAGTTTCAAGTTCACCTTGAAGATCAACTTGGGATTTCTCAAAGTTCAAAATAAGGATAAAAGCTCATTCCAAGAATCCACTTGAACTTTCACTAATCCAAATAAAGATGCAAACACATTTATCTCAAGATCAAAGCGAAGATTCAAATATGCTTTAAGATGAAGAGATAATCAAGTGATGAAGACCAAATGAGTCAAATGCAAAGCAAGGTGCATGAATCAATCATGCAAGGATCAAACTCTCTTCAAAGATTC
>JAXCLR010000063.1:29377121-29410413 GCA_035584095.1 Annona squamosa | reverse complement strand
CATATCAAACTCATTAGTCCTTAAAATATTCTCAAGTTAGTCTTTGTTAATCATCAAAACACAATATCTGATCAATTAGTTTTGTTTTGAAGCATTGTTTCCAACAGGCCATTCCTTGATAGCTTGTCGTGATGGCATTGCAGAAATTTTACATTCAGATTTTCATACCAAGCCCTTTCTTCTTCTTTTTTTGGTGTAGCGTGAATGACTCTGCTCTTGGTCACCATTTTTTTTGAATGGCCTGGACGTGTTAGATTTGTCTGGAGTTAGCTTACAACTCATCTTCTTGTTCAGGGACAGCTTCTTCCTCTTTTTCTTTTACTTTTTGTAATTTTATTTTATTTTAACATGCAGCTAATCCTTTGGCTAGATGGCTTCTTCTTTTCTTCTTTTTATTTTTTTAGCTCCAAATCAACAGTTGTGAGTCCAAAAAAATTTGCAGCCCTTTTTATTCATGGGTCGTTGGTTTTTGGTTCTTCTTTCTGGCACCTAATTTGTCGTGCTCCTAGGGCTCATTGAGAGTTTTTTTTGTACCGCCCAAACCCTGCTTACACATCTTTTTGTTTGTATGCATGATGCCCATGCACTCTTTGTTTCGTCTCTCTTTTCCTTTTCTTCTTTTTTTTTTAGAAAGTCCAAGGAAAACCCATTTGGAATTTATTCTACCTTATGACTTGTGAGTGGATTTTTACAGGAGCTCTATACTCATGGTGGCATGGGGTGGTGAGGTCCCCTTTTAGCTGGCTACTCTTAGAAGCATCATGCCTTTTTAAAAAAAAAAAAAAAACACAGATCAAGCTTCATTACTTTCGATAGTGCCACTAATGAGGCTATCTTGCTAAATGTGGGCGCTTAGCTGTGGCCAGCCTCTCATTCATCTTTTCTTTGCTCCATTTTGACTCATTTATGTCGTGCACTAAAAGTCCTCTTATGGATTTTTTATATATTTTTTCTTTTCCAGTAAGTGTTTCTATCTTACCGTTAGTCCCACGCCCCAAAAAAAGAGGGTTGGCATGTCAGGCTGGCAGCCGATGCTATTAAAAATCATTACTGCATCTCTTACGGATTCTGAAAATATACTAAAAGTTGTTAACACTAGGGAGTCCTTTGTAAGAGACATGCTACAGTGGAGTCTAACTATAGTAAGAAATGAGCAAGGGTTGTTGGGGCATTTTCCCAGAAATGACATGCTACATCGAAGCCCAGATGTAGTAAGAAATGGGCAAGAGTTGCTAGGGCGTCACCCCAGAAGTGACGCGCCACAACAATGTCCAGTTGTGGCGAAAAGTCAGCAAAGGTTCTCATGCCATTATGAACGTGGTTTAGGGAAGAAGGTTGTACCAAAACACAATGTTTGTTTTGCCTCATGAAATGTTGGACTCTTTCAGAGAAAAGTAGGGAAGTGATAGATATTATGAGAAGGAGAAAAATTAATATAGCATGTCTTCAAGAGACTAGGTGGAAAAGAAAGAAGGCTAAAGAGATTAATGGATTCAAATTATGGTAATAGAAATGGTGCAGGGATAATAGTAGATAATAAATTCATAAATAAAATTATAAATGCTAATAGAGTAAATGATATAATTATTCAAATAAACTTTATATTAGGTGTAGAGGTCTTAAATGTGATTAGTGCTTATGTACCACAAGTGGGATTAGATAATAGAATCAAGAAATAATTTTGGGATGACTTAGATAGTGTTATGCAAAAGATATCTAACCAGGAAAAGGTTGTGATTGGTGGAGATTTAAATAGCTATGTAAGAAAAGAAAATGTAGGATATGAGAGAAGTCATGAAAGTTTTGGCTTTGGAATAAGGAATGAAATGAGGAATGTCATTTTGGACTGTGCTATAGCATATGATTTAGTTATAACAAATATCTTATTTCAAAAATAATATGAACACTTGATAACTTTCAAGAGTGAGACCAATTCTAGCCAAATAGATTTCTTCCTTATAAGAAAATTGAATAGATTCATTTATATTAATTGTAAGGTTATTCTAGGTGAGAGCTTAGCTATGCAGCATAGATTATTAGTGATAGATATATATACACAAAAGAGTCAACAAAAACTAAAGATAATATAATTCTAAAAATTAAATTATGGAATTTAAAGGGAAACAACATAGAATCTTTTAATAAAAGAATGGTAGGAGAAGGAAAATGGGACACACAAGAAGATGAAGTAGAATCAATGTGGGATAAAATGACAACTAACATAAAATAAGTAGGATAAAGTATTATAGGTATATGTAAAAATCATAAATCCTCACATAGAAAAACTGGGTGGTGGAATAAGGACATTCAAAAAGCTATAAATGCTAAAAAAGAAAAATTTTAAACATGACATAGAAATAAAAATGATACAAACTTACAACAATACAAACTATCAAAAAAAGCTACTAAAAATTATTAGTGATGATAAACACAAAGCTTATGAGAACTTATATGACAGATTAGAAATAAGATAAGGTGAAAAGAATATTTTTAAGTTGGCTAAATTAAGAGAAAATAAAGGCGAAGATTTAACACATGTTAGATGTATTAAAAGTGAGGACCAAAGAGTTGTAGTCAAAGATGATGATATTAAAGAAATATTGAAAACTTATTTTTATAATTTACTAAATGATATCCCACATGTACATTTAACATTAGATGTTATTTTAAATAGAGACAAAAATAGGAATATCAGTTATTTTCTAAAAATTTGAATATCTGAAATAAATGAAGCTCTAAGAAAAATAAAAACAGAAAATCCTTAGGCCCAAATAATATAACAATTGAGGCATGGAAGCATAGGTGTAACATGGTTAACAAATTTTTTTAATAAGATTATAAAAACAAAGTTAATGCCAAGTGAATAGAGAAAAATATTATAGTTCCAATCTATAAAAATAAGGGAGATATTCAAAATTGTGCAAATTATTATGGAACAAAATTAATGAGTCGCACTATAAAATTATGGAAAAGTGTAATCAAACGTAGACTAAGATAGGAAACTAATGTATATGAAAATCAATTTAATTTTTATGCTAGAAAGATCAACTACTGAATCTATTTTCTTACTTAGACAACTATTTGAAAAATATAGGAAGAAGAAAAAGAATTTATACATGTGTAAAACCCAAACCTAAGGAGGATTTAATGTATGTATTGAACATGTATATGTGACTTATATATGATTAAATGAAATTTTTGGATGATTTTAGGATTTTATGATATTTGCCAATTAAGGTTCAATTAAGAATGTTGATTAAAAATGTAATCACCAAAGCCCAATATGAGTTAGGGCAACTAAAGTGGCATAATGAGGTTTAAAAAATGCTAATGTGGCATGAATGTTTAGTTTAATTTCCATGATTTAATTAATAAAGATTAAAGTGGAAATTATGAAATTATGTTAGAAAATCATAGAAAATTCATAACTCAATGTCTATAAGGTGGATTCAAGTGAAATTTGATATGAAAGTTGATGATGTTAGGCTTGGTATTATGAAATTATTAGGTTATGAAAATCCATGATGAAATTGGTTTAATGATTTATTGATTATGTCTCAATTTCAACCATTAACTTTAAACAGCTATAACTTGAGCTAGGAAAATCAGATTGAGATGAAATTTGAAACGGTTGAATGAAATTATGAGATTAAAATTTTGAAAGGTTTGGATTAGGTAAATCATGTTAGGAAAAAATATACAAATGGGCAGCAACAAGGGATGTGATTTTTGGACAGGTGGACGGTTGTGATTAAAACAGATTTTTGATTTTTCAAAAAAGGTAAAAAGTGAATTTACTTGGCTGTGAGTTCACCAGCACATAAGTTAAGATAAGCATGCATTCAATGGCTGTGAAAAATGAAGCAACAAGTGGGGCCCATAGCTGGAATTTCAGCTCTATAAGGGGGATGTTCGGTCATGTGGAAATGAGATGTTGGAAAATATTTTTCTAAATGTTGAAACTTGCACCCCAAGGCAGAAGCTCATGTCTAGCTATAGCGACAGCAAAGAAGGATGAAGAAAAAGGGAAAAAGAAGGGGAAAAGGAAGAATTATCATTTAATTAAGTAAGTATATGATTATTTTGAGTTTATACCTCAAATCTGGAAGTTACATAATGTTGTAAACTCAAATATGAACGCAATAGTAAATGGATGAATTATAGAATGAAAATTTTTTGGAAAGAATCATTATGGGTCAATTAAAAAATGACCCAATTTTCAGCTTAAAAGGATAATCTAGTTGTAAATTAAAAATCTGAGAAAATCAACCTGAACAGGGTTGTACGGGTGGCAGGATTAGCTGCACCAAAGTATTTTTAATAATTTTTATACAAACAATTTTGTTCTAAACATTTTATCAAATATATAATACAATCAAAGATCACACAAATAAAATAAAAATTAGGTTTTTATGAGTATAAATATACACAATAATTTACGTGATTAAGGCTGTCTGAAAAAGAATGTTGCTATCCAGCAAGGTAAAAATACTAAAATAAATATATTCTTACCTTTTTATGCTGAAAATATTTATTTTGGTTAATTAATATAGTTAATAAGGTATGATAGAAATTTAAGATCAAAAACACTTGATTTAATATTAATTTAAGATTTTGAGATTTTAGTATGCCTGATTTCAGCATATGTGGATGGTTGGAGAAACAAATCAAAAAGAAATATGAAACCTATGCAGAAATGATCCAAATTGATATATATGTTAATAAACTAAATTTGGGTTAGGAAAAGTTGGATTAATTTTTAAAAATTCAGATTTATAAATCTGATTAGGGTTATATGTCAAAAGACACGTCAAATAGGTGAAAAACGGGTTCTAAAGTTGCTATTTTGGAAACCTATGATTAGTGGATTTAAATTTCATAAACATAATCTAAGTGCATTATTAATTAAGGATAATTATCATACTGAAATGTGGATCAAATTTCTGACTTAGGAAATTATATGAAATGTCTCATATATGTGTTGTTAAATAGCTATATGTGAAAGGATAGACATGCATGAGTGGTAAATGACTTATGTAATTTAGTTTTGTGCAAAAATACATGAAAATATGATAAATTTTCTGAATATATTACTTTTTAGAATTGAATAATGTTAATCTCAAATTTTGGGATTAATTAATGAGACTTAAAGCAATAATGGGTGCTTAAAATGAGCAACGATGTGTGAATTTTGGAAAATAAGTGGAAAATGGCTTCAGAAAAGTAATGAGCCGTTAAATGATAATTATTGGATTAGTTTTATATATTTGAATGATTACCCTACTTATGGAACTAAATGTGATGTGTAATAACCCATGTAGTGCGCAAGTATGTGCTATACGGGCATAACGACTTGAGAAGTCAGAGAAATTATGTATGTTAATGCAAATGGGTTAGAAAAATGAGTTGAATACAAGTAAAGGAAATATATGAATGTTATATCATTCTTATATGTATAAGCAAAGGCATAGGAATAAGCAAAACGGAAAGTTAAGCAAGCGAGGTAAGCAAGCAGCTTTCTAAATAATTTTATTTTTCATTACAAGTTATTTAAGGATGGTTATTCCTTGTTTATAAGTGTATTGAAATTTTATTTCTATTAAAATAAATGATTGCTTATGGTTTTGTAATTATACTTGAAATGTGATAAAACATGAATTTATACGATATTTCATTGAAATGATGTTTAAAGAGGGATGATGCAAAGAATTCTCTACATGAGAATGACAAGTTCTATGTGTAAGGGGGTATATGATCCTGGGGTGACTAAAAGTCATACATGGAATGGAAATCAAGTAGGCTAGTCGAGGTAGTAAGTAGACAAGGAGTCCCCCTTGACGTTGCCAAGTCGGTAGGTCCAGCACCAAGGATAGAAAGGATCATATCATGAAAGAGGGTTCCTCGTGCTAGCGTACTATCACATGAAGGATAACGTCATCAACAGAAATGATGATTTTGCACATCCAATGTTTATGAAGTATTTATGAAATGTGTATGAATGATTTATGAAAAGATTTTTGCTCCGTAGTTAGTTGATCACTTGATAAGTGTTTCTACTGAAGGGAGAAAAATACTTTTCAATAAATATGCCTTCAAAATGAATTGTCTGCAAAATATAAGCTTGCTTACTGAGTTTCGACTCACGTTTTCGTTTTTCAAACCCATAGACAGGTGAAAGATGAGACCTGGCAAAGGAGCAGGAGCCATCCATTGAAGAAACGGAAAGACATTATAAGTTTCATGTTTATGAAAAACTTATGTCGTATGATTGTAAATACTTTGATGTTTTGTGTTGACATCTATGATGGTACATGCAATGACATCTGATTTATGAGATGGTTTGAAATATGTTATGAAAATCATGTCTAGTTATAGCGTTATTAGATGGAAATTATTCAGATATGCATGAAATGAACATATGATGAATTAAACTCCTATGAAAAGATATTTAATTGTATAAATATCCACTAAAACCCGCCGTGTTATAGGGTAACAATCCTAATCACGTTTACCAGTCGAACGATCTTGAGGTAAGGTTGTGACACTCAGGCTGGGGCGCCACAACATGATTTTTATTGATTTAGAAAAAACATATGATCGAGTACCAAGAAAGTTAATATGACAAGTGATGAGAAAGAAAGAAATTAATAACAGATACATTGATATTATTAAAGATATATACGAGGGGGCTGTTACTAATGTGATGACCATTAGTGGAGATATTAATGTCTTTCCCGTTAAAATAGGTCTACATCAAGGCTCAGCATTAAGTCCTTACCTTTTTACCTTAGTAATAGATGAAATTACTAAACATTTCTAAGAAGAAGCACCTTGATATATGTTATTTGCATATGAACATATGGCATTATTTTAATAGATGAAACTAAAAAAGGACTAAATTAAAAATTGAATAGTGGATAAATGATTTAGAATCTAATGGTTTTAGAATTAGTCGCACAAAAATTGAATATATAAAATGTAATTTTAATAATAGTAAAAACCCGGATGAGGAACCAATTAAGATTTTAGATCAAGTAGTAACAAGAATTAATCAATGTCAGTACTTAAGATCAATAGTACAAGAGAATGGGAAAATAGAGAAAGATATAATACATAGAATTCAAGTAGGATGGAAGAAATGGAGAAGTGCATCAAGAATTTTATGTGATTGTCGAGTTCCAATTAAAATAAAAGAAAAATTTTATAAGATCGTGAGTAGACCTGCTTGCTTTATGGGACAAAATGTTGGGCAGTTGAAGAACAACATATACAAAAAATGAGCATAGCGGAAATGAGAATATTAAGGTGGATGAATGATAAAACAAGAAAAAATAAAATTAGGAATGAAATAATTTGAGAAAACTTAAATGTGAGACTAGTTTTTGATAAACTATGAGAAAATAAATTAAGATAGTTTAGTCATGTTAGAATGATAGCACTAGTTAGGAAAACAGAGTCTATCCAAGTAAAAGGTGGTAGAAAAATGAGAGGAAGACCCAAAAAAATATGAATTGAAGTAATTAAAGAAGATTTAAAAATATTACAAATGACAAAAAATTTAGTCGTAAATCGTAAAGAATGGCACAATAGAATCCATGCAGCCTACCCCACCTAGGTGGGAAATGACTTATGATGATGATGATGATATTTTTTTCTTTTGCGATCTTGGCCTTTGATGTAATTACATGATTTTGAGGAAAATAATTTTGTGTCTCGTAGTTAATTGCTATATAATTAAAGTGTAGCCCACATACCTTCATCACTCTGTAAGCAATTATTAAAATTATCAATATAAATACTTAAAACAAAATCAACATTTATGAAGGTTCGCTTACTTACCTTGTAAACAATCTTGAAACATCTTGGTAAAACAAGTTCATTTCATTCAATATTTGCCAATGAAATAACATTTTGAAACGCTAAATAGAGCATCATTATAAAGCACTTTCAATCATTTTAACATATGGAATGAAATTAATATTTTCAAAAGTTGCTTGCTTACCTGAATTCACTTTTATTTCTTTCGTCGACCTTTCTTTTGTCTTTGCCTATATACATAAGAATGACATTATATTCATAAACAAAATTTCATATATTTGCACATTATATAGCTTTTCAACCCATATGATTTCTATTAACTTACTTAACCTACTTGCTTTTTAAGTTTGGTGTCCATTTATCAATTCACACATTGGTAAAACTTATGCTTCCATAGCACCTATTTCTCTCAAAATATACCCCTATTAGGTTAAAATCATAAAATTACTTATGATACTTGTTTATATCTCATTATAAGTTAAATTCCGTCATAAAAAATTAGAATTTAACTTTCATTTTAATTTATTCCTCAACCTGTCCATAATGCTGACGTCAGACACACTGATTTCTCTAATTTTTGAATTATAATCAAATCAAGGAGTTTAAATCTAGAATTTATATCAAGCATAATAAAAATAAATATTTCTAGTACAAAATATTGACTATTTATATTTATTTAGTTATTTTTACTTTGCTTGATAACGGTATTACTTTTCAAACTGGTCAAATCACATTAATTATTAGGCATATTTGTCGCCTTCCAAAATCAATTTTTATTTTCTTCAGGTGATATTTTAGATGTCTTCTATATCATATAAAATTTTCAAATTCTTTGTATAAAAATTATTAAAAAATCATTTGTTGTAGCTGATCCTGACACCTTTTCGACCCTGTTCAGGTTGAATTTCTCATATTTTTAATTTGAAACCTTCTCATCCTTTTCAGCTAAAAATTAAGTCGTTCTGTAATCACCATATGATGAGTTTTCACAAAAATTTTCATATTAAAACTCGTTCATTTACTATTTCTTTCGTATTTTAATTTTCTATTTCATTTCCACTAGATTTTGCTCCAATATTTGCATATAATTTTAATATATATGCAGAACTCTTAATCTTTTTTGTTAATTCTTATACTCAACATATATCTTTTGTTTATTCACAAAATTAACTCAAGAAATCGGGGTTTTGCTTCCATTATACCCAAATTTGGACATCAAAGCAAGTATAGGTTAGATTGCATGAGCCAATTCATAACCAAATAAAAAAAATTTATAAATGAACCTATTTAATTGGGCATACTTTAAACTTAGAATATGTTGGTAAATCATTGGGTCTTTTGCGTAGTAAACCCTCTAACTTTGGCCAATTGCATCTACAACCCTAAAGTTTGGTCGTTTGCATTTTAAACCTAGCGAACTTTTGCCTTTTACTTTTTGAACCCCGCAGTGTAACAGCGTCGAAAAGCACCATTAAGATGCGTAAAATGTCCAAAATATCTTTGCTAAAAATCTAAAATGAAAGCAAACACTAGAGTAGAAACCCCAGTGACAGAAATGACTAGTGCAGAGGACATGGTGGCCGGACGAAGATGCAGCGTCCATCAACCTTTCCTCTAACTAAAAAATCTATGCTTTTTATGCTTAGATGGAGGTGAATGAATTTTAGATGTTGCTGCCATGTTTTAATGGAGCTTGGCTTCAATTTCTGCTCATGACTTAGAGAAGGAGATGGAAGCTGGTTGGTGCTACCCACTTTGACTACAGAAATAATGGAGTAGTAGTTGGTTGGGGATTTGTTTTTTGCCTGTCGAAAACAAAGCAAGGGCGATGCAGACTTTTGAATCAAAATTTTGGGCAGATGGAAATTAGGTTTGACGGACTACCGAAATCAAGCTTGGATGCTTGATGCTTGGAGATGATCTTCTTTGCTTGGGAAGTTTGCTCGATTATGGCTAGCTGGATCAGTGAACTGCCGGTGTTGCCACTTGTTGCTGTTGGTGGTGTGCTCTATTCAACTTGGTGCTTGGCAGATAGGTGTTTGGGAATAGAGGTTGTCGGCTTTAATTCGTGATTTTGGTGCTGCAATTGATAGGCCCTGTAGATGAAATCGGTGCTATAGAGAGGCTATGACTGGTTGATTTTATTTATGTCGGTATTAATGGGTTAACGACAAGCTTTTTGGGTTGCTACCATGGCTAGATGCGAGTGCGGTGATGCTGGATTTGATTGAGAAAAGGGAAAATCGGTGGTTGCCTGTTGGATGCAATTTGATTATCGGATACAAATTAAATTGATGGCTTGGTTGTTGTATGATGAAGAGGAGAAAATGAGTTTGAAAGGGGGGAACTCCATGGCTTGTTCGTCGATGATTGTTTGCTTGGCGTGGAGAAGACATGCTGCCAATTTTGGTAGGTTTCGATTTTTGGACTACTTGTTGGAGATGAAGAAAATGGGAACCATGGCTATCTTCGATTTGGAGGAAGACGTGCGCAGGATTTGAAGATGGTGGAGCACCAAAAATGGTGCTCCAGTGGTGCATTGTTGTTCGGTGTTCCTGCAATGTATTTAAATACGAATTTAAATATTAATTCTTTGATAAATAATGTTAATAATATCATATATCATCGTAATTTAATTCACTTTATCATTTAATTTATTTTATCTAAATATAATAATCTACTTCGTTCCCAATATTTTAAAATATAATTGTAGTTATATATGTATGATTTCTCCAATTAAATAATTTTATAAACTCGCCCAAATTATATTAATAAGCTAATACACATTTCGATGTTAAAATTTTCTAGGGGATTAAGTCATAATTTTATAATTTTAGGAATGTTGCAAAATAACTCATTTTATAGAAAAATTAAAGATTTTATGAAACATATAATTTTTACGAAATTTTACATAAAATCTGTATTTAATTAATATTTTTATATTTAATGATGTGAATTTTATATGAAATTAAATAAAAATTTGAGAATTATCAGTCACCCTTCTCTTTGAAAATGCGTCTTCCGAAATAGGCAGGTACGACATGGGGATGATCTTATATAAGGTTATTTACAAGGTGATTTTTGTCAATTTTAAAAAAATGAGAGTGAGACGGATTGAAAATACCAGTGTCCTGAGACGTTGTTATGCTGTGGGGTTCAAAAAGCAAAAGGCAAAAGTTCACTGGGTTTAAAACGCAAGCAGCCAAACTTCAAGGTTTGAGATGCAATTGCCAAAGGTAGAGGGTTTACCATGCAAAAAACCCTAAATCATTACATACCTGAATTTTTTAGAGGAATTACCCTCCTTAGCAATCTTCAATCTGCCCTTATTTCTCTTCTCTATTCTTCCTCTTCCCTCTCTCTCTCTCTCTCTCTCTGCTAGAACATCCAGCTATTGTTGCCCCTTTTTTCTTTTTCTTTTTTTTCTGTCTTGCTGCTCAAGAAACTCCCTTGACCAGTTACATTTATACATTTTTTCCTATTTTTTATTCAAAATTTCAACCCAAATTTGCCCCTAAGATAACGTTCCCATAAGTGCCCACTTCTGGCATTTTGTGGACGCCAAACTATCCAAATGTTGCTGCCCATTGCACGTCCCAGCATACAGCCATTTTCCATGCATTTTTTTTGCATTTTAAAAATTGCAAGAATCTGCCAAAAGATCTCTCCTTAAGCCACCTCACCTTGGTTCATTAATTTGATTCATTTTCATAAACAAAAGTCAATGGTTTTTAACCATGAGTGATTAAGTATTTTTCATGATATTTAGCTTAATCAAATCTATCCACGTGAATGGACACTTTGTTTTAGCTGTTCATAAAATTTTTCATCTCAAAACGATTATTCTAGTGCAAGATATGGACATTTGAAAATATCTTATGGAATTTAATAGAATTAAACCATTATCATCATAATTCAATCATGATTAACATAATCCATACCATTCATGAAGTAGAGCATATTAACATGAGTTTACCTTTTAAATTTCACATCTATCCGTCTTATGAGGGTCCAGTTATGAATTTTCCAAGTAATATTCTAATTTATCCCATCATTATAATCAACTAAATCATAATTAATGGGATTAAAAAGCATGTCAAATCATCATTTTCATACCTCATTTTGTTAAAAATCATGTCAAATCATCATTTTCATACCTCACTTCTGTGTACACATTAATCCATATTGGGCAAAGGCGATTAACTTAACCATCTCACTTGGTCATTTGCCCTAATCTTATTCATCTACTTCAATCATATAATTATCAATAATTAAATGCCTAATTTACATGTAATTCTCTCTCCCTCTCTTTTTCCCTCCTCCATTCTCTGACCCTTATTTTCAGCTTATGTTTTTTTCCCTCAGACTACATCGCTAGACCCCCCTCCGTGCCTCATTCTCTGCACTTTTTTTCCCGCTTATTTATTGTTATAATTTTTTTTTCTCTCAGACTACATCGCTGGACGTTTTGGAAGAAAGAGGTCATGGTTTAGAGGGACCATTGAAAATTTTTCAAAATACTTCTTCTAATAACAGAATTTATAATTTAATACGCATGGGTTTCACAATCTAATTTATATATTTCTTTTAGAGAAAAGTAGCTCTCCCATGGAAATGAGAAAACAAGAGATTAGAGAAGTGGATGTAGGGTGGGGATGTTTAATTTCAATAAGGACAAACCGCAGGTACCTGATAGGGGGTGAAAGTTGGGCCTTGTTTAGCCCAACCCAGCCTGTCAAAAAGTGTTAGAATTCGCTTCTTTTATGAAAGCCGAACTATTAAATTCAGTTAAAGTTAACTTTTTTATGAAAATCTAAGTAACTTTTTTGTGAGAATTAAAGTAACTTTTTAGCAGCAAGATTCACGGGTAAAAGTTACACTTTCGATTTTGTTAATTAAAGTCATTTGTAACTAATCTTTTATGGTTTAGCGACGGCAACATTATAGTGCAAATTAATACATATGGGGAGAATTTTCAGTGTCCTTTGTTATAATGTTGACCATTGCATCAACGGTTGACTGATCTTAAATTGTGTCTTAGTTTTTAAGGCACCTTCTGCCTGCTAATTAAACTAACCAAGCTCTTGCATATGCCATATGATATATGTATCCATTACAAAGCAAATTTTGATTATTAGTATTATTATTATCATCATCATCGTCAAATGTTAATTTTGTTGGGAAAAGAATGCATCATCAATTGTTAGTTTTGGTAGGACTTAAGGCTGAAGAATACAGAAGAATGATTTTTATTTTCCTCACACAAAGCTTTGATATTCCATATCAATTGCATTATAGCCTCAGCATGTTTGATTGATCCTCATGACCGACTAGGAGATACAAATAAGAAGATACACAAGGGCAGCAACCGCTGGATTGCATAAGAATGTATGTATGTGACTAGAAAATTTTATTATCAAATTAAAATAATATTTGGGTAAATGTTGTTGCTGCAATCTAGAAAAGTTTTGATTACCAGAAATGAAATATTTGCTAAATATTAATTACACCGAAAATGAATTTCTTGTAGAAAATCTCTGATCCTTTAAATGGCACCCGCGCATTCCATACTAATTACATTTTCTCAACAAATTGACCAAACCAACTACCACTGTAACTAACATTCAAAAGAAATCGTTTTCAAAGAGAAATAAAACTCTCTTTATAAATAGAAAGTAATCAGATAATCGACCAAATCCTAAAACCAAAAAAAAAAAAAAAAAATCGTATTTAGATACTAGTCTATTATCACTTCTAAATTATTTAGATGCCAGCAAGCATAAGAATGCAGTTAAGGATGCACTTTTCTCGATCAGTGGTGTGCTCGCGGACTCGGGGGATTAGGGTCGTATATAAGGCAACAGCAACGGTTTTGTGGTCTTCGAGGATCGGGTACGCATAAGGCCCCATGCGGATCATAGAAATCTTTCGCACACAAGCGACTACAATCCCGCTTGTCTTTGCATGCTCCCATGAATTTGCAGTCGCTTGTTTCTTGCACGGTCCGTCTCACGAGGCCTGCGATGCTCCGCAAGCGACCTGCTTGCACGTCACGATCGATCAGCCACTTGGAACAATCTTCAGCAGAAGGGTTGCATATATGGTAATATGGGATTATACCACTACGAGAAATAGACTTTTAATGAGGGACATTAATGATCCTTTGTCGAAATTATCTCCAAAAGTCAAACTTTCAGTGACATCCATCATATTATTAATTATCCTAAAATTAAGCTAATTTTTAGAGACTGTTATTTTAAGCCGTTGACTCAGTAAGCATCTTTTGCAACAAAACTATCAACACTATAGGGATAAATGATTGTATAAAATATTATTATATTTTAATACATATATTAATGAATGTAAATATTTTTTAAGTTAATACATTAATATATCTATTTTTAAACAGATCTGGACCATGCATGTAATTAATTTAGATGAAACCTAATCTCTTAACTAAACAAATGATACTAATGTAATGAACAAATTAAATTTTTATCAGCCATTACTAAATTAAAAATGAAGGAAGTTACATAAAATTACTTCAAGCCTTTTAAAATAAACCTACTTTTATTTTATAGTCTTGTAAATCAGTTGTAAAAGACTTTAATGATTATTTTTTGACAAATTTAGCAATATACAAAGTCTACAATATTATTTATGCTGTTAATTAGAATCTTTTGCAACAAAAAATACTAAATTGATTATCTTGTAGTGTTGTCTAGCATTCAGTGGTTGTGCTCATATATGTGGAGTACGATCCAGTTAGTTAGCAACTCCAGTGAGTGTTTCCTATGGGTGGTTTTTCAATTTTTATTTTTCATGAAAATATGGGCTTAAGTTTACTTAGCATGCCAAATTTTGTAATTTTGGACATATATTCAAAATTTTTTGAATTTCAAACACAATGGCTTTTATAGTTGAAAGTTACTTAAATAGACTAAAACTCTCATTTTTCTGAAATTCAAATTTAAAAATTCGAAAAATTATTTTCAAATTAAATATGTTGAAGCTCAAATTTTTATTAAAAAAATTAAAAAATTGCAAATGTGCCAAAGCTAATAAAGTATCTCCTAGCCCGAGGTAATAGGATTGCTACCCTTTACATATAGCAGTATTACTCTTTATATCTAGCAATAATGGTCAACGAAATCTGTTCGATCAACTGAATATATAGTACTTTTAGCTTGAAGCATGACTTAATTCTTCATTAGATAGGGATTAACAATAAAAGTAATGATTCAATACTTACCTTTGGTTTCTCAATTTAAAATTTTTTACATCTAAATTATTTATCATATTTGTTCATGTGCATTTATTTATCATTCCAAAAATTGCATGTATCGTAAATTATTGTTGATTGGCAATGTATAGTAAATTTTTATACACTATATATGCTGCCTATTTTAAAATTTTAAATTATTATATATTCAGTCTTAAAATATTTTATTTTTTGTAAAAATATAAGGTTTGAATAAAAGTTATTTGTGATATCATGATGAAATAAATATTTTGAATATGAAAAATGCTTTAGATTTAAAAAATATTTCAAAATTTAAAAAATTGAGGGCAAGCATGGAGCTTCCATGCATAATGAAAGTACTGAATCATTACTCCAAACAAAACAGTAATAGCAAGATTGATCAGCTAGGTCAAGTTCTTCAACACGAAACCCACAGATTTTATCATTATATAGAAAGTTCATACAAGTCAATATTACGGGAAAAGTAAGGTTTTTATAACAAACCAGTAGGTCGGGGTTGAATGGAAACCAGCAAACTTAGAAGAAGAACCACGACGAATGGGAACCTTGGCGCCATCTACTCGAGCAAATAGCTGAATGGTGCTGGTCTAGTAATCTAGCAAGGTCATGCAAGCCATCCATTTATAAAATTTTCAAGAGAGCGGTGGGACGTGGGAGTCACATCTGAGGAAAGCTATTATATTCCCGGGATCCCACATGCTTTTCTTGCTATTTAATAAATAAACGTATGCATGAGATCGTTTACTGTTTAATCAATTTCTCTTGAATGAATGGATACGATATGATTTGGTGTTAAATATTGTTTACAGGCTATTAGCATATTTCTATTCAATAAAAATCTAGAAAAATTAGAGCTCAAATAGGCCACCTATTTTTACGATGTAAAAAGTTATGAAAAATAACAACCTAACAATTTTAGGTTTTCGTTAATTAACTAGCGGCATTCCGATCTTGTGAGCCCGGACGCAGGCTAACACACATGTTCAATTTTTTTACTTTTTTCATGAAAATGTGAGACTACTTAATTCGTATACTAAATTTTACAATTTTTACATATATTTTCAGAATTTCAATAGTTTTAGGGTGCTAATTACTTAAATACCCAAAAACTGTCTTTTTAGATTAAAAAACATATATCCAAAAAATAATAAGATTTAAAATATGTATAAGCACTCGTGCCTACATTTTCATAAGAAAATTAAAAGAATTAAACAAATACACATTTTGCCCAAGTAAACAGGAGCTAAGCTACGTGCCTACTACTAGTCTATCGGCCCAAGGAAAATAAGTACCCTTGATTAGGATGGAACCACTATTGTTAGAACTGGACAGGACCGGCCAATTGGACTAAACCAGTCCTGATTTTGGTTCAATCAATGAAACTGTTGGAACCGACCAAACTGCGGTTGAATCGGTATCGACGGTCGAACCAGTTGAATTGGCTATAAAAAAAACCAAAATTTCATATTTGATAAGAATGATTTGTTTTTACACTTTTAAATTTGCATTTTTGTTGAGCACATGAATTTTTCTTAATTCTAATATGATTATGAATTTTTTAGGGTGAATATTATTATGAATTATTTAACCAATCATTTAACTTTATTTCTTATTGTGTTGAATATGTTTACAGAAGTATAATTCAAAAACATATCAAGATAAATAAATAATTCAAGAGTCAAGCATCAACATTAAGGCTTATTAAATATTTCAGGTCTGTTAATATAATTTTTCTAACATTCATGCTTAAAGATTTTTGAAAATTTTTTCTATTTATTCTTTCTACATATTTTGTTGTGTTGGTTAAAATCTAATATATAAAATTGGGATTTATGAATATATAATTAATTAAAAATAATTAACATTTACAACATCATAAATATGTCATATTGACATCATCGGTTCAAACCAGTTAGTTTAATTTAATTATATACCAAAATTTACAATTTTAAATGTGTATATATTTTTATTTTCAAAAATCAACCTCGGAGGCATTTAAGTAAGTCAATTTCAATCTCCTCTAAAATATTGATTTTTGAGAATCAAAAAATAAATAAACATATCTAAATTTTTTAAAATTTTGTATGTAAATTAAGCTTACTTGAAAAAATAATTTCATTCAAAAACAAAAAATGACTTTTAGGCCAAACTGAGGTAAGCTCATGTCAACTCTATATCCCATCAAATATTATGTGTCATCATTATTAAACAATTAATATCATCAAAAGTTAAAATTATATTATTATATTAATTTTAAAGTTTTAAATTTCTATACTTTCTAAAATATTCTCTTAATAGAATAGTAATGATTTAGCAAATTAATATAAAGTTAATTTTAATGTTGTATGTAATTTTAAATATCTTTTTGAACAATGGAATTCATACAAAACTTCTAGTTAAAATATTTTTTCTTTGATAAAGCAAATGTTATTTAGTATGGTGAACAGGTTCGATTGTGATTCAATTATTTAGAACTCATTTTAATAGCACTTTGATAAAATGGGAGGGTTAAGAACTCTTTTTGGATATTGCGAGAGACCAAGACTCTGTAGACACTTTCTGCATATAAACTTGTGAGTGTATCTAATATATTATTAAGGTATTATAGCTAGAGTATGCGCAACTAGAACTAACTATCGCATAGATTTGAACTTTAGACCTGGCAGACTCATGGCTAGATGTGATGCCATTAGTCTAGGTGTTACAAGTCATAAATGTGGCTTATGAACACACTTGTAACTGACCTAAGGTTTGCCAAGCCTTAGTAGTCTTACACTTAGAAAAAAGAGCCTAAACGGATGAGAATACGAATTCTTAAGAGAGAGATAAGAGATTTATATAAACACTTCCCAACCTTTCATTAAAAGGAATAGTCTGGCTTTACAACTCTCACACCCACGACCATTTCACTTAACATCACAACTATTGACGTCAATTGGTCTCTAAGAAAGGGGTCAGTGAGGTTTAAATATACAAGCATTTACAAGTGATATGCCCTAGGATTTGCTCCTAGTGCAACGTTTGTCCCCCTTGGCCTAAGGGATGCCTAACACATGTCTTGGGCTAAGTCCAGCAAGGCAGTTGCTCCCACTACACCTAATGACTTATCCCACATCCTCCTCTTCTCAAGGAGAGTGGCCCATGTCAGCTTGGACCAAGTTTAATCCTTCCAACGAGGTGCCACAATAAGCTCTATGTGTCACTGTTGTCCAGTCAACTTGTACTGCGTCTAACACCTCATGCCAACTCCTCGTGTTGGGCCGCCCAATGTAGCAAGACGTCTCACACTAATGATCCACCTTAGATTACATCCATGATGTGTCACACTCATGCTAAAGACTAGTGCATCACCTCGTCTGCTTGAGTGATCACTCTGTCTCATCCATACACTCACCTATGCATCATGCAAGGGGGTTACAAGCCTCCCTTAACCAAACTCATTGATGCCCTCATTGACTCAAAGTCTTGAATAAGTTTTTCAAATTGCCATAAGGTTGCATCCTTATGCCATGTTACCTGCTCAATAGCCTTTCTTTCCATTTAACCAAGTGTTCAATCCTCCAGTTCTTCTTGCTTTGGCCTTTGATCATTTTATGAATGTTGTATTTGCTTCCTTATTAAACCATGTCTGAACTGTTGACGGTGCTCTCCTTGAGACACTCTTTTCTGAATTCCAAGAATCTTCTTAAAATTGCTTTAGAAAAGAGACATGAAAAACAAGATGAAGTTGATAACTCTCAGGTAAATCAAATCAATAACTGTTATATTTCTGCACCAACCCTTTATGTGCTAGCTTTCTACTGATTTTCTTCTAGACTTGGGTTGTAAGTTTCAGCATAACTTTATCTCCAACTTGGAACCCCAGAAACCTCTTATCCTAGTGAGCATACTTTTTCATATGATCCACTGCTTTATTTAATTAGTCATTGGCTTCACCTATGAGTTATTCTCGTTCACGGGCAACCTAATATGCCTCTTGACAATATCTCCCACCATGTTGTCGTGTTATCTCACTAGGCATAATTGGTTTGTAGCCCATGACTAGCTCAAAGGGACTCTTGTCTATGAAATTGAATTCATGAAGCTTGTAGTTGAATTGTGACACATGTAGAAGATTGACCCAATCAAGGCTGCAACATAATACAGGAGATACTCTAATATCTTATTCACCCACTTAGTCTAACCGTCTATCTGGGGGTGTTAGCTAGCAGTGAAGTTGAGCTATGTACCCATCAGCTGCCATGAGTCATCCAAAACTGACTAGTGAAATGGGGCTCTTTATTGCTAACCCTATTCAATGACATCCCTCAAAGTTTCACGACGTTCTTGAAAATCAACTTCGCTTCTTTAGTGGCTTTGCAACTAAGTGGGCAGGAATGAACATCCTGTGCAGAATTGATTTACCACCACCAAGATAGACCACATATCCTTCAATTCCGGCAGCCCCATGATGAAGTCCATTGAAAGGCTTCTTTGAGATAGGCAAAAGTTCTAGTAGCCCACTGGGTTGTCACAACTCTGGCTTGTCTCTTTGGCACACAAGACAAGTCTTCACATACCCTTTCGTAATTCCTGCATCTTTGGCCAAAAGAAGCTTTCAACAAGGTGCTTATAAGTCCATTCCTAACCTAGGTGACCAGCTCATGGGGAACCATGACTTTCCTTAAGAAGCTTTCTTCTGAGTCATCCAATGCTTGGTATATAAGGATGCTCACCACGAGCATAAAGGATTCCATCCTCATCCAAAACTGATGAGTAGCGTCATCCTTCACATGTGTAAACAACTTACGAGTGATCAAGTCATTCTGAAATTTAGCCTTGATCAACTCCAGTAAGTGACTCCCAACCGTTACAATTGCCAACACTTAGGTATCTAGATTAACCTTGGGGCTTAGTGCATGCACAACAAGATTGGAACGCCCTTGCCCATACTTCAAGATGTAGTCAAATTCAACAAGGAATTCCTGCAATCTAGCTTATTTCAGAGAAAATTTCTTTTGGGTCACAAAGTATCTAGTACAATGTTACTTATGTAAACAACAAACTTGCTACCAAGAAGATAATGTCTCCAAATATACAGACAGTGCACTACTATTGTCATTTCTTTCTCGTTGAACGAATAGCGTTGTTCTATCTCATTAAGCTTCCTGCTCTCATATGCAACCGGATGCCCGCTCTGCATGAGGACGCCTCCTATCGCCTTATTTTATACATGGGTGTAGACCTCAAAAGGCCTATAAAATTTTGGCAACTTAAGTACAAGTTTTGTTGTCATAGCTGCTTTTAGCAGGTTAAAAGTCTTTTGATAGCTAGAGGACCAGCACCGTCTCTAATCCTTCTTAAAAAGATCTGTGAGTATATCAACCTTCTTTGAATAGCCTTCAATGAACCGCTGATAGTAGTTAGCCAATCCAAGAAAGGACCACAACTTAGCAACCTTTGTGGGAACCGGTCACTCCACTATAGCTTGGACCTTGCCTTCATCCATATGCACCTTTTCCTATAAAATGCAATGCACAATGAACATAATCTCCTTTTGGACAAAGCTACATTTATCAATTTTTACATATAATTTGCTAGCTTTAAACTTATCAAACAATAACTTGATATGAGAGATATGTTCTTAAGACTATTGTCATAAATTACAATATCATCCAAATACACAATAACGAATACATCAACATAAGAATGAAGTATATCATTCATAAGGTTACAGAAGGTAGTCGGGGCATTAGTTAACCTAAAAGGTCTAACTAAATATTCAAAAGAACCATACCTCCTCACCATGGTGGTCTTTGATTCGTCCCCTTTCGCCATTTGTACTTGCCAATATCTCGACCTCAAATCTAACTTTGTGAAGTACTTCACGTTGGTTGGTCGATCAAATAAATCTACTACCAAGGGAAGTGGGCACTTATTCTTCACCATCACCTTGTGTAGTGCTTGACAATCCACGCATGACCTTAGAGTTTCATCATATTTCCTTTGAAACAGCAAGGTGCTCCACAGAGCGCTTTCGATGGTTAGATGATCCCCACATCCAACAACTCATCAAGCTGCTTTCTGAATTCTTCCAACTCTATTGATGTCATTTGATATGGTGCCTTTGCAGGAGGTCGAGCCCCAAACATAAGTATCAGTGGATCGCCTTTGAGGGAGTTTTCTTGGCAACTGTGGTGGCATCAATTCCCCATATTCTAGCAACACCTCACTAACCACATTAGGTACCTTGGAGTCTAACATAATCCTCTCTTCTTTAAGAGTTGCCAAGAAGGTTGAGTTACCCTTCCTCAGACCATCTTTGAGTTGCAATGCAAAGACTAATTCCACATTGTTCTTGCTTCCATGAAAGGTAAAAGGAATGAAACAATGACCAAAGTTATCGGTGAGCAGCATTCCTTTGAGGTGTGAAACCACCCAAGCCTGAGCATGTGTAATGAAATTTAAGCCCAATATCACCTCAAAGTCATTCAGCGGTACCACATTCATAGTGATTCGACCTTCTCATCCACCCACTACTAATGGAATATCTCAGGCTACACCCGCTATATTCTTCGCTTCCAAGTTCACTACTTGATTTGACTTTGACCCTTATCAAGTTTTAAACCAAAATGTGAGACACAAGCATAAAAGTATGAATCATGTATCAACCATCCTACTACACTTATGTCCATTCAGGATGATATATGCATACATCAAGATTTTAGTCACAGCTTTGTCCCCCATAGTGATTGCATTTACCAACTGCAACTGGTTTACTGAGCAGGCAACTCCCCTAGTCGTCCTCCACCAAGACAATAGCTTCTATCTTCTCTCATTTAAGGCAATCCTTGGCAAAATGTTGGCCCTTGCAAATGAAGCATCCTAAGGAAGGAGTTGCCTTAGAACCTTTGATTTTATTTTATTACCCTGATCATCAGCTTTCTTTGCCTTTCTGTTGCTTTTAGAGAAGAAATTTTTCTTCTTATCTTACGTTCCTTGATTTACCTTGTAGTCAGCGAGGCTCTCTGCCGCAATGATGGCAGTAGCTAAGTCTTTAACACCCTACCATCGTAGCTCAGCTTGTGCTCATGACTGAAGACTAGTTATGAAATTGAAGAGCTTGTCCTCCTCAGATATGTTCTTCACATTCAACATAGGGGTTGGGAAGCTTTTCAGGTACTCACGCATAGTGCTAGTATGCTTGAGGTTTCGCAGTGACTCTCTAGCTAACCAAGAAACATTGTAACGCAAGAACAAATCTCATATTTTTGCTCACGTTGTGATCTTGGAACGAACCAGATCATCCACGTGATTGCACCATCATAATTTTGCATCCCCAGTTAGATGCAAGTATGCGATAGAGAGCATCTCATTTTTGAGTGTGTGAGCAGCCTGAAAGTATTGCTCCATATCCCACAAAAAAATCTCCAATTCCTTAGTATTACGAGTATTAAGATAATGTGAAAGGTTAGGTAACTTTGTTTTGTACTCATTTGTAGAAGAGTTTGCTCTCAACAATGCTTTTCTCAAAATAGTGACCTCATCGACCAACCCATTGACCTTGGTTAGCAACAGAGTTTGCGCAACTTCTAATCACTCCACCTGTTCAGATAATCTTGTCAGCTTTTCTCTGAAATCATCAGAAGCATTTGATTCTAGGGACAGTCTCAGCAGTGAGCACAACTACACATTGCTCAAGTAGAAAGATCTGTTCCTCGAGATGCCCCACTGCACGTCGCTCTGCTATGTCTTTGTCCACCCAAAGGAAAGGAACGTGGCTCCGATACCAAAATGTTACAAGATTAAACATGACCTATGAATGCACTTATAATCGGCCTAAGGTTTGCCAAGCCTTAGCAGCCTTACAATTAGAGAAAATAGGTTAAATGGATAGGAATACGAATTCTCAAGAGAGGGATAAGAGATTTACAAGAACACATCCCAACCTTTCATTAAAAAGAATAGCTTAGCTTTACAACTCTCACACCCACAACCCTTTCACTTAATACCACACCTATGACATCAGTTTGTCGCTAAGGAAGGGGTCAACGAGGTTTAAATATACAAACATTCATGAGCGATGTGCCCCTAATTTGTTCCCAATGCAACACGTGTCCTCCTTGGCCTAAGGGATGCCCAACACTTGTCTTGCAATAAGTCCACCAAGGCAGTTTCTCCCAGACGAGCTACGTATATGTCTAATTAAAATGTTCATTTTAACGCAAGTATACGTGTTAATCAAGTAATAAAAAGTGAGTAGAATATCGTTCCCATGAAGATTATGTTAAACAGATTTGCATCTTAAATCTCGATTGTCTAAGTGAATTGGTAAAGTAATGAGAGTTTGTTTTTAAATGATTGAATTAAACTAAACTAAGAAAGCAGTAAATGACCAAAGTGAAGTGGATATTACTGAGATTGCCTTAAGATGATTAAGATAAGTGGGAATATGAATTCATTGAATCATAGCTATGTCATTTGGTCCTATTTAAGTTAGTTGTACAGAGATTACTAATCTAGATTTATTCGTATTCATATCTGTCTTCCAACACATACAAAACTAACCAAGTTTTAGCTATGTGCTATGTTCTCATGCGCATAAGTAAATCAATATTGATAATCACATAACCTAATCAAGATTACATAGGGTTAATAGGTATATTCTTATCCATATTGACATCCAACGCAAACAAAAGCTGAAAAACCTGTGCCTCATATATGGATCTTATTCAAATTCCACTTTTCCAAGCATGAATCTGAATATTCAATCAATCCACAAGGTTGCAAAGCTTGTAAATGTATTAAGCATGATATATAAGGGTAATCTCAAGCAACATAAGTCACAGCACAACTATATCGTCATTTCAAGCATAAGAAACCAAATAGCATAGACTATGAGTTCAAATCCTACATGTCTCCCACCGTAGGAAGGTTCAGCTCATAAACATGACTTTGATTCTCATTAAAATCAAGTTACAATCATCTCTCGCAAGGAGAATAACAAATAGGAAGAGATAGATGAGAAGAAGAGATGAAACTCAATGGATTTACAGTGATAGCTTGGATCTCCACTTGCTCTTCTCTTGTTCCTTGAAGCTTTTGTATTTTTCCCTTTCTCCATAGCTGCCATGACCACTTCTCTCCGTCTCTCCCTTTCTCCAATCGAACCCTAAGTGATAATTTATACCCCCTTTCTTTTAGCCTGAGACACACGCAAAATTTCACATGCATGGGGATCTGCGCTATGGCACCGCCTGGCTGGCGCCTAGGCACCAACTCTCTGGAAGCCTTGTCGACTTAGGGATTCTGAGTTGTTCTTTTGAGGCAGTGGGTTAGCACCTAGGCGCTAAGTCCCTAGAATCTTTTCATCATGTGTGGCACCGAAACATCCATCGAAAGCTGTAGGTTGGCGCCTAGGCGCCTTTGGTCGGTGCCCAAGCACCAGCCTACTTGCTTCTTCACTTTGCTGGTTATTCATCCCAACTCACTTGCACATGAATAGTTGTTTGTCCTTCCTACAAAATCAACTAAAACTAAATAAATGAACTATAAATGTCTGTTTTATACTAAGAATACATAAAAACTACAAATTATTCCTAAAATGCAAAGTGAGTAAAAACTAAGTTAAATGGATGCAAACTAGCCACATTCTCTTGAACTAACATGCAAAATTGGTCTAAAACGGGTCATAATAACTTGCATTTTACGAGTTATCACTTCCCACTATACTAATGACTTGTCCCACGTCCTCCTCTTCTCAAGGAGAGTGGCCTATGTCAGCCTGAACCAAGTCGAATCATTCCAACGAGGTGCCACTATAATCTTTATGTGTCACTTGGCATCTAGTTAGCTTGCGCTTCATCCAACACCCCATGCCAACTCCTCATGCTGCATCGTTCCATGCAGCAAGACACCTTGTATCAATGATCCACATTAAATGCCATGTTCATGCTAAGGGCTAGCGCATCGCCTCGTCTACTTAAGCGATCACTCCATCTCATCTATCTGCCAGCCTATGCATCGTGCAAGGCGGTTACACTAGGTCACATATCTAACTATATATTTTCCACACGCTAACATGTACTAAAATTACATGCACAATCTTTGTCTCTTTGACAATTTCTCCCACCAGGAGAGGGAATAAAAAACTCCAGGCCATAATATTAAAAAGTTGAATGATGGTGTTACCAAGGCTAAACATATATCGCACTTCACCCACTTAGAAAACTCATTCATAATATTTTTTAACTTTCTTTTTCATATACTTGTTTACTAATTAAGTGACCTAACGTACAAATAAAGTTTTACCATTTTTGAATACGTATATATTTTTTGAGATTTTTGAACAACTATATATCCCTATTTTTAAAAATCTCAAATATATATATATATATACATATCAAAAAATAGTAAAACTTGGTTTATATGTTAAATACACTTAGATAAAAATGTATGAAAAAAAGAAAAAAAGAGTTGGAAATAATTTTAAGGTGGTGAAGCAAGATGTTTGCTTTGCTTAAGCTAACAGAATCACTTTTCTATTAAAAAAATCACATATTAACATAATAAAAATTTTAGGCAGATGAAATTTTTCACTAATCAAAATGTAAAGTATCATAGAATAAAAATTGAACAATATTATGTAGTATCAATTAAGATAATGAAATAAAGAAATCACTTTATAAATATTTAAAACAAACGCAAAATTTTAATACAATTTTGTTTCGTATCAAAAAATTTATAAATGTTCACAATATTTATCAAAAATTTCTATTCTTAAGTGAATAAATCTTCAAATTATTATTATTTAAAGATCAATATATCAAAAATTAGGATAACCTAGTTTAACATGACTTTTTAATGTATAAAATTTTCAAAATTAATACTATTCGCAAGAATTTTCTACTTTGAAGTGAGTAAAGGCTTAAAATTATTATTTGGTATATGTACTCTTGAAAAGATTAAATATTTGATTTTACATAATTAAAAAAAATTATATAAAATTTATTGTACTTTTTATAATTAAAACTGAGGCACCTCGTTAAAAAACTATTTCTCATCCAACCTGAAGGGAATGAGAAATGGCAAAAGAGTGTACCTAGCTTTCATTCAAAAATGAAATTACATTCATTACGTAATGAGGATTTAACACATGCAGGCAGCATATCTAAATAGAATTAGATAGAAGTTCAGTAGAGGATGATTTGCCAAAACATGTGGTGTTTCCTTACCACTTAATAACACATGAAGACATATCAGAAGATCAAATTTCAAGCCCCATCTTTGTATCTTGTCTAGTAGCAGTCTAAGGTTCCATAGAATGTTGCCACTTCGAGAGAAGGCATCATAACTTAAAAGTCACTTTCCACTTAAACATTTTTACAATTCAATTCCACCAGCCATCTAACACCTAATAAAATTGTAGAGGTCTACAAAATTAAGGGCTATGAAATCCCTTGCTGCTTTCAACAACTAGTAGTAGCAATGATGTTATCATTAGAACCCATGATCACCACTTCATGTGATGTAGGACAAATGACATATGATTTCCTAAATTGAGCGGGATTTTAGAATGCAAAGTGGAAAGGTCCTCATGCAATAAAAAAGCAAGACAACTTCAAATAATTATAACTTTTAATCTGAGATGAAATACAAGAGCTATAAGATATCAACAAAAAGACCTTTTTGAGCCCAACGTCCCGACAACCCTATGGAGACTAAAATTCTAATTTTTACTACTTTTAGTAAATTCTAATCTTTGCTATTTTTAGCAAATTTTGTTTCAAAGTTTTAGCAATTTTTTGTTTATGTTGCATAGGGCTTTCTTGGACTTAGGATTTTGCTTTGCTTATGCACTTTAAATGTCATATGTTTGTTTTTATTTCTAGAGACTAATAGACCTTGAACATTATTTTAGAGTTTTTTTTTTCTAAATTTCATGTTTGAGTTTGGTGTTGAAACTTTCTTATCGATCTTGATGTAACGCCTCATTGCCTAGATACTCTCAATGACTAGTCAATAGGTACCTACAACCTGAAGAAAATTCGGCAGCATCTCCCCATAATATATAAGGGGTGATGTGAGATACAAAACCTATTATTCATAAGCATTTCAATTTCATTAAAAAATGTGACATTCAGCTTTACATTTATACACTTATATCTTATTATAATAAGGACAATTGCATAAAAAATTATTAAAATTTATCCTTACACAACAAAGAAACGAAGGATCATATATGTGTCCACATAGGTTATAATCAAATACTAAATACTAAATATAATATGTTTATCAAAGTTGAATCTAACTGAGTAATTGTCTACGTTTACTAATGTGAAAAGAGCATAAATTCCAAAATAATAGTAATTAGAGATGTTGGTCTAATGGTCTCCAAGATTAGGTCTTCCACTTGGCCCGCCTTGAAGTTCTCTGACTGGCCTGTGATTTGAAGGCAAAATAACAAATCATATGAGTCTAAATAAACTCGGTAAGTAGAAAGTAGCTAGCACAAAGTGGAAATAAATAAAATTTTGGATGCGCGTATCATAATCAATATAAGACATATGGGTCCAATACCTACTCCCAAAAACTAGTGCATATAACCACGTATAATGAATAAGACACGAATAATCCTCTACTTATGTCAATCAAAGGCCATGAACAACCTTCTCCTCATGTCAATCAGGAACCATAAACAACCCTTTTACAATGAATCATCTTAAATAACACATCATACATAACAGAGGAGAATAAATATTACAAACCACTCACACAACATCAATAAGATTTACTTTAAATTCAATATACCAACTATCAAACGAGCAATTCACTAAACACATGGTATGTGCAAAATGGGGAACCTCTAGTTTATACTCTCGTTTGATTAGAATCGATTAACATCACTTTTTAATGAAGTAAAAAATTGGTAAGGAGTCCTTTACTTAATAAAAATCATACATTCATAGCAAATTCCCCATAAACCCTGCTAACCCCAACTATGATGAACCTTACGCCCCGAACCATAAAGTTGTTGGAAGCTACACATTCTTATCAATCTTATATCATGTTTCACACAAAATTTCATCACTAAATCGAGAAGGGGTGACATCTACTTACCTTGATAGTGATTTCTCTCAAAAATAGTGGCCCTAGACTTGAATTTTTGAGGTCTTGAGCTTCCTTGATATGAATCAATGATCTTCAAGGTAGTTGGTAGAGTTTTTGAAAAGACCTGGGGCTAGGCCGAATTGAACAAAAGGGGAAAAGAAAGAAGAAGCAAAAAAAGGAAGAGAAGAAGAGGGAAAGACGATCAAGCATAAAAAATGCAGCCTAGCGCGCAGGGCTCTCCTTTTAATTGAACCCTCATCAAGTCAGGTCGAGCCAAAGTAAGGGTCGGGTCTAATCATAATTTGTAATTTGCTTTCCCATCCTTATGACTTAATAATTAAAAATTTCTCTAGGGGCGCTGTCCCCTTCACCCTTGCAAGGGTCGTCGCCCTCTTGACCCTCTCAACCTAACCGAGCAGGTCAAACCACATACCTATTTTATGAGGTGGAAGATAGTCATAGAGCTCAATAATAGTGCGCCAATCATACACCTCTAAATCTATACCCGATGTGTTAGGATCATAGTATATGCATATATGCACTATACATCCCCTAGATGTCATGTCCATATATGTTATGCATCCATTAACATCATAAATTCCTAGTAGCATGTTCGTGAATTCTCTCATAAACAGGGAATGGTTATAATGAAAGTGAAAATAAAATAAAATACTTAGTCCTCACACTTTAAGACATAATTTTGCGCTAAGCTTATTTATGTACTTACTTCATTATGTCAATTAATATCAAAGAAGGCAATTTCACCAACCTAATAGCTAACAACTCTGATATAGGAGACAGTGGTTCTCATGGCAAAGACTGAAGAACTAGGACTTCAGAATCTATAAAGTAAGACTATGAGATGGCATTCAGAGCTTGGGAGTGGCAGATGGATTGTGGATTCTAGTATTTGGAACAATGTTTTGAAAAAATATTATAGATCAATATAATGCTCAAACCATGGATGCAAAAAAAAAAAAAAAAAAATTAAGATGATGAGAGGCCATATAGTGGAGATCACCGAACTCTCTAGTAGCCTTTTGGTAAACTTATTCCTGCATATGAACATAAATAACATATCTACATAAAAGACTTAGATAAAGAAGAAGATTATTTTGTGAAACCAATTAAAAAATTTAGGCATAGAAGAAACTATTATGGTGATAGAGATGCTTGCATATTTAGGCAGAAGGCAAATATAACTTACTTGCATGAGGATCTTAATATTAACGAATTCATGGATTAGATTTTAAAAGTAGATAAATTTTTTGAATACATGAATGTCCAGAAGAAAAATGAGTGAAACTTATCACATGTAGGCTTAAGGGTGGAGCTTTTGCATAGTGAAAAAGAATGCATTTCAAAAGCATTTGTGAAAGAAAGACCAGTTCAAATGTTGTAGAGGATGAAGTAGTTGACGTGTGATTACTTTCTTCTCTTTAATTATTAGTATATTTTACTATAGCGGTATTAGAGTTACTATGGTAGTACTTTTCGAGAATCCATTGAAGGAAATAGATTAACTCATGATACAATCACTCTTATTGATTAATGTAAAGAGCAAAAGGCAATTGAAAAGCAAAAACTAATATATGTACGGGAAGGATATGAATGTAACACTTGAGTGTGATATTATCTGCTCCGATTTGGCAGCTCAGTCGCCTGTTTTAAAATGTGTCACATTATGTTTAGGTTTAAACCTACTTATAAACTTTTAAGAATTCTCCCCATTTTGATGTTGATTCAATTTTGGGTCATTACAAGCCCACCAGCTTCCGCTTGGTTTGTTCTTAAACCATAACTCAACTCAACTCCAGGCCTCTTCCACGCGATTCAACTCCAAGCCTCTGCCCTGTATCTATTGGAGAGGTATACTTTGATACCATTTTAATGTCCAAACTCAGAAAAATGATTCTAGGCCCATGGGTTATAAGTTTCACAGTATGATATTGTTCACTTTGGCCTGACAGCACAACTGTATGATTTTAAAATATGTCACACAATGTTTAAACTTAGACTCACTTATATACCTCAATAAACTCTATTTCTTTTTCAACATGGAATTCGATTTAGGGCTATTAAAATGAAATAAAAGTTCCTATTAAAGAGTCAAAGGAGGTGCATGATTTAATTATAAAATAAGTGTTGATTGCCAAAGAGGAGCAGAAACTAATAGAGCACATCAAGATAGTTGGGGTTTATTTTTATGTCGAAATTAAAATCTAATTAGTGACATTATTTCAGAATATTTGATTTTTCATGTTACTAAATTTTTTGTAAAAATAAATAATGATTGGTATGTATGAAAAATATTTAAATCCATCCGATAGTAGATGTAAAAAGTTATTTATCTTGAAATAATATTTTTTACTATTTAAATATTGAATTAACATCTTTAAAATTACTATACAAATCAAACAATTTTATTGATTTAATTTTACACTTTTATTAGACAAGGTCATGCATATCTTAGTTGAGATGAAGCTTGATTGTCTAATTAAATGAATAATTTAAAATGAGATAATATTTTTCCTAATAAAATAGATAAATTTTACGAGATATTTATATTTGTACCTAGAAGGTTTTTCTAAAATTGCAAGATCATTTATAGTAAAAATTTTAAATAATAAGAATGTTCCATAATAAATAAAATTATAAATTTCATTAAAGTACCTTAAAATAATGAAAAGTAAAGAGAATAAACTTAAAATAGATAGATTAATTGTATTTATAGTTATATAGAAATAATTAAAAAATAAGATAATTATATAGAAAAATGATAAGAAATGATTAAAAAATAGGACAATTATACATAATAAAAATTTTAAATTGAAAATTTTAAGTTAAAATAGATAGGTTAACTATATTATAGTTGCATAGAAATGATTAAAAAATAGGATAATTGTTTCAAAAAATAAAAAGAAATGATTAAAAAATCAAAAAATTATATAGAATAAAAAGTTTTAGATAAAAAAATTTTAGCTTAATAACTTTTATTTATTGTCAAACAAACCCCAATTCAAAAACTTTTACAAAACTTTTTGAGTGTGTTCGTGATAAACTTTTTTAATAAAAAGTTTTTGATATAAAAATTTTTTAAATGGTATAAAATGATGAAATGTGATAAGGATAATAATAAAAAATAAAAAATAAAGTTAAAATAGGTAGGTTATTTTTATATATAATTAGTGTAGAAACAACTAAAAAGTAGAATAATTATATAAAATGTGAAAAATAATTAAAAATCAGATAATAATAAAGGTAAAAAAATTTTAGATTGAAAAAATTTTATTGTTAAATAAACATACATTTTTCACAACTTCCCGCACGGTTAGATGGACTGCAGACGATAGGCAGGCCTTGATCTGCAGATCGAAGAGTGACAAGAAAATCCGTGGGCGGGCGCCGCCAGAATGTTTCTATGTTGTTGGCAGGCGGACTTCTCGCCCACATCCTCTTTTATATATATATATATATATATATATATAAAATTATTTTTTTTGAAGGCCAGCGTCCGTCCGGTTTTAAAGATATTAAAAAAGGGCTAAAAGATAAAGTCCAGCGAACATATGGTATATTTTTTATTTTGTTTAAGTTTTTTACAAACTTCTTGATCTGAATGTATTTAACTTATAAATTAAGTTTATTTTAAATATAGGGGTGTTATGGTCATTTTACACCCACAAAATTGACAACAATACCCCTTTCTTTAAAAATAAAATATATAAATATAAAAACGAAAAAAAATAGTTTATAAATTAAATACGCTTAATTACTATTATGATTCAATTTCATGTTATTCTTAATTCTTTAATGTAAAATAATTCTAATATTGATTATTATATACTGATTTATTATCAAAATTGGCTTATAAAGTTATAAACTATAAAATATTAAAATTATAAATTTAGAATTTCTTATGGGGATGTAAAGAAAACTATGTCTCCTTGCAAACCATTTGTTATGCTATAATTTCTTTGTTACCTTCTTAAACATTACAAGCTGGTACAAAACTTATTTTGTAATTTTTAAAAAAGTTCTATAAAATCGTTAATATAAGTATATTTAGTCTATAAATCAAGTGTTATCATTTAATGAAAATACATATTATTTTATTTTTAAAAAAATGGAGATTTGTGTCATTTTTAAAATATTAAAATACCTTTATTTTTAAAAGATAAAAAATAGTAAAACTTAATACATAAGTTGAATATATAAATTAACAATTTTATTAAAAAAAATTTACAGCTAGGTATATTAAACTTCAATGAAACCGGATAGATTGAAATATGACTATTTTTATTATGCTATTTGCATTTATGCAAATACAAGAGTAAAATTATTTTTATTTATGATCACCGTTTTAAAAAAATTTTATACATGCCAACACCTTGCCAAAAAATGAATTACAATTATGCAAAAGCCGTCAGATGCTTGGGATATGTTTTTAACCTTCTTTTATTATTTTTTTAATAAACGATTTGCTTTTAAGACATAACGTTAAATAACTAACGAATAATTTTTTAAAATGCCAGCCCATCCCAATTCCTAACTCGTTGATGCAGGGAAACGTCTGGAATCCTTCCCCAAACATATCATTTGCTCATAACAACAAATCACAGTACTCCACGAGACAACGTTTTCATAAGGATGTAAAAAATGACCCGTTTATTGTCAAATCATTTCTTTCTTCTTTTTAGAAAACTGCCTTATGGACAATTCCCCATCGTTAATGCAGAAAGTCCTGTAAGCATACCTTGAGTCGGTAGAAATGAAATCTTCACACACCTTTAAAAAATTTTCTTCGTACAACCATCAAAAAGACAAAAAATAATAATAATAAAATTTCTACATACTTTTTTTTTCATACTAAATATAACCAACGAATATTATGAATAAAATATGATAATTAATATTACAGCTGATTTAAAATAAGTTAAATATTGAAATAATAATTTAGTACATATTTCAAATAATACGAAATTTTTATATTTAGGATGAGAATGTAATGATAGCCACGAAGAATGAATAAAGTTGTACATGGAGGGTGCGTTTGTTTCGCATCAAAAAATGTCAACTAAAACTTTTCAGTCTAAAACTTTTCACTCTCCATAATTACTC
>JAXCLR010000063.1:29364614-29377021 GCA_035584095.1 Annona squamosa | reverse complement strand
CATCATTTTCTATTGATTTGACAACTTCTACTCCAAAAACTTTTCATCAAAAGTTTTACCTCCAATCAAACACACCCAGAATGCGTAAAGTTGTATAAAAATTGAAAAGCTGCATTAAAAATTGGAAAGCAACATTGACAAGGGTGATATAGATTGAATTAAGAATCTAACGTCATTTCAACATGCCCTATGTAGAAAAAGAAAAGAACAGCAAAAAAAGGACAATTGCTTCTACCTACTACTTCCACAGCTTCACCAGTTCCGTCAGCGCAGCATGAGAAGAGCCGCCGAGGCTCAGTGCTCCCGCCGCCTTCTCCTTCAACCTCATCGTCCTTTCTGCAAGTGCTTTCCCTGCTTCCGATTCCATCAACTCCCTCACCTTTTCCTCCACCTCAGACGCCGTCACAAACCCATCTTCGTCTGCTTTCAAAGGCAAGGCCAGCTTCGCCTCCTCCACCAGAAACGCTCTGTTCAGGCGCTGCTCTGCATAGAGCGGCCATGCCACCATCGGCACCCCCGCACGGATGGATTCCAACACCGAATTCCACCCGCAGTGCGTCACAAATCCTCCAACGGATCCCCGGCCTAGAACACGCACTTGGGGCGCCCACCGCTTCACCACCATTCCCCTCCCTTTCGTCCGATCCAAGAATCCTTCGGGAAGCAGAGCATTCAAATCAGGCTCCGAATCACCGAATCCATCCTGATTTTCCTTTTCTGCCGGCTGATTTCGCACCACCCACAAGAACCGCAGTCCACTCCGCTCCAGCCCAGCTGCTATTTCCTTCAGCTGCGCCGCCGAGAACCGCCCTAAGCTCCCGAAGCACAAGAACACGACGCTTCCGCTGGGCTGCGAGTCCAGCCACTCCATGCAACCGGACGACCCAACTGATTCATCATCTTCTCTCTCCGCTGCCAGTAACGGCCCAACACAGTAGGCTGGAGGCGTCGGGCCGTCCGTAACGCAGGAGCCATCCTTGATGGCCGCAACAGCGCGCGGTTCCAGCTCCTCGAAGGAATTGATGATGATTCCGTCGGCTTTGGGGATGCTGAGGGCAACATCCAGAAAGTCTTCGTACGCCGGATGATTCCTATCGATTACGGGCAGCGGCAAATCCGTAGGTAGGAATGGAGGGAAGCCGGGGACGTTGAGTTGGCAGCGGAGTTCTTTCAAGCTGCGATCATGGTGAAGGCGGTGCAAGCTGGGGAAGTAGAGCAAGGTGGTGAGAGGGGAGGCGCCGAATGGCAGAAAGAAATAGGAGGGTATGAGAAGGCGTTGAGCAATGGCGAGAGATGGGGTGCAGAAGAAATCGAGGACGAAGGCTCGGACGGATGATGTGCGGGAGAGGGATGAAAGGGCGCGGTGGACGAGGGGGTTGTTGAGGTGAGCGGGGTGGAAGCCGCGGGTGTCTTGGGTGGTGGCATCGTGGAGAGGGAGGGAGAGAGTGGGGAGAGGGAGGAATGAGATGGAGGGATAGGAGGAAGCGACGCGAGTGATGTAAGAAGAGATGGGGGGAGTGGTGGTGGAAGGGGTTTGTGGGAGAAGGACTATAATGGAGAAGGCGTCTTGGAGGGTGAGGAAGCGCTTTCCCAGCTCGACCATGGAGATGAAGTGACCAACGCCAGGAGACGGGTAGAGGACTATGGCGTCCCTCTTCTCCTTTTCCATAACTATGAATGCTCGTTGCAGATTCTGGATCCTCGGGGGTATAATAAGCCTGATTAGATTCGCCGCACCGCTTGCAGCTTATTTTCTTTGGTTACTTTCAGGGGAAATATCAATTTTTTTGACAACGCTGGATGAGTGTGGAGAATGGAAAGGAAACATTTTTAAAAACCAGTTATTAATATAAAATAATAGAAATAAAGTTAAATGGTTGGCTTCTATGTGACCAGGTTACATAGAAGCGTCTCAATGTAACCCTCTCAAATTATAACATATTTATGCTTAATAAAAAATTTAATCCATTTATTGTATTTATTATCATTTATTTAGTTACGAGACCAAATTTTATCCAAATATAATATGTGCATAGCTACATTTTCTCAAATATAGGTATATTAATGTCTAAATTAGGAAAAATGTTTAGATCTATTTACATATATATTGTATTGTAATAATACTTTATAGAATCATTTATCATATAGTAATAATATTTTAGATGTTGAAAATATTACTTAAAAATTAATATTCAGTATTAAATTATTTTATTACTTTGATTTTTCATGTTTCTAAATAGAGTTCTCATACAGTGATATTAGACAAATGAAAAATTTTTCATAATAATAAAAATAATGTCAAATAGAGTAGATTTTTTGTCAACTATCTGGACATTAAAAAAGGTTACATAAAAAGGGGGTTTCATAAAGCATTCTCGAAGTTAAAATAAATAGGATAATTGAAAAGAAAATGATTGGAGTGCAGAAATATAATCGAAAAACAAGGTAAAAATTATTAAATAAAATATGTTGAAAAATGCAATGGCGATAAGATTTTTTGCAATGTCCCACTTTTCTCCACATTTACGTGTTATTAAGAATATACTTAAGCTATACCAAAATTAAACCATGTAGCTATCGGTCATTTGCCCATATGGTAACTTTGGTGGTTGGCAAGCAACTCGCCCAAGTTGGAGTCCTCTCCTTCATGGAGGGATATCTTATAATTTTTCTAAGTATAGGAGTTTTTTGCAATTTTCCTTTAGAGTGGGGGTATTTGCTAATTTCTCCAATTTAGGGTTGTTCACAGAAAAATTTTCTCTATGATGTAAGGGTTATAAAATTACTCCATTGTAATATCGATTGTCATGTTGTATAAATAGTTAAATACTAATTAAAAAATAATCAAATTATGTGAGCCCAGGAGCCATGCTTAGTTTGAACTCTAGTGCAAATTGGTCTTAGATTCGATTTGAGATGAGTAATTCTCTTCTTTGCTTCCTAGATGCATCTACCAAAAAAAAAAAAAAAAACAAAAAAACTATGGGTCTTAGATTTGATCCAGGAGAAGTAATTGTCTCTTCTTCTCTTGCTAGACACAACTGCAAAAAAAAAAAAACTTATGTATGCGGGACTTGTATTTGCCCTTTTAACTTCCATCTTTTCACATGTGCATTTTAAACTCTAAAATTTATAATTTTGTTGTATTTTAACCCTACGATGTTAAAAAAAATTAAAATGTATAAAATTCCTTTTATATTTATCAAAGCTCAAAACCAAAAGATGTCATTTAGTAAAGCAGTATTGGTGTTGTTATTATAATAATCATTGTTATAAAAAATTGATGTGAGTTGTAACATGATGATGCAATGATAGTTATGCCATGCATGTAAGCTCTATTGAATAAGGATGCAAACTATAACTGGAATAAGCAAGAATCAATCAAATTCCTTCATTTTTCAATTTGTTTCCCTTTCCAATGTTTTTCTTGTAAGTGTGTAGTACACTTCTTGTAGATTGCGCTACAATGAGTTGGTCTATTTTAGCTTCCTTTTCCAATGTTTTTTCTATGAGTGTGTAGTACACTTCTTGTAGATGGTGCTATAATGAGTTGGTCTATTTTAGCCAACCTAAAAATAAAAATAAAATAAAATAAAAGAAGATGCTAAAAATATGTTACCAAAAAATGGGTTATATTAATTTATAATATTATTGAATTAAAAGAAGATCAAAGCATTATTATAAAAATAATAATTGAAAATAAAAAGGAATCACCATTATTTTTTTGGAAGATTAAAACCCAAATATTGCATTAATTATAAAGCACTAATTTACATAAATAGAGATATTGGTTATAAACAAATCATACATCTATGGCATAACAAAATACATGGACGCATTTTGGGGCTGGCTGGGACATTTAAAACAGGACTGGGGCTTACAAAATTTTTAAGGTTGGAACAGTGGCAACAGATTTTCTATTTTTGTAGTATGGGTGGATGGAGAATGAGGTAGCTCGATAGAGATTTTATTGCTAGGGGTGTTATGGATTAGAGAGATTTTTTTTCTTTATCTAAGGTAGAGAAGAGAAATGGAGATAAGAAGAGTTGTGGCCAGCAACACTTCACCTTTACAGCGCTTCTTTCTTCCCTACTATTGGGGGATTTTCTCTCCGCTCCCGAATTCTTTAAGGATGCATTTATTTATGAGAAATGATTCTTTACATTTGGACCAAGTCCGGTTAACTACGTCCGCTGAAAGCAAATTGCCCACACGCCATTGGATTGAGCGGGATGAGTCATAGCCGTCAGATGGGAAAATTGTAGACTCATCCTTGCAAGCAGCGTAAAAATTCAAAAAACCAGCCTCTCGCAAGCTCTTTCCGCCTGCTTTCTTTCTCCCTCTCTCCACGAACTTGAGTTCTTCCACGACATCAAGTTCATGCAAGCTCTTAACCCCTACTTTCATTCTCCCTCTCTCCACAACATTGAGTTCTCTACCAGCCCTCTCTCTCTCTCTCTCTCTCTCCCCCTTCCGTCGACAACTCCACATTGTCACCTTTCTCCTCTCCAGTCTCTCTACGCCGGTAATCGGCGGAACTCCCTTCCAGATTCAGGTGAGAGCCCTTCTCTCTTGAATTCTCCTTCCAAAATGCGAATGTCGTTGATTTGCAATAGGGAATGCCATTGATGAAAAATGTGCCGACAATCGGGTAATTTTGTCTATACATAAATGGTGTGAACCTCCCGTGGCATCTTTTAGAAGTTATCTAGTGCCTATCTTCATTTGACCATAAACTGTTTATCGAAATGTTGGGAGTCATTGCTACATCAGGAGTTAAATTTATGGTTACTGTAATGGACTTTTTTGTAAAGCAGTACCCTGATTTCTTGATTTCTTTATCAACTCTCATGTTAGTTCTTATTGAAACTTTGTTGTGATGACCATTGTCCACTGTATTATTTTCTATTCATCTCACCTTTAATGAAATTATTTTCAATAAGAAAGATGCAATGAAAGAGAAATGTTGGTATTTTGGAGACCGTGTTGATCAACCATTGCATGTGGAATTAGTTGTTCCTTTCTGGCTGTGAAATCCTGATCTTAGACATGTGTATAAAACTCTAGGGCTGTAAACCCTAGGTAATATATTTAAAAAATATACATTCATATGAAATATGTGAGAATAGAGGTTAAAATAATTATTTATGAAATTCGAATGAATAGTGCATATGAATAGTAATCAAGGTGATTAAGAGTTAATTACTGAGATTAACTTAATCACAAAAAGACAAAAAAGGAGATTTAATCACTACAAGACGAAATAACAATTCTTTTTTATATTTTAATCTAATTTTGGATTTTAGTGAAAAATTAAAGAAAAATTCATAATTTGCAATCCGAGCGTTGGATTTCAATAAATTTTTTTATGGATAGTTAAAAATTCATGATGAACATGATGAATAGGTCAAGATATGATGAAATTCATAAATCAATGGTCAAGATTAAACATCAAATGGAGATAAAAAAGTAACTTATATTTTTCATTAAATTCTATTTGACTTTTAATTAAACTAAATAATTATAAATTATAAATAATAAATAAACTGTAGGAATTGTAGGGGGTGGTTGGATAATTGACCAAAATTAACGGTCCAAATTTATCATGATCATAAATCAATGGCTAAGATTGAATTAGCCTAAATTAATTAATTTTAATTAATAAAAAAATATAGAAAAAATAGGGCTATCATAGGGGGCTGGAGCAGTCCTAAGGTGGTTGCTCTTGGCTCAATGCACTTTTTAAAATTATAAAAAAATATATTTTATAATTTAATACCTCAAGCAAGGGAGTAAATTCCAATTTAATGAAAAATCAAAAAGTATAAATAGGGGGCAGGGGTGAACATCCAAGGTACTTCATCCCAGCTCCATTTGAGCATTTTTCACCCCCACCACGTTTTAGCCTTGAGGAGAAAGAAAAGGAGAAAGTGCGAGAAAAAATAGGATATCTCTATTTTGGATAAGTGAATTCTATCCAAATTTCTTTTGGATGTTAAGTAAGGTAAAACCATGCTTAGGTAATACCTAATCATGAGAAAATAAGTAAAGTTATAAAGCTTAATTGAAATTATGCCGAAACATCGAAAATTTGAAGCAAAAATAGAGCATTCGGGAAGATAGCACATGATATGTGTAAATAATGCTCCAAAATTGATAAATGATGATTTAAGATGAATGAATATGATAAATATGATGTTAAAATGATGATATATTAATTTCATAATTTTTGAAATTAAGGATTATGCTTAAGTGAATTTATGTTGATTTTTAGTATATGGAGAAAATGATTTATTTAGCCAAGTAAATGATAATAAATTCAAAATGTATGAAATTTTTCATAATATACTAAGCATAAGCTATGTCACAGTATTTTTTATTTTTTGAAATAATATCAATTTTTGGAACCCATGAACAGTAACTCATGTTGTTGTGAATAGTAAATGTGAACAGTGATTTACTATAGTAATTTGCTATAGTGACATGAACAGTAATTATGAACAGTGAGATTGAGATTTATTTTTATATATTTATGAGGATATATGAATGAAATTTTTAAAGGATTTATGGATAAAGACCTATCTAAGGAGATAATGACCAAGTATCTTTATAAGATTAACCTTTATAGGAATGAAGTAATAAACGATTATAAAGCATACATTGGAAGCAATATAAGGCATAAAATGATATAGATAAAATATCATTTTTCCTTATATAAGAAAAGGAAAGAAAAAGGTGGAGGACACAGATTGAGGAGGTAAGCAAGCAAACTTTTTTTAAAAATGTGATTTTCTTGCTTCATTGTAATTAAGCACAATTTTGAAAATATGATTTCATTGCTTCATAGTAAGAAAACACAACTTTAAAAATATGATTTTATTCTCAAATATTTATAAAATATGTTTAAGGGTGGTCATTCTTATAATGTTTTGAAATGATGAATGTTTATGAGTTTTTATGAAAAGTCATGTCGGCATATTGATATCATGTGATGTTTATGGGCATGTGCACATATATGATGTATAATGAAGAGGCTTGGTGGAGGTAGAAAGTGGATCAGATGGTCCTCCTTCACTATTGTTAAGTCGTATGGGTTGTGTGCCAACGACGTCCTCCCCAGAGGTAGAGGCAAAAGAATATTATGTGTGAATGAATGCATTGCATTTTCATACATAGATTGAAAAGGAAGCATGGATTTGAAATGATGTTTTAAAGGGATGGTGCAAATAATTCTTTGCATGAGAATGACAAATCACCTGGTGTTAGAGGTATATAATACTGAAAAAATCAAAAGTCATGCATGTAGGAACCATATAGGTGTCAAGAGGAAGAGAAGTTCCCCTTGATGAGGCCAAGTCAAAGACAGTCGGCGTATTGGACAATGCTATGTTAGATGTTTCTTGGGCTAGCGTACCCGCACACGAAGGTTTATGTTAGGAGTGGAAAGGAAATATTTGCACATACAATGTTTATGAAATAATTTTTATGAAAATGTTTCTATTCCATTGATAGTTGATCACTTGCTTATTGAGTTTCGACTTACGTTTTATTTTTCCAACCTCAGACAGGTGTAGGGAAAACCAATAGATGAAAGATATATGTTGATAAAGGAAAAGAAGAATCCACAAAGTTTAGTAAATTTTTATATGAATAGATGCCCTAATGGGATATGATAAGAAAGGACATAGGTTGTATGAAATTATAAAGTTATGAATAATATAAGAAATTAATTATTTATGATATGGATGAGTTCATTATGAATGATGATGAATATATGTTATGCGATGAAAGAAAAAAAATTGGATGAGATCCAATTAAGTACTCGCCGTGTGATCAGGGCAACAATCTTGAGTCACGTTTACCAATCAACAAGATTTTGGAGTAAGGACTATGTGGATGTCGCGGTTCAGGGCGCCACACTGGTAATGCCGAAACAGTAACATTTGCCAGGAAATTCTTAATGTCAATACAAATTTGTTATTCCCTCATAGTTCTCACTTGACAATTGTTCAGTTGCATCAGGTATTCTATTGTTCTGCATAAATTACACTTTGTTGTTCATTGTTATTGTACTCTCTCCTGTTCTCTCGCTTAAATTTTCTTCATTTAACAGGTGTACAAGATATTGCAGTATGTGGAATAGTATGAAAAAGAAAAGAAGTTTAATCCCATGCCTATCATACTCTGTGGGTCAGTTCTTTTTATCCCAAACAACTCAAAAATTCCAAGGCATGGAAGATTATCAAAATACATTTCAGAACCTGGATTTCAGTTCGTTGAACTCATGACAAACTTGATATTTGCTTCATTTTATTGTCAGCGACTAGAATGGGAGCATGCATGGGCACGTTTATATGTTCCTTAGGTCTCAAGGGTTGGTGTCATCATATGATACCGTACATCAATATACAAATAGTGATGCACACAGGGTAAACTTGTTGACTTTCACAGAAGCAAATCATTGGGTACTTATGCAACTTCTTGCACTGATTATTTTTCTTACTAATTTTAGTGGGTTAGTCACCAGAATCATCATGGGAATATATGTGGTGTTGATTTCATATGGCTTTTCTTACTAACAAAAGCTGGAAACCACTGAAGATGAGCTGGAATGAAGCTGTTTTTTGAATTATCAAGGTGAATTTGTTGTTTTGAAAATTTGAACATGAGCTTTGATGTTGAGGATTTCTCATCATCATCATCATCATCATCATCATAAACTACTTTTCCACTTATGTAAGGTATGCTGCATGGATTTTGTTGCACAATTTTTTACAATCATTAATTATATTTTTTGTACCCTCTAACGTTTTCTTATTTTGTATAATTACGTTTTTATTTTTTTTGAGTATTCATCTCATTCTCTTATTGCTTTATATTTGGATATACTTAACTCTTGTAATAGTGCCATTTTCGACTTCCATTTAATATGTCCAAACTCAACTCTCCTATCCATGTATTGGGAGTTTCTATAGGAAATTATTTGACAATTACAAAGATTAATCTTTTTTAGGTTTTACAATTGCACTATCGTTATAGCTGGCTTACTAGTTAGAGCGTATGGGGTCTGATAGGTAAATGTCTTGACACTAGTGCACCCACAACAGAATTTTAGAGCGACCATAGTGTGCATGTGGGTAATGTTTAGTGCAAGTGTAGGACGAATAGCTAGAAATTTCAGGTGTTAGATTGGCCATTCTCTGATTTAGCGTATGATCCTGTGTTTTGTATTCCTAGTCAACACCAAGTGTATTTTATTTCTTTAGTATTTGATCCATCAAGTTTCTTTGGCAGAGAATGATGCATTTGCCTTTCTCAAAGGTGGTGGCTATGGTGATTACATAAGATTAATATTAGTCTTCTAATACTTGGATCTAGTGAAGCTAGGATTGACTGGCCATCTTGATATATTGATTAGCCGTCCTGATAAACTAAGCATGGATGATACCCAGGATCTGTGGACTCAAGCAGATAGAGATGGAAATGGTGTTTTTGATTACGAAGAAATTAATGTTTTATATTTTGCAAGATATGAGTGATGCTCTCAATATAGTTTGCATTTCTACTATTTACCACTTGAGAATTCCAAGTTCTTTGGAGATTGAATTGCATAAAGAGTGCAATCATGGGTGAATCAGTTAAAATCAATGTGAGTGAAAAGTTCGTCAATCAACTTGGAAATGATGTAGAGAAACTGAAGAAAATACCATAGAAACCTAAATTGAAGATTGTACAAGGGTCTCGGTAGCCTAAGACTGCAGCAAGGCCCCCAACATTCTTAAGGGCACTCCTAGTAGTAGGTGACATATAATGTGCCAAACACCGGAAGTTGTGGATGTTGAAAGATAGAAAGGAGCTGGGTGGTAGTAGTGCAATCTAGCAAACTTCTAAGAACAAATGGCAGATATGACTAGATAAGCAAAATTTGAGTTGGATTCAATATGGTTTTTAGGGTTTCGATGGCGGAGATAGTGGAAGCTCATGGGCTGAGGGAATGGTCGTGCTTGCAAAAGCTTTTACATTGCTATCTGTGGCTGAATGACAAGAGAACCCACAGGATAATCTTGCTAGCTTTCATTGATTTTCTCATGAGTCTTATAGCTTATGAAACTAATGCAAACCATGATAGCGGCTGCAGCAGCTTCAACAAAGAGAAGCGTTTTCCTCCATCTCTCAGAAATCTCCTCAAAGATGAAACTAGCATCACCACCACCACTAACAACAGTCCCCGCAAAGAAGGGTGTTTTCCTTTGCCACTATGTTTAGATGTATAAGAACAGAGAAAAAATAGAGGAAGTTCCCAAGTTTTCCTTTTATTCTACATCAACAACACTGATTCTTAACTAGTCTGAGATGATGAATAAATTTTTATTATTCATCAATCATAAATTTATAATGTGGATTATTTTCTTTTTTCTTTTTTTGTTATAATATTTTAGTTATCTTTCAAATAAAGAAGACAATAGATTGATGTTCATCAACCTTAAGCCAACAACAAGAGAATAGATACACTCCATAATATTGTTGAATTAAACCATCCTGTGTTGAGAGTTGGGTTTGGCACAACAGCATTTTATGATAGATACATAATGTTACTTTTATACAAGCAGCAAGTAACTTGAACATTCCAAGTAACTTATGGCATTCAACATGCAATTTCATTCCATTGATCTAAAACTACAAGTAATTGTAAACTTGTCAATTCCATAAAATTGAGGCAGTCTTTAACATTTAAATTCAAGCAACCTGTCACATTCAACATTCGATTCCATCCCTTTGATCTCAAGAAACACATAACAAGCATGTCAATTCCATAAAATTGAAGCAGTCTTTAACATTTAAATTCGAGCAACCAATCACATTCAACATTCGATTCCATTCCCTTGATCTCAAGCAACAGGTAACAAAAGACTATTTCCATTTCATTAAAGCAAGTTCAAACCTAATATATTCTATTACAAAAGACTTCATTGAAATAGAAATTCAGCAATTTACTTAAATTCTTTCACAAAATAAGACCTTCTTACATTGCTAAATAAACAACAATCACAAGAACAAGACCCTATAGCGTAATGAGTAAGACTTCATTTCTCTTGATGCTTTTAACCAGCTCCATCTCTCTCTTATCCTTTCTTTCATTTGCTTCTCTCATCTCCAAGGTTCTCATCTCTACAATTTGTTTCAATCGATGCACTTCCATTATATGACACTTGATAAGTCTAAAAATTTTCATATAATTCCATGTTAAATTCGCACAATTAAATATTAAAATGTTAGTTAAATCCATGTTTTAAGTAAAATTTCGTGAAAAGTACATTTTTCATAAAATCTTTAATTTTGCTATAAAATGGGTCATTTTGCAACATTCTTGAAGACGTAAAAATTATGACTAGATTTTAATGTTGAAATGCGTATTAATATAACTTGGGCAAATTTATGAAATCATTTAATTAGAAAAATCATAATTATATAATTACAATTATACTTTAAAATATGGGTACAAAGTATTTCATTATATAATTTTTTAGATAAAATGAATTAACTGCAAAAGAGAAATTATAATTCAAAAGAAATTAAAAATTATATTAAGAAAATTTATGAGATTATTAAAATTATTTAGCCAAACTAATTATATTTTTAAATCCATTTTCATTTATTGCATGTGCATCACTACAGATGCAGCGCCGGAGCACCAAAACGGTGCTCCATCTTCCCCAAAATGACGAACGAAACCAGCAACAGGGCAGCCATGACCGAATCCACCAGAAACAGCGAGGAAACCCGCATCGGTAACCATGGAAAATCCAAAGCAACACAAAAATCTCTTCGGTCAGTCTCTTTCGCGGTTTTGCCCCAAATTGATTGCTCCCACCGTCTTCTTCTTCTTCGATCATCAGCCCTTCATCACGGCCAGAAATTCCCACCAAAAACCCATTCAAGCAACAACTCGTAAAAATCCATTTGAGATAACAGCAGAAAAATCAAAACAGTCCGATTGTCGGAAAACCGCACCTCCCCAAAATCTCGCCAAGAGGCAGCAGCAATTTCAGCCCCAACCAGAAAATCAAATGGCATCAACAAATTCAGCAGCCACGAACGGCAGCCATGATATTTAGCCACCCATCAAGCCCTTCCAGATTTTACCAATTTTCGGCCATTCATCTCATCCGTTCAAAGCTGTCCACAATTAATCATCACCGCCCATCAGATTTTGCAAAAGTCCAAAGCAGGATCAGCACCGTCCTTTGATGTGGCCTACCAGAAATCAACAGCTAGAAATTCTCCTCCATCTTCCCCAATCTAGTTTCGGCCAGCCCCATCTTCACCCATTTTTTCCGGCAGCATCAATTTAACCCATCTTCAAATTGCCGAAAATCGTAGCAGCAATGGCAATGGACAGCAAACAG
>JAXCLR010000063.1:29327413-29340989 GCA_035584095.1 Annona squamosa | reverse complement strand
ATAAAATATTTAGGTTTTATGATAGTTTTATTAATTATCGTTATTAGATTTTTAGTAACGATTTCTTGCTTTTGTCTCTGTAAATTATTCAAATAGTGACAGTTGTTAAAAATTGTTACTAAAATATCTAAGTATTTGGACGGTTGTACAAACCCGTAGGTATACAGTAAGTAATATTGATGGTTTTTAAAACTGTCTGAATAAATTATGCTTTTATGGACTAATTTAAAAAAGCGTGAGTAAAATTATTTTACAGTGACGATTTTTTAACTGTCACAAATAAAACCGTCACTACATGGCATTTTTGTCGTAGTGCATGTTTTGCAAGAGGGAGGTCGAGAACACTGATCGTTTGTTCTTGGGTTGTGCAAGTATTGCAATGATTGGACGAAAAGCTGCAAGACTGTGTTCTCCTGTGCCTTCGATCATGGAAACATTGAGAATCTTATCCCGTAGAAACAAATCGCATGACCTGGCTTTCTTTATTTTGTACTGCTGGCGGGTCTGGTTTTTGAGGAACAAGTTCAAAGAGGAGGGTGTCCATCTGGATTTTGAGGATAACCTGGCATGGTGTTGTGAGTATAATGAGTTACTTAGGAGGGCAAAACTCCTTGGTCAGGCGAGTGCTCTGGATTATCCCCTTGTGGCCAGATGAACTAAATCGCCTGATGGTGTCTTTAAGTTGAACGTCGATGTGTGTTGCCTTGAGGAAAGGAATGTTATGGCACTGGCGGCTGTTATCAGGGACTCCCGTGGACACTTCATTGCTGCTAAGGGGTGGAGATGGATGGGTGTGACGGAGCCGCTACTCATGGAAGCATATGCTTTTCTAATGGGCACCAAGTGGGCGCTCCATCTCAGTTTCGGTCAAGTCAAGATTGAATTTGATTCTCTTCTACTATGCACTTATCTATCGAATGAGTGCACGATCTCCTCTCCGGTGGGTCATGTTATTTCTGAGATCGGATCCATCATCACTGCTAATGCTTACCTCTCTATTCACCATGTACACAGGCAAGGAAATACAGTTGGCCATTCGCTTGCCAACTTGGTTTCCTTTTCTGATGAGGATCACCTAACTTGGTGGGGAAACCCCCATCAAGCAATTCTTGGAAAATTTTGTATAGACAATTTTTTGGCAATGAATTGCGTGGATTACTCTCCTCTAAACCCATTTCATATGGAAAGGGTGTTGGGTTAGAGTAATTCTTTTATCAAAAAAAATGGCCCACTTCATTATTTAAATATATATAAAATTTGCACATTGATGTTGGTGGGCATACTTGATGGCCACCTCAAGTATATATTTTTATTTTATAATTCACCAATGACACTCTTGTTGGTCTATCTCCAAAAATATATTTTTATATATCTATTATATAATTTACCCATCGACGCACATATTGGTCTACCCTAAAATATATTTTTCTTTTTTTAAAAAAACTTTATCTGTGGGCATTCGTGGTGATCCATGTTAAAAACATACATTTTTAATATTACATATGACTTCAAATTGAAATTTGGGTCTATCCAAACTCAGTCTGATTATTTATTTATACATATATTTATTTATTATTTACTTTAAAAATTATTATTTATCTCTTAAAATAAATATAATGTGTCTCTTAATCACAAGAGTAACATAAAGGACTAACTAAACTACCCATTAATAATAATCAATGTGAAAAAAAAAGATTAATTTAATTACTTGAATCTACGTGGCTACTACAATGGAAATGTATAAAGAATCACTGCAAAGTGCTGAAAGAAGTTTTAATTCTGCCCAACCTGATGGAATGACATGAAATTCTTTATGGGTTGAGTTAGCCGAAAGATTTGGCAGTAAATATCAATTGGTTAAAATGCAATGGATGCATTATATTCAGCCTTGGTTTTTTTATTGATGAGATTAAAAACTTATAGAATCTTTTTTTGAAACAGCATGAGCCAAAAAACCTATTCAAATTTTTTATTTTTCATAAACATGTTAATAGAAGTTTATTTAATATAAATAAATGTTTTCAAAACCGATTGAACCGGACAGTCCAGTTGGACTGGTCTGGTTTAATGCCTTCGAACCGCGGTTGAACTGGAAACGATGGTCAGACCGGGTTGACCTGGTTCAACCAAAATATTTTTAAAAAAAAAAAAAAAAAAAAAAAAACCGAATGCAAGCCGGTCGATCCCTTCGACCGCTCTTAATTTTCCATTTTCGTTTTTCCTCCCAAAGCATTCCACAAAAGTAGATAGCAGCGCCGACATCCTTCCACTGCCGAATTCAAGCTGCAAAGTTGCCAAGCTCCCTTTGAACACCGTCCATTTCACCTGCATTGGCCATTGGCCATTTCACATATTTCGCCGCCTTCTACTTCCGTTGCCCATTCCACTGCCCTTATTAGCCAGAGCTAGTTGGTCTAAAGCTCGATGTGGTGGTGCTTGACTAGCGCTTCTCCTCCCCTGTCCCGGTAGACAGTCCTCTATCTCATTTTCATTTTGCATTTCATTTTTTTCCCAAACCGATTTTAGCCGAACTATCAAAGATGAGAATAAGAACGCTAGCTAGATTGGCTCCTTTTTCGCTTCTGCCGGTCGAACTCATCCACGTTAATCGAGAGTCGAGACTCACCTGTCACCACCATCCTCTCTGGTCTGATCGGACTACTCGACCTCTATCACCTCTTCTTCAGTTCTCCTCTCCAATCTCCACCAGGCACCGGTCCGATTTATCAGACCTACCACGTTGATGCTGTCGGCACTCCGACACCTCCCTTCTTCCGAGCCTTTTTGCTATCACCTGTCGTTGACATTCCCCTTCCCTCCCCATATATTATTCTCTACTTAGTCTCTAACAATTCTGAATTCCAACTATTCCCATCTCCTCTTTTTTCTCCCTGCTTTATCCTTTCTCCCTCTATTTAGACTTCTAACTATCTGAGAGCTGTTATTTATTTACCTACTGCTGTCTCCTCTCTAGTTTGCATTCTCCTTACTCTATCGGCCACATTTTTTATTTACTGGTTGTTTCTAGTTTCCAATTATTTTTTGTTGCGTAAAACTCTGCACTGCATGCTCCGGGTGTATACACCTATTTTTTAAATTTTTTTTTGAAATTTTTTCATAAACTTGTTAACCCAAGTGTATTTAATCTGTGTGTAAATTTTTACTATTTTTGGAGTATTTTAGATATTTATTTTTTATTTTCAAAATCAGTGGCATTTTAGGTAAAAACTGATTTTCAAAATAAAAAATAAATATATAAAATACTTCAAAAATAGTACAAATTTATATACAGAATAAATACACTTGGGTTAACAAGTTTATGAAAAAAATTTCAAAAAAATAAAAAAAATAAGTGTATGCGCCTTCGAGCATGCAACACCGTACCCAAGAGCATAGGATCAGAATCCGAAAATTCTCTCGTGAAACAGTTGCAGATTTTGTGTTTCTTGATATTTATTTAAATTTAAGTCAATTTTTCATATGTAGATTTTGAAAGTAACTTTTTCTTTTGAACTTGAAACAACTACCTTACAAAATCTAAATTGAAGAAGCTAACTAACTATCTATTTTTATTATTTATCTATTGCAGGCGTGTAGCTAGTTAGACTGCAAACACATCGCTACATTATAAATTGAAGGAGAAATTCATTGTAAGAAATAAGCATACTGATTTCTATTGATTTTTTTATTTTTCAAAATTTTAAACTAAACTTTTGCAACTGAATTATTGATTTGCTAATTAAGCATATTGTATTGCATTTAATTTGATTATGTAGTAACAGTAGTTGTGTTATTATTCTTTTTTTTATGAGCCGGAGCCCACTGCCCACGGCTGGATGCAAATTGCAGGGAGGGGGACTCGAAACCCCAACATTAGGCATGAAATGCCTCATGCCTACCAGCTAGCTTAAAGCCATGGACACTCGTGTTATTATTCTTGATTGCACGAGAAATTTGTTCATTTTATTATTGCAAGTAGTTCTTTAATTATTTAGTTGTGTTATTATCGTTATATTTGTGCTTAGCTAATGAATTGTTGAGAATGTTTTCATTAATTTTTTTTCTACATATCATATTGTGATGACTAGGGTCTAATATATGAATTTAGAAGTTATGAATATGTCGTTTTAATAATATAATTAATTAAAAATAATTAAACATTTATGACAATATAAATATGTCATGCTGACATTATCAATTTGAACCAGTTTGCTTAACTAGTTGAATTGGTTTGAACCAGACTAGTTCATTTACCAATTCGGTTCTAACAACATTGATATAAATTAAGTTTTAACATTTTTAAAGATCTATTTTTTTAGATTTCAAACAAAAAACTATTATAGCAAATTTTAACAATTAAAAATGGCTAAAATACTCATGCATTTAAAAATTCAAATATGCATGCATATCTTTAAAAGTGTCTAAACTATATATATATATATCTAGATTGCTAAGTTTATGAAAAATAAACATAAAAATTCAAAAATAAGTTTATTGTCCTTTCTACTTTATTATTTAGCCTAAACTAACAGAATATGCTAAAGAAAATAATTGCATATGCCCATTTTCAAAGGAGGAGTGTACGTGGTGGAGAGATCCACCACTTGTAGCCTTTGCGTGGATTTGCTCTTTGATAATGAATGTTGACTGATCTGAGATAGAAGAATGTGGGAAGGAAGCTGCATTTGCCTTTTAAAAAATTCATTGCAAATGATTTTCATAGCCTAATAGGTGGGTTGGCAAAACAAAAAAAAATGATGATTTTTTAACCGGTAATTTGTATATATACACACACATAGTTTGACAATAATTGCAAATAAACTCACGTAGTTTCACGAATTGTATATTATTCATTTATAGTTTCACCAAAATTGCGTATTACACTCACACCGTTACTTGCCGTTAATATTTGACACCCCCGTTGGTATACACAGTTTCATGGAAGTAATATGCAATTTTGATGAAACTATGTGAGAGTGATATGCAATTCGTGAAACTATCAATGAAGGCATTTTCGTTATTTTTCAAAATATCAAGTCAAATATTAACTATATATAATGACGTGGGGTAATACACAATTTTGATGAAATTATGCGGGGTAATATGCAATTCTTGAAACTACATGGGTATATCTACAATTAGCGTCAAACTTTGTAGGTATATATATAGATTACCCTTTAAATGACAAAAACAGTTTGTAATTTGGTAATTCACTGAAATGGATGAGCATACATTTTGAAAAGTAAGAAAGTCATTTGACATCATAAATGTAAAGTGAGCATAAAATGGAAACCAAAGAGATAGTTGTTTGAAAATTTTGAGAAAATAATTAAAATGTTGAGATAAAAGTGAAAAAGTAGGATAATTATGCATTTAATGCATTTAACTGTCTCCTTTTTTCCAATTCCTTATATTTCCATCAACTATAAAAAGCCAAACATTGTGGCAAAAAATTTTAATTACTAGAATAAGAGTTTTGCTCTTATGAAATCTCTCGTCTATGTAACTTTTTTTTATTTTCAATATCTTGATTTTTAATGAAAAATCCACTTCATTTACATCATTATGAAAAAAATTTCATTTGTCTAGTATCCCTATGCGTGGACCCCCATCATTTGTCTAGTATCCAACCCATCTAGAAATGTGTAAATTCAATACATGAGATATTTTTCAATGCTCTCGGGTGCACTTATCTTTAGTACACTCGGGTGTATTTAACTCATTTTTCTTTTTAAAATTTTTTTATAAATTTTAATCTAGGTGTATTTAAAATATGTATCAATTTTTACCAAATTTAAATATTTTTTAGATTATTTAAAATTAGTGGCAGTTTCGTAATTCATATTAAATAAACCTACACTAACACCTGTATGAAGAAGTTTTCAAAAGCATATTAAGAAAAATAGGTTTTTGCACCTGGGTGTACTGAAGCTATGTGCACCCGGGTACACCAGACCGGTGCTCTCAATATATTAAAATTGTTTAATACTAAATATCATTTTTAATGTTGTATTTTCAACCTCTAAAATATCTAGAATATTATCTAATGTAGCTATTTAGAGCTGCATGCAAATAACAATAGTAAATTCGATTGCAAAATTACGGTAGTTGATAGCACAAATACTAGATGTAGTTAAATCTAAATTTGTTGTAGTTGTTTGATAAAAGGTAAGAAATAGGAGAGAAATTTTTATGAGAAAGGAAATGTAATGTAATATAACAAGAATTAATGATTAGAAGCGAGAAGAGTAAAGATAAAACAGAGGTCGTTGTTATATAAAAAAGATTGAAATATAAAAGAAATAATAAAAAAGTAGGATAGTTTATTAGTTAACATATTGTATCAAAATTTGTAAATTAAGAATAAAGTGAAAATCTTTTTGAACTTTTACCACACCCCAAATCCACCCTGAATGTAAACGTAAGGCGAAACGGGCATTAAATATTCGATCTATATGCTAATCCCAAACTATGCCTCTAGGTTGACCGTTGTTATAGGTGTTTCTAAGCCATTTTTATTAAAATTTTCATAACTGATTAGTACAAAACCTTTTTAATCTATAGATAATAATCTACAATTAATGGCGAGCGGTGTTGAGTACTGGGACTAGTTAATTACTTAAAGATCTCTGCCTAATGGCACGAGCTATCACAAAACGGGGGCTCGTCTACGCTTCCATGTTTAATTCCTTGGCGTTAATCCTTGTCACTGTTCTAGAGTCTGTATTCTCAGGGGAAGTAGTTGGCAGGTAATAAACAATACTCATTTCTTCTCTTTTGTTAAAGATGTATTATCGTTTTTGGGATATATTAGGCATACCATGCGTTGTGCATGCTACGAATTTTCAAAATTAGTAAAACTTGATACACATGTTAAATACATTTAGATTAACAATTGCATAAAAAATTTTAAAAAAATAAAATAAAATAAAATAAAATTTTGCATCTGGGTGCACCAAAGTTAAGTGCACCTAGATTTAGTATATTAAATTCCTATATATATTTGCTATAAAGAGCTATTGTTATCAAATATAAGTTTTCAATGGAAATTATTTTTGATAGCATAATAAAATAATAAAATAAGATGTATTCTTGCATCACCCTATTTGTTGATGGCAGTACCAACAGTTAAGTAAATTAATAATTGTATAAAAAAATTTCAAAAAATAAGAAAAATAATTTTTACACTTGTTCCATCGAAGCTAAGTGCGCTTGTGTGTACTATATTAGATACCTATACATATTTACAATAAAAAAGCTATCACTATCAAATATAAGTTTTCAATGAAAATTATTTTTGTTGGTAGCATAATAAAATAATAAAACTGGATGTGTTCTTGCATCACCCTATTTGCTGATGGTGCCACCAGCGGTTAAGATTTTTACAACCTAAAAATAATATGAAAAAACTGTGGAGTGTGTGCGAATATGCGTGAAATAAGTGTTGAATGCATAATATGCATGTGTGACTACAATAAATAAGCAATGCGAGTTAGGCATGAAAAATTAAAAATGAAAATAAAAAGATAAAAGGAGTGGAAAAAGCATTCAAGATTAAAAATAAAAATAAAAATAAAAGATATAGACATGAGAGTTGACAAAGACAAATGCAAGCGTTAATCTTTTTTAAATGATATGATGTGAATTGTCAATATTTTTAAATGATGTGAAATTAATCAAAGTTAAACATATGTATCAATTAGACGCAATTAGCAGTTAGTAAGATAATGAAAAAAAAAGTAATAAATTAGGATCCAATTGTTGTATTAAAACTGAAATAACATTGGTATTACAGATAATGGATTCGGGCTTATGATCAAATAATGGGATGCTTAGCATCCTTATTTATGGACCACGATGGTTGAGTCGTTACATCTTATTAGCTATGAGAAAATAATGGGGACTTTGGACTGGTTAGGATGCTTTTTGGACTAGCAGGAGTAGATAATTAGGCTAGATGACTGGAGTGGATACTAGACAGGGAGGAAGAGTATGGCCATGGCGCCCCCGCAAGCTCCTCTCCCTCTGGCTGAATGCTTGGCTCTCTAGGAATGACTTCCAAGTTGGGATGTTGGAGGATGCCTGTATTTATAGGCATTTTATTGCTTGTGTGTAACTGTCTATGTGGCCTATTTGATTGGCTACTAGTGTGAATTTTGTGGCATGCACTAGATATTCAGCTATCTTCACCAGGTTTGTTTCTATGGAATGTAGTTTGAATAAACAATTGTCCCTTGATTGCCTGGTCTCTAAGCAATTTTGCTTGCTTGCCATATGCAGGCTATGGATGGCTATCGTGCATATCATAGGAAAGGTACTTCTAATTTGGAGGTCCAGTGGTGTAGCACGATCCATAATCATGTAGTCATGTGCAAAGGATATGGACCATTGAACTCCATATGCTGTTGTTGTAAATTTGGAAATGAGCCTCAATTGTATAAATTCAGGGCCAATTCAGTATCTTAATCCCCAATCCATTCATCATATGTAGCAACCCAAAATTGACTCGAAAATGAGGCGTCTACAGTTTTATATTCTACAATTAGAAAACTAATGATACGCATGGAGCCTCTATGCTCGCAAGTGTTGAACCATTATCCTTCCCTTCAAAACAAATAATCTAATATGATTATCTTATATCCAATTTAAAGTAACATTAATTAATTCAATTGGCCGTTGCATGAATATTTCGGCAATATGTTATGGTATTGTTCTCATAATTATCACCCATTATGAGTAGCTCAACCTTTGCATCCAAGTTTAACTTTAGGTTATCTCTTTCACATCCAATTCATATGCATTAATTAAAGAAGTACAATTTCGTAAAAAATAATGAGATTGTGTGTACAAATACAACATATTTGGCTTGCTCCAGATTATCAGAGGATTTTACGTTCTCCTTTGGGGAAAGAGAAATGAATCTTCGGCATCAAACATCAGAAGCCAAGAATGAGATGAGGAGGGTATTGTTACGAATTTTGAACAAAACCAATCTAACTTTGCAGTCAGGACAGAGATGAGGAATAAGATCGACATACAAGTATTACGTTATTGAAGAAGAAATGTTAATTAGATTGGCTTTGCACAAATCATATTTCTTAAGGATTTTCTTAGTTTTACGCATTACTCCTCTTATATGGTTTGTGGGCTCGCTATGGATTCTTTCACTGGGCTTTCTCTTGGGCACACTGCTATCAAGCCTGCATGTTGTTGACCGTGGCACTCGCTATCGATAGCTGCAACTTCTCGCTACTACTGGCCGCAGCCCATGCAGTTCTGGACTCCTGATTGGCCCACGCATAGTGAGGGAGAGGGAGGGTTGCGCGGAGGGGCTGATAGTTTAGTGGTGACCCACTTCAGATGGGCTCCACTAGTGGTGGCTCCGCTTCTCAACAAAATTCAGCTGCCTATGTCCGACTTCGTCTTTCTAAAATTTTCCTTGGATCATAATCCTGTTGTGCCTGACTGTTACTTGGCTAAATAATATCCTCATAAATTTTATATATTATATATTTTTATTTTATATTCTTTCCAGTTTTATACGAGTGCAGGTTTATTTATTTCATATACTAAAATTTATTGGATTCTTTTATATATATTTTATAAATTTTTAACAATAAAAATCTTACCCTTTTTCATGTGCGGTGTAAGATAATTTTCTTTTGAAAATTTATAAAATTATATGCAAGAATAAAAATGGTAATTTTCAATATGCGAACTAAATGAACATAAAATAACATATTTTGTAAAATAAGTATAATAATAGAAATATATTAAACATATTTCGTAAGCTAAGTAACAGCCGACTATGCGGGATCATTATACTTTTTTCTTAATATTATATATCTTCTAAGACAAATCTTATTTAAATTTCCATTTTAATAATAAGTATTAACATCTTCAGCATATACTCCTTGGGAATTTAAATGATATTTTTACATAAACTTATTAATCCAAATAAAATTTTATTAAGTGGATCTTCATATTTAAAATTTGTCACTTAATAAAATTTCTTCCGTGTTGTAAGGATTTCTTTATCCCCTATTGGTGGGGGATCATTTCAATTCCATATTGTGAGGATTTGCATATGCTCATTTTTAATATTAGATGTTTGTTATATATACTTACAATAAAAAAATTTAGAAAAAAATAAACTCCATCTTAAGGAGTTAAATTAAATAACCATTTTCACATATTATTCCAATTTTATTAGACCTTCATATTTAAATTTTCCTTTTAATACAATATGCGACTACATAAATACACCTTTCGAAATTATATAAAACAATTTTCTTTTGTACCTAATTTAGATAAACTAATGATTATTTTTTTTATAAAAAAATAAACTAATTTTTATTGGAACTTCATATTCAAATCCTTACGACATCTTCAAGCTAAAACATCTTTAGGATTTGATGAAGTTTGACGTTCCTGCAATTTCATTCCTTATAAATCAATAATTAAACTGATATTAACTCTGTGAGAATCATACAAAAAATATAAGGTCATTATATAATTCAAAATTAAAATCACACATAGTCTATTAGGATTTGTAAAATTTCTAAGTTTTCATCAAATTAGAGACGAAAAAATATGCAATTACTTAACATTAATCCTATTGATTACATTTAGGGGAGGGGAGCGAGGAGCCAACGCTCCCCTTGCAAGGATTGAAGAAAACTGGCTAACTGCCATTGTGACATCCGACTATGCTAGAGTTCTTAATCATATTGATAAAATTGAACACATACCTTAATCGTCAAATTAATTATATCATAATGTGGAGTTTAAAATAACTTGTTTTAGTTTTATTCCTTTTAGCATTCTCAAGACTTTCCTTTTGCCCTAAATAAATAGATAAACATTTCAGTCCAACTAACCAGCCTTCAAAGGTCTTTTCTTGTAAAATATAATGTTTAGCTACTTGTAGTGATTCATATAAAAAGATTACAAGTAATATATAATCATATACCACCCTTATAAATAAGAGGAGTAGATGTTAAATATAGTAGATGAGGCAGATTTTTCATCAACTATCAGGATATAAAAAATGAAAGAAGTTATAAAGGAGATGAGTTTCATAGAAATGAGCCCAAACTATAACAACATAAAAGGCCCATAAAGGGAAAATGCAAAATCATGTAATAAATGTATTTTTGAGTGTAATTACAGACAAATTGACAATAACACATTTAGAAAAAAAAATTCAGTAGCCGAAATGAAGTTTCAATTTGATTTGAGTCAAGGATCTCATGGTCATTTATCGATTCAAAGGTATATGTCTTATTTTAATGCATTCGGATGCATTGAGTTTTCAATGCAACCAAATGCAAATCTCGTTTTTTAATTTTTTTTGAAATTTTTTATAAAATTATTAATCTACATGTATTAACTCATGTATTAAGTTTTATAATTTTTATAAATATGTATATGTATATTTTAAATACACATAGATTGATAATTTTATAAAAAATTTAAAAAAATTTAAAAATGGATTTTACATTTAGGTGCATTGAAACATTATACAATATGTATATATGGAAGTGGTGATTATATATTTTAAGGTGAAAATTTTAATAAAATTTCATAAGAAAATGTAAGCATATGTTTGAGATAAGGAGAATAGGAAATATGAAATCAACACTCTACTATACAATTTTTTCCATTTTGATCTATATATTTAAATTATTTTCTATACAACTAAACTATCTATTTTACTTTACTTTTATGATATACATTTCATTCCCTACCCTATTCTCCATTCTCATTCTTCTCATTTCAAATTGAGAATTGCCAATTTCAACCTAATTCATGTTTCAATGCACCTAGGTGCAAAACTCATTTCTTAAAATTTTTTAAAATATTAACCTAAGTGTATTGAACTTATGTATTATGTTTTACCATTTTGAAGAAATGTATACATATATTTTTTATTTTAATTATCTATATATTTTTTATTTTTATACTAGGAGAATTTTAGCCATTTAAAAAGGCTAAAATGCCCTTATTTTTAAAAATAACAAAAAATATATGAATCTCAAAAAATAATAAAACTTGATTTAGAAATTCAATATATCTGATTAATAATTTTATAAAAATAATTTCAACAATTTTTAGAATGTGTTTTGCTTTCAAGTAAATTGAAATTTAAATGCACCTAGATCTATTGAAACGTTACACTTTGAACTGTAAAACATTATTTAAGATATTTTGTAGGCTATATGTGAGTTTATTTTAGTTAAAAAAAGTTTAAATAAAGAATTTATGTAGTATATAATTTTAACCCTTAATTAAGAATCTTTTATTATATTTGAACATGAAAATGTTATTTTAAGAAACATACAGTTGGGATTGAAGACAATGATTTTAAGAGAGATCAATTTCACTTCAGGACCAAGACATTGCATATCAGTTAATGTGGGACTTTAAAAAATAAAAAAGCCAATTTAGCCCCACAAGGCCGGACCAGGTCAGGCCTTGACCAGCAAATTGGCTAGAAACCAAGTTTAGAAAATTTGGAAAAGAACTAGAAATTTCGAATTTTTTTTAAAAAATTCAGGAATCTACAAAATAAATATTTATAACTGTAAGAAAGCCTAAAATAGCTATTTTAGAATAAAAATAATGTAGAATAAGGTTGTTTAAAACTAATAAAATATAAAATTTTTGAATATATATAAATCATGAAAAATAGAAAAATTAACAAAACTTTTTATAGCTAAAGGGGGGGCATGAAGAATCTAATATTTATTTATTTTAATTATATTAAATTAAGGAAATAACTAGAAAAAATAGACTGTACCCAAATAAGATCACAAGAAAATATGGGGGGAATAAATAACCAAATAAAATAGTAAAAGATTTATGAAAAATAATAAATGAAATTATTAAGTAATTCATGGGAAGCAAAGAGTATTGTGATAAAAATATAGAAAAAATGAATTTAAAGTCATTCCAAGAATTTGACAAGATATTTTAAAGCTCGGTTCAGGTAAGTAAATTTGCAATCAAAAAACGATTTCAAAAAAAATAAAATTTTTTTGAGTGATATATTATGCGTTTATCATCGAGTTGTTTCAAACCTAAGCACGGTAATTAAAAATATCTTACTAGCAATAATTTATGTTTGCTGGTCGGGCACTCGGGCTTGCCTTACAACGATGTGGTCTGTACAGAAATGGGATAACGAGAACCATCAGGAGATTCATTCCACATTAACAAGTCTTTACTTAGATATTCAGACACACATTCGGGTGGGTTTTCCCACCATTCACAATCAGAGCCACTCGTCTGTGTTGCATATACATCCAACGTGCGTGCCAGTAAATTACCAGACCTCAACACGAGTGGCTCTGATTGTTAATGGTGGGAAAACCCACTTGAATGTGTCTCTAATCTTTTCCTCCACCATCTCCTCCAAATCCCTCTTCATTGATGAGAGTAACCAGCACAAGAGAGCTGCACTCCACCAGGATTCTACAAAAGAATATATCCCTCTTCCTGGGGACTCTTCCTTTCTCCCTCTTATAAAAAGAGGATTATTGTTAATTATTATTACAATGATTATAATGAAAAT
>JAXCLR010000063.1:29288790-29319109 GCA_035584095.1 Annona squamosa | reverse complement strand
CTTGTATGATATATGATGTTGATTTTAAAGAAATGATTGATGAATAATGGTGTGAAATGTAAAGATACGAATGAGTGCTGAATGATGACAGATGAAACGAATGTAAAGAAAATGATGATGAAGGAAGAAAAAAAAATTGGACGAAATTCAATTAAGAACCCGTCGCGTGATCAGGGCAACAATCTTGATTCACATTTACCAATCGATAGATCTTGAGGTAAGGAAGTGTCGTCTCGGTTTGGGACGCCACAAATACATTTAGATAAACAAGTATATTAAGAAAAAGAAAAAAATTAAATAAGCTTTTTGAGGCGTGTTAAGCAAGTCATTTACTTAACTCGTACTAACAACATCATCTCTCTTTATCTATAAGGAAAATTTTCCTTGTTTATGATGATGCTTTCATAGATAAGGAAATTTTTTCTAATTTATAATGTTTTTGCAATTAAATCAAAATTTTCTTACCTAAAAGCAAAAATCATAAATTATTGACAATCAAACTTCTTATTAATGTTTGCCATATGGATTGTGCTGCAAATTATGACTGAGTTTTAATTTCTTGCAAGGAAATTTTCTTTTCCAAAGATCAAAACTTTTATAGTTTAAGTTCTACATCAGATGATGTGGGAATGAGCTGTTATAATATATAGTTTACAACTATATATCTCATATAACTTACTTACGTAAATCTCCAATTTATAAGGAGGATTTTTGTAATTTTCCTAGATCCTTCTAAACTCATCCCATCTATATCCCCAAGGCACAAACAATTACAAAAGTAGCAAAGTTTAAGAAAACGTAGAGAGAAGAGAGAAAGAAGACACGAGAGGAGAAATACAGGGAAGAAAAATGAAGAAAGAAGGGAGGATTTGGAAGGTTAAGTTATGGATTCATGCAGATTAGAGTTTCAAAAAGATTGTTTTAAAAGGGTCCGAAACTTAGTAAATTTGGGAAAAAATGGCAAGCAAGTTCTTCTCGATTTTTTTTATTTTCTTCATCTTATATGCCTATTTAATATATTGTGATGATTTAGGAATGATTCTGTATGATTTTGTGGTGTTGGGTTAGATGTTTTAAGCTTTAATTGGATAGAGAAAGAGATTTTTCTCATAGAGATAAAAATGAGCATAAATCCTAGATGGATAACCTTAGAATGATATTTTATGATAAAATATAATGATAATTTAAAAAAAATATATCTCAAGAGAGGTGTTTGAGACTTGGGACTGAGAAAATGAGGTATTTGCTAATAAGATTAATGGAAAGATTTTTAGAATGCTATTTAAGACCACTATTATTGTTTTCGTGTAGCTTTAAAAATTTTATATAGGAGATAAACTGGATCTTTTCATTTTTTTATTTCAATGTTTATGGGTGTGTAATCATTATGGGCATGTATGCTTTGAGATGTATGTGAGATTTTATCAAAACTTTTTCTCGAGATGTATAGTTTTTTGAATTTAGATGAAGGTTGTCTTTAGCTATTTTTGTTGGGTTAAATTATTTGAGAATTTATTTCAAGTTAATGATGACTTTGATGTAACAATAACATTATTTAAGTTACTTGAGTTTGATAGATATGTTATAGAATAAGAACACGAGCACGGGCATGATGAATGAGTATATTATTGCATGTTGAGAATGACATATGCATAATGATTTTTTGGGCAAGTCAAGGACGAGGGAAGCCATGGCATACTTCAACATAGCCATGTAAGATGTTTTTTTGATGGTTGTAAGTCAACTGGGGCGTTAAGGTGACTTCGATTAGGAAAATGAACACTTTCATTGCATGAGTATTGGGATAGTGATTGCTTGTATAAACTTGGAATGAAGAGTATTAATATGATGGGTTGACGAAGGAGCATATGCATGTATGGCGTGTTTATATTTGAATTATTTTTAAAAGAATGATGTTTATTTGCTTTCCATTTTGAGTTTTATTGCTTTCTTACTTATTGAGTTTACTCGGATTCATATTTTTTTATGTGGATATTTTTAGATTGTAAGACAAAGGTACCATGATAAGGTTAGCACTTAGATAGGGATGAGGAAGGATCTTGATCTATCAAGTCATACATGAGTGAGCCACTTAGTAGGATTAGTGGTATTTAAGACAATATTTCATTCAAGGCATAGATTAGCAATGTATTGAGGATTTATTTTTGTAAACTATTATTTTTATTATTACTACTACTATTATAGAATTGACTTGATTATTGACAGTGTTGGATTGGTGGAGGTATGGATGGTTTATTTTGTTTAGCTTTGATATTCATATTTTATGTTTGAGTTGAGAATGTCTTTAGATTGTACGATGTGAGCATGCTTATACAAGGTAGTTTCATCTAGCCCCTTCACTTCACAATTCTTGGAAGTTATTGTAGGACTTTTTAGTGAAATATGATGACTATTTGCTAAAGGTGGAGGTTAGCTTTTGGGATTAATACCAGCGGTATCAAAGCAAAGTTGAGAATTATGAGATGAAACCACATTAATTAAGACTGTACAAGAAGAATCATAATGGAAGCATGGAGGATGAGTCCACTAGTAAATGAATTAAACTTATTGGGAGTGCTAGCTTAGGTGATGGCACTAGAGACCCTTAAGGGATTCACATCGAGTCTACTAAATAATATGAGTTATGACTAAGTGTAAATTTCACATACTAGTACATTAATTGAGATGTTTGCCATGATGTGCAGTTGTGAAAGCCCCAAGACCTAGGAAAATGTGGATAAGGGAATGAACTCATAACAAAGGACCCTACTGGACAGAGAGCATGATATCAAGAGATAGGAGCCATCATAAATGAGTCTAGATGGGTGAAGGTGTTGTTATCAAAGATGTCGTTGATGACAAGTAGGGGAAGATGATGACTGAGGAGAGTTAACAAAGAGTAAAACTAGGTTGGTGGTGGGCAAGGACCTGAGATTGGAGGGCCAAGCCCAGGTGATATAACAAACCAAGTGACAGTGCACTCATAGGAGTGAGTACTTCTAAAAAGTAGTTTAAGTAGAGTTAGATGAGTAATTAGAATAGTTGTTCGAGTGATTAAGTATGCCTATTCATTCTATTATGGAAGTGATGCATCAAGATTTTATCATGTTATTGATTTGAGGCTAACACTAGGGAGGGATATTAGGAGGTGCAAAATGGATAGAAGGGATGACTAGAGTATTTATTAAGAGCCTGATAGAGTACATGCAAGAGACTAAAGTGGAGTATAAGTGGGAGACAGACTCAAGGTCCACACAACAAAGTGGTGGAGCCAAATGTATGACCTAAGGTACAACCAAAAATAGATGAAGAGATTGAAGAAAAAGATGGCAAAGACGAAGGTATTTCAAGATATGAATCCCCCTAATCTTTAGAGGAGAAAAATCTTTTCATGTGGTGGACAAATGAGTGAGTCTGTGGAGAAAATATCTAAATATTTAAAGTGCTTAAAGACTAGAAATATGAGTTATGCATTCTTAATTTTGGAGGGTGATATAAACAAATACTATAATAGTGACAAGGTATTTGCACCTAAACAACAAGGCAAATCACATGTGGAAAGAGTTTCAAGTAGTATTTTATCAGCAATTTCTTCCAATGAGCAAGATAGAGAACATGGCTACAAGTTTTGCCTCATTAGAGTAAAGAAAGATGACAGTGATGGAGTACAACACAAAATTTTGTGCTATCTTACATTTTGTGGTGTGGACACAAACTAGTTAAAAGGAGGTAACACATAAATTTAAGGATGGTTTGAAGCGATTTATCAAAACGAAGCTTTTAGCCTTCTTGTTGACTAAGTATGCAAAGATTTTATAGTGTGCCTTATGCATTGAGCTAGTGCATTGATCTAGATAAGATAGATTAGGCTTAAAAGAAGAGGGAAGAAAAGTTGAACAAGAAGGGAGGATTCATGGGTCATAACCAAAAGCAAAGGACTAAAGGTTTGGTGGAACAACTCTGGCCACCACCTTGACAAGGGCGTGCACTAGATTATGCGGCAAGTATCACTTAGAAGAGTGCATATTAGGGTAAAATATCTATTTTGGATGTGGAGAGTAGAGACACTAGATGAAGCATTGCCCTTTGTGACCACTAGATGCTTTGATTGTTTGTAGTAGATGCACAAGAGGGAGAGGTGCCCACAATCAACACTCGAAGGTTCTGATCTGGAGATGCATATACAATTTCTACCACAATAGTAGATGTGGTAAGGGCACTTACAATAGGTTGTAGTGGATTTATAGGCCACCCTTAGTAGCAGCAACACCATCAACTACCTCCTTGTTAGGGAAAATGGGTAATGAAACATAAGAAAATTAATAAAAGTGAAAATAGAAGAATAAAAATATTTTCACTTTAAGTGTTTTATGATGCCACTTTTATTAAGGAAATTTTGCTACTGTCGCTACTACTGAGGATAATATAAAATTGTCTTTAGGATACAAAAAGTGAAATCGAACCAAGAATAAGAAGTAACTCTTCTTCTTGGGCACACGAGCACTTTGACGTAAAATAAAATGATCAGTTGGATGGAAAAGACAAAGCTCAAGAGATAGCTTTGAGAGGAAAGGAGGAGTTGTAGATGTTACGTATTATTGCTAAACCAGCCATGCATATGCAGATGATGCCTAAATGTAATGTTTCAAGCAACATTCAAAATCATTTTCATTGGCTATATAACAAAAGCAGGTAAAAAATGTTCCTCATGTATTTAATGCATTTTCAAAATACCTAACCCTTGCTATTTTCAAAATTAAAATAATTCCAATCAAGTAAGGAATTTTCATATATAATAAAGATGTTGGATAAACTTAAACCTTCACTTAGTGAGAATGCATAAAGATGTACCGACTTATACAATTATGACCTTGAATTGTTGACCCTATTTGATGGATCAAACTTACTACACATAAGATTTCAAGTTTTCATCAAGTGCTCTTACTTGTGACATGTTATGCATTAGCATCCAAATTTCATAAGCACCTTAGAGTGATTCCAAATACTCTGGAAATAGAAGTGGTCTCACTTTCAATACTCATATAGGTAGATCTATTTAGAGTATCACACAACTAAATACTCAAACAAAATAATTTTAAATCTATTAAGAATATAAAATACTTAGCCTTGTAAGTACTTCACATGAACAAAGCACAACCTAAGAGATGCAAATAAATAAAAGGAATGCTTTAATTCACCTAGATGCAAAGCCTCATTGTTAAATTTTTTTTAGAATCTTTTTATAAAACTATTAACCTATGTGTATTTAATTTATGTATTAAGTTTTATTATTTTTAGGGATGTATATATTTTTTTAATTTTTCAAAATAGCGGTATTTTAGTCATTTAAAAATTATTATAACCTCCCATATTTTAAAAATATATATATACATCTCCAAAAATGAGAAATTCTAATTTATGAATTGAATATACAGATTAATAGTTTTATAAAAATATTTTAAAAAATGAAAATTTTCACTTTGATGCATTAAAACATTACTCAATAAATAAATATAACCAATGCTTGAAAGTTGTGAAAATAACTTTTTTTGCTCATCAAAATCTAAACATGACCTACAAATTTAGATTTCAGTTTCAATTACTACAACTTAGTGGAATATCAGTCTTATCCCTCTAGTTACCTTCCAAACCTCTTTTCTAGTGAGGCCTTTTGTAGTGGGTTTGTCAAGTTTCACTTGATCTTACAAAGTGAATATTAATTGCTTCATCAACTGCCTTACGTAATTGTGCCTCAATGAGTATGCCTTGACTTACCATTATAAGTCTTATTATATATTTTTAACAAAGTTATTTACTGTCACAATGTAAATAAGTAGGAGGTACTAGGTTAGGTTAAATGGAAATAAATTTCTAAATCATTCTACCTCTTTTTCTGTAGCATCCAAAGTAAAGAACTCAAGTTTTATGGACGAATGTGAAATGCATATTTGCTTTTCAAAAGCCCAAAAAATAGCAACTTCTCAAGGATAAAAATCTAGCCATTGGTAGACATGTTCTTCTATATTAGAGATCCAACTTGTATCATTATATTCTTCTAATATAGTGGGTTTATCAACAAAATGTAATCCATAATCAATTTTTTTTCAAATATTTTAATACTCTATAAATTATATTCTAATGTATATATATACTAGATTACCAATAGACTTGCTAAGTACACCCACAACAAAAATAATATCTAATCTAGTACAATACATAGCATAGTAAACCTCTAAATACTTTATCATACTTAAGTTGTACCATAGTTTCTCTCTATATTTTTTCATAAATTGACAATGGGATCAAAAAGAGTTGAAACCATATAAACATCAAATCGATTAAATTGTTTGAGCACATTTTCAGTATAATAGTAATGAGAAAGAGGAAATGCATTACCATTTCTAATGATCTTAATGCTAAGGATGACGTTTCTACTACCAGTATCTTTCATAGAAAACTTGTTAATAGAAAATTTTTAGCTTCTTTAACAACATTAGTACCAAAGATAAGCTTGGCATTCACATACAAACAAATGATAATACCTCTATTAGCAGTAAATTTACTACAACATAGTTATTCGATTGATTTAATTTAAAATCATTGGATAATACAACCTCATTAGATTTTCATGTCACTGCTTAGGTTCTTATTGTAAGCCATATAAGGATTTTATTGACTTATAAACTTATTTTCTTGTTTAGGCATTATGAAACATTCAAGTTGTTTCATTAAAAAAATTTTTCTAAGTCATCATTTCAAAAAGATTGTTTTACATTCATTTAGTCAATTTCTAGATGATGGATTAAAGCTAGAGTCGTTAACAATCTCATTGTTGAAATTCTATAGGGGATTTGGGAGGTTAAACTATGAATTTATGCATTTGGGTGGATTAGACTTTTAAGAAGTGAGTTCTACTAGCGTCTAATTTACCTATTTAATATATTCTGATGATTTGGAAATGCTTTGATATGATTTTTCCATGTTAGGATTTGGATATCTTAACCTTAAATGGGTAATGAAAGAAATTTTTCCATAGGGATGAAATATGAGCATGAAACCTAAATGAATAACCTTAAAATGATGTTTTATGATGAAATATAATATTAGCTTTTAAAGATTTGGGGTAAGGGAGAAGATGACTATTTGAAGAGAGGTGTTTGGGACTTTAAAATGAGAAAATGAGGGTATTTGTGGACGAGATAAACGAAAAGAGTTTTAGAATATTATTTAAGACTATGGTTGTATTTGGGAAATGATAAAACTTTTAAATAATTTCTTTTTAATATAAAAAGAAAATAATACGATTTAATAGGAATAATGATGAGGAGCAAAAAGAATAAAGTTAAAATAGATTAGTTATATAGGTAGCTATGTATAAATGATGGAAAATTAAAATAATTGTGTAAGAAGAAATGAATAAATAATTAAAAAATATGATAGTCACGAAGTCTTGTAGGTCCCCAGCTATGTATAGGAAGAAATAAAGAGATAAGCAAATACAATCTATTATTGTTATTTTAGTGTAAATTAAAAGTGAAGAAGACATTGGAGTCTTGTAGGTCCCCAACTAAAGATTTAAAAATTTTATGTAGGAGGTAATAAGATTTTTTTTATTTGAATGCTTATGGATGTGTAGTTATTACAGGTATGGATGCTTTGTGATCATTAAAATTTTTTATTTGAGATTTTTATTGAAACTATTTGTTGAGATGTTTGGCTTTTTGGCTTTAGTTATTTTGGTGGAATTGATTTAAATGAGAATTTATTTCAAATTAATGATGACTTTGATATGATTTTAAAATTACTTAAGTTATATAAGTTTTATTGATATATTTTGCAAAGAATAGAAAAGCATGAGCATGATAAATGGGTGTATTGTTGCTTGTTAAGCATGAAATATGCATAATAATTCTTTGAGCAAGCTGAAGATGAGAAGAGCCGTGATGTACTTTAGTATAACCACATAGGACATTTTTTGTATTTACAAGTCAATTGAGGCATTTGGGTGACTTAGATGGGGATAATGAGCATTTGCATTGCAAGAGCATTTGAAGAATGATTACTTGTTATCTCATCTCTTTAATCTCTCTTCTTTCTCTCTCTAGCTTCTCTTCTTTGCCTTTCTAATTTCTCTCCTCTTTCTCCCTTTTCGTTTCTTATTCTCTCTTCTCTCTCTTTCTCTTACTTCTCTTTATAATTTATGTCTCTTCCCACTTTTCTCTTTCTTTCTTCCTTCTCTCCCTTCTCTCTTAATGCTCATTGAGCTCAGATAATTTGAACTATAATATCTTTCTATGGATTTGACTCAATTTATCATTATTTTATATTATCTTCTGTATAGTATTAGCTTTAGTGTGTTTCAATTAACTTAATTAAATTATTGATCATAATGCTCCTAACGACAAGCATTTGGTTTGCATTATTCGCAATCACATTTTCTAATATTGATGTTTTTAAATAACAAGACAAAGGTGAAAGCCTAAAATGAGGTTGGCACTCAAACAATGATGAGCACGGATCTTAGTTTGTCAGGCTATACAGTAGTAAACTGCTTAGTAGGATTAGTGAGATTTAAGACTCAATATTTCATTTGATACATAGATGAATAATATGCTGAGGATTCTTTTTGTAAAACTATTATTATTATTATTGTCGTTGTTGTTATTATTGTTATTATTGAGTTGACTCATGATGATGATGATGATGATTATTATTATTATTATTATTATTATTATTATTATTATGTGAGTATGCTTATATAAGGTGGTTCCATCTAGGCCCTCAACTCACAGTTTTAGAGAGATGCTACCAGATTTTTTAGTAAAATGTGACAACCGGTAGATAAAGATGGAGGTTAACCTTTGAGGTGCCACATCGTAATTTTTAGTTTTACTTTACAATCAAATGAAAGATAAATGCATTTTTTCCATTCCATCCAATCGCATAAAAAATGCTCCATTCCAATTGATGGTTGTTATTTTAACCAATTTTGTCATAACCAAACTAGTTAACGAATTAGTTAAGAAAGTGATTCTAGTTCAACTGGTTCAACTGTTTCTGAGAATCAGATTGAGTTGAGTTGATGTATTAGCATCTTACATAAAAATATATAACAAATTAACATTTAGCAGATAGCCATTGAATCATTTCCATTTTAATTACATAATTATTTGAATAGAAAGTAGTAATTTCCATTTCGGTAATAGCACAATCAAATTCATCTGCATCACACTAGTAACTAACATATTCAACCAAGAACTAGTTTTTCTTAGGTTCACATCAGGCAAAAGTATCAATTGTTAGATTTTTAGGTGAACAGCAAGCCAAATTATCAGACACACCGTATGTAAAATGGTGAATAGGGTGGGGGTCCTAGTAATAATTAATTTGGCAATATTATTACTTTAGAATTATAATTATTATAGATACATATACAGCCAATGTTGGAAATTCTAGAAATGCAACCCATCAAAATCTAATATTAGATATGAGGAAAAACCCAAAAAAGTAGAAAATCGATCGACTGTAATTTGGCACAGTACAAAGTGAAGCAATTGCTAATGCTATACTGAGCTCGAAGTGAACGATGACACTGGTAGGAAATGGTAGAAGCAAAGCGTGAAATACCAGCGGCTATAGAAGTGGCAAAATGGTGGAAATGGCAGCAGCAGAGGAGGAAATATCCATAGCAGCAGCAAAGCCGGCAATGGCAGCAGTAAAGCAAAGCAACTATGGAATGGCAGAAGTGACTACAATAATGGTAGCAACAAACCGAAAATGGCAAAACAGCGGAAGCCAGAAAGCAGCTGAAAGCTAGAAAATAGGTGAATCAAAAACGCAGCAAAAAGATTGAAGAATCAAAAATGGCAGCAGAAAACGACAATGAAAAAGAAGAACATGGCTGAAAGGCAAATTTGGGTGGCAACCGTTGCTTCGAGTAAGGGAGAAAATGAGTAATGGTTTATGTTTTTTATATACAATGCCCCGCACAAGCTGGTTTGACTAGTTGATCAAAGAGCTGATCGAATCAACGGTGGAGCTTGTTTGCACCAACTAGACTAAGACGAATCGGATCCAATTGAATCAGATTGCGATTACATTTGACTACTGGTCGAACCGGCCCGTTTTCAAAACTTTAATTTTAAGATTAATTTTAAATATAACTAATTTTTTTCTTTAATCATAAATATACCCACTAAGTGTGAAATCTTTCATATATACCCATTAATTATGACTTCATTATGACTTAAATATCATATATACCCTTAAACTGACAGTTTGTTAGAGAACTGTCTTCCCCAAATGGATGTAATCCATAGTTGCATTGGTCAACACACACTGGCAGCTCCTGTCTTGCGAAATCTCTTCAATCTGCAGCATAAAATCTAAACGGCATCTCACCTATATCTCATCTTCTTTAATTGGTAGCCGTCTCCTCTAAGTTCGATAGTCTTTCACTTCACCATCTAGCGCCAACAAAGCTCCATCTTCAATGATTCTTTTCCTATGAAATCCCCCCCAACTAGCGGCATAAAGTCTCATCGATGTCACACCTACATCTCATCTTCTTCAATCAACAGTCATTTTCTCCAAGTCCGGTAGCCCTCCCCTTCACTCCAAGGCAACAGTCAAGTGGATTTAGGGATTTCTACTTGCGACCAAATTTTTCAAATGGTTAGGCTTCAAAACCAAGCTTAAGTCATAGGGATATACTTGTTATTTTAACACAACATTCACGGCCATCACATAGACTGTAACAATTTGAGGTATGTTTAGGAGTGGGAATCAGGGCAAGCCAAACCGGGTCAAAGTTTGCCTAACCTTAGCCTCACTTTTAAAAATTGAGTTTGACCATAACATTTTTTTTAAATAGATTTCAAGACAAACTTCGGGCTAGTATCAGACTGATTTCGGGATAGCAGATTGGGCTAAAAATGCAGGTCGAATAAGATAATTTTAAGAATTTATATACCTATCAAACATAAATATGCATCTATACTAAATTTAAATACTATATTCTTTAATATTTCACTAATTATTAAAAAATACATAATTAAGAAAACGAAACATTCAAAAATATAATATAAATTTATTAAAATAGGTTCTTATATAATCATACATGAGGTTTATATATGTACAAATTCTTTTTATTGATTCTTATATTGCTTTTTTAATAAATCGATTCTTTTATTGTTAATAGAGTTGATTATAAAAAAGTGAGAATTTTAAAAATAATAATAATAATATTTAAACATAGGCTTATAATTTCTAATATATTAATATATGCGAGGCGGTTCGGACTCTTCGGGTCGGGACATAGTCAACCTGCCCCGACCTTTTCTTTCAAAATTTCTAACTCATCCCTATAACGGGTCAAAAATATATTAATTTTACAAGGTCAAAAATAGGTCGAGTCAAAGTCGGGTAATAGGTCGACCAGCTCCAATTCTCAACCCTAGGTATGTTTGATATTTAGAGCTTACTTTTTTTATTGGACTTATATAACATGATAATTGATATTACAATCAACTATATTTCATAACCTTCATGATATTAAAGGAATTTTTCTATAAACCTTGTACGTTAGGAAAAATTTTGTATGAAACCCCCACACTGGGGGAATTGTAAACCCCTCCCCTCCCCCTCCCCCAACACAATTCAAGGAGACTATTGTAAAATTATCCCTCACTAGGGGTGCAACTTCGTACCGGGGTGATTTGAACTCGTCTAACCCAACCCGATTTCAAAAACCAAGTTTGGGTTTTGTTTTTGAAATTTTTTCAAATTAGACCCGGTTTCAACCTGACCCTAGAAAACCCAAAACCAATACCGGATTTGCATCAAACCGATACTAAAACTCGACTCAGTCAAAATTCAATATTCTTTCTAATTTATTAAAATGATTATATTTTGTTATGTATTAAGTATTTTAACTATAATTTTTTTTCTATATAATTATAACCTAACTAAACGGTAAAATGTTTCTTCTAAAATCTAAATGTTACATGCATTTAGATTTAAATGTTGAATATATTACATCTACATTAACATTATTTGTAAATAATTATAAAAATACCAACTCATAAATTTATTGCATGTAAACTAATTAATTACGTGATATATATGTTTCACTTTCATTACACTTTAGATAGTGATTTCATATAGTTTTATTTATTTTTCTTGCCTTGATTATTATGTGTAAATTCATTACGTTCATTGTATTTAGAATTATTTTTTAATTAAAAGACCAGCTTTCATCAAAACCAAAGATATGAGAGGTGATATAAATATATTCACATGTAAATTATTTATGTACGAATGCAATAATGTTTAAAATATTTCTTATCTCTATTGATGATTTCAACTTCTTTTAGTTTGATAATGACTCAAATTTCAACCCAAAACCAATGCCGACCCGACCTAAACTCGGAATCTAATATTAGTATTACAATTTGAGTTCACATAAACCCAGTAGGTTTTGGATTTGGGTTCACTCAAACCTGGTACAACCTGACCTAAGTTGCACCCCTACCAAGTGACAAGTTGCGTATATGCCTAACTAAAATGCTCGTTTTAATGCAAGTATATGTCGATCAAGTAATAAAGAGTAAATAAAGTATCGTTCCCTTGAAGATTGTGTTAAACAAGTTAGCACCTTAAATCTCAATTGTCTAAGTGAATCGGTAAAATGAATGAGAAATTTTTTTTAAAGAATTGAATCAAACTAAACTTATCAAAGCAGTAAATGACTAAAGTTGAGTGGATATTGCTGAGATTGCCTTGAGGTGATTAAGATAGGTAGGAATATGGATTCATTAAATCATAACTATGTTATTTGATCCCATTTAAGTTAGTTGTGCAGATATTACTAATCTAGGTTCATTCATATTCATATATGTTTTCCAACATATACAAACCTAACCAAGTTTTAGCTGTGTCATATTCCCATGCATACAAGTAAAATAAGGTTGATAACCACATAACCTAATCAAGATTACACAGGGTTAATAAGTATATTCCTATCCATATTAACATCCAACACAAACAAGAGCTAGAAAAACCTATGCCCCATATATGGATCTTATTCAAATCCCACTTTTTCAAGCATAAATCTAAATATTCAATCAATCTATAAGGTTGCAAAGCTTGTAAACGCATTAAACATGATATATAAGGGTAATCTCAAGCAACATAAGTCACAACACTTCTATATTATCATTTCAAGTATAAGAAAACCAAATAACATAAGCTATCAGTTTAAATCCTACATATCTCTCCAATGAAAGATTTAGCTCATAAACATAACTTCCATTTCCATTAAAATCATGTTTACAAACATCGCAAGCAAAGAGAATAACAAGTATGAAGAGATAGATAAGAAGAGGAGATGAAACTCAATGGATTTGCTAGGATAGCGTGGATCTCCACTTGCTCTTCTTTCCTTCCTTGAAGACTTGGTTTTCTCCTTTTTCTCCACAGCAACCACGACCTCTCTTGTCTTCTCTCTATTTTCAACACAAACCCTAAGTGATAATTTATACCCCCTTGCTTTAAGCCCGAGACACATGCAAAATTTCACATGTGTGGGGGTTGGCGCCGCGGCGCTAACTCTCTGGAAGCTTTGCCAACTTAAGGGTTATGGAATTTTCTTGTGAAGCGGTAGGATGGCGCCTAGGAGCCGTTGGTCGATGTCGGGGCGCCAGCCTGCTTGCTCCTTCATTTGACTCGGTTCTTCATTCCAACTTACTCTCAAGTGGATAGTTGCGCGTCCTTCCTGCAAAAATCAACTAACCAAATAAATGAACTATAAATGTCTATTTTATACTAAGAATGAACAAAAACTATATATTGCACCTAAAATGTACCATGCATAAAAACTAAGCTAAATAAATGCAATTTTACTACATTCTCTTGGACTAACATGCAAAACTAGTTTGAAATGAGCCGTGATAACTCACATTTGAAATAATAGCACTTGAAGCCTCAATAATTGTTCTAATGACTTCAATCCTTTAGAATAATGAACAGTGTAAGCTCATCTTGTGTTATTTTCCTTCTTCTCCTCTTATTCACGCTTAAATTCAATGATATTTATAGAGGAAAAAAGATCTAGCCGTTGGAGTAGAGGTTGACGTGCGTCTAATGTTCCAACGTTCGAATTTTCGACCGTTATAGATTTAAGTCGCAAGTGAAGTCGACTTACGATGAATGGAGTCGACTTGGGATGAGTGAAGTTTACTTGGGTTGTGACTTTGCTTTATTAAAACTTATTGTCCACTTGTTGTCTAGAATTTTGCCTTCAAAGTCATAGGCAAAGTCGACTTGGGTTGACACTTCATCCAAGTTGTAAGTGAAGTCGACTTGGGTTGGGACTTCACTTTGCTGTTTGTCCGAAATTACAGGCGAAGCTGACTTAGCTGTAGGACTTCACCCAAGTCACAAGTGAAGTCGACTTGGGCTGAGACTTCTTTGCTGAACTTGCTATTCTTGAACTTGAGCTCTTGAAACTTAAATTATTTCACATTTTCATTTTCGTATACATAATTAGAGAAAAAATCTGAGCACACTTATACAAATACATTAGAACCTTTTTAATGATATTTCAATTATTTGTTAATCATCAAAATCAAATTAATCTTTCTTAAAGCAAGCATATGATCAACACATAAGACTATAAAGATTTTTTTTATTTTTCAATGAAAGAGCTTTAGTAAGTAATATTCTAAATTTATACTTTCAAAATTTCTTAGAAGATGTGATCAATACACATCTTTGATAGATATTTTTTGGTAGTGTTCTACTTCTATAAAACCTCTCTTTTATGTAACTTTCTTTATTTTTAATATCTTGATAGTTAGTCAAAAATTCATATCATTTGTTACATTTAGCATTATTTATATTATCATAGAACCTCTTTCATTTGTTCAATAACACTGCATATGAGCCTAATCTATAAATGTATAAAACTAACATAATAAAATAATTTAATATAAAATATCAATTTTAAAGTAGTATTTTCAACATCTAGATCATTTAAAATATCACTACTATATGAATAAATAATTTTATAAAGTATTATTATGTTTTAATACATATGTATATGAATCTAAACATATATCTATTTTTTGAGCAAATATAGCCCATGCGTATTTTTATTATATATTTACGTCTATCTTAATTGATATTACAAATAACATCTAAGTCATTTTTACTAAGGGTGCAACTCCGGTCAGGTTGTACTAGGTTTGGGTGAACCCAAACCTTAAGCTTGTTGGGTTTAAGTAAACACAAACCCAAACCTTAATATTAAAATTTGGGCTCAGGTCGAGTTCGAATCGGGTCGGCATTGGTTTGTGGTTGAAACTCGGGTCACTCTCAAATTAATAAAAGTTAAAATTACCGATAGAGATAACAATTTTTTTAAATATTATTACATTCATACATAAATAATTTACAAATGAATATAGCTATATGACTAATAATATCTTGGGTTTTAATGAAAGTTGGTCTTTTAATTAAAAATAATTTTAAATATAACGAATATAATGGATTTATACATAACAATTCAGGTAAGAAAAATAAATGAGATTACATGAAATCACTATCTAAAATTTAATGAAAGTAAAACTTATATATCTCATAGTTAATTAGTATATATGCAATAATTTTAAATTGTTAGTATATTTATGATTATTTGCAAATAAAATTAATGTAAATATAACATATTCAACTTTTATAGACAAATGTATATACATTTAGATTTTAGAATAAATGTTTTACATTTTAATTAGGCTATAACAATTACAGTTGAAATAATTAATACATAAACAAATATAATATTTTAACAAAATAGGGAGAATATCGGGTTCGAATTGGGTCGAATTTTTGTATCGAATTGATGCAAACCCGGTATTGGTTTCAGGTTTTCTTGGGTCTAGTTGAAACGGGGTCTAATTTAGAAAATTTTCAAAAAAATAAAACCCAAACTTGGTTTTGAAACTGGGTTGGATCTGATGGGTTCAGATTGACCCGGTACCAAGTTGCACCCTAATTTTTAATCTTCAATGTGGAGACATCATGCTCCCCCTAATTAACTAAAGAGACGACTCCCATAACAATCAACCGTCACACATTGGTGGAATAAATATTTCAAACTCCCTTGCTACCAGGGAGACTCAAATAAAGGATCACTAGCAAACCAAATACCCTTACTATCATCTCGTGACTAGCATGCCCATCACCCACCGGCACCCATGCACATATTTGGTTTTGATGAAACTTGGTTTTTATTTAAATAAATGATATTAATTATAATAAATAGATTAAATTTTGCATCAATCGCCAACATCTTAAAAATAGAAGAGTTATATGAAATCACTTATATGTAACTCGAATATATAGAAGCGGAACACTTTTTTGGTATGTTAGTAAAATGAAGTGTTGAACATAATAGATAGATTCAATTTGAAAAAAAATTTTCAAGATGGGGCCTAAAATTAGACCATCCCACAAATTCATGATCTAGGATAGATGGACTTGAGATAACTATATATATAAGACATGTTTCGGTGCAATTGGACTATATTGTAAGTATGGTGCAATTCATTATAATATAAGGCCACATTTATTAGAATATACTAATACTTCATATAATTGTTTATTTGCATAAAAAATCAAGTTTTAGATTATTTAGATGTTGAAAATTCAACTTTGGAATTGATGTTTAAATTAAATTATTTTATTATGTTAATTTTATATAGGGGTGCAACTTGGGTTGGTTCGGTTCAGGTAGTGATCTACTCTACCCTCATGCTATTTGTAAAAGTTCTACCCTACCCTACCCATTTGTCGATTCGGTTCCTAGTATACCACACCTTACCCATTACTCATAAAGTCGGTTCCGGTTTCAATTCTAAATTGGTTCCTTTAATAATCAAATACAATATTTTTAAAAATTTCTATGTTATTTTAAATAATGTAAAATAATACTCATTTATGTTTTAAAATCATAAGTACATATATTATTGTTTATATTATTATATAAAAATATGAAGTGTAGACCATCAAAACCCAATCATTAAAACTATTAATATATTATAATCATAAGTCACAAGCATATTTATAAAAGTCTTTCGAAAGTCAATGACATGTATATAAATTCATTTAAATTTATACTTTACAAGGTACAAAATTCATTTAAATTTAAATTTGTTAAAATATATGTGTACATAAGACGTCAAAGAGAAAGCATAATACATACTATATAATATATATATTCTACATATATATAATTATACACCTAATTAATTACCCATATGAGTATCTACGCAACTCAGATCTGGGTACCCAACGTATTTACCCTCCTACGTGAAGAAGTGGGTAATAATTTATACCCTACCCTACCCAAATTAGGGTCGGATCGATAGATGCCCATGAGTACCCTACCCTAGTTGCACCCTAATTTTATACCATTTTTTGATGGGGCATATGTAATTGTAGATAAAAATTTGTATACTATTAAAATAAATAATTTTAAATATAATTGATAGATTAGATTTTAGTTTCATGATTGATTAGACTCCATTACAGTAGATTCTAATGTAAGACTACACAGGAGTGTTTCCCACATATACACTAAAAACAAGTATAGGGGAGCACTATGACATTATGAAAAGATCTATTCATAGTAGAAAAACAAATAGAATCAAGAAATAAACCAAATTTAATCAATTATACGAATTATATGAATAACGTAATGGTTGGAATAAACCAAATTGTAGGAAACATATTCTGATATTTGTTATCTGATTATGTGACTGATAAATGACCTAAATTTCTCAAGAAGTTTATATGGCCATAGTACCTGGCTAACAAACAACCTTTTCAATTTATATTTTTTTATAATGAATATTGAATTGTAAGCGACTGTCATCCGTGCTTAATTATTGTATCACTGTAAGAAAATTTACTTTTAGGGTGTGTTTAGTAATGAATAAAACTTTTGGTGAAACGTTTTGGAGAGTAAAAGTTGTCAAATAATGTGATATGATAGGGGTAATGATGAATAGTAAAAATGATAAAGTTAGAATAGATAAGTTAGTTATGTGGATAGTTGTGTAGAAATGATTGAAAAGTAGGATAGTTGTATAGAAAAACGTGAAAAAAATATTAAAAAATATGATAATTGTAGAGAATGAAAAATTTTAGATTGAAAAGTTTTAACTTAACATATTTTATTAATTTCTAAACACACCCTTAGTTACCCTTTATTTTTTTCCCCTCTTACTACGATGGTTTTAACCGTGTAGAAAATTTTTGTTATGGTTATGCTTCGACGGGCGAAAAACAATTTCCTAGCAAATAATATATGGGTGAAAATATGCTCAGGTAAAGCCGTGGCCCGCCTCAATTTTATAGAGGGTTGATCAAGGATTTTGACCTGATAGGGTGAGGCAGAGCAAGTCAAGATTTTAGACCAGAATTTCAATTCTAAGGGGCGGAGTGGTGTGAGTTAACCATGTCTTGACTCCTCCCGACCTATAAGGTGTAAATTATTTTTATAAATCACAGAACTTACTTATGTGAATGTTAGTTTTTAGATAAATGTGTTTAACTTTATGACTTATTAATCTAAATATGATTTATGTTAGTATGTGCTAAACTTTATAACCTGTTTATATTGATAAATTTTTATTTTTACTTGCATACACGTTCAAGTTATTTCATTCACACATTTATTAACAAAATAAATATACTATCTATGTTGTTTATATCTTATAAAAATGAATATTATTATTTTTATAATTTAGCAATTTTAATTATAATTCAAAATTTACATCAATATCTTTTTTATGGTTCATACACATATTTATCAATGTTAAGTTGTAAACAAGATTATTTAGAAAATTTTACAAATGTTTTATTATAACAATTGTGTTTTACTCACTAGACAGTAAATTATTAAATTACTTAACATTTAAATTTATTAATATATGAAAGTTTATCTTTATATGTTTTTAAATTTTTAAACTTTAACCTGCTTTTTTAACCCAACCCCTTATATCAATAATAAATTGAAATTAATTCCAGGGTTTGTCCTAACATCTATGAAAAAAAGCGAGAGTCAAATCAACCTTATACCAGGTAGCGAGAGTCAAATCAACCTTATCCCTACCTGGTATAAAAAGTAAAATCAAATATGATTTTTTAAATATAAAATTAAGGCTGGGCACACCCTAATGCACCCCAATTTTCAACCCTAATATATAACACTTCTAAGGCCAAATAAAAAAGCTAGCTATTTTAACACAAAAATCATTAATTATTGACTCCTAAATTTTTATTCATAGTTGCTATATGATATTAGCTACCAACTATTGACAACCCATGGTGCCCACAAGAATTTAAGTCCTGCCAAGTACAAATATTTTCTTCTCCTGTACAATTGTCTCCCTTAAGAGTGGAAGAATTTACAAGATGTCCCTCCATAATGAGGTTTGTGAAGTGCTAATTTATACTATCAGGATGTTATGAGGTAGAAAATACTAATAAAAAAACTATTGACAACCCAAATTTTCTTTACCAACCAAATTTAACCTTTTCAGAAAGAAATTAGAAGCCAGAAGTAATTAAAAATTTTGTAGTGAATATTTATAGCTACATAATTATTTTTAACTTATTATGAAACTATTTTTGTAACATTAGTCGTCTTACAAATAATATGATTTTTGAATAATAATCCTATACACAATGTGGAATAATTGTACATATTTTACCAATTCATATAGCCTACATTATAATTGGATGCATACTGACCATATATAGAGAACTTAAGTTGCTAAAATTATTTGCTATACTTCTTATGATGCTGTTAAATAAACCTTTTATTATTTTTAATTAATAAAAGAAATCATAGTAGTGACATCACATTTTTTCTAATAACGAATCAACGGTTACATATCCTTTGGACTTCAGGACTGCCATGATGAGTTTGTATTATTATGGCTTGGAGGCAACTTCAGCTTCCTATGCTACCAACTTCACTAATTTAGTTCCTGGTGCTACTTTCGTGTTATCGACAGTTCTCGGGTATGTGGCAAAATCACTCTCTTGACATGGCAATATTTAATAACTGTACTGTAGGCATAAATTATCCACTTTAAGCATGCATGATAATGATTCGATACTTATGCTACCCATGGAGATGTCATGATATTGCGATTTATCATGTCTAATACATTTTATTTTATTATGCAACCAAAAATAATTTTCGCCAGAAACTTACGTATGGCAAAAAATAGCACATTTTGAGAATGGAGATATCACTATTAAATTTTTTTAAAAATGCGTATAGTATATAAATAATATAAAAGTTTTGAATATATATAATTTTTAAATTAATGAATAAATAGACATCTATAAACATGATAAATAATTTAAATTTAGAAAAAATTTTAATGTTAAGAACGAGGGAAAGCGCGGAGCTTATATGCTTACGGTAAGTATTGAATCATTACCCTAAGGTATATATATTCCAGTGAATTAATTACATTTAAAATAATATTTTATTATTGAAAGGGTAAGTACAAACCAACAAAATTCCAATGTCCTCTTAATCAAATTGTCATTTCTTTTTGTTTGAACTCATGTGTAAGTTATAACGACCTCAGAATCGAGGAGCATGGATTGATTAGTTTATTGAAATTTTCTAATATTGAAATGCTCATTTATATCCTTTAAAAATTTGAAAATCTGATTTAATATGCTCAATTAATGCCAGAGTGGAGAAATTGGAATTAAAAACCCAACATGGAAGACTTAAACTTGGTGGAGCCATTTTGGGCTTTCTTGGAGCTGCGGTCATTGGTCTTTATAAGGGGAATTCGTTGCATATCTCCATATTTAAGACTAAGAACAACGATCATTTTATTTCATTGGGGAAGAGAACACGTAGTGAGATTGCAAGAGGCTCTCTTTTCTTAGCGGGATTTTGCTTAGGTTCAGCTGGTTGGTTCATAACACAGGTAATATATACCTATATATGTCTTTAGTTTCAAATATTGTGAATTATTACTTGTCATCTTCTTTCTAATGATGAACTTGGATTGAAAAATTACATGCGATAATAATTATTTTGTAATAGGTAAAGCTATGTAAAGTCCATCCATCTTCGTATTGGACAACAATGCTGTGGTGCCTGGCAGCTTCCATCCAATCAGCAGTGATTGGAATTCCAATCGATAAAAGAAAGTCATCCTGGACGCTAGGCTGGAATTTTCAGCTGTTGACCATAGCGTACTCGGTAAGTGTAAACGTAATTCCAGGCTAACATGTAGTTTTAGAAATTGTAAATAATTTCCCATAGTTTGAATACAATGGTTAATATACGTAGCCATTATAGTTATATTATTGTGTTGTGAAAGCATGAATATATTTGCAAATATATATATACTATATAGGTATTTGTGATTTTAGAAACTAAGTAGGTATATTTAGTTTTGTAAACATACCTACACAGTTTGCATATGTTTGCAAATATACTTATGCTATAACAGCATAGTAATAGAGCCATGACAATGTGATGCCCGGCCGGCTTGCCAAACATCCATTAGAAACTCTTTAACTATTGTTACTGTTCTGCATAAATAAAATAAATTGTTCTCATTCTCCTCCAAATCAATCACTATCATTAACCATATAACACTCTACAAAAATTCAATTTTTACAAAAGTTGTCCTTACTCATCTATGCATCAATTAAAATGTTCTCCAGTCTCAATCCTATCATCTGAAAAATCAACATAAGAAATCATAAGTCCAAGCCAACTCAGTAAGCAAGATAGTGGCAAAACTTAAATATTATACTAAACAAACATCATTTCCATAAAAAAACTCAAACATCAAATATCTCAAAAATTCATTTGTTCATTCATACTATGTTCATGCAAGCACTCATGCACAAAATGCTCTTGCAATACAAATGCTCATCCTCGACATCATGTCTGTATCACCTGGTGCATTAATTAGACTCATCATCATTAAAAATTTCACACGGCTATACCATAGTATACCGTGACTCCTTTTATTCTTCGGCTCACCCAGAGAATCATCATATGTCATGCTCAACATGCAATAATGCATTCATACATCATGTCCATGCTCATTTGATCATTTTTAAAACATCTCCATTGAACTCATACTTTGAAAATTTATAAATCCATTGTCAAATCAAAATAAATTCTACTACTCCTCAACTCAATTAAATAATTAAAGCCAAGAAAATCATACATTTCAAGAAAGAAGTTTTCATCAAAATTCTCAAGCAAAACATCCAACTCATTAAAAAATATCCATGCATGCAAATAAACATCTACAAACATCCATGAGCATCCAATAAAAACGAAAAAAATCATACTTACCTTGTCTTGGTAAATCAAACTCTTTCTTCTTGGATTCCAATATCAAAACTCAAACCGTTCATCCTTGATCATTAAAGCAAGTATAACACTTTATCAATAAATCTGCTATAAATAATAAACATGAATCCTCACTCTAATTTTATAAAATAAATAAACCAAAAGCCTTTTTTCACCTCCATATTGATATCATAAAAAAAATTCTCTTACTGAAATTGTGTCAACAAAATACAATTAAATTTACTTTATCTCAATACTACCAAATCTAATATTAAGTAACAAAATTGTGATTCCACTAAAGTTCACAATAATAATATACTTTTGCTCGTCTCTCAAGTTAAGGGAAATTTTAATACTAACCATCTATCTAGACACACCCATCTTTTATATTGCCTCAAATATTTAGAATAATAATTATATTTCATCATGAAAATATCCTCCTAAAATTATCCATCTTGGTTTCATACTCAAATTTTATTTCCATGGAAAAATCTCATTCCTTTATCCTATTAGGGTTTAAAATTTCTAACTCTAATATCTCAATTTCATATTAAATTTGTTCCACATAATTACAATATATTAAATAAATGCAATAGATAAGAAAAACAAAGAAGATGAAAAGAAAATTGTTTACTAAAATTTCCACCCACTTTTCCCCAAATCTTCAACTTTAAACTCAATTCAAAAATCCAAATTCACTGGACCTTAACATCCTCTTCCTCCTCCTCTTGCCGTGTCTCTCCCCTCTCCCTCTCCTCTCTCCCTCTCTTCTTAGCATCCGTCCGCTCTCCCCTGCTCTTCTTTCTTTTATTTTTTATTTTTTTTCATTTTTTTTTTCTAGCCGCTGTAACGGCTTAGGTATATGAAGGGTATTGTTGAAATTTTCAAATTAGTCCTTGGTTCCCATAAATTCTTAAAATAGTCCCTATGATTTTTTTAAAAATCTTTATAAATACGTATATCTATATGTGAGGTTTCACAGACAATGTGGAATATTTACAATTATGTTTAACTATGCAATGGTCATTCCTAATTTCTAAAATTATGTAAGTATATTTACAATTATAATCCAATTATGTAGGTATATTTGCAACTTGTAATTCTATTGCATCTATGCTTATGAAATCACGATTTTAGGTGCAAAAGCCCATTTAATGAAATTGAAGCTTGAAATCTAATTTCTTATTTTTTTTCAACACAAAATCATAGGCTAAGGGTGCCATTGGAGAAGGGTTAAAAAAAAGTGATAAGCTAAAATTTTTAAAAGTGAGATATAGATGTGACACAGTAAGAGTAATAATTAAAAAATAAAAAATAAAGATAAAATAGACTATTTATATAGAAAAATGTAAAAATATGACTGGAATATAAAGGTAATTATAGAAAAAGTAGGATAATTAAATAATTAAAATGTCAAATCATATTAAAAGTTAGGGTCTTTCCCACACATACCCTCTATGTTTGACCCTAATTCCAAACATGCCCGTTACATTTTTAAAATTCCAAATATATTCACTACGTTTGCAATTAATCTCAAAAATGCTCATTCTGTTCAAAACCATTAGTTAAATTTTTATAAATACACAAAATACTCCTATTATAAAATAATAAAAGATGAAATAAAATAGAAAGAAAATGAAATTATGGTTCTCTAAATTTACAGCTCATTTAAATTAAGGCACTTATAAGCTACAACATTCAAATTTTCAATTATGTTCAAAATTTGATGGACATATTAGTAATTTCATATATTAACTAACGCGTTAATTTACAGATTAGATTTTTTTTTAGAATTAACTGCATATGTAGTGGGTGTTTCTGAAATTTTAGAAATGTAGTGAATATATTTGATATTAGAGCCCAGCTTAGCTGGTAGCACTGTAAGTTACATTGCAGAAAAGAGTGAGAAGTTGTTTTCCACTGCATCTGGCCGGAGTACCTTAAATGTAAATATATAACACAAGAACAAACAGACCTTGAATATTCGATCCACGTGTTAAGCCCAAACTAGGCAGACGTGCCGGGGATGTGGGTGTTTCTAAGCTTTTCAATTAAAATTTGATAGTCGATCAGTATAAAACCATTTTTTTATGAGAGTATAAAGCCATTTTAATCCGTTGCTGATGATCTAATTAAATTAATGGCAGGCAGTGTTGAGTACTGGGGCTACTTTCTGCTTAATAGCACGAACTGTCACGAAACGAGGGCCAATCTATCCTTCCATGTTTAATCCCTTGGCATTGATCTTTGTCACTATTGTAGAGTCTCTATTCATGGGGGAAGTGATTTACGTTGGCAGGTAATATAAAAAACTCTTTCTTCTCTTTTGTTAAAAAAGGTATTTTCTTCTTCGAAATCTGCTAGCATACACCATTTGTTGCGCCCTAGTTAGTGTGGAGTATGTAAAATATGATCCAACTTATTGATAAGATTAAAGTCCGATTGATTTTATCATGTAATCGTTGCAATCGGTGTCTAGGTTCGGCCATACTTGCCTAAAATGGATATAATAAATTATGAAAAATACTAAGGTCTATTAATATATGCACTAAATGTAATAATACCTTATAAAATCGTTAATCCCAATAGCAATAATGTTCTATTAAATGCATCTCTGAAATTGATATATAAATCAAGCAATTTTATCACATTAATTTTACAGTTTTTTTAAAGATAGATCCCACAAAAATATTCGAATTTTGATGAAATTTATTTTATTTGTTGAATAAATAATTCTAAATATATTGACAGTATGATTTTGGATTTCATCATTGAGGTTTGTCTCATTTGAAGTAGCCTAGTATATTCCTTTTAATGTGATTATTATTTTGGTTTGATAATGTTAAATGAAAAAGGGTTTTGATGGAATCCAATATTGCAACCATGTTCAAGCACCCCTTTTTCAATTTTAATATTTTTTAAATCTAAATTATTAATTATCTTTAAAAAATAAACATATACATAACAGTTTTTTTTTATAACAAAATTAGGGATTGACTCCTTCTCCGGTCCTTCAACAAGAAGCTGAAAGAGGGGAGAAGGATCACCACCTTCATTCAATAAGTCAACAGAATGTTTACAGGCTGCTCCCGAAATACATGATAATCTTTACAGTCAACAGAAACATATACGTAACAGTTTTTAATATATGTAATTTTTGGAATTATAATACAAATCCATACAATGAATGTTATAAACGGTTCAGATGTAATTTTTTGATTAAAAACTAAAAGGATGTATGTACGCATGGGTTGCATCAGGTATTATTGTCCAATTAAAGTTTCCTACCCATATATCTTCGTATAACTATTCATCTTTTTATCTTGAAGTGTTGTAGTTTTCTCCTCAAACCAAATGATTGAAACTGAGCATCTTATATCAAATTTAAAGTAACATTAATTAATTCAGTGGGTCGTTCCATGAATATCTTGGCTATAGGTTATCCTATTATTCTAGTCCAATTCATATGCATTAATTAAAGAGTACAATTTTTTTTTATGAAAAGGAATACAATTTTTTATATATAAAGAATTACAATTTTGTAGAAATTAATGAGATTGTGTGTACAAAATACAGCATTCTAGGCATGCTCCTGATTATTGGAGGATTTTATATTTTTCTTTGGGGAAAGAGGAAAGAATCTTCGGCATCAACCATCAGAAGCCAGGAATCAGGCGAGGAGGGCATTGCTTCAATTTTTGAACCACACCAATCTAATGTTGAAATCAGGGACGAAAGTGAATTGTAAGAATAACAAATAAGTATCAAAGATTGAAGCAGAAAAATTGCACATTGTAATAATGCATGACATTAATTAGATTGGCTGTTATTAATCCTATTTCTTAAGGATTTTCAGAGTCATACACATTATTCTCTTATTAAGCTATGCAACATTGTATTGATTTTTCATATCAACTAGAAATAATTAATTGCGGTAGAACCAATTCAAAGAGATAAATTCAAATAAATTAGTTAAAGAATAGCAAAGTATGTATGACTATTCGCGTTCCCTTAATTAGGACAGGTTCATGAAATGTCGAACCGGTTTGTGTGTTCGCAAAACTGAAATTTGCATTTTTAAATGCAAAAAGATATCTCGATATTCTTGATATTTTATCTTTTTTAAAATATCGAACTAAAATATAATCTTTTTTATGAATAACTAATAGAAAATTTATTCACAATTCAAGTCATGATGTCCATAATTAATAACGTGCTTAATGAAAATAAGATGCTTCTCAAATTAGGATTTGGAAAACACCACATATTATTTGAAATGAAATTTGAAAAATAGGGTAAAATTAGGGAAAATTATTTGAAAATTATTACGACTCGTAACAAATGTGTTACGAAGCATGTAATAGGTCAAATTGAACCTGAGTCTATAGTATTGTAAAATGAATTATTTTAAAAAATATATATAACGAGAAAAGGGTATTAAACGGCTCATGTTGTTACAAGTTGTCAACCCTAAAATTTATACATATGTTGAAATTTTAAAAAATATTGAAATATCAAAATATCATCTGAGAGTGTATCAGCTATCAAATTGAAGGTACAGAAGTCCGAAATTCAACAAAAAAATTAGATCAATCTGGTCTGAGATGAAAGAAATATCTATGATGTAGTTGACCCATGTCCTAAAATTCCAGAAAATAAAAAATTCGGGAAAAGTAATGGAAAAATGAAAAATCCAATCGTATGATTGACTTAAATGCTATAACATTTAAGGTATATACAGCTTTTTATAACAAATCTATTTATGTATATCACGTCATATCTTTTTTTACGAAAATTAGCCTACCAAAGTCCAAAATTAGTAAGATGTTTTATGAAATTAAGGTTTCCGCGGGGTGAGCCATGAATGGTTGGATCTGCGTTATATAGACTCTGCACGTTTATACTAAGACGCATGCATAAGATCATGCAGAACTCGCACACATGTGACAGGAACAAGTATGTAAGTAGCTAGTGTTTTAGATTATGTCTGGAGTTTTTGCGGAATTTTTTTTTCTTTTCTTTTTTTTTTTTTAATCTTATACTGCTTAAGCATGGGGGACAATGCCTGGACTCTTCTATAAAGAGGAGATGACTTTGAGTAATCTAAGACTACTGGGATTCGCAGGTGTGTGGAGAACTGGGTGTGTGAGGCGGGCCATCACTAGTGCAAACAGAGTGCAGCAAGATCATGGAAAATTAATGAAGAAGAAGACTTTGATCTCCAGTGGATAGATAAAATACCACATAAGTTTTCAAAGTTTTCTACATGATCAACAACATGGATCAAACTAAAAAATCATCTAGATCGTAACTATTTAATAAAATCTTTCTAAGGTCACAAAATTGAAAAACACTAAAATGTACTTTTGAGCCCTGGGGTAAATTAGAAATATATTCCTTAAAATCAAGCTAAATTAGACGAAATAAACGGCAAACTTTAAGATCTTAATGTGAGCTACAACTTTTACGTTGATGAAATTTACGAACAATCACGATGAATGGGTCGACTGGGTCGTATCAGGACCCTGTTCATGCCCAATTAACAGCCCATTTTAGACATATAAAAATGACAGTGAAATCGATAGTAAATGTTGTGTGATCTTTTTTTATGGGTATTCATACATTATCTCAATTAGTATTACAATCAGGATCCTGACACGTTCTTATAATTTTTTACATAATCTTACTAATATTCTTATTTTTAGCTAATAGTATATCCTAAATATCCTCAACTAGTGGACACTCCGGCAAAATTTTGAGAAGAAATGATTTCACCATAATATGCTACACATCTGCTGCCAAGAAAATTTGAACTACAGACACCAGCTGCATGAGGTGGTCCCCTGTACCACTCAGGTAGTGGCAATGTGGTGTGATCTAGATGATCAATGAATGAGAATATATTATAAAAATCATATACACAATATTTAAGTGGATGATGAGGTTTTTTTTAGAATTACAGTATATTATTATACATCGGAACTGTCTGCATCCAAAACCAAACAATGAACTCTGGTGTGCTAGGCCACCAGCTTGTTACGCCCCTATCCCCACAACTAGCATGCTTTGTTAGGGTATGGGCGACTACATTACCACTTCTAAAAATATGTACAAAGGAAAAGAATCAAAAAATACACAAAAATTCTTTATCTGGTTGATCAGCATTTTCGAAGTAGAGAACATCTCTATTGTGCTGGAGAATCTCAATTAGAATTGAAGAGTCAATTTCCACCATCACTCTTTTGTATCCAATCACTAGTAGCCATTGCATGCCTTGGCTTCCCGCCATGTAGGATTGAACACTCTTTTCATTACCCAACATCTTGCACCCGCAAATTCAGAATTCCAGTTTCTAAGGACAGCTCCGAAGTCTATCTTTTTTTGTTATTGATTCCATCCTACATCTGGATTAAGCTTGAATAAGCCCCAATCTAGTTTATGCCATCCTGCTGAACTTTCTTTCAGGTTTAGACAGCCATTTTAAAGATATAAGGTTGTGAATATAGTGGTTGGACCGTCCTATAATGCCCTCCAAAGTTCGTCTAGCTCCTTCTGCTACACATTTATTTCTTACATGTCACACCTTCTAGCTAAACGTTATGAACAGCGTGAATAGATACATGTCCCTTGTTTCAATTAGTCTCTGAAAGATCTCCTTCATATTACCAAGGTTTCTTCTCTTTAACCATATAAGCTGGTGCCAATCACAAATCTCCTTCAGTCCGTCGCATGCCTAAAATAGGTATAAGTTGTCTTCAATCGAGTCTTGGCTTGTACACATTGGGCAAATGCTTGTTGCACAGATGCCCATTCTCAGTATATTTGCCTTTGTTGGCAATGAATATGTGACAAGTTGCCACCCAAAAATCTGAATTTTCCTTTGGTCCTTCATTCTCCATATTGTATTTGTAACCTCTATCCACCTAAGGTCCAGATTTTACGTCTCTCTCATTCTGCTCCTTTCACATATCCCTCGCTGACTTGTCAACCACCTCATCGATAGTGCAACCAAATCATGGAAAAGGGAGTGCATGGTTGCGGCTTTGAGTGAGGACCGTTGGTCGGAGGTCAACTTGATCCCCCTCACAAGGGGATCGGTGGAGGACTGCATGTACTGGATTCATGAACCCAATGGGGCTTATACGGTCAAGTCGGCATATAGAAAGTTATGTTCCGAGAACGCTTCCCCCGAACACTCAGGGATCTTCATGGCAATTTGGCGAATGCAGCTTCCAACAAAAGTCACTATTTTTGGATGGAGATTGGCAAAGGATGTCTTTCCCACCTTGCAAAATCTCAATCACAGAGGAATTGCAATTGATTTACGTTGCATTTTTTGCAGGAAAGAAACTGAAGATGCAAACCATCTTTTCCTCAGGTGTGAAGCGACCAGAGATATATGCAGAAGGGCCGCTAGAGTAGACCCCCTCAGACTAACGGTCAAGGATGTCTTTGAGGCTTGCGTGCGTGATAAGAGGCATGATGATCTGACCTTCTTCATCCTATGCTGCCGGCGGGTCTGGTTTCTTCGTAACAAGCTCAGAGAGGAGGGAGCTCAACCACAAATCACGGGAACCGTTGCATGGTGCACGAAGTATCTTAATCAACACCAAACGGCAAAAATGCTGGTGCAATCGGGGTCTTTGGATCAAGCCATGGTGACCAGATGGGTCAAACCTCTACAGGGATTTGTCAAGATTAACATGGATGCCCAAAGTCTAATGGAACGGGATGGATTTGGGTGCGCCGCAGTGATTAGAGATTCAAGGGGTTCATATATTGCAGCAAGTGGATGGAAGCGGTCTGGGGCGAGAGAGCCATTACTTATTGTAACGGCCTGAACTAAAAATCAAGGCTTTTGCCAAAATTTTCGGTCCAAGTCGTTTTAATACTCCAGGATCTTTC
>JAXCLR010000063.1:29258488-29278705 GCA_035584095.1 Annona squamosa | reverse complement strand
CCTCATTTGGCTCAAAATCATTAAGCACATCATTATTGCTAACCCATAACCCTAATTGCCTTAATTAGCAAAAATCATGAAATACCTTCATAATTTCATAATGCATAAAGAATCATCAAATACATGTTAAATGCATACATATGACCTACTTGGGTTAGGGTTTCACAATCAATCACTAATGTCACCAATAACTACACGATTTAAGATTCATAAATTATGATATATATACTATTTACCAAGTTAACAATGGCACGCACTGGTAAGCCATACATCTTGAGACTGTAATGGCCCACCATGAAAAGTATGTGACCACATAAAGATCAAAAATCTGCATGTGGTACAATCCATTTGTAGTGGAGAATACTACAAAAAAGCTGTGCACATTTAATGCTTAAGTAATTAAAAATGACCAAAAAACAAAAATTTGCGGCAAGTCACCTTGAATATTGAGAGGTTTGCTACAATTTGGCTAAAAAGTACATCATTTTGCCCCAAAAGGTGTTTGCCTCCGCCAACAACTATGGGAATTAAAGCTAATAACCAAAAGTTCAAACCTAATAAATAGTAGTAAAATGAATGATAAATCTATTGAGCTATATCATATTCATTTTGAAAAGCTAGCGCATGGTGAAAGTAAGATTGATGTATGTACTTTAATATTGTGAGAGTATTTAATCAAAAAAATAACACGCCAATAAAAAATGCTATTGAATAGGGCTACTCAATAAGAGATATGGCAAAAAATTTAGCAAGGTGTGTGAACTATTTAGTGAACTCAAAAAATTGTGAAACTTGGCACACTTAAATTCCTATATATCGAAAAGTAATGAACCATGTTTCATGACAATCTAAGTTGAAAAAGTCATTAAAAAAAGAATGTGAGGATAAATCCAAAACTAGTATCAAATCTATGTCTGGAATGCATTTATGTGTGAATCCATTTTCCAACAAATAAAATCCATTCTAGAGATGAATATATAGCTCAAACTCCAATATGATGGCAACATACACACAAACAAATCCATAATGCCATTCTGAAGACATACCTTAATTATAGTAAGACTGTTTAGCTTTCTATCTCAATCCAATATATTGATGGGCAAAAGATGCTCCTAGTAATGGCCCTTCAACATATGTTGGCTTTGCATTACTTTACTTTTAAATTTGATGTTACATTTGGCAAATCCAATTTTGTGAATATGGTTTGATAACTTAATATAATATTCTTTTTGTTGCAGCATCTATATCTAACTTCTCCATGCCAAATTATGTGAACCGCATATCAAAAAAACTTGGCTATTAAATTACTCATATGTCTCTTAATGCTATTTCATGAAATTTTAGCTCAAGGTTGTGAGTTCTTTCAAGTAGGATAAAAAAACTCTACATAAGACAATTAAAATGATACTTTCATGAAATTTTTTAAATTTTTGTTAGTGTAGAAGAATTGGCTTAATTATAGATTCATTCTTGGTATAATACTCTTACTTTTTCTTCTTTTTTTTTGCATGATCGTTCATGTAAATGACAATGTGAGTACTTGTAAGTGAGCTCTAGAAGAGAACCTTTCCACAACTAAATGTCACCACCCCAAAAAGCTGGGATGGAGTTTAGATGTTGATTATTTTAATGATGAGGACAACATTTATAGTTATGGATTGGTTTACTGAATTGCTGACTTCATATGTTCTTAAAAGAGGACGTGTTTCCATGAAATTCCACAATTCCTCTTACTTATTCTGTAGTGTGGTCCCTTGGGACATATTAACGGTATCAACCAATGTGCTTCCCATTTTCTAAATTCAAGGTCTCTGATTTATATGTTGTTCGTCTATAATTGATGTATGGTAGGACTATAGTTTGCTCCTGGACTTGAAATTTTAGGAGAAGATGCGTTCTATTTTCATTTAACTAACAAAAATATTAATTTGGAATTTCCACTTTAGACATTATGATATTTTTAGGTTTTAGAACCTTTAAGATCAATGATCAGTCGTGCTCCATTGGCGAAATAGTTTTCACCAATTTCTAACATGAAACAAACTAACAACATCAATAATCAAGGACTTAGTTTATTGAAGAACGGCATAAATTTATTTCACTGGAGAAAATCCAACAAATGTTTGTTTCTTCAATGTAAATAGAACTTTTATTGTTAATATATGCATTATTCATCAAAGAGTTATAAGAGTTTTATTGCTCCATCATTATTAATTTTGAAAAGGACTGAAAGAATACAAACATCCATGAATCCCATTACTTATCACATTTTACAGTACCACCAAGACTCATCTCACGAATCAAGGTAACATGCTACCATTTAGAAATTCAACCACCATATTACATGGATGAAAAATAGCTAAACAGACCTAAGCAGTAGGTCCATTAGTCCTAAAACAACCAAGTCTTATTTCGCACATGAATCCAAACCAAATAAAACTATTACACTGAAAATACTGTAATCAGATGAGCTAATAGAAATAGAAAACATGATTTATGTATTTTGATAAAAAAAAAATGGCTGAAGAACATCAAATGATTTATGCAAATCTAATTGAAAAGCTAAAATGGAAAGTATCTGTTAAATAACTAATTTGAATGAAAAGAAAATAATAATTATACATTTGTCCAAAAAAAAAAGAAAGCCAACCAGAAGAGAAATAGAAATGGCTTAAACAAATTCAATCAAATTTTCAAAAATAAAATTGGATGAAATCTACACTTATATGGATCAAATAGAAGTTGCAATTGATTCATCAGCCATAGGCAAACTAACTGTTAGAATTTTTATAAATTAAAATATCATTTTCTAAACATTTCTTTTTCAAGCATCGGTTTTGATTATCTCTTTAATGGAATTTTGAAACATTAAGATTCATAACACTCCCAATGAAACGTTAGATTCATAACGCTCCCAACCATTTATTTTTATGTTATTATATAAGCTTATATATATGAGCCTGATTTGCTTGAAAATCATCAATCACAATTTTCTCTCCAACATTCTCCTGCCCTTTAGTTTCTCAAAGAATTTTTTTTGAATTTTCTCCTTATTTTCTAACTTTATTCAAAACCTATTATTTTAACATCAAGTGTTTAGAATCTAGAAGGGAGGTTGTTTTCCATTCTAGATTAGGTTCTCTCCTTGTATCCTAGGGGCAAATTGCTATAACCCTAAATAGCTGTGAGGGTGCAAATGTTGTCTTAAAGAAAGTGACATTTGTGACACGTTTGGAGGATAAACCTATTTTCTGGTTTAAATATTTTCTCACTTTCCTTAAATTTCTCTCTCTATTTTCAAGTCTCTGCCCCAAAATTCAACATCCGTAAGAAAACATTTTGTTTATATTTTCTTATCCTTTACTGTTATTTATACATGGCCCCCCAATCATCCATTTTACCCACAAAATTTGATATCCCAAGATTGGACTGCTATGTCAGTACCAATTTCAAAATATGAAAACAACAACTTCATCTTTTTCTAACTCAAATTGGAGTTGTTTATGTTCTCACCATGCTGAGACCTGAAGAAGAGGAAGATGAAACCCTGCAAGATCAACACTGAAGAGTGAAGTGGGATATGGACAATTATATTTGCAAAGGGCACATCATTGAAGCACTATCTGACTCGCTATTAGATGTATACCAAGATGCAAATATGGCCAAAGAAATCTCGGATTTGCTTCTACACAAATACAGTATTGATGATACAAGTATCAAATGGTTTCTAGTAAGCGATTTTATACTATGACTGATGATAAACCAATTCTTGATCAAGTTAATGAAATTGAATTTATCATCAATCAACTTGGGTCATGGGGCAGTAAGATGGATGAGTCTATTTTTATTGGTGCAATTATTGAGAAATTGTCACCTAGTTGGAACAACCATCGCAAAAATCTGAAATAAACGAAATGATCCTTGAGTTTAGATGACCTTGCTCTTAATCTTGGTACTGAAGAGAAATCAAGAAAAATGAAAAAGAAAGAAGAGCAAATTCAATCTAAGGCTCATGTGGTTGAAACTCAAAATCGGGTGATAATTAGCAATAATCAACCCTCTAGGAAATGTAACTCAAATACTAATAAAACTATTGCTAAAAAAAGAAAGAAACCTTGTTATTACTGCAAAAAGATGGGACATTTAAAAAGGAAGTGTAGGCTTCTAAAAAAGAAGAATAACACTCAGAAGGGTCCTCAGGCACATTTAGCTGAACAAAATTTTGTTGTCATAATTTCTGAAATTTGTACTGTGAGTGATGACCAAACTTGGTGGCTTGATTTGGGGCTACTAGACATATATGCAAAAATAGAAGTCTGTTTAAAACCTATGAATCTCATAATTTTGAAAATAATTTTTTCATGGGTAATTCATCTACCGCCAAAGTGGTAGGGTCAGGAACTATTATCCTGAAACTGATTTCTGAGAAATCACTCACCCTTACAAATGTACTTCATGTACCAGAAATTCACAAAAAGCTGGTCTCAATTAGCCTTCTTAGAAAATATGGTTTTAAATTGGTATTTGAGTCCGACCAAATTATTGTTACCAAAGGAGGTGCTTTTGTTGGGAAGGGTTATGTTGTAGACGACATGTTTCGCCTGAATGTAAATAATGGATCATCTTCTTCTGCCTATATTGTTGATTCATTTTCTTTATGGCATGATAGACTAGGTCATGTTAATTTTAGAAGTTTAGACACTATGATGAAATTATGATTGATTCCTTGATCACCTAATGAATCAACTGATAAATGTAAAGTATGTGTTCAAACTAAAATTACTAAAAAGTCATTTCAAAAGTAGAAAAAAATTCAAAATTATTAAGTTTAATTCATTCTGATATAATTGACATGGAAAATAACCTAACAAAGGGTGGTAAAAGATATTTTATAACATTTATAGATAATTTTAATAAATATACATATGTTTATTTGCTAAGAACTAAAAATGAAGCCTTAGAAAAATTCAAATCTTATAAAGCTAAAGTTGAAAATCAACTTGGTAAAATCATTAAATCTTTAAAATCAGATAGAGGTGGTGAATATTTATCAAATGACTTTAATGATTTTTTGTGAAAATGCTGGCATAATTCATCAAGTAACAACCCCATATACACCTCAACAGAACGGAACTACAGAAAGAAAAAATAGAACATTAGTCGAGATGGTGAATTCAATGTTAATAAAGGCAAACCTAAGTAAAGATTGGTGGGGTGAAACTTTATTAACAGCTTGTCACATTCTTAATAGAATTCCACATGAGAAAACTAAAACTACTCCTTATGAATTATGAAAAAATAAGGCACATAATCTTAAATATTTAAGAGTTCGGGGTTGTAGAGCCTTAGTGAGATTATCTGATCCTAAAAGACCAAAATTAGGATAAAGAAAAATAGAATGCATATTTTTAGGGTATGCAATAAATAATAAAGCTTATAGATTTGTAGTGGTAGAGCCTAATAGTCTAATTCAACAAAATACCATTATTGAATCTAGATATGCTGATTTTTATAAAAATACTTATAAAGCTATTTCTAATCTTGGTAATAATGATGAAGTTTTTTCTTCTCAATCATTAAATCAATCTATAAGTAATGATTCTTCATCTGCAGATAAACCTATAGATGATGAAAATGAAAAAATGAAAAAAAGTAAAAAAGCTAGAAAAGACAATTATAATCGCTTTGGGCCTGCTTTTCAGCTATACTTAGTAGAAGGATCTAGATATGAAATAAATGAGGAACATATGGTTGTTTTTCATACCGAAGGGGATCCAACTACATTCTAAGAGGCCATGAAATCTCTAGATGTATCATACTGGAAAGAAGCAATCCAAGATGAAATGAATTCAATAATAGGAATTGAAAATTGGACATTAGTTGATTTACCACTAGGATTTCAATCTATAGGTTGCAAATGGAATTTAAAAAGAAATTAAAAGTTGATGGCTCAATTGATAAATTTAAAGCTAGATTAGTAGCTAAGGGGTTTAAACAAAAGGAAGATATAGATTTCTTTGACACTTATGCCCCGGTAGCTAGAATCTCAATCATTAGATTATTAATGACCCTAGCTTCCATCTATCACCTTGAAATTCACCAAATGGATGTAAAAACTACATTTCTAAATGGAGATTTAGATGAAAAAATTTATATAGAACAATCCGAAGGATTCATAATGTCTAGACAAGAAAAGAAAGTTTGCAAACTGATAAAATCATTATATGACTTAAAATAAGCACCTAAGCAATGACATGAAAAATTTGATCAAGTTGTGTTATCAAACGGGTATAAATTAAACCAATCAGACGAATGTATTTATAGTAAATTTACTGCAAATAAAGGTGTTATTATTTGTCTATATGTAGATGATATACTTATTTTTGAGACTGATATTGATATTATTGAAAAAATTAAAAAAAAATTTGTTAATTAATTTTAATATAAAAGATATGAGCAAAGCTGATGTTATTCTTGGCATCAAGATTATCGGAAATGGTAATGTATGTTCTCTTTCCGAATTGCATTATATGGAAAAGATACTTGAACGGTTTAACCATTTGAATGCGGGTCTAGCCTCAACTCCCTTTGGTCCCAGCATTAAATTATGTAAAAATGAAGAAAGATCTATAGCTCAACTTAAGTATGCCAAAGTGATTGGAAGCTTGATGTATGTCATGTATTGTACTCGACCTAATATTGCTTATGCCGTGGGTGTACTTAGTAGGTTTACTAGTAATCCGGGATATATACATTGGAATACAATTTATAAGGTATTAAAATATTTGAAAAAGACCATTATTATGGATTACATTTCAGTGGTGAACCCGTTGTATTAGAAGGGTACAGCGATGCAAGTTGGATTTCAGAAACCAAAAAATCCATGTCTACAACTGGTTAGATTTTTACCCTTGGGGGAGCTCCTATTTCTTGGGCTTTCAAAAAGCAAATCTGCATTACACATTCTACCATGGAATCTGAATTCCTTACCTTGGCTGCAATAGGGAAAGAAGTAAAATGGCTTAGAAATTTACTACTTGAAATCCCTATATGGTCTAACCCTATACTTCTTATCTATGTACATTGTGACAGCGAAGCAACCTTATCAAAAGCATACAACAAGACTTATAATGGTAAATCGAGACATATTGCATTAAGGCACAACTATATAAGGCAAGAGTGCAAATGTTTTTACGTTTGGTGAAAATGCAAACTCCACATTTGTCGTCGATTTAAGATGGCAATTGAGATTTGTTGGGGTAAAATTGGAAGACGAAAATCAGCATTGCGTGTAGGACTTGCGTGTTATGGGGACTTGCCGAAGGGATACAGAGATAGAGAGAGGACCTTCATTGACAGGAGAGAGGACGGAGAGATCTCAGAGGGAGATCACAGGGGGAGATTGAGAAGAGAAATTGCTGGAAAAAGGAGGTGCCGACCAAAGCCGCTGTTGCCGACGGAGAGATTGCAGAGGGAGATCGCAAGGGGAGATCGAGAAGAAAAATTGCTGGAAAGAGGAGGCACCGACCGTCCCCGCTGTTGTCGTCACTTCCACCGTCGCTGTCACCACCAGTTGCCGACGCAGAAGAAGAGAGATCGCAGCGGGAGATCACAAAGGGAGAATGTAGAAGCAGACTTGCCGAAAGGAGGAGGCGCTGACCGTCCCTGCCATCACCATCACTATACAACCTTAACGGATCTTGACATGAACGAAGTTGAGCTCAGAAAATGTTACATTTTTTCAATTTTTTTTCATTCCCCATTTAAACAATCTTGATTTAATGTGTCATTGCGTATGTGCCCTCCATCAGCTAGGTTTCTAATCCAACTCATCTACTCTTATAGATTTAATCCCCCAACTCACGCTTAAATTTCATCCCAGATAGACTGAAAATAGTTGGCACAGAAAAGAGGAATTTCCCTCTCATCAATGAACACAGAAAAAGGCATTTCCCTCTAAGCAAGTCACAAAAAATCTTCTTGGATGCTTGCAAATTTATATTCACATGTGAAAGAGAAAAAAAGCTTTTGCCCAAGGCTTCCAGAATTGTAGTGATGGGATTTTGATTTTTCATTTGTAGCTGAAAGTTGTCATCATCATAAATGGTTTACTATACCTCTAGAAATGCATTACCATCTGTTGGCTGCATTTTATCTTTCCTTATTCTCATCTAAATTTGCTATAAATTAAAAGTCATTTAAGAACTTACTCCAGAAAGAAAAATAATTTAAACATCCATTAAACACCTTGTCGGTTGCAGAAAAATGCCTTAAATTTTCAATTGCTATGATTTTGATCGTCGTAAAAGATGATAAGGCATAGTATAAGATTATCCAGGCCTTATTGAACATACTCTATTTTCATACACCTGATTATTGACAACACGTGGTTAACATTCCAAAATCATATATGTAAACACTTAAGTCAATGGATTTATATATATGTAGACGCCCAATTGTGTTCATTTTTGTATTTTATTATACCTATATTTAGTCTTATTATTATAGTTAAATAATTTTCGAACTATATAGAGCATTATAGCCATTTTAGAAGAATAAAAGCTGCTTTGGCATTTTTTATTATTATGCAATTTTGGAGAGTGATAAACCGACGATTTGTTATTTTTCCTATGCTAGTTATTTGAGAGGAAATAGAGAGCTAGGATTGGTTGATTCCGTTGGTACTTTGCCTAATCGGGTTTGCTGTAGACAATAAGGTCTTTAGTTTCGTCTCTATGAATTTATTATAATTTAAAACCAATTACATAATATTGTTTTGGATTGGTTTGAATAGTTTGTCATCTGACGTGTCCATTATCCATTGTTGTTTTTATCATGATATTGCTTTTAGAATAAACACGAGATGGCTTTCTTCCATTAATTGCATATGGTATTTTCTGTATCTTAAAGGAATTGTTTCAGTTGGAGTGACTAAATGTAGTCGACAAAATGAAACCATTTTTTGAGAATTGAGATGTATGACTCATTATGTTGGTTTTTATATCTTCTCGGTATACCTAATTTCATGTTTACTTCAATTCTTTCTTTGAAATAATATATTATATGGTCATTTGATTGATGTGTGGAATTAATGAACCTAATATATTTTAATCTTGGACTTTATTTGATTTGATTTATACATTGGTAGTGTTGTGGTGCCGATGCTAAGAGTTCTGTTTTGGCAATCCAAAGCATGTGATTTCCGATCTTTACATTTCTAATTATATTGCTTGTTTTCTATTTTCTAGTTTGAATCATTTATTAGTTAGTTGTTGAATGAGTGCGGCCATTGCTATTCTCATGATATTTTTAATGGAACTCTGGTATAATCACATTTCAACTAGATTTTCATATTTAGCTATCTAAATGTTAGAGCATGTAATAAGCAATGTGATATCATAAATGCACATATTGGCTTAATCGGTGTATTAGAGAAAATACTAAAACCCTTGCAATGACGTTATAAATAACCATTTAAATTTATTTTTACAAGGTATTACAAGTCTTGTTTCTGTCTTTTATTTCATTTTGTAGTTTCTACCAATAACTATGCAAAAAAGTGACATAATCTGTTCACTACTTGGAAATGAAATATTTGAATCAGTAAAGTCATTGCAGTACAAAATTTGTTAGAATACTGACAATGACGCAGATTTTCATTATTTTGAATATTTGGAATTTCTGAATGAAAAAAGTTGTAATCGTGTATGTATTGAAAGTGTTTCAACAAGATGGCGCCATCTACTTGATTAAAATAAATTCATGGTCTTTTTTGGGATATTACTTTTGTTTGAAAATTAAAAAATAAAACTTATACTAATTGATCAATAGGCTAGCCCCCCTTTGATTTGAATCCATATTGAGCTTCACCTGTTCTATTTTCTAACTAATTGCCTATTTGGAGGTAGTAGATATTATTAGTAATGCATCGGGATAGATATCCAAGTAATGTATTTACTTAGACGCTCAAATCATCCCTTAAAATGCTTTTAAATTTGAAATGATTTCATTACACTTTTAAGATTGATATTAAAATGGAAATGAAAACCAAATCTTAGTCATTCCTATTTATTTTAGTATATGACTACAGTTCGATTTGATATTGGTTTTTGACATCTACTTGACTTAGATACTGCATTTCAATTTTATGATATAAAACTAGTGCATGCATTAAAAATAAGTAGTTTTCTTAGATTAGATTCCTGCTATGCAAATAAGCAATTTTCTAAAATTATCCATTGTCTGGGGTCTTGTCATTGTTGCTTAAAAAAGAAATTTTCGAGGAATGTAAGATTACCCATGTATGAGCAGATACTATGATACAAAATTATTGTATGAATGTACAAAATTATGTAGTTCACAAATTAAGTTACAGGATATCTACAATTTTACATTTATGTTCTTTATCGTGGGATTGTTGTATGTTTTTAGTTAGTATGTTCTTTCAATAATTGGTAAAGGAAGTGACTTAATCTTACTTTAGTCTTGATCAATGATGTGATGATATGAAATAAATGATTTTGGCAAGAGTCCATAGTGTGCAATTTGAAAAATACAAGGTTGTAATGTCAATTTCCTATCTTGTTCTCTACATATATTTGTATATATTAGTAGATTTTTCCTACGAGTCATAAATGTTATGTGAAAGCATTTTCAAATCAGCTTATGCTTTCATTTTCTCCCTCATCAATCTGTAATTGGATTATATGTTGGTTGCATTAAATACGTGCAACCTGCTTCATATTCTATGGGTTTGGAGTTGCTTCATATTCATATATATTAGTGGATGTTGCTATTATGAACCCAAGTCTGGTGCGTGCTATTGTCCACACAAAAACTTAGATACGCAGTTGGTTTTGATTATGAATTCCTTACTAAATTGAGTACATAGTTGGCTATAAAATTGCATGTTAAATTTGTTGCTAAAATGAAGATGTAGATACGGTGGTAAACTAGGTCTTGTTGAATTAAAGTTAATGTGTTGAGTTGATGAATATGTCATATTTAAATTTCTACCACATACCTCATTATTAGAAACCATACTGGCATGTTGAAAACGTCACTGAAACCATACACAAGATTATTGTATATTAGGTATTGGTTTCATCATCTTTATCTCCGTTTTTTATTTTCATTTTATAAACTACTATTTGATTTCATACTTAAGAACAATTTGGGTGATTGGATTCATCCTCATTGATCGACAAGTGGCATGCTATGAAGAATGTGGTTTGCTTTTGATTAAAATCTCTATTTAGTTGCCTTCTAATCCCATTTTACTATTTATTTTAGGTTACTTTGTATTCTTTGGAATGACTTCAATTCCATTTTATTCCCATTTTAGATTTTGTTGCTTGGAAGTTTCATTTGTTGCTTTCATTTTTGTATATGTATTGGATCAGTTTTCATTTATAATAAAGCGTTGGAGATCTCTCTGTTCTCCTTAGATTTTTCATTTCTCCTGTTACGTTTGGCTTCTCATCGGTCTTGAATGTTTTGGTTTGAGAAAGAGGGTAATCTCGATTCCTTGTAACCTTGATTATGTTCTGAAAATACTGCTTCATCTATTTGGTTCTCTCATAAGTGCTTTCTCCATGAATTTTTAGCTTTGTCTTTGGCTCGAGATTTCAATGTTCCTATTTTCATTAATGAATGATTACAAAATCTGTTTTTGTTTTGATTAAATCAGTTCCTGTGCAACCAATTTTGTTTTCTCAAACGATTTCTATTTGGCATCATGGCTGCTCTATTCAACTTCAAGCATTTCCTTAGTTTGTTTGATTCCCACGTTTTTGCATGAATGTGAATAACTTGCATTCTATTTTGCTTATATGTTTTCAAGCATGAAATGAGAAAAACTTACAGCATATCACCAACCTAGGTATGAACTTCTCTGTTTTACAATTGTGGGGGAATTACGTGGCTTTGCTGAACATATTTTCTAATATTTACAAATCTGTGTGTAATAAGATTGTCTTCATTGATCTTGAAAAAAAATAAGCAGAGTTTTCTGTATTTTTTTGAAATTTGTTATTTGGTTGCCTCCATGCACTTCAACAAGGCTTATTTGGAACCAGACTCATCTGGTTCTATTTGAATTTTTGTTTAGATATGTTGACGATATAAATGTGTTGTGCTATTGTGTATGAAAATTATCGATTCGATTATTGTGAATTGCAGCTCCCTTCTTTGCATCATGAAAAGAATACCAGTAATTATTTTTGTTTATGTTTATGAGTCTATATTGGTTTGATTCACTTGGAGAAGAGGATGTGTGAATGTGTAAGTCCATTGCAGTAAAAATGTTGTGGATTGTGCATGATGGATATAGTTTGGAATTTTCAAATGAGAGGTTCTGAAACTTGTAGCCATTTTATATGACTCAAGCATTGAAATGTTGGAATTTCTATTTTGGAGAATGTAATGGCAGAGTATGGTATATGTGATTTCACTTATGTGTATAGAAGAAATTCTGTTAAAAGGAGATCGTATGGTGCACAGGTGAATTTTGTACAGGTATTGTTGAAATTGGATTTTTCTTATGAAATTATGTATTCTCACATGTATAAACGGAGATGAAACTTGTATGCTAATTGTTGAAACAGAGTTTTTCCTTGTGATGGCGTATGCATTCATATATGTAGATGGGAGGATTTTAAGCTTTCGATTTAAGGGGATTTTACTCCCTTTCATTTTCACATGATTTATATATAACAAGTTTAATATTTTTAACCCTCCAATCATTCATATACTTATCATACAAGAGTCATTCTTTTTTTCACATTTGTTTGATACCAAAATTATATAAAAATTCACCCCATACATATTTAATTAAAAGAAATCTCATACCTCCATACAAATGTCCTACCTACCCAATTTCATTTATCATATATACATAAATTTTGGCTTCAAGATTTGCACATTTTGATCTAAATCTATGTTCAAATATTATTAAATTACTAACTTTAATAGTTACAAGCAACAACACATACCCGCAACAGATATACCCATCCGTCCTTTTTTTTTTACCATCGATTTCCACATTCCAATGGGTTCAAAATTATTTATAAATTACCTCATATATGAAAATACAAAAGCCCTAAGCCTAGCTCACATTTTTAGGGCTTTCCTATATTTTAAGATATGATGAAAATTTTGAATTTCCTTTCCTACCCAAGATTATACATATAATTTATGCATCTAATATATTCCAACACCATTTAAATAACCTACACAAAAATTTGGAGTAGAAATATTAAAATTTTTAACTCTTGCATTTTCGAATTCATACATAGGATTCAATTTTCATATTTCATATACATTGTTTGGCTCCTAAAATGAATATCTATATGAATCCAAGAAAACTCCCATGATTCCTACTCATTTTAGGAAGAAATTTCAAAACCCTAAGTCCCCATTGCTACGGATTTGAATTTTCTCCTCCTTTCTCATGATTTCATAGCCATACATACAAATCTATATCAATCTAGCAAAAGCCCCTAGCTTAGAACATGATTTGGGAAAGATTTCTACAAATAATCATAAAAACTCATCTTCCTTACCTCCATCCGGCGACGGGATGAACGGCGGTTGTGGCAGCAGCGCCGGCCGTCCGGCTCCTTCTCTCCTCCTTTTCTTCTCCCTTCTTCTCTTTCTTTTTTTTTTTCTTCTCTTTCTTCTCCCCTCTTGTTTTCACTCTCTGTTCGTGTGTCCGTGGAAAAACTAGCCTTTTGGTGGCTCCACTTATTCAGACTATATATATTTTTGTTTTTTTTGTAAATATCCATATTAAATATATGTCATGAATCATAATATTTTAAATTTTATATCTTACACCCACCATATGCATTTAAGCCATTAAATCATGGTCATTCATTAATTTAAACAATTTAAATCAATTAATTACTTGGATTAAACGATTTGTTTGAATTTCATTAATAAATCTAAAATTAAATAATACATCTTATTATTATTCCATACAATATTAACACTCAAACTCATCATTATTAATTTATTAATTCTCCTTTTTCTTACTTTATAATTTTAGACCATTAATAAAATTCTAATTTTATTAATTTCGTGGCCTAAAAATTTCATATATGTATGTCATGTACTTATGGATTGAAATCTAAAAATTGTGGGTATCACAGTACTTCTCCATTTCTCTGTCCGATTTTCTTTATCGAGACGGCTCAAGACTTATTCATTTTTCTGTCCAAATATCTTTGTCGAGACGAAAATACATCCACTCAAAAAAGTGCGCAAAAGAGAAAACGACAAATTGTAAATTCGAATATTTTTATTCCCTCCAAAACGTGCTTTTACATAAACGCATATTCAATAATCCTTTCAAAAGCATGAAAAATTAATAATTTTAATTTTAATAATTCCTTGGTTAAATGGTATAAGATGCCAAATACAATTTGTGTAGATAATTATATTGGTTCTGAGAAATAGAGTTATCTGTTCAAATTAATTAATAGAATATATATTCAAATTAACAACACAAAATTTTGGGAAAAAATAGGACTTAGAATATTTAAATTATTAATATGAAACACATTTATATAAGAGATTTTAAAATATAAATTTTAAAATAACAATATAGAAAATGTCTACACCATAAATTTGAAGATATAAGCTTTAAAATTATTATGGAGAATTTTTATACAGTAAATTTACAAATTTTAAAATTACAAATATTTATATGAACAATGTTTCTATAACAAATTTATAAATTTTTTAAATATTTATACAAAAAAATAATTCAACAAAAATTTCGAAATCTAAATTTTGAAATAATCATAAAAAGAATATTTCTATAGAAAAATTGAAACTGTAAATTTTAGAATAAATACATCGATAACATTTACATAGTAAATGTAAAAATATAAATTGTAAACTAATTATATGGAGAATGATGCTATAAAAATACATTAAATTATTACTATCAATTTACTACTGTAAATTATAAAATAATAATTTCACAACATGTTTTCTAACGTTGGTTGTTGTGGTCTTACTACTATTGCTACATGTAATATATTATCTAAATAGTAATGCATATCATATATCTTTTTTATGGTTTAAACTCATAAATAATTTCAACGATATATGTGTCAATCCAAATTAAATGCAATTTTAAATATTTTTCTATTTATTTATATATGTGGTAAAGTAGGCCAAGATCAAGTTGAAAATAAATTTATTTTCATCCAATTTATTTTTCGAGTTATAGATTCTCGATTGTATTACAATATGGATGTTGTCTTTTCCACGTGATCTTCCATACAAAATATTTTTTCATGCAAAAAATAATAATTTTAGTTTTAATAATTCATTGGGCCAATGGTATAGCAAGCCAAATGAAATTAGCGTGAATAATTTTGTTGACACCAAAACATAGAGTAATTTTTACATATTATTAATAAAATTTGTATACAAATTTATTACATAGAATTTTTTTAAAATAAATTTAAATATAAAATTCTTAAAATACAAATACGAAGCACAATTATAAAAGAAATTTAAAAACTTAATTTTTAAATAAGTACAGAGAAAAGTTCACACCATTCATTCGGATATATGATTTTTAAAATCATTATATGGAGAACGCTTGTATAATATATTTTGAATTTAAATTTTAAAATTTTTAGATGAAAAATTATTCTACAAAATTTTGAAATCTAAATATTAAATTAATTTTAAGAAGAACATTTCTATAGCAAAATTAAAACCGTAAATTTTACATTAAATACATGAAGAACATTTATATAATATACTTAAATATATATAAATCTCAAACCAATTATGTAGAGAATGATGCTATAAAAAAATTTCGAATCATTACAATAAATTATTCATCACAAATTATAAGACAATGCATTTATAGCAGTAGTTTTTTAACAGTGGTTGTGGTGGTCCTACTATTATTAATGTATATAATCTATTATCTAAATACTAATGTAGATTGGTAGATTTTTCATAGCCTGAACTTTAAAATAATTATGACAACATATGTTTCAATCTAGATTGAACTACAAAATAATTTCATATATTATTTTTGGGTCTAATAAATAATGTTTTACCTTGAAATTTGAATGATTGGAAACAAAAGAGAAACCATAAAAATATTAGAAAATTTAGCATTTAACAAAAAACATTTCAGTAATCTAATTATTAAATTGTGGATTTTTGCTTCATTAAAAATAGCTTGATTTTTTATATCTGAGATGTATCAAATATACAAAAGCTAGAGTGATTCGTGGATGGGCTTTGGTCCTAACATGCAAAGCAATCAAGTATGATGTGTACTTTTAAAAAATCTGAAACCATGTTTTGTTCAATCTCATACCTGACCAATTGAAACAAACCAGCCATTAAGCACTCCTGATTAAAACTATTTTGTGATAAATAATTTAAATTTAACATTACATAAAGCTCTCACCAAAATTTTATACAAATTCTTTACTTTTTGAGTTAATGGTACGAGGTGACATATAAAATTCGTGCCGTTAATTTATTTTTTGATTTATTTCATTTATTTACTTTTATTCCATTGTAAATTTGTGCCGTTAATTTATTTTTTGATTTATGTTCATTTATTTACATTTATGTTGTTGTAAATTTTATATGATTTACACAAAAAAGTAAATAAATCAAAGTAAATCGTTTTAAATAAAAGTAAATCGTAAATGAATAAAAAAGTAAATAAGGGGTGGTCTCAAAATTTAAAATTTTTTTAGTAAACCAAAGTGAATCGTTTAAAATTTTTTCATTTTATTCTAAGTTTAATGGTACGAGATAACATATTATTATAAATCATAGGAGACACAAACAAGGTGACAACGATCATTTATTTACTTTTTGAGACCACCTATTACAAATTAAATTCCTCCTATGAGAAATAATAAAAATAAATGAAACTTAAAAATAATCACACAAGCATTATAATATTTGTTAATTTTTTGGTCAAAATATGGGGTTAAAAAAAAGTGCATAATGAGTATGGGGATAGGTTTTATGCTAACTATGATTAATATATGTGCTTATTATAAAAACTTATAACATATACTAATTTCTACCTTAAATAAAAGTGTAAATAATTATTATTGATTTATTAAATATATTAATTAGGTAAAGGATTCAATTATTGGATTTATTTAAATTTAATAAGAATCTATACTTTTTAATATTTAATATTATTAGCATCTTTCGTATTAGATTTACGGATAATATATCTCATATAGATTTTATGAACAATCTATAAAATACATCAAATCAGTACGTTACAAATTGATAACTCTATAAAAATCATAAATCATGTATATATTAGTTCACGTTTTGCATTATTCTTGTAAAATCTATATTGTCCATATAATTTGTGAAAATGAAATGTCGTCAATCCTATTTCAGGTGTTAAAATTGTATAACTGGTTTATGTTATCAGACGAGTACGTAACAAAACTATATATTCTATACAACTCGTAAAATATATAAAATTTATCAATTGCATATGCGCTATTTCTGTGATACTCGAATAACCTGTAAAATTTATTTCATGGGAAAAATGAATAAAGATTACCAGTATAACACATTATCCCTATGAATTTCATAAAAACTATAAAATCCGTAAAATCTGTAAAATCCATAAAATCGGTCAAACATGCTACATTATATCATTCATTCAAATTTATTTTTTAAAATAAATCTATTCTGAATTTAAAAATTTCAGTCATACATTACTAATTATAATTTGAAATGAATATCATTTAATTTAACGTCATGAATCACTCATCATCTATTGTACTTTATTAAAATCATATGATTGACCATAGAAATACATGCACCCCAAAGTACTATAATTACTTTCACCTACCCATACTTACATTTTACCCACAATGCTACTCTCATGGTTCAAAATTACCATATTACCCTCATTTGCATTTTATGCAAAAGTGCAAACATTTGCACTTACACTTGCCTCATAAGGCAATTGCTCCAAGATGGAGTGGTAAATATAAATTTTTTAAGATCAAATGAAAACTTGGCAGACCCGCTTACAAAAGGCCTTACTCGGAATGTGGTCTGAAAAACAGCAAAAGATATGGGACTTAAATTCACATGTAATGAGTTGCAATGACTGAAACTCAACTCTAAGCTTGTAGCCCAGGTGTAGAGTTCAATGAGCAAAGTATGTTATTTTGCAGCTTGCAAGCACTGATTATATTTATTTAATTTTACATTCCTCAGGGAGTGCTTGGTTCCTGTAAGGTATTTATGAGGATGAGTGTATTTTACTCTTAATAGATCAAAACTATCATGTTTGAGTATTTAATTAGAGGGTACTCTAAATAAATCCACCTATATGAGTGTTGGAAGTGAGGCCGCTTCTGTTACCAGAGTGTGTAAGTTCACTCTGAGGAGCTCATGAAACTGGGATACTAACACATGGCCATAACGTGTCACCTTTATAAACACTTGATACAATTTTGAAATCTTATATGTGAAATATATCCGATTTATCAAATGGGGCCGATAGTTTAAAGTCTCGGCTACTATACACCTCGATAAACCTTGATGTGTTTTCGCTAAATGAAGGTTTAAGTCTATCTGACACCTTGAATTATGTATAAGATTTCCTTAGCTTGAACGGAATTAATTTTTATTTTGAAAATGGCGGGGGAATGTTAGAATTTTCATAAATTAAAATATCATTTTCTGAGCGTTTCTTTTTCAAGCTCCATTTTGAGCATTTCTTTAATGGAATTTTGAAACATTAAGATTCATAACGCTTTCAATGAAACATTAGATGCGTAACGCTTCCAACCATTTATTTTTACGTTATTATATAGGCCTATATATATGAGCCTGATTTGCTTGAAAATCATCAATCATAATTTTCTCTCCAACATTCTCCTGCCCTCTAGTGTTCTTAAAGAAAATTTTATGAATTTTATCCTTATTTCTAACTCCATTCAAAACCTGTTATTTTAATATCAAGTATTTGGAATCTAGAAGGGAGGTTGTTTTCCATTCTATATTAGGTTCTTTCCTTCTATCCTAGGGGCAAATTACTATAACCCTAAATAGCTATGAGGGTGCAAATATTGTCTTAAACAAAGTGACATTTGTAACATGCCTGGAGGAGAAACCTATCTTCTGGTTTAAATATTTTCTCACTTTTCTTAAATTTTCTCTCTATTTTCACATCTCTGCCCCAAAATTCAATACTAACGACTCTAGAACTAGCAAAGCAAAGGTTCAAAACTGATATATTGTGGGACTGAAATAGATAACAAGACTAATCTAAGCAATCGGCCTACGAACAACAAGTACTAGACTTTCTTCCTTGCATAAATTCAAATAGACAAAATCAACATACTAACAATGATAACTAGTTTTATTTCATAACTTATTTATTGATATATCAATAGCAAAATCAATAGGACTACATGGCTTTTTGCACGGCTAGAAAATAAAAGAAAGCAATTAAACGTGTATACCCGAAACTACTTGAACTGAGCTGAAAAACCAAAACTCTGAAAACAACTCCAATCCAATCCCATTTTGAGAAGGAAATTGCACCAATCAAGAGAGAAAAATAAAATGAGAGAGAGCTACAAATCCGACTACCTGACTTCCACTTCCCGCTCCTTTCTTCTCTCTCCCTCTTCCTCTCTCTCCCCTCTTCTCTGTCTCTTTCTCTCACCATGGAGCACTGGGGGGCTTACGTAGGAAGCTTCCTTGGAAAGCAAATAACCATTAGGCAAGCATCACTAGGGGTGAAACTTGTGTTGGGTATCCATGAGTAGGATGGGGTAAAAAATATTACCCATGGGTAGGGGTAGATATAAATTATTATGGCCTTCTCAAATAGGGTACAGGTATGGTAAATATGTTAAGTACCCAAAACCAACTCGCATAGGTACTTATATGGGTAATTAATTATGTGTGTAATTATATAATGTATAATATTTATTATGCTTTGTCTTTAACATCTTAAGTGCGTACATATTTTAACAAATTCAAATTTAAATGAATTTTGTAGCTTATGGAGTATAAACTAAAATGAATTTATTACACGTCATTAACTTCCAAAAGACTCTTATAAATACGCTTATGACTTATGATTATAATGTATTAATAATTTTAATGATTGGGTCATGATAGTCTATACTTCATATTTTTATATAATAATATAAACAATAATATATG
>JAXCLR010000063.1:29232939-29254765 GCA_035584095.1 Annona squamosa | reverse complement strand
ATCCGGGGTAAAGTTTTTGTTTAAGTTGTAAATTTTTAATAACCCAATTCACCCCTCCCCTCTTGGGTTTTGCCATCAACTCGGGACCAACAATAACGTCTGAATCAAGGCAAGCTATAAGGATGTCTGAATGGAGACAACACAATGTCTTAAAAATGAGAGCACGTTGGTTGGATGCTTCAGTCAACTTTGCAACCTATATTTATGGATTTTGAAAGTCCACACTATACAACATTCAATTAATAAAAACAACATGTGTCCTTTCATATATTCAAATTTTCAATTGTATGTTTGAAATTCAAACCCAATCGTTCCATTCTTTGGTACAAGCAAAAATCCCAAAAAAGTGGTCAATAGAAGATTTCAACCCGAGTGTGATGTCTCATTGCCTAGGCATCTTCAATGGCTAGTCAATGAGTGTCACATGATCTACAAAAAATTCAGCAGCATCTCCCCTAACTTATAAGGGGTGATATGGTATACAAAATCTATCATACATGGACGTCATAATTCCAATCTAAAATATAAACACTTAGCCCAACATTAATATATTTTCATGCTCATGCTATAAAGACATCTATAAAGAAAAAATCACCGTGATCCTTTATTACTCTACAAAACAACTCAAAACAACATATACATATGTTCACATAAATTGTAATCAAGTTCAAAAATATCCAAGTATGATATGTTCTTTATAGTTGGTTCAAATTAGGTAAATGTTTACACTAACTAGTGTCAAAAAGAAGCATAAAGCTCAAAATAGCAAAAAAAAATAAGGTTTAATCTATCGAGTTTAGTCTTTAGGGTTAATCCCATCTCGAAGTTCTTTTCCTGGCCTGTAGTCTAAAAGCAAAATAACAAATGATGTGAGTCTAAACAGATTCAATAAGTAGATAGCAATTAGCATGAAAATAGAAACAAATGAGACTCATGACAAACATGTCATTATAATGATGCAGAATGTCAACTCCTAAATGACCATATAAGATGTGAAATCAACACACATACCAAAGAAAAAATATATAAACTTGCATGTCTTTAACCGGCCAAGCACAACCCCCTCCCCATGTCAATTAGGGGTTATGAACAACATTTTTCTCTTGTCAATCAAAGATCATAAACTACCCATGATAATACGCATAGAACTACCAAACTATTGTCAATTATCTCGGATGATGCATCATCCCATACACACAAAATGAATATCATAAATCAAGCATATAACATCATTAAAATCAACAAAAATATACTTTGATTTAACACATCAAATGTCACGCAAGTAATCCCTCGAACACTTGATAGGCATTAGAGGGCAAACCTCTAGTTCTTCATACCAATTAACCTCACTTAGGTCATATCTCATTCTATTGCTGCAAAAGCAACAAAGATGTCATTTATTCTAACAATCTACATAGAACTATCCAATTTTGCATGAAACCATCTAAACTTAACTCATTCAAATCTCAAAATGCCTTAACTATGGATTGGATGATACCCACTCCTGCCAATTCTATAATATGTTTAAGAAGATAATCTATTATTAACTCAAGAAAATGAAATATCTACTTACCTTAATCGTAGTTTCTCCTAAGAACAACAACTTTAAACCCATATTTTTGAGATTTTAAACTCTATTAATGTGAATCGGCAATCTTCAAAGTAGTTCGGGAAATTTTTGAGAAAATTTGAGGTAGGATCAAATGTTGTGAATAACAGAAAATGGAAGAGAGGAGGTAAAAATGAGAGTAGAAGAAGAGGAAAATGAAAATAGAGCCCTAGCCTAAACAGGCCTTTCTTCTAATAGTTGCTGTTGAGATGAGCCAAGCCTATGCATGAGCCAAGCCCAATTGTAGTTTGCAATTTGCTTTCCTACACATACAACTTAGTAAATTAAAATTTCTACTGGGCACTGCACCCTTCACCCTCGTAAGGGGCGCTGCCCCCTTGATTCCCGCTGCCTAACCACGTATATAAAACCTCATACCTACTCTATGATGTTTCGGATAGTCTTAATGCCTCGAATGATGCGTTGATCACACACCTCTAAATCAATACCCAGTAAATATCTCATAACCAAATAGTACAACTACAGAAACATGCCAGTGCACACACTCGTGCTCATGTCTAGCATGCTAATAAATGGTATCCCATACAACCCAACATGCTAAGATCATAACATATACATGTATGCACTAAATGCCATATCTATATATGTTATGCATCACATTAATTCCTGGTAGCATATTGGTACATTACCTTATGGTCAAGGGTTATAATAAAATAAATAATTATAGTAAAAAATCCTTGGTCTTTACACCAAGACTTATTGTGTAACTAGTAACATCATTACCAATTGAGCAATTTCGATTTTACTGTTTATCTATGACATAATATTATATTATTATAATTTTGAAAATCTCAATATTCCCCTGCCATCTTCGTAATTAAAACGAATTTTATTCAACCAAGCAAATCTTATACATAAATAAAGGTGTCGAGTAGATTTGAACCTTTTCTTAGAGAAAATACATCAAGATTTATCAAGGCATACAGTAGCTAAGGCTTTCAACTATCGACTTCATTTGATAAATTAGACAGATCACACATATAAGATTTTAAAATATATCAAGTATTTTAAAAGGTAACACATTATGGTCATATATCACTATTCTAGTTTTATGAGCACCTTAAAATGAATTTACATACTTTGCAAACAAAAGCAACCTCACTTTCAATACTCATATAAGTGGAGCTATTTAAAATATCTTGTGACAAATACTCCAACATAAAGGTTTTAAATCAATTAAGAGTATAAAATACTCAACCTCATACATATATTACAAGATCCAAGCACTACCTAAGGGATTCCAAAATATAGATATAATCAGTATTTGCAAGTTATGAAAATAACTTACTTTGCTCATTGAACTCTTAAACTTGGGCTACAAGAATAGAGTTGAATATCAATTATTGCAGCCCATAAATGTAGATTTTAGTCTCAACCCTCTTGATGTTTTTTAGGTCGCTTCTCTAATAAGATTTTTTGCAAGCGGATCTACCAATGTTTCACATGATCTTACAAAATTAATAGTAAACACTACAACATCTTAGAGCAACTACCTTACATAATTATATCTCAATACAACATGTTTTGACTTATCATTGCAAGTTTTATTATATGCTTTAGATAAAGTTGCTTTGTTATAACAATGTAAATAAATGTGAGGTATTGGCTTAAGTCAAATAAAAATTTCAAGTAGTAAATTTCTAAGTCACTCTACTTCTTTTTTTATAGCCAAAGGAAGGAACTCAAATTTTATAATCAAATGTATAATGCAAATTTTCTTTTAGGAAGCCCAAAAAATAACAACTCCTTTAATGGTAAAAATTTAGCTACTAGTAGATATAGATTCCTTAGCATCAGAAATCCAACTCACATCATCATATCATTCTAATATAGTAGGTTCACCATTGAAATGTAATTCATGGTCTTTTTTAAATACTTCAAAATTCTATTAATTTCATTCTCATGCATATATTTTGGATTACTAGTGAACCTACTCAATACACCTACATTGAAAGCAATATCTAGTCTAGTACAACACATAGCATACATTAAACTTCCAATTACTCTAGCATACTCCAGTTGATCTATAGTTTTGTTATCATTTTTACATAACTTAACACTAGGATCAAAAAGAGTTGAGACCGTACCGATGTCAAAATGATTAAACCACTTGAATATCTTTTTAACGTAGTAAAATTGAGAAAGAGAAAATACATTATCATCTCTTACAATTTTGATGCTAAGAATGACATCCGTCCGGCTCATATCTTTTGTATCGAAGTTAATTAACAAAAAACTTTTAATTTCCACAACAATCTCAAGGTCACCACCAAATATGAGTGTATCACTAACATATAGACAAACAATAACACATCTATTCGAAATAAATTTATTAGAAAAACATTTATCTAATTGATCTAATTTAAAACTATTTGCTAACACAACTTGATTAAAATTTTCATGTCATTTGTTAAGTGCTTATTTCAAACCATATAAAGATTTTTTAAATTTATAAAATTTTTTCTTATCCACTTAATATAAAACCTTCAAGATGTTCCATATAAATCTCTTCATCTAAATTTCCATTTTGATCAATTTCAATATGATGAATTGATGTTAAAGTCATTAGTAGTCTAATAGTTGAAACTGTAGCTACTGGGGGCATGAGTGTTAAAGAAATCAATACCTTCAGTTTTATCTATACCCCTTAACTACTAATCTTGCTTTAAATTTAATGATAAAGTCATCAAATTTTAATTTTTTCTTAAATCTTCATTTGCAGCATATAGGTTTAGACACAAGTGGTAAATTAATTAACTTTTATATACCATCTTTAATAATTAAATCTATTTTATCTTAGATAGCTTCTTTCCGATATGGTGTATTTGATAATTTCATGGTCTCTTCATAAGTAGATGAATCTTTTTTAGTATAAAACACAATCATGTGGTCTTCACCTATTTTATCTCTAGATCCTTTTGCTAGGTATAAGTGAAAATCAAGCCAAAATGATTATAGTGATCTTTTCTAACTCATTTACTTCTTCTCACACTATCATCTTCTATAATTTTTTTATGGATATAGAATTACCATCTATAGATTTACACAATAGTTGAGAAGAAGTTTCATTACTTTAATCAAGTCTAGATATTGACTCATAAGTATTTTCATAAAAGTCAGTATGTTAAGATTCAACAATGATATTCTATTAAATTGGACTATTAGATTCTATCACCAAAAATCTATAAGTTTTACTATCCAGTGCACAACTTATAAATATGCATTATATTCCCTTTTGTCCTAATTTTATTCTTTTAAGATCGGATAATCTTATTAAGGCTCTGCAAAATATACTCTTAGGTATTAAATATTAAGCGTTTTATTTTTTCATAATTCATAAGGAGTAACTTTAGTTTTCTTGTGAAAATTTCTATTAAGAATATAATAAGCATTTAATAAGGTTTTACCCCACCAATCTTTACTTGTGTCTACATTAATTAGCATTGAATTTACCATTTCAACTACAGTTTTATTTTTTTCATAGTTCCATTTTATTAGGTGTATATGGGTTGTTACTTGGTGAATAAATCCAGCATTTTCACAAAAATCATTAAAATCACTTGATAAATATTCACCACCTCCATCTAATTTTAGATATTTAATTATTTTTCTAAGTTGAATCTCAACTTCTGCCATTTAGGATTTAAATTTATTTAAGAATTCGTCTTTAGTTCTTAATAGATAGACATAAGTGTATTTACTAAAATCATCTATGAATATTATAAATTATTTCTTTCTACCTCTTGTTAATGTGTCCTCCATATCACAAAATTTGAATGAATCAACTTAATAATTTCGAATTTCTTTCAGCTTTCTAAAATGGTTTTTTTAGTGATTTTAATTTAAATGCATTTTAATATTTATATGAAAATTTACTAGGTGATTTAGGAATTAAACCTAATTCCATCATATTTTCATGCTCCAAAAATTAACTTGACCTATCCTTGGAAAAAGAGTCCAAAACATCAAGAGAAGACGATGATCCATTATTGACATTTAGGTGAATCATGTTATTTACAACATAGCTCTTATCCACAAATACTTCTCCCTTGGTTATAATGATTCGATCAGCCTCAAATACAAATTTGAAATTTTACTTGCTAAGAAGACTAACTGAAACAAGATTCTTATATATTTTCGGTACATGAAGTATGTTCACGAGAGTGAGTGATTTTCTCAAAGTCAGTTTTAAGATCTTAATACCTAACTCTTCGACCTTGGTAGTAAAAGAATTACTCATGAATAACTTATTTTTATTGTGACTAGTTTTATAAGCTTTAAATGAACTTTTATTTTTGCAAACATGTTTGGTGACTCCAAAGTCAAGCCACCAGCTTTGGTCATCATTCATGTTGTAAATTTTAGAAATCATGGTCACAAAATGTTGCTCAGTCAAATGGATATTTTTTCTGATAAGATCCAGACTGAGTGTTATTCTTCCTTTTGATAAGTCTGCACTCATTTTTCAAATGACTCATTTTCTTGCAATAAAAGAAAGGCCTCTTTTTCTTTTTAGTAATAGTCCTTTTACTATTTAATATAGATATCTTAAAACGTTGGTTATTGACATTTGTCATCTGATTTTGAACTTCAACCGCATTAGCTTTAATGTGAACTTGCTATTCTTTTTTTTCATTTTCCTAGATTTTTCTTTAGTATGAAAATTGAGAGTAAGATCATCTAAATGCAAGCATCTTTTCATTTGTTTAAACTTTAGTTATTCCAACTAAGTGACAATTTCTCAATAATCGCACCAATAAGAATGAATTCATCTATCTTACTGTCCTCTGACCTAAGTTGATCAATGAATTTTCAACCTCATGAGCTTGTTCAAGAATTGATTTATCATTAATCATAGTTTAATTAAAGAAATCGCTTACTAAAAGCTGTTTAACATTTACATCATCAATATTGTATTTGTACTAAATCGAATCCCAAATTTCTTTAATCACATCAGCACCTTAGTATGCTTTGAATAGTGAGTCAGATAGTGCTTCAATAATCTACTCTTTTTAAATATAATTATTCAGTCCCGTTTCACTCTTTGACGTTAATCTTGCAATGTTTCATTTTCATTTTCTTCAAGTCTCGGCATGGTAAGGACATATACACTCCAAGTAGAGTTAAGAAAAGATTAAGTTGTTGTTTTCATCTTTTAAAATTGGTAGCAACATGGTAGTCCAATCCTGGGATGTCAAATTTTATGGGTAGAATGAATAATTATAGGGCAAATTGTAAATAAAAGAAGGGGAACAAGACAAGCAAAAATTGCCTTAAGATTGTTTGGGAAAAATATAAAAAAGAGAAAATAAGGAAAGTGATAAAAGTGAAAATAAAACCAAGTTTCACTTCGAGCGTATTACCACATCACTTTCTTTAGGGTAATTTTACTACCTTATTTACTACTCATGATAATTTTGCAATCACCTCTAGAATACAAAAACTAAAACATGAATTAAAATAGGAAACAACACCTCTTCTAGGCTCACGTATACTTGAAGATATAATTTTGGTAAAATGGAGAAAATTTGAAAAATACATAGCAAAATTGCAAAACTTGATTAAGACAGCAATGTCCGAATCAAGACAAGCTATAAGGATGTCTAAATGTAGACAACACATTGTCTTGAATGAGGCAATGATGATGTATAAAGGAGACAATGAGAGCACTTAGGTTGAATGCTCTAGTTGACTTAGCAACCCATGTTCATATCGTTTCATTGCATCCTTTGGTGCACGCAAAAATCCCAAAAATCCCAAAAAATTAGCAAGCGAAAAGATTGGAACCCAAGACTTGTTGTATAACTAGTAACATTGTTACCAATTGACGTATTTCACATTTATTATTTGTCTATGACACAATATTATATTTATTACAATTTCGAAAATCCCTACCCACCTAACCCGATTACACCCTTAACTGCACTATTAGTCGATTTTCAGATTAGTGTGCGCATGGTTTCAACCCCACGCATCATGAACTTGAAAGAGGAACTCAAAGAGTGTCATCATGGATCAAATTAAAAAATAAAGAGGGAAAAAAGTACAAAATTTCACACCCAAGTCATTGATCACATGATAAGATCTTGAAATCTCCCACCTACCGAGCGCGGAATGGAATTGCTGAATTTGGACTACTTTGGGTCCTCAAGCTTCTAACCTCTTTGCAAACTCTGTCTAGCATGCCCAAGAAATCCCTCACAATCACAAAAATTCGAAGTGGGTTTGCTTCATCCTTGCTCACATCTCCATGGAAGTACTCGGTTATCTCTCTTACTTGCAACAAGACCCGATTTTCATCCAGCTTCAATTCCTTAATGTCCTTCTCGGCGTGATGGATGAAGACCTTCATTGAATTTATGAAGGCCCTATTCTGGTTATAATCTACTGCTAGATCCCTCAATGCTAGATGCTGCAGCTTAGCCATGCCATTGGAGAGATTTGAGACAGAACTCGCTAGCACATCTAAGTCTACTGTGGCCGTCTTCTTCACATTGTCAAGCTCGGTGCCTAAGCCGGAAACAAGATCTAACCCCATAAGTTTGTGGTCTTCTTCCTGCAGATCTTCTACAGGCCTGGTTTGATTTTTGTGGCTTTTGTTCTTCATGTTTTCAGATAGCCCGATCCCTTCTGACCTTATCATTTCTTGAACAACAAAATGCAGCAGTGTGGTCTTTCCATCAGTTCCTTTTACATCCGCTAGTTTGAGCAATGCATCTAGCTTGAATGCTCTGGCACCTCCGCGGATGGTCCCAACGTTCATACGGTTTCCAGTTTTGAGAACTGCTTCCAACAATTTCAGGAACAGACGGCTTGATCTTAGTTCCTTGCATGCCTCCTGAACCACACTATCATCCATTAATGAACTTTTGTTTTCATGCCCAATAAATAAAAAAGGGACAATATCTATGGGCTTCACCTAGATTGGTTTTCATAACAAATGTTACGTTTTTCACAGTTTTTTGAACTTTGAAAATTAAAAAATTTTGTATTTTTCATACAATAGAAATATGTAAAAAAATTGAAGGAATGTAAAATTTTATATAGATAATCGACATGGGTGGTGCCCGCATAACTATGCAAGAATTTTAAAAATAAATAGAGGCAGCTGCATGCTATTGGAATGCAATAGACAAAAGCATCTTCAGCTGCACTAATCAACAACAATCAATCAATCAACAGGAGTTTACCTCTAACATGGCAAAGGACTTCCTCAGGTGAACCACTTCATCTTCGAAGTTATCTCTATAAAGCATTGCCTCAATTCTCTGAAAGGCAAATGGAATTTGCAGAACATCCTTTACAAATTTCTCCACTGATCCAAGTTCATCAATACTTCCCTGATAAGCAGACAGCTTCTCCTCTTCCTCCTTTGTAGGTACCATTTTCACTAGTGCCTCTAATTGCTGTGCACATAGACCATTCCCTGATTGAATCATAGCGAAGCAAATTTTGTTAATATGATCAAAATGTGTGTAGATGCACGACATATTGTATGAGGGTTCTTTACCTTGCAATAGAGCTTTGCAGACTTGCTCTGAAGATGCGTTCAGGGCCTTTGAGAGAATAGTTATGTTTTGTAATCTCTTAGGATCAAGGACATGCTGGCTTGGAGATGGGCTTTTGCTCTTTGCTTCTTCATTTTTCATTGAGTTTTTAAGGTTGTAACCAAAGAGAGACTCAATCATTTCCTCATCCAACCTGTTAGTTCACCATATTATTGCTTAAGATTTAGAGGAGGTAGAGAAAAAGAAGGTTTTATCTATTGACCATCCTCACGAAAGGCTAAATTTGGACCACAAAATTATTTATTTCATAGAAATTCTTCTAATAACTACAAAATTTGCCCCTAATACTAATAACATTTCATCATCATTTTTTATCATACATCAACTATTAATCTACCGAACCAAAAGACTATTTTGTCTATTGGATTTCTCCTAATTGAAATAATTAAGTCCTAATATAAATCCACTTGAATCATTTAATGCCAACAATTGACAATTTTCTATATCATGAAATGTACATTAGGATTGAATCATTTCACTTAGTGAATTTTGGATGGGTAAGTCTTTTGAGCAACAACTTGTTTAGTGTCATAGACGGCATAGATCTAATAGAATTTTAGGATAAAATATTATAAGTATGTGAAGAATTTGTAAAACATTATAAGTATATAAGAAATTAGGAGCAAAAGTTATGACTATAAAAAAATTTTGCTTTCATTTTTAGATCTTCCTTATAATCATTCACTAAGGTGGAAAATCATATATACCCCACATTAAGCAAATGTAGGCAATCATAGGCATTGTAAAAAGTTACGATTTCTTATTAGCCGAAATTACTTAATACGCATTGGGTATATGGTAATTATTTGAAATTATTTCCATCATTTTGCCACCACAACACTTCCTATTTTCAAGGCCAGAAACTAACAAAATATTAATGTATACATGACTTTTAAAACCTATTTGCCCCCATGGTTTTAAAACCACATGTCTTGCAATTCTTTTACTATTGATATTTGTACATTGTGATAACTAGTAATACACTTAAGTACTTCACAACCTTCACAATATGAAGGGAATTTTGTAAATAACCCACCAAAGGAAAATATGTAAAGCCCCTACAACAAGGGAAAAATATAAATAACATGCACTTCGCAGATATACCCATGTCCCGTAGCACTGGGGCACTGCGCTGGTGGCACGTCTCAGCATTTTTAAAAAGCTTATGTCTCCACATTTTAAAAAGCTAGGGTTTCAAACTTTTAGATTACACGCCTAATGTGGCTTTTTGAAGCATCTTGGCAAAATATCTTTAGTCATATTTAAAAGCAAGAACGGTTACATAGAAGAGGTTTCTCGTAACCCTCTTACATTTTAAAATTATTGATGTTTTATAGAAAATCCAATCCATTTTAACACCGTTCTTTTTTATCAAAAAAAAAAAAAAAACACCGTTTGTTTGTTTATGACACCAAATTTCATTCAAGTCTAATATTTACAATGGCCACATTTTCTTAAAAAATATAAATTCATGTGTAAATTAGGAAAAATATTTAAATTCATTCACATATGTATTGAAATGTAGTAATTCTTTATAAAATTATTTATCATTTAGATGATTTAGATGTTGAAAATACTAGTTAACACTTAATATTTAGCATTAAATCATTTTATTACATTAATTTTATGTGTGTATAAATAAAACCCATATATAGTGATATTAGACCAATAAAAAGATTTTCATGATAATATAAATTATACTAAGCATAATTAATAGAGTAGATTTTTCATTAATCATCTGAATAGTAAAAACTGAGAGGGTTTCATAGAAAAGATCCCGTTTAAAAGCTACGCTGAACATCTACTAATCACGTATGGTCCTCTCACTTTTTACTTCTAAAAGGCTAGGCCAAATGAGCCCTTAAAAGTAATCGATGTATACGACTACACTTGAGTACCGGAGGAAAAGATAATGTTGAAAAAAGTAATTAAAAAAAAATAGAGTATTTTGTCCTCTTTCAGCCCCTGGCCTGTGCGATTAGCGAAATTGTGAAATTCGAGCTTACTTCAGATCGCAATTTTTCCACGTTTACGATTTCTAATCGTAGTTCCAAATATCGATCCAAACATATGTAAATTGTTTTTTTGAGGAAAAATGCGATTTAACTCACGAAAAACGCTCAGCAAAACGGGCCCTGAATTGGGAAAATGAAGTACTAAGGAGAGAATGAGAAAATTATCTTACTCGAATGAACTCGATCTGAGCTTGTCCCACACCATTGAACGATCGGGGGTGGCTCTGACTTTGTCCCAATGCAACGGCTTCAGCTTTGGCAGAGGAGATCCATCCTTGCCAACTGGTGGACTTTGCTGCCCTTGATATGGTGGGGGTGGTGGGGGCTGGACTGCATTTCGACTTTTCAGTAACGGCGCCGGCAGGAGAGGAGGTGGTGGTGGCGGCGGCCGCGGCACCACTGAATTATATCCCGTTGGCAATGGCGGAGGTGGTGGAGGGCAAGGTGGCCTTGAAGTGCTTCTAGAGGTTGATGATTGTGTTAAAAAAGATTGGGAAGGTCTCTGGAGAGAAATAGATGGTGGACAATTTGGATGGAAATTGGAAGGAGGAAGATTTCTTTCGTGGGTAATTGCAGGAGGATCTTGTTTCACCAATTGCATTTGCAGAGGAGAACCTGACAAAGAATGAGTTGGAGAAGGCCCTTGATTTGGAGCAACTGGAGGACTGAGATCTGTTGCTGTCGTTGGGACTGGTTCTGATGACTCACTAGCAGAGTAATGGGTAGTTGGTCTAGTTGGATCGATGGAATTGTCATCCAGGGAAGCAGATCTTCTTGAAACATGAGATGGGGACGAGGTCATCGACAGATTGCTCAGATTAGTCTCTGAAGCGTTGGAAAATCTAGCACTGGACAAATTGGAATCACAGATTGAATGGAATGACTCATTGTCAGACGAATGAGGTGGCTCAAAGGGATGGATTTCTTCAACTGAATCGGAGCTAACACGATCAGCCTCCCCAGTTTCATGCACTGGAGTGTTTGAGGGGCTGTCCTTGGATGCTACATTTGCCACTGGGCAAGAAGTTTGCTTGCCAAAAGAGACTTGCTCTGGAAAAGTTCTCAGCGCGTTAAGATAAAAGAGGTCCGGACCAGGATCGAAACTAACCTTGTTTGTTGAATTTGGAGGATTTTCAGTCCTGGTTTTTCCTCTTCCACCGCAAAAGCCAGCGAAGAGCTTGCTTCTGCTTGATCCCTTCAGCTTACTTCTCCCACATCTGTAACAAAACAGAGCAACTGCCAAGCCAACGAGAGTAAACGTTGATCCGACAGAAGCAGCGACGGCGATTACCACTCTCCTTGCTCTGCTCTTGTTCCGGCTTCTTCCTTGCTCCTGAGAATCAAACCGCGGTGGCGGGAGAATCGGCTTCAAATGTGGGGGTGGAGCATGGGGGTGGGAGTGCTTCGAAATCAGTGGAGCAGGAGCTGGAGCTGGAGCTGGAGCTGGAGCCAAGGTTTCGGCCGGTGCTGGCCCCGGTGAGAGCAAATGATCGTGATGAAGGTCGAATGACCTCCTCATGTTGTGGCTTTTGAGTCCCAGCAAGAGTCTGAAAGGGTCCAACAGCAATGCCATTTCTCGGCCTTCATCTGCTCCCGAGACCTTTTCAACCCTGCTGATCTCCGGCCCATCTCCAATGCTCTCGTGGGCACCAGCCATGACATGAAGATTGGAAGAGCAGAGGATGGAAATGGAGACGAAGAGGAGGGAGCAGAGCAGATAAGGAACAGAACCCATGTCGTAGTTTGTTCCCTTTTCATGGCGCATGAGAACTGAAGGAAGGTCAGCCAATCATCTTTATGCATAGAAATGCTTCTGGTTCTGGTGTTGGGTTTGTGTGGCAGATGCAGATGAGATCCAGTCCAATCCAATCCAAACAAAAGCTTTATTGCCACTCCAAGGAATGACCAACAGTGTCAGTTGCAGGTGCAATGGAAGGTGTCATCTCGTATCTGCTCCTCTCCATCTTTGCTTTTTTAGTACATGCAAATCAAGTCACGGTTTTTTTAACTTCTTCCCTCGCTCCCCAAATCACAACTAGTTAATTACTTGTTTCTTTCTTCCTCGTTTCCTCTTTTGTTAGATTTTTGTGCCATTTCCACCTAACTAATAGCTGATACCTATTCTTCATTTTTGAGAACAAAAAATGCAACTCTGACAGTGCAATTGCATGCATGCTGCAGTGAGTTGAGGCAGTGATTTTCTATATGGGAACCATCAAAACAAGAGAGAAAAGATATGATTATCATGTAAATATAAGGTCTGAGTTTTTTTTTTAAACCTAAAATGCGCGCCATGGAATTAGAAAATCAAAAACTTTTTCTAGCAGTCAAATTGAAATGGTTAGGTGCGGCAATTGTCAATGGTCACGGATTGTTGCAACCAATCACATATGTGACATTCACTCCACCTTTGAGTAATAGGAGGGTGTAAAATTAGTGTTTTTTTTTTTAAATAAACAGCAAGAGATGATTACATATGTCCATAATAGTAACAACAGATCCACTGCAATGGAACCTCACCTCTTTATAACGCCCATCAGTTTTTCCCACCTTTATAATTGATGGAAAAGCCATGTTATTTATATTATAATGAAAATATCATTATGCATAGGCCTCATATATAATTGTCAAAAATCAATATATAGATAGTAATTTTAAAATTTTATTTTTAATATCTAAACCATCTAAAATATTATTACTATGTAAATAATTTTTTAAAAAAATTATTATATGCTAATGCAGATGTTAATGGATCTAAAAAATGTACACATAAATATATATATCTTTTTAGGCCAATGTGGCCAAACATCTTTTATTTGGATGAAATTCAATATCCTAGCTAATCAAGTGATGCTAAATAAAATGAATATAATGAGTTTTACATAAAAATCGCAAAAATGGACGGGAAATCACTTCTATATATGTAGAAAATTCCGGAGCCTGATCTTATGCTCCCGGGCAGATATACCTATTTTTTTAATTTTTTTTCAAAATTTTTTTTATAAGATTGTTAATCTAGGTGTATTTAACCTATGTATTAATTTTTACCATTTTTGAAGTATTTTGGATATTTGTTTTTTATTTTTGAAAATCCGTGACATTTTCATAATTTAAAATTACATAAAATGACACTGATTTTCAAAAATTAAAAATAAGAATCTAAAATACTCGAAAAATGGTAAAAATTTATATATATGAATTAACAATATTGTAAAAAAATTCACAAAAAATAAAAAATAGATGTATTTACAAAAAATACAATCGGAGTCCGAAAATTCCCTCTGATAACTTTAAGATTAAAATTACCGAAGATAATGAAAATATGGCATCAATCAAAGAATGCGTGAAAGAGAAAGCTATCATCACACCAAAATGGTCGTTCAAATATTACAAAAGCTACCAACATGTTGATAGCCTTGTTGGTCACGACCCAATTTCAATCTCCTATTTGAGGTAAAATTGTGTAACACCCCAGGCCTAACAGTAAGGTATTGTCCGCTTTAGCCCTCGGCCTGCACAGTTTTGCCCCTCTGGGTTCACGCGCATCCTGTCTTTCCCCAAAAAGCGCCTCACTAAGGTACCTGACAACCTCCACTTATAGCCCAGGCTCCCCCCTTCATCCTAACTGATGTGGGATATCACATTCACCCCCTCTTGGGGCTCCAACGTCCCCGCTGGACACCATCGGCCGGAGGTCGGGAGTCGGCTCTGATACCTTTTGTAACACCCCAGGCCTAACAGTAAGGTATTGTCCGCTTTAGGCCTCGGCCCGCACGGTTTTGCCCCTCTGGGTTCATGCGCATCCCGTCCTTCCCTAAAAGGCGCCTCTCTAAGGTACCTGGCAGCCTCCACTTATAACTCAGGCTCCTCCCCCCCCATCCTAACCGATGTGGGATATCACATTCACCCTCTCTTGGGGCTCCAGCATCCCCGATAGACACCATCAGCCGAAGGTAGAGAGTCGGCTCCGATACCATTTGTAACACCCTAGGCCTAACAGTAAGGTATTATCCGCTTTAGGTCTCGGCCTGCACGGTTTTGCCCCTCTGGGTTCACGTGCATCCCGTCCTTCCCCAGAAGGCGCCTCACAAAGGTACCTGGCAGCCTCCATTTATAACCCAGGTTCCCCCCTTCATCCTAACCGATGTTGGATATCACAAATTGCAATAGAGAGATTAGTCTTCCGTGAGAATAAGATGAAAGTTTGGAATTTCTTATCTAACTTGTAAATAAACTTGATTGTAACATCATATGTAACCATATATACATACCAATAAAAAAAACATTATACGTGTCTTGCAATTCCTCTTCAGAGCTGACGCATTATTTTTTCATGCTTTTAGTTCAAAATAAAAGAGATGACAAAATAATTTTTTAGAAACAATGAATAACAACTATTTAAATATCATATCAATGTAAAAATTTTAAATACTTATAATTAAGGTAAATAATAATAATAATTAAATATCACATCCGTATAAATTCTATTTTAAACACCCCAAAAAAAATTTTACCTCTTTTCATGAAAAGAAATCTCACCTCTGATTAATCCAAAACACAACTATCTAGCAAATAAAAGATTGATGGGCGCATTCATTGTCGGCACCATATCAAGTGGGGCCATTATCAGTACTTGGTCATAAATTCAAGTATAAGGATGCTACACATTTTAGGTATATAGTCTCTAAGTCTGGTATTTCTTTATGATGGTCCATCTATTTTTTACGTGTGTGGCCCACTTAAAGATTTCCTGCAGCCCGACCTCAACGGCCAACTCTCTGCGTACGCAATCATAAATGCTGCAGATCACACTCTCCGCGTACGTTAAAATCCTTGGCATGCACTGATCAGCTCAACTTTAATGCCAGATGAATATTTTTTTATTTTATATATGTTACATCATCTTAACTGGTATTAAAATTGGGTTTTAAAATTGGGTTTTAAGGCATTCTTCCCAGTTTTCAACCAATATCTTATTTATATCTAATCAATAATCTAATTTTTCCTGACAATAATCTCTATATACTCACCTTGTGAACACTCCCAAAAAAAGAGTCAAGAAGAACAAACGCCACCTTAAAGTTATATCCGTATTTGGATGTAAACTTCAAACCCAATACCCTCAAGTATTGTGGCAAGTCTCTGACCATCCAGACAGAGCCTCAACAGCACCTAATGAATATTTTTTGAGTTGACATCCACCTACCTTTCATTACACAAGTAGAAGGGCAAGAGGAAAAATAATAATAATAATCATTACTCTCTGCAACCTGGCTGTGTGTTGGTACTAGTACAGATTTCATGAATAATTGGAATGGAAGAAGAGACTTCGAAAGATCATGATCAGATGAGCGGAGGTAAAACTAAATAATAATTATGCATTGAGGTTGTAGTAGGACCATTTGGCTGGTCTTGCTTGGGTCTGAAGAGGGTGGTAGGGGAAGTTATTCCCAGCTGCCATCATTAAAGGCAGAGGCAGAGGGAGAGATGGGAAGGTGGGCCATCACAAGCCCCTCGTGACACAAAGGCCAAAATCATTAAGGAACAAAGGTTGATTAAGACCCTTGTCATTATGGCTAGCTGTCTTGGTAGCCATTCTGTTATGTTCTTTTCCATGAGATTCTTTTGACTGAAATTTAATATTGTGTGAGATGGGCTTTGATGGATGGCTTTTGTGGGTGCAGCCCTTTTATTATCATTTGGGGGTGCTGTTATTGTTGGCATGGATTTTGGGTTTTCAAAGATTGCTATATACTTTGCTCAGGATCCATTCCACAGCTAATGAAAGAGGAAAGGGCTGTCTCTTTCAAGAAGTGATGGAAGGTCCATGTCAATGCCATTGGTTACCTTAGTCGCTACTTGCTTTGGGAGCAATGCAATAGACTCACGTGTTGGACCACTCCCCTAGCTACACCTCCCTTTAGGAGGCGGCAACCCTCTCAGAACAATTGGCATTCGCTGGTTGTTCTCAGGGCCATTAGTATTGACTAGTTGTTCTGTGTGACTTCATTCGATCAGTAAAAAATTGGGAAAAAAAGGGGTGTGCATATATGTTATAGATTTGCAAATTCCATTTAAAAAATGGATTCTTAATATCTTTCAACTGGACCAGGATAGAGAAGAGTCAATCCATTCATGACTTTCGGAGCACCAAAACTCAGACAAGTATCAGAAAATTTCCTTGTATTCTTCACGGAATTGATGGCAGTCATATCTTTTTTTTTATGGGTATTTACAATCATCTCAATACGTATTTGCAACTAAGCTCAGCTCTATGACGTTCTTATAAATTTCTTACAATACTCACATAGCTAACAATATTTCTAAATTTATCCATACTGTGAACACTTACACCAAGAGATACTGATGCCACCTAACTCATACACTTTACATGCCACACGTGGCTGAAAATTGCTACTGGTAGGGTTTAAACCCGGGCACCCAAAAGAGGGACAAATGGGGTTACCGCCACGCCAAGGCATTCACATCTTCGACTTGAGCTAAAAAAGGAAGCTGTCATTCAATTCAATTAGGAATCAGGGTGTCCTTTGTCATCCACCTATATGGTTGCATATTCCAAGACCCAACAGTTCTTTACCAGGTCGTCATTGCTATGCTAATAGTAATCACTCTGTATGCCAATAGAGTAATTGCATCTGTTTTGATAATACTGAATATTCGTCTTGTGCATCTCCCTTTGCAATTTTTTTTTCCTCGTTATGGCTTTGTTTGGCACACTGATGGCATACGCGAAAAGGTTTCGCTAAATAAGTGAAAATTGGATGTTTTATGATAATAGCTTTTATCTAAGTGTTCTGAAATAAGAAGACAATGGTTGAGCAGGCCCCAAGTGTGCTGAAACAAGAAGGCAATGGATAAGCAGCTTAGGAATATCACTAATATTGCCTGGGTTACTCACGGCGGATTTTTATCAATTATTGTGTGGGTTGCTAGCAGGGGATTTCGAACATGTTAGAATTTTTAACTTTCAGCAAAAAAGTTCCGCAAACAAGGCCTATGTCATTGAATTTTGCGTAGCCTCCCCCCTCTTCTTCCACAAATCAATTGTGCCAACTGCCAACTGATAAAATAAAATAATGCAGAAGCCTAAACAATGCAGCTTTAAAATAAAATAAAAGCATGCCCCATGAAGCTAAACCAAGGAAAATTCTAGCACGTAATTCCCAAGCGTGTGACAATACAGATGTTGGTTTAAAAGTCTTGCATGTCTTTCATCAAAAAATAACTCTTGCATGTCCTTCCTGAAACTTGTTCCAAAGTTGACAAAATGGTCGTTTCTCAATGACACATTTAGAAGTAATGTTAGTATCCCTCTCGTAGCTCTTCACCAGACATTTTCTACATCAGATTAACGGGTGGCTTGATCTAGCAGCTACATATTGGATACTCTTATCCCTGGATAAGTGCAGCTTTTGCACATCGCAGAGACAAAGCATTCGGAAGGGAGGGAAATTTTCATATTATCGAATAGAAGCTGGGAAGAACTCTGAATATCATGTCCAACTAGAAAACCACTTGCATTCTCTACCTCCACTGCTACTTCATTATGCATAAACTATCATTATCAAAAAAATACAGAGTACTCGAAGAATGTGGCAATAGCCAATCTGCTAACATACTCAGTGCCAACAAAATTATGGATTGATACTTCAAATACTACTACCAGACCAACTAATTATCCACGGTAACCCCCCAAATACAATCAAATCTAAATGTGCATGACTACTCGAAAGCCGGACACTCAAATGGGGTGGATAAATGGCCTGCGAGCACATTGAGTACAGAGGAAGCCCCTCACTTCTTGAAATTGCTAATGGAAATACCCAAGAGCTTGGCCACCAATATTTTGTTTGATAGCTTCTTCATGATCAAATACACCACTGGGAGTTGTGATCACAACAGAACCTTACTGTATAACCCAAACATGTGTTAGGAAAATCCAATGTTCTCAAATAAAAGAATATTCATGTTTCAATCAACAAAAAATAGGGAAGGCTTTTGAAGGGACTAATTCAAAGCAGAAACTCATCCGAAAAATAAAGGTTTCAATTTCACCAGCAAACTACTTTTCTTGACAACTGTATCTAACCCCGCATGCGGCTATGATCCATTGAGTCATACACATGCTAGAAATTGTAAATAAAAACTCAACATTACAACACTTTATGAGCAAACTACAGAAGAAAAGAAAATGAACCTTTTTCACTAAAGAACGAGAAAATATATGCCCTGAGTCCCAATTGCAACAACAAAATGCACTCGCCAGCTGAGTTGGAAGTGCAAGTATTTTTACTCTTCAATGTACCTTGTTTAAGAATCTTGCATAAACAGAAGCACTTTGGCATCATTCATCCTACCATGAATTTGCACAGTAATTTTCCCCACCCTGTGGGGATAAAAGACCTTAAAATCCTTCATATAACTTGTAGAAAACAAAAAAGTGTCCCATGAAAACTTTAATGAAGATGTAAAGCTGTTCTTAAGTTTCCTCTTAAGAGGAGATTCTTATATTGAAAATGAAAGGTAGGAAGCAGCAAACCTCATGACTTAACCATGTGAATAACAAGCATGAGTTAAGATGGAGGGGGAAATTTGGGCAGCAATTTACATGTATCCAGCCATAAGGAAAATAGACAGCCATGAATATGCCTTCTTAAAAAGCTATTCAAATTGGAGTTATCTTTTCCATCACCAAATATGTTCACCTTGCACTATCTGATGGGTGGCGAAATCCTGAGTTGCCTCTAAGTAGTGACAAATGTTGTTTATATTATTGGTGAGATTTAGCAGAATAGACCCTTGTCTAAGCCAACATTTGGCGTTCATATACACGCATAGATACACTGATCAAGAGCAATTGAAAAGCCAGCTAACGAATATGTTGAAAATACAACTTTAAAATTGATATTTATGTCAAACTATTCTATTATATTGATTTTGTACCCTTTTAATATGAGGCCCATGTACATATTTGATTTGGATGAAAAATGGTATGCTACTAAAGTAAATAATTCTAAATACAATGAGTGGTGTAGAAGTTAATTTCATAATCAAGTAGGCCCCCATTTGTGGCAGAATGCACTGAAATTATAGTGCATTTGAATGCACTCTAATATTTCCCTATATATACGTATGTATGTATGTATTTTTTTTTTCACATTAAAACGAGACAAATATGTCTGGAATGTACACGTAGAACTTTTTCTATTTTGATTTTGTCAAGCCTATTTATACACTGGAGAGTATGGGTGTTTTGTGTAGACGTAGTGTTTTTGCAGCATACATGAGCCATTTAGTGTCATGGACTCAATGTTGTTAATGGTGAGTGTCATCATGGGAGAGAATATTAGAAACTATCCAACCAGATATTGCTATCCATAAAAGCCTGTCAAGCTGAATAAACAATTACTATGGGATAGTTCTATTCTGTTATATGCTCGTGGATTGGTAAAGGTTTTAGTAACTCTTCATCTGTGGTCCTCCCCACATTCAAAATTGTGCTATTTTGATAACCACAGCACCCAGCTCTCTACTTATTAGAAGACATGATTACAACCTTATCACTCAAAAATAATGCTCAGTGTTACTTGATCGATGTTGAGGCTGACTAGACAGGTGACAGAGAGGAGTCAGGTATTCATAGAAAAAAAAATGACAAAAAAGAATGGTAGTAATACCTCGATTTTTCAGGATATTGAGGAAGAAAACCGTTGTGGTCGAGATGGGTTAAAGGTTTGCAGTAGCTTTCCCTCTCCTCTCTGCATTTGCCATCTTTCACAATGCCTCATTCAAAATTGTCCTTCCCATCTAACCTATCCTATCACTAAGAGAAGCATATAAGAGATGCATGGAAATAAAACATGGAAAGAGAACATAGACCAAGGTTTCTAAATTTATTCATAGAAGACGCAACTCCGAATTTGATGAAATAAAACCCTTCACAACTACCAATTCCATTAGATTCACATAGAAAGACGTATAGAGAAGATCATATCAATTCAAAAAATTAAAATAGATTAGATACCATACAACTGCAAGAAAGAAACTGGACAGTAGTCGAAGAAGAACTGAAGAAAAGATATGAAAAGAATAAGTAACATTGCTAACTGGGGAAAAAAGATACTGCTATTCTCTTCCAGGTTGTAGGGAAAGAAGCCTTTGGCAAAGAGCAAAAGAACTAGAACGGGCGAGGGGTTTGGTTAAAGGACCTGCAAGTTCCACGACGGGTGTACGTCAGGTCGGGACTAGCGGCGATAGCCGTCCGGTTTCGACGGCCTGGAGCCTAATGTTACATTTGTTAACCACATGGAAAACTCGGGATGGGAATCCGATCGAATGGATTTCCATGCCTAATAAATAATCACATTTTTATCTTTTTATTTCCAATATTGTTAGAACCCAACATTTTTATCTTTTTATTTCCAATATTGTTAGAACCCAACCGGTGATTAAACTGGAAAAAAAACTGGTCTGGTTCGAACCGGTTCGACTGGTTAAACAAACCGGTTTGAACTGGTGACATCAGCATGACATATTTATGATGTCATAAATATTAAATTAATTTTAAATTTTAAATAAATATATTGATAAAA
>JAXCLR010000063.1:29221485-29232839 GCA_035584095.1 Annona squamosa | reverse complement strand
ATTTATGATGTCATAAATATTAAATTAATTTTAAATTTTAAATAAATATATTGATAAAATTATATTTTCATAAATTCAAAATATATATGTTAGATTTTAAAGATCACAATATAAGTACAAAATATGCAAAAAAAAATTAATAGCAAGATTTTAAAAATCTCTAAACATGCTTTTCTTAGTATATCTAACCTATTAGCTAGTATTTTGTACTTGGCATGTAGTAGGCCTTACTTAATGTAGACAATAGAAATCCAAGCACGAACTCTTTTCGACTGGTCAAAAATTTTTAAATGCATGGGTATGTATTTAAAAATCCAAAATAAATAAATATATATATCCAAAAATAGTAAAACTTGGTTTATAGATTAAATATAACTAGATCTGCATGCTTATAAAAAAATTTTAAAAAAAACAAAAAATATATATTTTTTGACCGGTCTGAAGTCAGACCGGTCGATAAATAACTAAAGATCATTCAGCCAGATATCCCCCTCCGTATTCCCCTGGACCAGAATGCAGCCGTCGAAAATGGAGATTGCGCAACTCTGATGGACGTCGTTGCTCTGCTTGTCGCTAGAAGTAGAAATGAGGTCGCTACTCATCGCCAGAAATGGAGAGATCGTGGCTCTGCTGGTCGCTAAACGCCTATCAGACGTCGCTGCTCTGCTGGTTGCCGAAAATGGAAAGGAAGTCACTGCTCATCACCGAAAATGGAGAGGTCGCTGCCTTGCTGTCGCCGTATGCCGATCGAAAGAGATGAAGACGCCTAAACGTCGTGAGCTAGGGCAACACCGTAGCAGGAGGTCATCGATTAGGGCTTCTCTTGTTGATTTGGGGCTTCTCATGGTCGATCGGACGTCCCTCCTCTACTGGTCACCGAAAATGAAAAGGAGGTTGTTGCTCGTCGCCAGAAATAGAGAGAACACGGCTCTACTGGTCGTCGAACGTCAATTGGACGTCACTGCTCTGCCGGTTGCCAGAAATGGAAAGGAGGTCACTGCTCGTCGCCGAAAATGGACAGGTCGCTACTTTGCTATCGCCGAATGTTGATCGAACGAGATGAAGACGCCAGGGGCAGCACCGTAGCAGGAAGTTGCCGTTGGGGCTCCTCTTCTCGATTCAAGGCGATTTGGGGCTTCTCGTGGTCGTCGACAACGAACTGACAATAGATTTTTTTTTAACATCCACAAAACTGATGAACCGGTCGCATACAGTCGAACCGCAATGTCTGGTTCGACCGCCGATTCTATGGTTCATGCAGTTTAATATAATTAAACCGAACCGTAGGAAAACAAATTGGACATGTGACTGATTCCCGGTTAGACCGGTCGGACAGGTCGGTCCAGTCCGGTTCTAACAACACTATTTATTTCTACACTTCAACTATTTTCAGTCATTTTTCTTTCCAACTACATTTTAACTACTCTATTTATTCCATCTTTACCTATATTATCTTATATCAATCACATCATTCCTAAAATATTCCACTTTCTACCTCATCCCACATTTGCTACAACTTTTTCATTACTGAACAAGCCTTTAATCCTAATCCTAACACATTCAAAATATATGAACCTTAATCTATTTGTTAACTCATTTTAAAAACTTCAACCTTAACTAATTTAATAATGGGATTGGCATGTTGTATAGCAAACTATCTGAAGGCCTAAACTTTGGCAAACGATAATCTCGCAGAAAGAGGCAAAAAGTGCTTTCGTGGTAGGAAAAATGGAAATAAAGTAGTAATAAAAAAATGGAATTAAGGTAGTAGTGTAAAAATAAAAATTAGGTGGTTAAAGAAAGACTTTGTGGGGAAAAATAACCAAGAAGTTTACATTTATATATATAACTTTAATGTGTTAAATGAGTCAAATAGGTTGAACAGGTTAAATGAATTAAACGGATTACTAAATGAGTTGATAGGTTATAAAATCTCCACCCTAATCTATTTATTTAATTAAATAGTTGAATGAGTTGGTGGATCATAACTTAGTTATTCAAAAATTCCAGCCCAAACACATTCATAAACAAGTTAGACGAGCGGGTTGACCATGATCATTAATATCCTAGTCAAGACCATCTGGTTGACTCATAGTGGAGTCTTCTCAACCTTTATTTCATTTTTCTTCAAAAAAAACCTTTATTTCATTTGTACAATCTTAATTTACTTAATTCTATTTTTCAAACTTCAACACAATTATATCTCCTATTTATGAATTAAAAAAAAGTATACCTTCTTATTTTTGAAGCCTCAACCCACCCATATTAACCCTAAAGAAATTAGTTTATTTCAATTTATAAATCTATTTAATAAATAAGCCAAATTATTGGAACAATATACTACACAAGAAAAGAATAATTCACTACGATGTAGAAAAATTCTCCTAAAAGACACAAACATCGATAAACAATATGAGGATCAATATATGATCTTAAAATAAGACTAATAAATACCTCAAAACCAAACAAATAGAGCTAGTGTTAGCCTAAAAACCTCTCTCTTTAGAATACATCAAAACTTGAGATACATAAAAATGATATCTCAACTCTCAAAACCTATAAATAGTGTACTCTTTTTTGTATTGTAAAGTTTTTTAGTTAAAAGGGTCAATTTCACATATACTCATAAATTTTAATTTAATTTTACTTATATCTACGAACTTCCAAAATTTCTAAATATATATATGTATTTTATGCAAAATTCCATTCATACCTATGTTATTAAGAATTTGTTAAAGGAGTTATTAGCCTCTTTACGAAATGAAGAATATGCTCAAGTCTTAATTATGATTCTATAATTAAAATTTTGCAATTTTTAGTATTTTATACCATAGAATCATATATTATTTGATTGTGAACTTTTAGCTTTGAGTTAACCAATCCAAGTTATATTAGGGAGCATATTCATCATTTACAGGGGATTAATGGCCCCTTCAGCAAATCTCTAATGGCATGGTGGAAATATTTGAAATTTCTAAAATTTTGTGTATATAAGTAGAATAATGAGTAAAATACGTGAATATATGTCGAATTCACCCAAATTTTTTTTTAAAAAAAAGAAGTCAATATGTTAACAACCTGTTGAACTAATTAAATCCAAATCAATATACAAACATCATGTTAACAATTCATCAACTCATCAAATTAAAAAATCAACAAAACTAAAGACAAATAGTACTAGAGTTGGCCTGGAAAATCTCTTTAGAATACATCAAAAATCATGATATATAAAAAGGATATCTTAACTTTCAAGATCTATAATAATACACTCTTTATTTGTATTGTAAACATTTTATAATTAAAAAGAAATCAATTTACAAACAACTTGTTGAACTAATTAAACTCAAATCAATATAGATAACCTACAAAGCAACCAATTGACCAGTCAAGAAGAACATTTTCACTTTCCATAAAAAAACTCATTCAAGGAAATTAAAATTTATAAAATAAAAAAAAAGAAACAAATTTGTAAACTTAAGGTGGCAATGGGCAAGGTGACCTAATGAAGTAGCAAAGGGTCACTAGAGAAAGAAGTGGCAAAGGAGGAATGTTGGGATTTTTAAAATTTATAATAAATATTATTTTATATCATAGAAAAATAACAAAAATAATATTGCTAAATTGGTAATGTATTGGGCTACTACCCAGCAAATCTTGGAATTGTTTTTCGCTCTCTCATGTTTTTTGGTAAATTTTGATGCGAAGTAATAGTTCATCAAAAGAAAACAATTTGCATGTTTGAAAAATTCAAACATTCAAGTAGTAGCACATGTTCCTCATTTAGACATTGTGTCCTATTTGTTGATTTACAAAGTGGTCATACATTTTTGAAATTCTATTTATTCAACCAAGAATTCTATTTTCAAGTATTCATATGTCTAGAAGAGGTGTTGCTTCCTAATTTAGTTCAGGTTTTACTTTTGTATCTTAGAGGTAACTACAAAATTACCATAAGCAGCAAATAGGGTAACAAAATTGTCTTACGAAAAGTGACATCATGACATGCTTAAAGTGAAACTTGGTTTCATTTTTACTTTTATTACTTTTCTTATTTTCTCTTTTTATATTTTGCCCCAACAAAAAGGATGAATAGGGTAAATAAACAGACAAAGGGTGTGATGGAGGGAAAAGGTAATAGGAGGCGAAATCCAAGAGCTTTTGAAAATCGAAGGGGAAGGGAAAGCAACAACATCAAGGGAAAATGAGAGGAGAGGCAATAGCAAATCTAGTAAGGGGGAGGAAGATCTACAAAGTGAATCGAAGCAGTGAGATAGCAACAGCGAGGGAGAGAGGCCTAGTGATGCGACTAGAGAGATCAAATCATTGGAGAGATAAGATGACACAACAAGGGAAGGCAGTAGTGGTTATGGTGGGAGAAGAGGTAGATAGTATTAAAGTGAGGGATTTCAGGTATGGGTTATAAATTTTGACTATAATTCTTAACATATTCATGAATTTTTAATAATTCCTTTGACACTTACAAATTTTTATTCAAATTCATTTCCTATTCATGAATTGACATAAGGGAAAATGCCTCGTAGTTGCCATTGTAAATGACGAATATGCCCTAGCATATGTTGATTTGCTTCTAAGGTCATGCATGGTTGAAATTAGTCGTTGCCAATTAACAGAAACCGCACCACCAAACCCATTTCTGCCTAGTTGCTCCATATCATTGATGAAATCCACATCTCAAAAGAAACGACTAGCTGTTCAAGCTTCCTCCCATTTCAATCATGACACTTCTTTTTCAACGAACCAAATTTCCAATCACCCATTTGTTGCCTACCAAATCGACAAGCCTACTGAATTTGAAAGCTTGTTGAATTTGTTAGCGAGATGGTGGATTCCAAATTAGTAGGAATTCTTCTTTGGTTAAGGATCAATCTTAGCCTAGAATCAACATGGCCTAGCTCATTGCTAGGTATCTACAGTTTAGTTCTGCTAAAAATATCGAAAACAAATACGTGAGTTAGGAAAACTCAGCAAGTAGGCATAATCGATGAAAATAATGGCAACTCCTACCAAAACTATCAAATGTCATAGGATCGCATACAATGCAAACATCAGGCTCTCACTGACTCTATACAATCACATCATGTCATACTATGCCATAAGCACACATGCAACCAAACTATCCTTATGTCAATAAAGAACTATGAACAACCCTGTCCTCGTATCTATAAAGATTCATGAACAATCGCATGCAAATTATACATATGCATCACTATGTCGTATGCATCATGCCCTTGCCAAAATCATGCATCATTGGTTTGACAAAACCATGCTCAACACATAACCAACACAACTAAACCATTTATCAAGGGTCTAGCCCTAAATCAATGAAATCAATATATGGCATGCACAATTCATCATAAAGATAACCTAGAATCCATCCGAACACAACCATAACAAGGAATTAATCCTTATTTGGTCTTCTCAACCCTAGCATCAAGCTAGGTCATATTTGAAACATCCTCATTCGTTTTAAACACATTATCAATTTTTCCAAGTCATCATTCTCTGCGCATGTAAGTTTTACAATTCATCATTAATCCATATATAAGCGCAAGTAACTAAGTTCAAACCTTCATTTCAAAATATACAACACATGCATATTAAGCCTTGCACATGTTTGATGTTATATAATTCATCATTCCATATGTCACTAAACATTTGCAAAACACTATTTATATCATCAGGATCCTATACATCCATTTGTAAATGATTTCTCCACATTAAGCCTTGTTCAGGCATTTTATCAAACACATCATATGCATTATATAGCAATCACATCCAAACTCACTAAAAATTTATAGAATTCCTCCCAATACATCATAATCTCGTGAAAAATTACTTTTACTAACATCTAATTATATGATTTTTCACCAAATCTTCAAATTCCAACCCTTTAATAATCTCTACACAAGCCCTATATAATTAAAATAACTCAAATTATGAAATCAAATACGACTCCTACAAACAACTAACAAACACATGATTAGTAAATCAAATGCATCATTTATTTCAAAAACATTAACCTACTTATCTCAAACTTATTTTTTTTTCAAAAATCTCCAATCTTTAAAGCTTCAAGTCATCTCTTTACTCCATGAACTTTACTTGATGTATAAATGACAAGAATCCAAGTACTTTTGAACAGTTTTTTATAATGGTAGAGAGCTAGGATCATGGGGGGAAAGAGGGGAAGAAATGGCCTGCCCTGAGATAGGGTTCAAACCTTCTCCACTTAAAATATTCATCCATATGACCTAGGCCATGTGATTCTGAAAATGACACATTTTGGCCCATGTGGGCTCATAAATGGCTTGATTTCAACAACCCTGTGTCATTTTAGTCATAATTTTTCTATAAAACTCTAATTGAGATAATTCTTTTTTATTGGATTCCTAACTTTATCAACAATCTCTCCATGAATTTTTAGTTGAAAATTCTACTGTCACAAACTTTGACATGTATTTTACTATACAGCTTTACTGAAATTTTCACCAATTCACAACATATGTATCTATCTCATACAAAAGTATTTTCAAATATCAAACCAATCATTCACACATATGTCTTACCATCCTAATATCACATTTATTTCATTTATCTAATTAAAACATCTTGCACAAAATTTGACCTATCAATTCAACTTTTTAATCATTTCACTTCTATAACAGGTCATTGGCCTAAATCACATATATCACCTCTAATATTCCAAAAACAGTCCTCATACATCACATTTATATAGCATCTCAAATATGCTTGAAATCATTATGTTCCACATCATTTTCAAAACTCCACAATTAAGTTTATTTCTTACGAAATTATATTTCGTGCATGAGCTATATTTGCTCAAAAATAGAAATATTCATGTGTAAATTAAGAAAAATATTTACATACATTGACATATATATTATAATATAATAATATTTTATAGAATCATTTATCTATGTAATAGTGATATTTTAGATGGTTTAGATATTAAAAATCTACCTAAATTTGATATTTAAAATTAAATTATTTTATTACATTAATTTTACACATTTATAAATGAGGTCCAAATGCCATGATACTATACAAATGAAAAAGTTTCTATGCAAATATAAATTTAGCTAAATATAGTAGATTAAATGAATTTTTCTCAACCATCGAGTTATTAAAAATGAAGAAGGTTACATAAAAACAAAAGATTCATATAAGTAAAGCCTTAATTTATAAATTTACTAATTATTTTCATTAAATCAATCAATCAATCAACAACAACATAACTCACCGGAAAGTTGAAGCATATACAGATATGAGTATATTGTATTTAAAAATATTGTTAAATATTGATACATATTGACACTGTTATTGTCTTATAGTAATATGCTTGGTAGTGGTGCCTGCTACCTATGGTAGCCGAAGTTGGCAGTTGTGACTATAGTACCTGGCAGGCGACCCTACAATAAAGAAATCAAAGGCAAATAATTTGAAAAAAAGAAAAAAAATTATCATGTTCTATGTAATAAAATGATGGAAAATTCAAGAAAAAATGAAGCTCACAATTGACAAATTTTTTTGAAGAATAAAATAGAGAAAATAAGCAAAAAAAATCAAGACATGGGATTATTTTTCTCACTAGAAAGCTAGGATTTTGCTCATCAAACACAAATCTAGTTAGCAAGCTTTTAGATCTGATAAGATTACAAAAGAAAAAGGGATTTTTTGTTTAAAATTTTTTTTCAAAGACGAAGAAAAAGAAGGAAAGAGAAACAAGATAGTCAAAGATGGCCATCGAACTGCTAGAGAGGAGAATGGTTCTCAATTACAACAGGTGATGAGATATATTTATATATATATAAAAAGAACGCACAATCAGAACTTCCTCCGCATCTGGCGCATCTCCGACGACCGTGAGTTCTGCGGCCCCCTCACCTCCTTCAACTGGAACGATGCGGAACCCCGTCGTACCAGCACCAGCAGTAGCATCACCACGAGCAGGCCGCCGCCGCGGCTTCTCTCAACACGGCTGCAGCAGCATCTCACAACAGCGCTGCCGCGACGACGCTCGGCGTCAGGGTCATCCCGCTCCTCACGGCGGCACCTTGCATCAAGGACGAACATGACGGGAGCAGTAGCGGGAGCATTGGCGGGATGCATCTGTGGCAGAACCCGCTCCAGGGGTACCCGAATTACCTGAGGAAGCCCATGATCGACCACCCAGGCGAGGCGGATGCGGAGCTTCTCCCCGTCAATAACGGCGGCGGCGGGATTGGCGGCGGGTCCTCCACTTGACTGCGGGAACCAGGCGAAGAAAGACTGCAGCAAGAGCCGCGGCTTCGAGTGCTCCACCCACGTGAAGAGCACCTGGGTCCCCGCCGCCCGTCGTCAAGAGCGCCAGCTCGCTTCTGCAACTGCCACGGCCGCCGGCTCCTCTCCTCCTTCTCCGGCACCCGTGACGACACCAGCAGTGGCTCCAGTTCTCCGTCGTCGTCCCCAGTTCTGCCAGCAGGGGGAACGGCGACTTCGCCGGAGCTTTGGGTCGTCGGATGATATGCTGTTCGTCGAACTGAGGAAGAGAAGCTGCCCAACAAACAGGATGAGCAGGGGGAACATCCGGACAGGGAGCTCACCTATATGAGGGCTTTCTTCGAGCGGGTCGTAGGCTCCAAGGACTCGGAGACCTTTTACATGCTCAAACCCGACGGCAACAGCGGGCCCGAGCTCAACATCTTCCTCATCAGGCTATGATATGATTGAAGCGAGCTATATATGCACGTTGTTTGCATGAGATCGAGCTGCTAGCATATTCATCTTATGGTAAGTACGTAAGAGGTATGTGCTTGGGAGAAGAAACTCTATGAAGAAGCAGAAGAAGAGGTCAGAAGCTGTGTTTAAAGAACTGAGCGGAGGGCTAGCCGGAGAAGCCGAAAGAAGGCAACTGCGAAGAAAGAGCAGCCCCCGAAGAAGCAGTCTTCCTCACTATCAGCTGCGGCGGCGCTGATGGGGAAGCAACGGCTATCGGAAATGTTCACAACTTCGGAAGAGCTCCGAGACACGAGAGCGAAAAAAGTACTCCTTTGAGTCCCTGTGGCGGCAGCAAGCTCTTCCAAGTCCGTGAATGAGGGGCACCCCAACAAGAGTCTGCATGATCTTCTTCACGAGACAAAGTCTGGAAAACCGTTGCTGAACTGGGCTAGACGGCACAAGATCGCGTTGTGAGTTGCTAGAGGCCTTGCCCATCTGCACACAGGTCTGGAAACGCCGATCACCCATGGCAACATGCGGTCCAAGAACATCCTCGTCGATGAGTTCTTTGTTGCCCGGCTAACAGAATGCGGACTTGATAAATTTATGGTTCCTGCTGTTGCTGACGAGATGGCGTCTTCATGCGTGAACAACACCGGGATGTCGCTAGAAAACTTCCTCGACTGCCCACCCGCCTACTTTTCGTACGGCTGGCTAAGCCCTAGAATCTCTTTCAGCCGCGATCTCGTCGACGAGGGGCCTAAAGCCGCGGGAGGCGAGGCAGTTCCAGCTGTTGCGCCGGAAGTCTCGCAGGAGAAACCAGATCCGAAAGCTTCCGGCAAGGATATGATCGATTTCGAGTTCCGACTGCATGATCCCATCGCAATGCAGCCTGCGGACGAGCTGTTCTCCGACGGGAAGCTGGTGCCCCTGCAGATCGCTTCAATCCGTCCGGCGGCCGATCGAAGGGCCGAGATCCATTCCGTGTAATCCCCGGAGGCTATGAAGTTACAGCAGAGAGTGGGGATCTCGGGATCGGATCCTTACGTTTTCTCCCCGAAGGCGCCGAGGTGCTCGAGCAGATGGAGGGAGCTGTTAGGCTTGAAGAAGTTGCAAAGCCCGAAGCCGAAGCCGGAGAGCAGGGTGATGGAATGGGGCCGTAGCAGAGCGCGCGGTACAAGGCGAATATCTTGGCTCATCCGCTCTACGAGCAGCTTCTGTCGGCGCACGTGGCTTGCCTGAGGATTGCGACGCCGGTCGACCAAGTGCCGAGGATTGACGTGCAGCTTGCTCAGTCGCAGCATGTCGTTGCCAAATATTCAGTTCTAGGCCATGCGAATCGGCTAATGGTTGGAGACGATAAGGACCTTGATCAGTTCATGACGCACTATGTCCTATTGCTCTGTTCCTTTAAGGAACAGCTTCAGCAGCACGCTCGTGTCCATGCAATGGAAGCAGTAATGGCTTGTTGGGAATTGGAGCAATCTCTGCAGAGCCTAACAGGTGTATCTCCAGGTGAAGGCTCCACCAGGAGCGCCGCAGCAGCACGTCAAGAGAAGCCGGCGGGGACCGCGGTCGATAAGCTCTCGGTACCGTGGAGTGACGTTCTACAGACGAACTGGACAATGGGAATCGCACATCTGGGATTGTGGTAAGCAAGGAATCCAGCTGGTTAGCATTGGCTTTTGGGATGTAAGCACAAGGTTCACCTCACATCGGAGTGCCCTTCGAAGAAAAGAAAGCTTCTAAGCGAAGACGTTGGTTTAGAAAGACTGGTTTTAGCACAACCCATGCGAGACGGGCAGCCGACTTCCGCAGGCAAATCCTCCAAGGCTCCAATCCACCTACTACACGCGTACAATCTTAGCCCATCTCAAGTCCCAGGCTTCGCTGCCGCACAACCCCTCCAGCCACCGCCGACTATCTGCAGCAGAGAGAACGAATGGCGAAAAGCTGCAGCAGGAAGCTGGTCGTGGAAGTCTGCAACACCAGGAACCTAATGCCCAAGGACGGACAAGGCACCGCTAGCGCTTACACGCTCGTCGATTTCAACGGCCAGCGCCGACGGACCAAGACCAAGTTCCAGAATTTGAATCCACAGTGGGACGAGAAGATCGAGTTTTTGGTTCACGATCCCGATTCCATGGCCTCCGAGATGCTGAAGCTGAACATCTACAATAACAAGATACTGCCGTCAGACTACTTCACCACAACGCCGGAGATGTGTTCCGCGCGAAGGCGATTCCGTGCGGATGCAGTTCCGCGGGAAAAGCAGTTCCACGTGAATGAAGTTCCGCGGGAACGTGAGTTCCGCGTAGAGGTAGTTTCGCGGAATGAAGTTCCGTGGGAACGACAGTAGCCGCGGAACTCGCACCAAAAGCCTATAAATACCCACTTGAGGCTTCTCATTTGGACACAGCGAGAACGGGAGAACGGAGAAAGGAAAGGGAGCTCTCCCGCGCTCGAAGAAGAGAGAACGTGAGTTCTCCAGATATATATATATATATATTTTTTCTTTCTTTCTTTTTCTTTTAGTTAAAAAAAAAGTTTCTTTCTTATATATATATAAATATATATATACATATATATTATTTTCAAAAACTACTTTTCCCAGC
>JAXCLR010000063.1:29199507-29221385 GCA_035584095.1 Annona squamosa | reverse complement strand
CATTTTAAGCACTTGTTGTTGCCTCAAGTCTCATTAATTAATCCCAAAGTTTGAAATTAACATCATATAATCCTAAACAGAAATATATTCATAGAATTTATCATATTTTTATACATTTTTACACAAAATCACATTACATAAGTTATTTATCACTAATGTATGTTTATCCTTTCACAAATGCCCATTTGGCAATACATATATGAGGCATTTCATAAAATCTCCCAAGTCAGCAATTTAGTCACTAATTTGGCATAATAATAATCCACGATTACCACTTTGTTTAGGGTATTTTTATGGGATTTAAATCCACTAATCATAGGTTTCTAAAACAGCAACTTTGGAACCCATTTTTCACACGTTTAACGTATTTCTCAACACATAACCCTAAACGGTTATATAAATCCAAATTTTCAGTAATTAATCCAACTTTTTCTGACCCAAATTTAGTCTATTAACATATATATCAATTTGGGCCATTTCTACATAGGTTTCATATTTTTTTATGATTTTTTTCTCCAACTATCCACATACGCTGAAATCAGGTGTACCGAAATCTCAAAAACTTGAATTAATATCAAATTAAGTATTTTTGATCTAAACTTTCTGTCACTCCTTAATGACTACATGAATTAACTTCCATAAATATTTCATCACGAAATATTAATATTATATATTTATTTTGGCATTTTTACCGTGCTGGATAGTGTTATGAGTTTAGGTTCAGCCCTAATCACGTAAATTATGGGGTATATTTATACCCATAAAAACCTAATTTTTATTTTTTTTCTTATGATTCTCAATATATCTTATATATCTTGTAAAATTTTCAGCCCAAAAATCATTGTATAAAAATTATGAAAAATCATTGTCTACAGCTAACCTGTCACCCGTTTTACCCTGTTTGGGCTAATCTTCTCGGATTTTTAGTTTGCAAAATACTTATCCTTTTGAACTAAAAATTTGGTCTTTCCTTAATCACACCATAAAGATTCTTCCAAAAACATTTTAGGGTAAAATTCATCCATTTACTAACTTGTTCATATTTTACTTTACAACATCACTTAACTTCCAAATTTGAAACATAAAAACAAAATAATCAAATAGTTACTTGATTAAATGGGTAATCCTTCCTTTTCCTCTTTATTTTCTTCTCTTTTCTTCCTCCTTGGTGGCCTAGGGGTCGTGAGTTGCTGCTAAAAAGGAGAGCTCAATATTCCAGAAATTTTCTAAGTGTTTCTCCTCTCACTTGGACGTCCCCCTTACTTTATGCATTATGCTAGAAATTTTCAGCTAGTGGGCCCCACTTTCAACATCAGCAAATGCTAATTCTAATGCATTCCTATTCCCTTGCTGACATGGCAACATGTGGGCCATAAAAAATATTTTTATCACATTTATAAATCCACTAATTATCCAAAGCATTAAATCATCCCAAATTTTCCCACCAGATCACGTCCACAATCAGCTTCCTTTCTTCATTTTTTTAAAGAATTTTGCATCAAATAAATGCACACTTACCTACCCTATTACCTAGGCTAAATATCCAAGCATTTTCTAATTTTTAAAAAATATAAAAATCACTTTTTATGGCTATAAAATCGGACACAATGTTGCTGTCCAGTTTTTGATGTTTCCAATACATCCATTTTATGGGCTACTTTGGACGTCTATGCTTGCCATGTAAGCTACTCTCCTTTATGCTAATCACTTTTTGGTGTAAAAAATAAAACCATTAATCATAATTTCGTGCAAGCCTAATTACATCATCATTTTCATGATCAAATTATTTAATAAACTTAATCTCATAATTTTAACCGTCTATTTCAAATTTAATCTCAATCCGCCTTTTCTAGTTCAAGTTATGACCATTTGAAGTTTTAGAAGGTGATGATCAACTTTCACCCTAATTTCATCCTTAATTTCATCATAATTTTCATAATCTAACCTTTTCATATGATTACACACAAAATTATGTGCTTACCTTTCAATTTTCATCTTAATCTGCCTTTCCGGCGTCAAGATATGCATTTTCTAGCATTTGCTACTTTAATCCTTAATTAACATCAAAATCTCCATTAGTTAAACTATAATACAAGAGGTAATTGTCCTCAATATAATGACATTCCCTAATCCTCATTAAGCCTTTTTAATCACATTGACCCATATCGGCTTTCATTGATCATTGATCATTATTCGTCCTAATTGCGGTAAATCATTAATATTGCAAAGGAAATCTTTCATAATTCTACTAAATTATACTTGATTCATATTTATATGTCGATTTCATATCAATAAATCTTATTTAGGTCTGGATTTCACATGCATATATTTGAAATTTCATAATTACATAATCTAACAATTTAATAGATTACATACCAACAAAAATTCTAACATGGACGTTTAGATTCTCATCTTAAGTTGTCACCGTGGTAGAAATTTTATAAATTTTTAACCAACATGTATGCATGTCAAAGAAAAAAAACCGAATGAATATGGCATGCATGTAATCATAACCAAGCAATTAAGCCAAGCCACAAATCTGTCCCATATACCAATGTCAGAAATTAAGTATTTACTACGTATCTTATTTAATAAAAAAAAAAGTGGAAAGATTGGAAGACTGTGTTTAAAAATTAATCGCTCGACTAAATTGGAATCACAAGATTGGAAACCAACCACACTACCATAACTTAAATGTCACTAATCTCTGAAAGGGTTTAGGAGAACTCTCTAGGGATTTCTCCTGTATGCTCTTATGTGTATTTTTTCCAGATACCTCACACATTTATAACTAGTCTATGAGGGATACATGGTAGCTATGCAAAAGTTATCACACTGTAAGTATGTTTACATACTCAATGCATTCAGGTCAGACTATATTTTCTAGTACAAGTAGGAGTAGAAAACCCATTCTGGGTGTATAGAAATCCTAGTCCTAATATAATTCCAACACCCTTTAACTCCACAAGCTCTCAGTTTCAATCTTCCATTTGTGTTTACTCTTTGGATCAACTGCATCAGTCTATCATTATCCACTTAAAATTAGAAGAAGAAAGAACGGAAAAAATCTATCAAAATCTGCCAGATAGCCGCAATCCACAATACAAGTCTCACTATGCACTGGCATCGACACTTTTTACTTTGCATGTAATAGAGTGAGCGGCCTCTGCGTTGCAACAGCAGGAATAAACAATGCATCTTGAATTGCCCGAGCAACCATTTCTTAAATACTCTGCTTGATGTCAATCATATGCTGACACAGACTTCCGATTGCAGCACTCATATTGTCTAACCTTCTCTCCTAATCGCTAAACCTCACCACAATTCCTCTTTGACTGATCCCCACAACCCAATCTTTGTTTTTCTGCCCCAGACAGTGAATCCTTTCCTCTAGCATTTCGTTTTCTTCATTTATCATTTGCTTCTAGTTTAGCCCGTTTCCTTCTATACCCCTTGCGATTTGAAATTTCCCTTCAGGTCATGCTACTCACGAATGTAATTTTCCCTCACTCACTCAACAACAATCTTCCCTTAAGGCTCCATGTTAGGAAAACTATATTGATTAAATCCATAATCAATCAAGATCCTTCGTGCTAAAATTACTAAGAAAATAAAAGTCATAAGCGGAAGCATACCTGAATCCATGAATGCAATTGTTCTTGAATACTGAAGTTCTTAGGTCTTCCAAGTTAATATCCTAGAGTTTTGGAGAAGGTGACTCCTCTTCTCTATTGATGAGATGTTAGAAAAGAACTCTAATAAATGCATAACCCGGGGACCATAATCATTTATATAGGAAGTCTATCTTTTATATTTCTAATTTAGCCAATCATAAAAATAGAAATTAGAAAATAGGTTATAGGATTTCTACGCATAGGAGATCTATACTTTATTATATGATTCAGGTCCATAAAACTTTATAAGATCACTTTATAATTTAGGCCGCCATTTATGATAGTGTATACATATAATTATTATATATGTTTGTCCAAAATTCTAACAATCTCCCACTTGGACTACATATATTTTTATAATTATATATATAGCCTTATGAGCTCAAAACTTTTTGCTATCATACCAAAATCATCTCCGAACAATCTCATCTATTAGTTATGCCAACATAGAACTAAGGCAGCCTTTGTCACATTTATCGTAACTAGACCCATCCATGATCATATATATCAAACATAACCAAACGACATAGATCAAGTATGGATGCGTAGCATGAAAATTACATGTGATGTGATCTAACATGCCTATTTTCAACCGGTCCACCTTATTTGGTGAGATCAAACCAAAACTAAAAACTGAATAACCAAATATCGAATACTTTATTTATGCAAAAAAATATCCATAATTATAATATACAAAAGTGTGTCTACCAAATAAAAGCACGAAATACAAACTCCCACTAAACCAGAGTATCATCGAGTGATACAACACCCATGTGAGTAGTATGCTCATTAAAGACCTTAAGTGGTAGTCCCTTAGTCAGCATGTCCGCAATCATAGAGTTTGTTTCTTTATGCTTTATGGACACTTAACCTTTCTGAATTCTTTCCTTAACAACTAGGAACTTGAGATCAATGAATTTTGACTTCTTTAAGCTCCTGTTGTTGTTGAAATATAAGACTACTGAGTTATTGTCACAAAATAACTTGAGTAGTTTTCAATTCCATTCACAATTCACAGTCCCGTGACAAAATTTCACAGTCATATGACCTGATTGGATGCCTCAAAATATGCTATAAATTCAGCTACTATTATGGAAGGAGCAATGAGTATCTACTTAGCACTTCTCCAAGAGATTAATCTTCTAACAAGCATAAAAATATAGCCCAAAGTAGAACTAAGACTGTCCTGGCATCCTGCATGGTCGGAATCTGAATATCGAATGATCTCTCTATTATACAACCTCCTGTATGTGAGCATGTAGTGTTTTGTTCTCTATAGGTATCTAAAAACCATTTTGGCTGCTTTCCAATGATCTATTCCCGGATTACTTGAGTAGCTGCCCAACATCCTAACAATGAACGCTATATCTGGACATGTGCAAACTTGGGCATACATCAAACTTCCCACTGCCAAAGTATAAGGGATTTTCTGCATTTTCTTAGATTCAAAATCATTCTTAAAGCACTGATCGAGACTGAATTTGTCTCCCTTAGCAACAGGGGTATCTCTTTGGTTTACAATCCTGCATGCAAAATCTTTCTAGTATTTTTTCAATATAGGCCTTTTGTGATAATCAAGAATACCTCGAGAACGATCCCGATATATCTGAATTCCTAATACAAAAGTTGTTTCACCAAGGTCTTTCATCTCAAATTTTGTTGATAGAAATCTCTTAGTTTCATGCAATAAACCTATATTATTGCTGGCAAGTAATATGTTATCAACATATAATACTAGAAAAATGTATTTACTCCCATAGAAGTTATGGTGTACACAATCATCAACCATATTCATCTTGAAACCAAATGAGATGATAACTTGATGAAATTTATAACACCATTTTTGGGAAGCTTGCTTGAGCCCATAGATGAATTTCTTTAATTTATAAACTATTTATTTTGCATCTCCGGACATAAAATTTATGATTGTACCATATAGATTGTTTTATCAATGTCACCATTGAAAAATACAGTCTTCACATCCATTTGATGTAGCTCAAGATCAAAATGTGTCAGTGAAGCCATTATTACTCTAATAGAGTCTTTCGATGAAATCAGAGAAAAAGTCTCTTTATAATCAATGTCTTCTTTTTTAGTAAATCTCTTTACAATAAGACGAGGCTTATACGTTTTCACATTATCTTTTGAATCCCTTTTGGTTTTAAATATCCATTTATAATCAATAGACTTTGCACCTTCGGGCAATAGGACGAGTTCCCAAACATCATTGTCTTTCATAGACTTAATTTATACATCCATGGCATTAATCCACTCTTGAAAATTTTTACTTTACATTACTTGACAAAAGTTGATTGGATCATCTTCCATCGTTGTAATGTCATTCTGATGTTCTTGGAGAAAGATAATATAATCACTGAAAATTGCACTTCTCCTTTCTCTAGTAAATCGCTTTAATGGCATTAGTTCTTGAGGTTATTAAGCTTGATCAGCAGGAATATCCTGTTAATGTTGATCAGGGAGGTTGTCAACAATGTCTTGTGGTTCCGGTATTGTTGCTTAAACTATGTTAGGAACAACAATCGAAGGAAAAATTACTAATTCCTCTTCAAAGATATAGTCTCTAATCTTATCCTCCCCCCAAGCTCACTATCCTCAAAAAATTAGGCATTTTTCATTTAAAAAAAAAAGATCTGGATGTGGGATCATAAAATTTATACCCCCGGGACCATTCAGAATATCCAACAAAATAGCTACTAATGATTCTTGAGTCCATTTTCTTTTCATTTGGCCTATAAGACCTTGCCTCAGCTGGATAACCCCAAACGCGTAAATGCTTTATGACAAGCTTTTTGCTCGTCCATATTCATAAGGGGTTTTAGCAGCTGCCTTAGTTGGTACTCTGTGAGACGATACCGCACTCTTCTAGGAATTTGTCAAAAGGCCCTGGACGTTATTCACCTGATCCGTCATATCTACCGTAGTATTCACCACCATGATCAGATCAACGGCCTTAATTCTTTTGTCAAGTTGATTTTCAACTTCAACCTTAAAAATTTTAAACACGTCTAGTGATTGAGACTTTTCATGGATGAGATATAGGTAGTTATAACAAGAAAAATATCTATGAATATAAGAAAATATTGTTGCCTATTCCAAGAAGCCGTAGAGAATGGCCCACAAATATCCATATGTATTAGTTCTAAGACATCCGAAGACTTGTTGGCACCGAATCTCCTCATGTTTGTCCGTTTTTCCTTAACACAATTAATACAGACTTAGAAATCTGATAAATTAAGAGGATTGAGAATTTCATCTGACACAAGTCTTTTAATTCTTTGTTGAGAAATATGTCCTACACATTTATGCCAGAGCGAAGCATAATTCTCATCAGTTAATTTTCATTTTGTACCATGCAAATTCACATGCAAGGATTCAACAAACGAGACAACTGTAGCAAGCAGATAAATGTTATCATAACTAGATAAAGAGCTAGTACCTACAATATTTGAATTTAAAGAAAGATTAAACCGAATATTTCCAAATGAACAAGAATAACCAAATTTGTCCAAAACAAAAATAGAAATCAAATTTCGTCTAAAAGACGGTACAATATATGTTTCTTTTAAATCCAAATAAAATCAGTCTTTAATAATAATTAAAATGCGCCTATTGTCTCGACTTAACTGATTTGTCATCGCCCACGTAGATGAATCGTTCAGCATTATTCGACTTTCGGCAGCTCAGGCAACCCTGCATAAACATACTTATATGAGTAGTAACACCAGAATCTATCCACCAAGTATATCCAAGTACAGAAGCTAAATTAATCTCATAACAAACCAAAGTGAGAAGCATACCTTTCTTTACAAGTCAATTGTGATATTCGATACAATCCTTCTTTTGATATCCAAGAGTGTAACAGAAGTAACAGCCTGATTTCTTAGTTGATTTCTTTTGCTGTTTCTTATTTGCTACTTCTCCTACAGCTTTCTTATCTTTTTTTTCTTTTCTTGGTCTTTTTCTTAAAAGTACTTGCCAAGTGTGCATTTTCGGGCTTATCTCGCTTCATTCTTTCTTCTTCTTCAACACAATGCGAAATGAGCTCATTAGGAGACCATTTCTCCTTCTGACAGTTGTAGCTGATCTTAAACTGGTTGAATTGTGGAGGAAGAGATATTAAAACCAAATGCACCAGCAAATCATTAGATAGTTGTAACCCAAGTGTCTTTAGTTTCGAAGCAATATTAGACATCTCAAGGATGTACTTCCTTATATTTTCTTTACCCTTATACCTCATTAAAATTAAGTTTGACAGAGTCGTACTTGTTTCAGCCGTATCGCTTTTTTCAAAGCGCTTTTCGATTTCCTCAAGGAATCCTTTGCAGTGATATCTTAGTCAGATACACCACCCCTGAAAGCTTATGAAATTGATTTACGTATGATCATGATACTCATGCAATTTGAACGATCTCACCTCTCAAAGTCTTATTTTTCCTCAATGGAACTTGCAGCCGTAAGAGGAGTGGGTTATTTAACCCTTAATGCAAGGTCAAATCCATACAACGAAGAATGATCATTACATTCTCTTTCCATTGCTTGAAATTTGTTCCGTTTAGCATGGGAATAGAATTAATGTTGACAGATATGGTAGAAGCAAATGTATTAGCTGAAAATAGAACAAAATAACATATTCACATGAGTTATATATAAAACCTTAGTAAAATTTAAACAATAGTAGGGCCTATCACAAGATATCTAGCACCATTAATAGTTAGTCTTTGGACAGAAATATTAACTTATAAGTGGTACTCTTGTTGTAGTAATTAAATATTGATAATAAAGTTCTGTCAAATAATAAACTTTTCTTTGGACCGACTTATTATTCACATGAAAAGCCGAATAATTATCACGTATTTATTACCACACGTATGAATGTAATTCGGCCAAAAATTAATCTTCTTTTGGGCCAATTAAAATTTGCATGAATTACACTCACACAATCATCTTAATGCTTCAAAAATAAATTAATCTACACAAAAGAAGCTACTTTAGCAGTACGTTGTTTCAATTAATTTATTTTGAAACATCAAACATTCATAAAAAATGTATATATCATAATTTGAAATTTAAATTCTAAAAGATCCAAAAATTGAATCTTGCATGGCAATTGGTTAATTTAAAATCTTAATAGAAAGCAAATGAATCATAAAAACATGAGATTATACATAATTTTATTTTTAAATATTCATAAACTAACCACATGAATTAATTGCACATAAAATTCAAAATTGCATGCATATATGTTAATTCCACAAAAATTAATATTTCTGGACCTATTTTGATTAATCAGACCCTTCCATTCAATCTAGAATGTCCAAAAACATAGAAAATCACTATTGAATCGTCCAAATTAGATAAAGGGATCATAAGATATGTTAAATTTTATTTGGACGGTCATAAGCATGTCACGTGTCCACTGGTGGGTGGGCCAGAACCTAATGGGCTGGGCTGCTGGACCAGACAGAATACTGGGCTGTTAGGTGCTCAATGGGCATACTGTAAGAGGAGCCCAAGCCCAGTAAGAAAGTTTATAGGCCATTTTGCACTTGGGCGAGCCCAAGACCAAGGTTCGCCAGGGCTTGCATTCTATATGGGCTAAACTGGACTAGGCTACTTGGGTTTACTGTCTGTACCATCCGACTAGTCCTAATGGGCAGCTTGAGATAGCCCAAGCCTAGGTGTAAACAGGAAGGGGGTTCTTGTAATTTGATTCTTGTTATGGGGCTTTTACAAATTGTTATGTCATGGGGGTTTTGTTGTAATTTTTCCTTTATCTTCTTCCCAAATAGAAACCTTAACTGAAAAACCCTAGCCGCCACTCACCTAGACGATCGCCGCTGCCCCCAACACCGTTACCGACGTCTTCACCGGCATTGTCCAGCACTCCGAAGTGCGGTCCGTCCGCCGCTGCCCTCGAGTCGTTCGTTGCCTGTGAGAGCTGTTGCCGTCTGGCCCACGGCTCTTCTCCGGCCACGGCAGCAACGGCAGTCCAGCAGCTGCTGTTTTTGCCAACCAGATCCACACATCACTCGCGTTCAGCATAGGCAACGGCAAATCTACACGCCACCCGCGTCCAGCTGCTATCTTCTCCGGTCGTCCACACAGTTTCGAAAGCCAAACTAAAATCCAAGTGCGGCAGCGTCTTCTGAATCTAGCGAAAAACCAGCAGAAATCTCGGCAGCAAAATTCAATAGAAAACCAGGCATCCGGCATGGCAGCGGCAAAACCGTCCAGGTTGCATTTTTTATTATTAAAAAAAGTCTAAATCCCAAACAAACAGGGGCAACCATCCAAACAGGTTTTCTAATTTTCAGTGTTTTATTGTTAATAAATCCGTAACATGAATTCAACAGCATCCATCAGCATTAATGAATTCAAAATCTGAAATTTTGATAAATCCTTCTCAATAATTTAACATGAAGATTAGGCTCTAATACTACTTGTTCAGAAAACTATATTGATTAAATCCACAATCAACCAAGATCCTTCATGCTAAAGTTACTAAGGAAATAAAAGCCATAAGCAGAAGATTACCTGAATCTATGGATGTAATTGTTCTTGAATACTGTGGTTTTTGGGTCTTCCAAGTTAATGCCCTAGGGTTTTGGAGAAAGTAGCTCATCTTCTCTAATGATGAGATGTTAGAAAAGAACCCTGATAAACGCATAACCCAGGGGCCACAACCATTTATATAAGAAGCCTATCTTTCGTATTCTTAATTTAGTCCATCATAAAAATAAAAATTAGAAATTAGGCTATAGGGTTTCTACACATATGAAATTCATATTTTATTGGATGATTTAGGCTCATAAAACCTTATAATATCACTTTATAATTTAGGCCGCCATTTATGATAGCGTATACATATAATTATTATATATGTATGTCCAAAATTCTAACACTCCATCCGCTTGCTATCTTCTCCCTTGACCAGGAACCCAACCAAGAAGATGATGTATGTGTCAAAGAAGAAGATGTTATGTCACTGTTGAACACCTTGTTTAACCTCCTAACTTCTCATGGAAGTCATGCAGGCATTGCACGCGCCTCTTGCTCAGGATGATCAAAATTGGATGGTTCACACACGCCCATCCACGAATGGGTAAAGGATGATCTCCATCTTTCATTTCCCTCTGCCATGGCCGACCTTCGATCAAACGACTTTGTAGATGATAAGAAATCAAAGGCTGCTGATGCCGATGACCCGAGTTGGTATTTCTCCCAGTCGACGTTGATTAAAGGCTCTAATACCACTTGGTATGACCATTTCATGATGAGTACCAATCTTCTCAAATCAGTTTGAAATCCAGCAATTTCAGATCGGTCTAAAAATATTTTTTTTTGAAATCTTTTTTTATAAATATGTTAATTTATTTATACTTAATTTATAAATCAAATTTTACCATTTTTGAATATGTATAGATATTTATTTTTAGCTTTTAAAAATAAGGATATTTAAGTCATTTTTGGACCAGCTTGAAATCGTTTAAAGATTGTTTTGCTTTCATGATATCCCAAATCAATTACAGAAACTAAGAATTTTACTTAAAAAATTAATGAATTATGGGGCGAGAAATTCAAGAATCACTCACAGGAAAGAACTAAACTACTCTCTAAGCTATCTCATCTCTAGTTACAATTTAGGAACCGCAATCGTTGATGGTGATTCTTTCCTAAACTACTCTCTAAGCTATCTCATCTCCAGTTATAATTCGGGAACCGCAATCGTTGATGGTGATTTTTCTTTGAGTAGCAACAGTAGGGGTATTTTTGTCATTATACACGATTTAACTATGCTTTTCTAATGACGTAAGGTGATAAGGTTTAAAGTGCAAAGACTGAAATTCTACCGCATGTAATATCCTAATACATAAATTTTAGGATTCAAAATACTACTACCTAAAGTTAAAGAGTTCATGATATAAATTGTCCAGCCTTGGGTGAATTAAAATTAAAATTTAATGTATTTGAATGCATTAAAACAGGACTCTAGGGTCATATTTGAAATTAATTTTTTTAATTTAGATTGAAGCTCTTTTGCATCTTGCTTTGCTCCGATTGATCAGACTCACACTTCCAACCACGAGCCTGCGTATCGCCCATGACAGTTGTGCACGGCAACAAATAACGGTTTTCTTATCCACGATAAAATGAAATAATAAACAAATACCCATCTGATCTTTTCCCTCTTTCTTTCGCTGCGGAAGAAGCAGAAGGGGAAAACGAAATCAATGGCTCTCTGCATCGGCAGCAGCAGCAGCTGCTCCACCTCAACCCACCTCCTCTCCATCCCCTCCGATGCCAACCCGAAAACCCCAAGAGTCGTTTTTTCTCTCTGTCTCGGTCGTAGAGCTTCCGACTCTCATGTAGCCAGAGCTCGAAGAGTCTCCTCCCGCTCCAAAAAGAGCAACCTCACTACAACCCCTCGGAAAGAATCAGAGCAGCAGCTGCAAGCTCCTCCGTTTCCCGAAGACGCTGCCAGCTCCGTTGACGGCGTTGATGATGGATTCGTCATGCCCGACCTTCCCGGAGAGAAGCTCGACTTCTGGGAGGGCCCTCAATGGAACGCCTTCGGCCTCTTCGTTCAGTATATGTGGGCTTTTGGCATCGGATTTGCGGTCTTTTTCTTCCCTTGCAGACCTTATTTTCTCAGTTGATGGAATTGCTACTACCCCGCCATCGTGTGCTCTTTAACAATCTGTTGCATAACATCTTAGAGTTTTAATTAGTTACATCAATCTTTTTATTGCATCTGATGATTTCAGTCAAGGTAGTAGTTGAAAAAGAGTGACGCTAGCATCTCCTACAAGTCATAGTCAGTCTAGTTTGTTTGGTCCTTTCAAGTTGATCCTTGGGTGGTAGAGTGGCAGTCAAGATGATGTGCGTTTTCTAGTGCAGTTCCTGGTTTGGAAATGGGGGTGGCCTAAATTTTGGGCCATAAAATCTAGTATACTGCGTGGGACGTGCACACTTTTGGACTACCGTTGAGCTATGGAAGGTTATGGGATTGGCAAAGCTTATGTTAATATACTAGAAATTTTGAATCATAAAAATTGCTAGAAATATTCAGAGATGCTTCTGGAGATCAGCATTCTGTATTTTTAATTGTTGGGATGTCTGTGTACGGTTCGCAAGCTCTGTATCAAACTTCGGGAATCAGCCTTTATGTTAGAGGGATAACCATCTGAAGAGAAAATTACAGGAGGGATGATTCAAGAAGGGAATCTTCTTGTAACTGAATTCGCATAGTTATTGTGAACCAGATGTCCAGTGTCCTTACATCACATGAGTAGTGTTGCTTTACAGGACCTAGACAAGTGTGGTATACATAACATGGCTTTGGTTGCAATTTGAGGCCCCTAAGCATTTTAAGGTCACATGGTTCATCACAGATGCTTTGATACGATCATGTATAAAGTTTCAAGATATTTCGGCTCCATATGGGTTGGCTATGTTACAAATGTTTGGACCTGAAGGTGCAACACTAGTCACGCAAGACAGAGAATGTGTGTATAGTACATGTTAACACAGGTGTTAGTCCATAGAGACGGCATGACTAACGTGATTGGTTATGGGACCCAAAAGTTTTATGGCTACATAACTTGTAGCACTGCATTTGAGTATTGTCCTCTTTCATCACCTATTGCAATTACTTTGCTAGGATCATAACTAAGATCCAATCTAGTATTCAACACAAGGTCATGAATGACCTAAGTGGCTAAGATGATTAGTCATAAATAATACAATCATTAACCAAAGATAGGATAGCTAAGATCAGGCTTTGGATGTCATGATGATGGTTGAGAAATTGAGTATGTATGAGGGCCATGTGAAGTGGACATTTACGAATGACAACAAAGCATTGCATGTATATATGGAGCTTTTGTTCTTTGCTTAGGAGGTAGCATGTGCATTTGGCGATGTACTTATTAGGGGTGTAAATGGTTTGGGTTGACCCATGAACCAGTGCAATAGCTACTTGTGTGACCTCGGAGGGGAGTAGATCATAATCCTTCACCAATCTAAAAATAGGATATCGAGCATTTTTTGACTTTGTATAACCTAACCTACACATGTATCATTTTTTAAGTAGAATTAAAGAAATCTCAAACAAAATACCTTGTTCCCTATTCTAACCATGATAATTTATACTTTCATTTAATTTATAGGCTAATTTCAAATGTGACCATAAATTTTGTTCCTATTTACGGATATGACAATACTTCTACAAAAATGACAAATATAACCACACATTTTTCGCTATATTTCCAAATATGACAATGTTCCCAAGGATTTTTACTAAAAGACCCTTAACTAAATCCTGAAGTTCTCTCCTCTTTTCTTGTGTAAGGAAGTTATTTTCATGAAATGTTGTCATAATGTTGTAATTTGATAACAATATACACAAACGACTTGTTTTTCTTCCCAATTTTAGGTTTTAATCAAGGTTACTTTTGTAAAAACAAAGGGGGACACTGTCATATTCGGAAATGTTGTAAAAATATATGGTCGTATTTGTCATTTTTATAAATGTGTAGTCATATTTTGAAATAAGGGTAAAACTTGTTCTAACATTTGGAATTAACCCTTAATTTGTTAATCAAATATTTTAGTTATCAGCACGTAAGTTCAATGTCAAAATGACTTTAGTTTATAATATGTTCAGAAAATATTAGGTGTATCACTCACGTTAAAAGGCCAACTAAACTACACTACTATGTAGGGGTGCAACTAGCCACCAAGTCAATCCGAACCCACTCAACCCATCTAGGAAAAAACTAGGTATAGGTTTCATTCTTGTGAAAATTTTCAAAATAGACTCAAGAGAAACTAAAACCAATACTAGATTTATATCAACCCAATCTGAACCCAATGCCCCTCCAAATTTGTTAAAAAAATTATATTAGTTTATGGATTAAGCAGTTTAACTATAACTATAATAAAAGTGCTTCCACGTAATCTTAACTTAACTAAACTGTAAAATATTTATTAACTAAACTGTAAAACATTTATTCTAAAATCTAAACATCATCTACATTCATCTATAAAAATTAAATCTCTTGCATCTACGTCAATACAAATATACCAACTCTTTAAAATTGTTGCATGCATCCTAATTAATTATGAAATATATAAGTCTCATTTTTATTAAATTTTTCTAGTCTTTAGATAGTAATTTCATGTTTTTTTTATTTTTCTTAACTTAATTGTTGATAGAAAATTCATTACAGTCATTGTACTTAGCATTATCTTTTGATTAAAAAGCCAAGTTTCATCATCAAAATCAAAGATGTGATAGGTTACATATATATTCATGTGTAAATTATGAACAAATAGGTTACTATGATAATATATATATATATAAGAATTAGCTGGTATGAATGCAATAATGTTCAAAGAGTTGTTTATCTCAACTTCTATTGGTTCGAGAATAACCCAAAATCAAACCGAAACCACTGTCAACCTGGTCCGAACCCAGATTTTAAAATTAGGATTAGGATTTGGTTTCACCTAAACCCAATAAGCTTTGGATTAGGGTCCAACTAAACCTAATACAACCCAACTCGAGTTGCACCCCTAGGTAGTGTGTAAAGAAAAAAATCCAATGTGCATCAACACTCAGGTGTACATTGTTTTATTTGATTTCCTTTGTGAAAAGCCTCAGCAATGGTATAGGACCTCTGCAGAGCAGAGCTTCTGAAGAAGCAAGAACAAATTAATCAAACAGATGATGCATAGAGCTCTCAGGGTAGATAATATCAGCTGATGTTATCTATATCATAAGAAACTGGTGTAAAACAACTATAAAGTATAAAAATAAGTTTTTCTAACCTTATATGTAATTTAAAAGATCAGATATCATGAGAGATGAAAAGCTGGAAATTTTTGAAAGATTAGTTATTTTTTGTGGACTCTGGATCGAGATCTAAGCTTTTAATCAGGTCATTTTAATATATATCAAGCTTCAGTTGAAAAATCCAACAAACATGGATTCCCAAACGGTACATGAACTTTCTCAACTTGCGATGTGTTGGGAGGATGAGGATTTGGTAGAACAATAATTTTTTTCAACTAACTGCAGTCTTTCTCATAGTATTCAACGTTTATGGGGTTCTCTGAGGTCAATGTGGATAGATTCTTTACCGCAGTCCTTTTCAATGTGAATGGAAGAATCTGTTAGGCTTTGGAAATAAAAGAACCCCTCATCGAATGAGAATAGTCATGCATGGCTGCAAAAGTTATGCTATCAGAGGATTTGCGTGCCTGTGAAAGACTTTCTGCAAAACTAGAAATCAAGGATTGTAACCAGAAGGGTTTGTCCGGACATCAAGTCCAGAGGGGAGCAAATGGCTCCATGTAATTTTTTTAAAAAAATTATCATTAATACAGAATTTTTTTAGTGTTAATGCTTTCCTGCCAATGAGAGACTAGAATCTGATAAATTGATACCAGTAAGATAGGTCATGTTGTGGTTCTTAGTTATTTGCTGAGATCTGTGGAAGGTGATTGATTCGGTGGCATCAACAAACTGCCAATCAAACTGGCCAGGTTGGTGTATGCTATCCTCGTGACATCATCAATCCAACACTGGGCTCTCACGCTGGAATTCATCCTGTTATCCACTGCATTATTGCTATTGAGATAGGTGGAGAGCTGTAGTTTTTTGCCATTTTTACATGCATTCTCAATCCAAGTTATGACTTGCTGATGGAAGTCGGGAAGTATTTTTCAATAAATCCACATTTGAAACTTTCCACTCATTCCCTTACTAGATTTGAGATACTGGCTATGTGAAGAGTCATAGGAAGTTCTTGAGGACAGAAGGCAGACAAATTTTATCAACAATGTTCAGAAGTTGAATGAATAATGTGGTCATTAAGCGACAAAAGATGGTTCAAAAAAATAAATTTTTTCCATGATGAATTTGGTATAGTGATGTGTCAAGAGCAGTAATCAAGTGGGAGGGGATGATTCCCAAGTTCAGAACATAAACTCAAAAGTCAAATGAGTAGAGCAGTAGGCATTATTCAAGTGTCGAGGGGATCATTTTCAAGGGAGGAACCCCAAACAGTAGGGTGCAGGACCTGGCTCTGTCTTCTGGTGGCTGTTATGCTTGGTGACCCATTGTTGACTTAGCATCAGGCGAAGATGCCAAGGTTTCCTATCATGAGGTCATAGGTCCATCTATTATGGAGGTCAGTTTCATGTTTTTGCCCATTTTAGCACTATGGTGTTTGCAAGGCAAATGAAGCACTTGCTAATCCTCACAATAGAAAAGGTAGTTGTTTCAATCTTCCAACTATATGTGAGTTGGATATAGAGGAGGCTGCTGTTGCACTAGGAAATACTGCATCAGAAAGGCATTAGCAAAAATCCTTCTTTATACAGCTAGAACAGATAGCTCTAATTGGAGTTGTATATTATCACATTTCATATTTGAGAATAGGTTAACCTAAGAACTTTTGGCATTTGTAGCTCAAGAAAAACACAGCACTGCCGAGCAGCTTGAGGATAGTGAGAGGTGCTCTTTGGTTAATTAAGTATTGTGGTACTGGGTCATAGAGAAAATACTGATTATAGAAATGATCGCATGGCGATTCTGGGTCCCATATTAAGGTGATGGAGCGCCACTACATTCCTCCAGACTCCAGAGTGGTGAATCCTGCTCATTGCAGGATGACCACATTGATTTTAGGTTGGTACCTCTGATACTAGAAATAGGCCTTGGCATTGGTAACCAGAAAAGACTGCACTTTTCTTGTGGGCTTTTTGCTGGGAAACCTTTCGTGGATTAATGACTGACACATTCCTTCTGTTTCAGTTAATCGCCTGCGGAATTGCTGTTGCCACATACAATGAAGGAGCTACAGACTTCAAGGAGACTCCTGCTTATAAGGAATCCACCCAAACTAGAGAATTGCTTGACGCACCAGATGCATCCAGTTCAGATGTCTTTGAAGGAAACCCAACTGAGGAGGCACCGAGTTTGGAGTAGGATCCTTGGCTCCTATGACCTGCTGGATTGCTGGATGCCTACCAAGAACCGAGGTGGTTTTTCTGAGTTGTGATAATCATATATTTGTATGCCTTTCTTCATACGTAATTCAAGTTATATGGTGTTGTTAACCATATTTGTCATGAAAGCAGTAGATAGTGATTATACACTGGTGTGAATTTAACTGCTTATTCTTGCTAATGCAACGGAGGATCTATCCGATAGACCTGCCCAGTCCGATTCTGATAGGTGGGGTTGGAGAAAAAATCTTGTAGAAATTGAGTTGAATGTAACCTGATTTTGTAAATTAGATCGATTTAAGTTTGATGATTTGGTAACTCACCTTTTCAACTTTTTAATGGTCAGTTTCTATAATCTCTTTTCCTTTTACCTAAACTGCCAATCTTTCTACACTTATCTTTTTGTTTCGTTTTATAAATATTTTCAAACGAAGTTTTCTGCTTTTTTGTTTATCCTGTTAGAGGTATGTCATTTTGTTGAATGCAAGAACTGTCAGTTTATAATCTATACTTATATACTATTAGCAGGATTTCTAATGTTTAATGCATTTATTTTGATATTCTCAATAAAAATTAGCTATTTTTTAACTTTTTAAGAATTAAATGTAAAAATTTTAAATTTTCAAGATTGTGAACATAAAGAGTTAAAAGTCTCACACGTAAAGTTGGGAACACAGAAATTAGCAGGATTGGGATTGACATTTGAAAAAAAAAAAAATTATATATTAAAAAAAAAGATGTAGGATTGAAGTTAAAGTCTCACACGTAAAGTTGGGTTGACTTTAATCCTATCTCTAGCTGTCGTTATTATCTGTTCTGTATGTATTTTTCAAAAGTCAAATGTTAGATGTAAGTTGGGCTGGAATTGAATTCTTAGGAAAGGTCCGTCGGGTGGTTGTGACTAAGTTTAACTTTTTACAAATATATCTACTATGTTTAACCATAAATTCAAATATACCCACTACATTTTCCAATTTTAAGATTTAGTCATTATGTTTGCAGTTAATTCTGAAAACACTCAATTTATGAGTTAACACCGTTAGTTAATATGTGAAATTACTAATATGTTCATCAAATTTTAGACATAATTAAAATTTTGAATGTTGTAACTTACCAATGCCTTAATTGCACATAAGCTCCAAATTTGAAAAATCATAATTTTATCTTCTTGTTATTTTATTTCACCTTTTATTATTTATAATAGGAGTATTTTAGGTATTCACAAATTTTCACTAATGGATTTTAATAAAATGGATATTTTTGGAATTAACTACATATATAGTGGATATATTTGGAATTTTGAAAAGTAATGGGTATATTTGAAGTTTAGTTTAAATTGTAATATGTATATTTGGAAAAAGTTCAAAAGATTTTCTAAAAAACAACTTCGAACACGTGTTAGATGAGCGAAAACCACATTCCATTTTTCATTATGGGTGTGTTTGGTAATGAATAAAATTTTGAATGAAAAGTTTTAGAGAGTAAAAGTTGTTAAATGATGTGATATGATAGGGATAATGATGAATAGTAAAAAAGATAAAGTTAAAATAGATAGGTAAATTGTATTGATAGTTGTGTATAAATTATTAAAAAGTAGAATAGTTGTATCGGAAAATGTGGAAAAAATGATTAAAAAATATGATAGTTGTTGAAAGTGAAAAGTTTTAGATTGAAAAGTTTTAACTTAATATTTTTTAAAACTCACCCTATATGTTTAGATAATTTAGATTGGGCATTGATCAAATGACAGACATTTGCGATTGGGCACAAATTATATTTTTAAATTTTTTATTTTTATAAAATTGTTAATCTAGATGTAGTTCACACATATACAAGTTTCATATTTTCAAAGGTTAACTAATATATAATAAAACTTGTGTATAAATTGTAAAAAAAAAGGGTTTGCGGCTGCATTTGCAACCTATTTCAAATGATGAACCTTATTTATATATAGACATTAGTGGCTAAAAACAAAAAATGATAAGCAAATAATCAACTTTCTAGCCCCGCTCAGGACCTAGATGGGATATGAAATGGAATGAAAAAAATATTATCAGATGTTGTAAATGAAAAAAATTGTATTAAAATCAAAAAAAATTGTGGATGTATTTGTTTCATAATAAAACTTTTCGAACAAAACTTTTCATTTTAAAATTTTTCACTCTCTGTCGCTATCTTATTTTGTAATTATTTCTTCACATATTTATATACAAATTATTTTATTTTTCAATCATTTTTATATAATTACTTATACAATTTATATATTTATTTTAACTTTATTTTCTTTTTTCATTGTCGTTGTTTCTATCATATCATATCATATTATTTTCTTCTATTTTAACAACTTTTACGGTCTAAATTTTTCTTCAAAACTTTTATCCCTCGCCAAGCACATGTGGTACAGAAAATGAAAAAAGTCACGTTGTTCTTTCTCTTCAAGTTAAAAATATATATATATTGTGAGATGTAACATGTCACTCCATCCTGATCGCATAGCTTTACGTGAACAAGGGCTGCGTCAGGTCAGCCACATACGTGACCCAAACGAAGCCTGCGTTTTACCTGCCTGATCCTAATTACTTGACCACAGCACACTCTTTTTGAAGTTTGGATGTGATCATCTTGCTAACAGGCATGCATGTTTGAGTCTTATAGGTAGCTGGCCATAAGACGTGATTAGCCAAATGATAATGATCGGCCATTGATCTAATCAGATGGGGGGAGAAAGTGGGAAGTTGGCTGTCATCTTCCTTCCGTGGAAATGAAAGAAGAACTTGATGGGTGACAAGAAAGGACCCAGATGCATGCACGGAGAGATGTCCAGAATCGAATTGAGGATGGGTCTGTGGCAAAACGCCAAAGCCTCCCTCACCTCTCCTCATCCAGGTTTTGTTCCCTCGGCAGGTTTGTCATGTGAATTTCCAGCATATCATTATTTCCTAACCGCCTCCTAATGTAGAAGGGACATGGTTTGCTAGCCAAGACCATTTTCTTCCTTCCTCTTCTTTCTTTTTAACTAATCAAGGCTTCCTAATCCTTGTGCAAGATGCCACTCGGCGTTGGAATTGGATGTTTCAATACAATAACTGACGCAATTATTAGTTATGGATTGTTTGTGGCATATGGGGATTTTTGTATGTTAGACCTTGTAAATTTGGAAATTTTTTTACTCTGAAATTTTCGTAGTTTGAATTTAAATTTTAATATTCTAATGTTTTTATAAAATGCAAAATTTAACTTTTACGGCTTAAATAAGCGGTATTTGCTCTTGTATGGATTTTTACATAAATTTTACTTATGTTTGTAGCTTGAAATTTATTACCAATATGCTTATAGGTATTTAAAATATTTTTCATTGTACAAGTTTCAACTTCTTTTGTAAACATTATCAATTTTTGATAAATCTAAACCACTCATTGTGTTTATCAATGTGAATTTAGTTATTACACTAAAAACTACCAGGATTGGATTACTTGATGGACGCTAATAATTATAAATTTATGAAATTATTTTAAATTTAATTATAGCTTTTGAGATATCAACCAAGGTGATCTTAATATTAACTAATGTTAAATTAATAAATGTTTTCAAAAGAATTACATTAATAAATGCAATAAGTGGTTTAAATTTATCGAAAATTCAATAATGTTTATAAAAACTAAAAAATTGATGTGTATTATGAGCATAATCATATATATCTTAAATATTTATAAGTATATTTGCAATAAATTTCAAAGTATGGGCATAAATGCAATTTGTGAGAAATTACAAGTATTAACGCAAATAGCTTTTAAAATAAAATATGAAATTTTTGAAAATTTGAAAAATATATAATCGCTAAAATGCAAAACAAACAGAAAAAATAAAAATAAAACTATCGAATAGGCTCCTTAAGGGGCCGCCATCTCTTTACAATAAAGAGCTTTAGCTATATTGACTTGGTCAACGTCTTTGTCTGAGATAATAATCATGTCCTTGTTTGAGTGCTCGCTTTTAGCCACGTCACGTGATAGCAGCCATCGGCCACAACAGCTGCTTTGGAATTTAGGGTGTGTTTGGAAAATTATAAAATTTTTGACGAAAAATTTTGTGGGTGTGTTTGGTTGGAGGTAAAACTTTTGATGAAAAGTTTTTGGAGTAGAAGTTGTCAAATCAATAGAAAATGAT
>JAXCLR010000063.1:29186951-29197040 GCA_035584095.1 Annona squamosa | reverse complement strand
ATCATATCACATTATTTGACAACTTTTACTCTCCAAAACTTTTCATCAAAAGTTTTATACATTACCAAACACACCCTATATTACATCATTCTCATATTTTAAGAAATAAAATAAAGTTTTGCTATGAGGGTACTCTTGGCAAATAATAAAACATGTCAAGTTAAAAATTTTCAATCTAAAATTTTTCATTCTCTACAACTATCATATTTTTTAATCATTTTTTTACATTTTCCTATACAACTACCTTACTTTTCAATCATTTCTACACAATTATTCACACAACTAACCAATTTATTTTAACTTTATCCTCTTTAATACTCATTATTATTTTTATCATATTACATCATTTAACAATTTTTACTCTTTAAAACTTTTCACAAAAAGTTTTATTCATTACCAAACACACCCTGAGACTCTTGATGGATTCATTCGCAAGACTTTTCACAAAATTCTAAAAAAGTTCCAACGCGCAAATTTGTCTACTTCATGGACCTATTCTATTTTTCGCAAAATCCTAAAGAAAGTGCTAACATGAAATTTTGTCTACTTACAGGACCTATTCTGTAAAAACCCGATGTTTATGCTAGCTGGATACACGTGTGAAGGAGTTTTTTTTTTATAAGGGATGAACACGTGTGAAGGAGTTTTAAATGGCGCCTGCAGAGTGCAGACACCATCGCTCTCCCAGAAGCTAGAAAGTTCCGAGAGCATTCGTCGTAGCTTTCATTTTCCACGTGACTGGATTCCCGGCCCTTGGGCCCCACCCACGTGCAAGTGTGATACTGTGATCTCTTCTTTTCCCGAGTCAAGAGGTATCAACGGTTGAGATTGCTTCAAAAAAGGACGCGGTCAATGACAGATTCCCCGTCGCATTCGCGCAAACATCCAAATTAGGGCGCCGGCTGAGCTGTCTCCTACGTCCCTGCTTCGCTGTGGCTTCCTTTCCGTCACATCTCGGCGGCGTAGTAAATGCCAAGCGAACCGCTCGCTTGCGATTCACATCTCAAATTCTCAATGTCGCCTTCTTGCCGAGCGTCATCTGCTCGGATCAATAGCTACCGTCAATCAGATGGGCCATGGCCATGTAGACAATCAGCGAATCTCGCAACGATGGAGGGCCGGCGCAGAGGGAAGTAGAAATGCGTGGCCATATGATACGCTTCCGGGGCGAGTTAGAAAATTATTATTTTTATTTTTTTATTATTTAATAAGCTTGTTCAACGTCACATGACCTTTCGTTGCCTTTTAAAAATTATTAATTTTCGTGGGGCTGGCGCGTAATTTGCAGTGGATCGTTTGAAGTGCCGTCATCCTAACCATTTGAAATTAAATTGAATTGAATTAGTTAAACAATCTTATGAAAAAACTGGATGCACATGGGTTAAAATTCAAAGCCACCATCAGATTTTTTTTAAACCGATAATAATTAACAAAATAATTCTGAATTTCTTTTGACAGATATATGAAAACAATCAATTAATTTTATTATGATGATTATTATTTTAATTTATTTTACACTTTGGTCGCCAAATCGTGGATGGTGTTGTTTGTCGAAGTCAATTGCACCAGACATAATTATATACAATATGTTATATACGATTAAGTTACGATTTTTATTTTTATTTTTTTAAAAAAAATTTAAATATGTTTTCTTAAGTGTATGTAATTTGTATACCAAATTTTGTTATTTGACAATATTTTATATATTTATTTTAAAATTTTAAAATCGAGTTTTCTAAAAAGTAAAATGACCAATATGCCCCTCAAAATTAATGATTTTCAAAAATAAAAATGTAAAATTATTGTAAAATAACTAACGATGTTCATATTTCACATATTATCTTCACACTTTTAAAATAATTTAAATTGCATTTATCAATATTTCATATGAAAAGTATTTCAAAATCATATTGCCGTGATGTGGGGAGAGTTTTGGGATTTAATGGCTAGATTTTATTATTTTTTTTAGAACGCACGTGTATCAATAAATATATACCAGCGGAGCACCAAACCTGATGCTCCGCCATCTTTTCCTTCACGATTTCTCCTTCGATGTCCATACTCCAAACCCATCTTCAATAGCAACCCTAGATTCGGCACCACACAAGCAGGTTTTGACACATCAGAGCTGGCTAAATTGTTAGCAATGAAAAAGCTTAAAAGTCCGGTAGCAATTTTTCGTCAATTCAAGCACATCATCGAGAGAACGAACGTCTACTGCCTCATCTGGCTTCTTCGTTTTCAGCAGGCATCAACTCCGAGCTTGGAAGGAGGAGATTCAATCTCTAATTTCAACCGTCCAGATTATCTCCTGACAGGAATTTAGACTGCTGTCTAACATGCACAGATCCGTGCCACCATCATATGTTTTTTGGTCGTCCATCTTTAGTGCTTTGCCGTGGAATCTGATGGCGGTTAAAGTTCCAATTCAATCTTCAAGCTTGTGCACACAAGAGCTTGCAATTAGAAGCTGTGAAGATCTGCAGTTTTCCAAGCTCGTCTCCGAGAAAATCATCAGCAGATTTTTTTAATTTCTTTTCCAAAAAGGGCAATCATTTCTCTCCTAGATCGATCAAATGGCCTAGCAATCCGAAGGGAAATACACCTGTTCAGCAGCTACGCATACAAACGGATCCGCAACCGAATCCAACTAGGATTCAATGAGCAAATTTCATCCCGACCGTCCATTCAATGCCCGAACAGCATCCAAACCATTCAACTTACGCGAAGGATGTGCGTGCTTCAAATCTGCACAACAATCCGCTCTAAGCCCAATCCACTTCCTTCCTTCTATGCTTCAGGCTCTTCTAAAAGGGGCTGGGGCAAAGGCTGCATCCAATTCTACGCTGAACTTTCCAATTTCAGTTTTCAAGCGCAAGGGAGAAGGAGATCTTCTTAGTGCAAGCTATCCAGATTTGTTTTCTTTTACTTTATTAATTTTAGATTTTTATTATTTTTGGTTTTTAGTTGAATTTTATTTTTAATTATTTTTATGGCACTTCAATTCTTAGTTGTAATTTTATTTTGGGCAATTTAGTTTGATAAACAGTTTCCAAAGAATTCAAACTTTCATTATCTCTCTGTCAATCTAACCTATCTAACCATTATTCTAAACTATTATTAGTTGTTAATTCTAATGTGATTCAATATAATTTGAGATTAATGATTATGTGCTCCTAATGTCACACTCGTGGTTGTACACCAATGACAAAACTTGGTATATGAATTAACTACAATTAAAAAAATAAGTTTATGAAGAAAAAATTAATAAATAAAATAAAAATGAATATTATAATTTAAGCATACATACATGCTTTCAATTGCACAAAGTTTTGCTAGCCAAGGGTTGGCCTAAATTGTTAAATCTAATTATTTTTATAAAACTGAGGCTCTAACAATCTTATTTAAAAAATTATACTCTAATACTAATCTTAACTTTATTTTTGGTTAAATTTCAATGCACTTCAGGTCGATAAAATATTTTTATTTAAGAGTGACAATTTCAAAATTTTATATAAATATATAATAACAATAAATTATGTAACATAGTCTAGCTACTTTTAAATAAAACATAGTAATGTATGATGAGTCCCGACCATTTATGGCTAGTTGGCAACATCTTCAACCGTTCATAACATTCCTTTTTTATTTTTTGATTTTTTTTTAACAAAACTATTAATCTAGATTATATTATTATCAATTTTGAAAATATTTATTTATTTTGCATTTTAAAATAGAAGTATTGTTGTTACTTTTATAGTCATTTTTACAAGGGTTGAAATGACTACAATACCCTAATAATTAAAAGTATAAAATAAATAGTTTCACTTGTATAAAACTCTCTTTCTATATAACTTTCTTTGTTTTTAAAATTTTAATGGTTGATGAAAAATCTACTTCATCTATTATATTAAACATCATTTATGTTATCAGAAAACTCTCTCATTTGTTTAGTATCATTATATATGAGTTTCGTCCATAAATGTACGACATAATAACATAATTTAATACTAAAGTATCAATTTTAAAATAATATTCTCAACATCTAAAATGTTTAAATATCATTTATATGTGAATACATGATTGGATAAAGTATTATCAGATTTTAATATATACGTAAATGGATTTACACGGTTTTCATAATTTATACATGAATATACATTTTTCAACAAATTTGACCCATTCATGCACATACTTAATTTAAATAAAAGTTGGCTTCGTAGCTAAATAAATGATGCTAAATCTAATGAATGAATTCAATTTTTCATCAATAGTGAAAATTTTAACATTCAAGAGAGTTATGTAACTCTGTAATTTGATTAGGGAGAAACTGAATCCTAGAATAAACATATACATGTATTGAGAATTAATAAAACATATATTCAAAATTAATAAAACTTGATTTATAGATAATATCTATTTAGATTAATAGTTTTATTAAAAATTCTTAAAAAATAAAAAGGTGTGTTATGGGTGATTGTAGTTGCTATCATCCATGACCAGTCATAGATTATCATCAAAGATGTAATATATTTTTAGAATAAAATTAAACTTTTAAAACAAGAAAAAGAAAAATAAGTAAACTTAAAATAACTAATATAAACACAAATATAGATATAAATAAAATTAATAATAATTTACCTGTAATATAATTACAACATAAAAACATGTATCTATATATATGTTATTAAAAATATAAATACTATAAAAAAATATAAATATAAAAAATATTACATATTTGGTGTATTTAGGAAGCGATAAAACTTTTGATGAAAAGCTTTTAGAATAAAAGTTGTAAAATAATACGATATGATACAAATAATGATGACTGATGATAAGTAAAAAAAATAAAGTTAAAATAAATATGTTATATGTATGAATAGTTGTATATAAATGATTTGAAAATAGAGTAGTTGTATAAGAAAATGTGAAAAAAATAATTAAAAATATATTAGTTATGTAAAGTGAAAAGTTGTATACTAAAAGTTTTATGAAATGCAAAACACCCTCATAATACATTTTACACTTAATTAAAGAATGGAAAATAGGTCTTAGATTTGCTTAAACCCTCATCATAAACTTATTTACAATTGTGTTTCTAGATTTAGGGTTCTTCAAGTTTAAATTTAAAAAATATAAGTTTGAAAAATGAAAAAATTACTATTCCGGAACATACCTAGAATCAAAATATCTGTGCCAATTGGTCCGGGCATTATTATCATTGGAAAACTAGAACTACAAGAATTTGGAGGGTGTGAAAGAGATGCATTTTCAATTCTTATCTCGAGTTCGTTTTCCCAACCCTAAAAATCAAATGTGGATCATGATAGACATAACATTTCTAGGGGTACAAGTTGAGTCATGTTGAGCCCAAACCTGATACGTCGAACCCGACTTGTCAATGTGATAAAGTTGGGATTTGAGCGAACTCGAGCCCGATTTCTATTTTATATGTATTATAAAATATATTTTATATATAATATTTAAACAATATTTATTTATATTTTTTGTATTTTATATTATTTATATTTATAAATATATGTTTGACATATTGTAATTATATTCTAAATAAAGTATATTACTTTCATTTATATTTTTCTTTTATTTCTATTATCTTCTTCATTTATCTTGTTTCTTATGTTAAATTTTTTAAAAGATATTCTTTATAGATGAATGATTTTATTCGTCTGGGCTAAGCAAATGCCCCGCTTAACTTACTTCAAAAAATGCATTTATAAAATTTTTTTTATTTTTTCTTCAAACACTTGTTTATCTAAGTATATTTAACGTATAAAATAAATTTTACAATTTTTAAATATGTGTATATATATATTTTTATATTTTTAAAGATAAGGTTATTTTAAATACATATATACATAAATATATGCACATCCAAAATGATAAAATTTAGTTTACATGCTAAACACACTTAAGATGTGTTTGGTAATAAATAAAACTTTTGATGAAAAGTTTTGGAGAGTAAAAATTGTCAAATGATATGATATGATAGAGATAACGATGAGTAGTAAGGATAATAAAGTTAAAATATATATGTTTGTTATGCGGATAGTTGTGTATAAATGATTAAAACATAGGATAATTGTATAAGAAAGTGTGAAAAAATAATTAAAAAATATGATAGTTGTAAATAGTGAAAAGTTTTAGATTGAAAAGTTTTAACTTGACATTTTTTATTAATTGCCAAACACACCCTTAAATAAACAAATGTATGAAAAAAACAACAACAAAAAGTTATTGTAAATGAGTTTTTTTAGATGGGCCAAGTGAGACATTTGCTTAGCTCGGACTAACAAGATTATTCTTATTTATATTGTCATATTTTTTAAAAATATGTGGTTTGACCACATATTGCTATGTTTACTTATATAATTTGCTATTATTGTATAATCATATAAAATTTTAAACCTATCACTCTTAAATAAAAAAATGTAAATTTATCAACTTAAATTTTAACCTAAAACCCAACCTAAATCCAATTTTCAAAAATAGAATTAGAGTTTAGATTTTAAATATAAAGTTAGGGTCAAGGTTGATATTTTATAAATAAGATTATGATTAAAGTTGAGGTAAACCTGAGTTTTATGAACTCGAGTTGCCCCCCTAAACATTTTTATAGTGTAAGCTATTTTGTAAAGTTAGCATGTTATCTTAAGTATGCTTACTATTAACAATATGTGATAATTAATACTAGAAATTGTAATCTTGCAATAGTTCACGAATTGTTATCAAAATGGAAGTTTGGAAGATGGCAAAGTAGCTTTGGAGCATCATTTGGCATTGGTAGGGCCCATGAGACAAGTGTACCTATACCCGGCCCTCTCCCTCACATCAAAAAAACACATTTGCACTTTTTTTATAAAAAAAAATTCTCATTCTCAGTGCTTAATAACATTCTTGAGGAGTGATCATTTAGCTCGACCATTCAATTTTTTTAAATTTTTTCAAACACGTTAGTTATGTGCATGTAATCTATGAACTAAATTTTATTATTTTTGAATATATTTATATAATTTTCCTTTTTAAAGATAGGAGCATGTGGTAATTTTGTTGTAATTTTCTATGATTAAAATTATCACGATGTCCTTGCATTTAAAAATTGAAAAAATGTAAAGATATATTCTAAATTAGTAAAATTTTGTTTATAGATTAAATATTCTTAACTTAATATGTATATAAAAAATAAAAAATAAGTTTTGTGGCCACTTAAGTTGGTCTGAATGGATCACCCCTTAACATACTTCAAGTGTGTTTTTCTTACACTAAAAAACTTTTTCATTATAAAATTTTCACTTTCTATAACTATTCGTTTTCTTAAATTATTTTTCACATCTTCTTATACAAATATCTTATTTTTCAATTATTTTTATAGAATCACTCATACAGTTAATCCGTCTATTTTAACTCTATTATTTTTAGTGCTCATCATTACTATATCTCATTTTAAAACTTGTTTGACAAAACTACTCATCAATATGAGAAAAAATAACATGATATAATAAGGGTAATAATAAGGAGTGAACGGAATAATGTTAAAATATATAAGTTGAGACGTAGGATTAGTTGTATAGAAATAATTGAAAAGTAGAGTAGTTGTACAAGTAAAAGTAAATAAATAATTTAAAAATAGAATAGTTATGAACAATGAAAAATTTTAGACTAAAAATTTTTAATTTGAAATATTTTTGGATAAACAAACAGCCTAGCAAAAAAACCAACCTAGCTTTTAAAGAGTAGAATAAAACAGGTAAAAGCAAAAAAAAAGAATTATTACATACACACATTCTGATCTGATTTGACATAATTATATAATTGTCTTAACTTATTATTATTATTATTATTAGATTTCAATCATTTTATTTAATTAACTATGCAAATTTTAAGTGAAATTCATAAATACTAAACAAGCGAATGATTATCTATGACAATATGATGCTAAAGTGTAATGCATACGGTGGGTTTTGCATTAATCATAAATGTGAGAAAATTGAAGGACTTACATAAAAAAGAATTATCATATTAGCTCGGACTTAGTAAATGATTCACTTAACCTACATTAAAAATCAATTTAAAATATTTTTTATTATTTTTCTTCATGCACTTATTTATCTTAGTGTATTTAATATATAAATCAAGTTTTATCATTTTCTAGGTATGTGCATATATATTTTTTTCAAAATTTAATATTTAAAAACTTTTTAAAAAATATAAACATATTCAGAAAATAGTAAAACTCAATTTATGTATTAAATACATTTAGATAAATAAGTGTAAAAAAAATAAAAATATTTTAAATAATTTTTTTGAAGTGAGTTAAGCAAGTAATTTTTTGAGGCTAATCTAACATAATCACTTCTTAAAAGAGAGGTTTGATAGAAGTAAAACTTTTCACTCCAAGTCATGCTTTTACTAGGTTAAAGGAAATGATTTCATGTAGCCCGTCTATTTTTCCACTCTTATTTTGATGATCAATGTAAAATTTAATTTATTTATTGTATTTAGTATCATTTGTTTAAACAAGATGCTATGTTTTATTCAAATGGAAGATGTGTATGGGTCACATTTACTCAATAATACATTCATGAGTAAATTACAAAAAATGCTAGATTCATTCATATATGTATTGTAATGCAATAATATTTTATAAAATTATTTATCAACCTAACAATAATATTCAATGTTTTGAAACAACTGGGTAATGAACCAGTTTCATGACAAGTTCTTGATTTTTTTTGTTCAACTGGTGCAAACCAATGGTCAAACAATGGTTGAACCAAAAAAGCCAGTGAACTAGGATATGAATGGTTCACAGTTAGAATGGTCCGCCTGCTTGATTTGGTTCGATTTTTAAAATAATAATAATATCTTAGATGCTGCCTCGGGCAGTAACGTAGGTGGTCTATGTCTACGGCTGAAAAGCAATAGACACAATTTCAAGTTGCATTTTTCATGTGGGTGAAATTTTACATTGCCCTTGGTTTAGAGGTTTATTATAAATTTCCTATGAATGGGGGTTTAAGGAAGAGTTTTACTAATTTCCCTAGTCTGTGAAGGTGATCATAGAACATTTAAATAAGTTTAATAAAAGTGAGACTTATATATCTCATAATTAAGATGTGCTTGTTTTTCTATAATACTTTTCAACAAAAATGTTTCAATCTAAAACTTTTCACTCTTCATCACTACTATTTTTTTAAAATTATATAATTACATCTTATCATAAAAATTACCCTATTTTTTAATCATTTTTATGCAATTACTAATATAAGTAATGTATCAATTTTAACTTTATTTTATTTACTTCTTATTAATACCCATATCATATCATATCATTTTATCTCATTTCAAAAATTTTTATATTAACAACTTTTTCTTTAAAAGTTTCATCACTTTCTAAACACACCCTTAATTTGTATCTATGTAATAATTTCGAAGAGTTAATATATTTATAATTATTTACAAATTAAGTTGACAAAAATGTAATATTCAACTTTTTATGAACAAATATAGATGATATTTAATTTTTAAAATAAACGTTTTATAGTTTAGTTATGTTATAATTACATGAAAGTAACTTTTATTGTAATTATAATTAAAATACTTAATATGTAAAACAATATATTTCTTTTAACATTCTTATATAACCTAATATTTTAACTTACGGGGAATTTGATTTGGTGATGTAAACTTGGCAGTGATTTCGAGTTTTCTCGTATCATTAGGTCGAAATCAAGTTTATTTTGAAAAAAATTTTCAAAAATAAAATGTAAATTTAGTTTTGTAAATCGGAGCGGGTGAAGGGTGTGTTTGTTTGGGATATAAACATGTCAACTAAAACTTTTCAATCTAAAACTTTTCACTCTCCATGACTACTTTATTTTTTAATTATTTTTCATATTTTTCTATACAAACTACTCTACTTTTCAATCGTTTCTACATAACTATCTATACAACTAACCTATCTATTTTAACTTTATTCTCTTTATTTCTCATCATTACTCTTATTATATCACATAATTTTCTAACAATGTGACAATTTCTACCTCAAAAATTTTTCATCAAAAATTTTAC
>JAXCLR010000063.1:29166557-29186851 GCA_035584095.1 Annona squamosa | reverse complement strand
GAAAGAGGCGTCAAGGGCAAGGCGGGTGTTTTGCCGTCGACGCCCTCAAAATGCCCGCGGTATCGAGGCGGTTCTTCTGGCCTGTCGCTCTCCAGTCGCTGCGAAATCCTCGCCGTTAATCTCTGTCTTATCATCATCGTCATCTCATCATCCACCCAGCCAGCCCTACCCTAGCACAGCGCGAGCCGAGAGAGGGCGATAGAGATAGGCTGAGATAAAAATTGAGAAGGAGAGAGAAAGAGCCGCTCGCATTCAAATTCCGCACCCTGCTCTGCTCCTCGTTCCCTCGCCCGCCCGCCCGCCCTTCTGCCTTGGATTTCTGCAAGGAAAAGCTTCGGCTTTCATCTACGGGGATTAGGGTTCGCTCCATGAAGATGAGGATGGGGATGTAGGTGGCGTACGAAGGATGGGACGAGGTGAACGTCTCCAACGAGAAAGGGAGGCGAGAAGTGCATTTCTACCTCAAGAGGTCCGACGGCTTTGGTGGTTTCTGTGCGGATCTGGCCGTGATTGGCAAGGAGAAGAGCGTCCGGCACTTGTCGTACTCCGTTCAGACGGCTTTCCTCCTCAGGACTGCTGCTCCTTCTATCAAGCTCCGCTCCAGAAGAGAAGTCATCGAGTGGCTCTCGTCCTTTGTTCCGACCACAGGTGAGCCTCCGTCTTCTCCTTCCTCCTCATCTTCTATGGCCTCCTCTCGGTTTTGTTCCTATTTTTCAGGGATTCAATATCTTCTCGTTGGGTGCTTCGTTATTTGCTTTTTTTCGGGCTTTAGAGATGCCAAAGTTTGCATTTTGATCTTTCTCGAGCCATTACTATGGCAGGTCTTCGTGATATTTGATGACGGCTTGTGGGACGCTTGTATCCCTTCTGAAAACGAGGCCCTTTGTGCTTTCATTTTTTTTTTTTTTCTAAAATTTTGTTTCTCGTTTCGGGTGGTTATTTCTGCCTTGTTTTTGATGCGAAAAGTCCCAAACTTGTTTTCTCCTATGTTGCCAGAGATCGGCATGTGTTATGAGAGAGTTGATTTTTGGGCATCCTCGTCGCGATTTTGGGTTTTCCGAAAGATTGATTAAAGCTTTACCTATTATCGCATAATCTTTATGGATTCCGTCGGAGCTGTGATCGGAAACTTACTCTGCGCACCCGTCTCCTTTTGTTTTGGTGCCACAGGAGTGGCAGACGTAGCTTGAGGCACTTGACATGGATTTGATCTGTTTATTACTGTTTTACTATTTTTCCTTGCATATGTTTCCATTTGTTTTCAAGTATTTCGGCCTTTGCATGTCAACACCGGCCGCCTTTGATTCTCTGTTCCTTGAGAGAAACCATTCAGGAATTTTATGGTATATGGGTTTTGTCTTGTTTACTGGATTTCCTTTCTAAGAAGCGCGTGATAAGGTTCCTGAGTGGAGCGTGTGGTCTATATTTTCCATTCTTTTTCTTCCTTTTCTTTTGTTTTCTTTTTTTGTTTTTTTTGGAAATCAGAAGCATCTGCTTTTGCTTTTGGTTTTTATGGTGGCATTTATTTTTGTTTCTCTAGGAGTAATTTTCACGATGCTACGGTAAGTGGAACGTGAAAGGGTGCCGGAATTTGTCCAGTTTCCGTTTTGGCTGAATCAGTTGTACCAATGAAGGTACATAATCTGTTCTGTTATGGCGCTGCCCATCCATTTTGGTTAGATTGTTGTTGGCGGAGAATAATGGAGAATTATTGGATTTTTCTATCACTAGGACCATCCCTTGACTAGTTTGGGGGGCATTTGATTATGTAGCACATGACATCCTGACGTGTAAGTGATTGCTATTTATCATGTAAATTTTGGAGGGTTTTCTTTTCCCCCTTGATCATGTCCTTCAGCAGTTCTTACGTCATCCTTTTTAGTGGTCTTTAATTTCCTGTTTTGTAATTTTCACGATTTATCTATGTATTCATGAGGATTTCATCAAATTGGTTCTTGTAACCAAAATGTTGCTTGTTTTCCATTTCTCTGCCATCGCACAGCTGCATTTCATGCAATTTTGTTACTATTTGCTTGGGGTAATATCATTGAGTCAATATAACAGGAACTTTTTATCCATAAAATACTTTGTGGCAGTCGTGTCAAAAAAATCCCCAGATCCATGACTGGTCATTTTGCATGTATGTTGGCCATTTGAGATTTTCTCAGTATCCATAATGGAAATATCAAAATTGCAGGGTTGCTGAATATTTCTTTTTAATTGACAACATGAATCCTCGATGTATAAGAAATCAATTTATCATGGAAAATGCAGTTCTAAGATGTTTAATACATGATCTAGTAGTGTTGAATGCATCTAATACATTTAATACATGGGGTTTTTTTTTTAGTATTACATATCTAGTGAATGTACATAGTAAATTATGGCCACTTCTCCTTAGAAGATTGGAGACGGCTTCGTTCCCTGGGACTTTTTCCCATTAAATTTTCACTAGCAGTGTTTGTTGATGCTTGTTGCTAAGTTTCTCAGTTGTTACCTAAGGTTTTTGATGTTTATGTGGGTTTTTCTGTTAGATTCTTTACCATGTGGGTCCTCTGCGCCAAGTTACAATGATGAAGATTCTTATTCTGAAGGTGTCCCAACTTCTAAGGTAGGCAGAGTATTAGTTTATGAATTTATCTTTCTGTGAAACACATACATCAAGAAGGTGTTTTCATTTCTGAGAAGTGCGATTAATTTTTTTCTCATTGCTATTTTCCTTTCAGGGTCTTTCCTTGAGAAGAGTGAGAGGCCATTCTAAAGAATTTTCCTGGCTAGGTTCATCATGGATTTGTAAGAAACGACGCAGGCATTACCAATCATTTTACCGCAATGGAGTTAAAATTTCTGTAAGTATATTTCTATTTTGTAATTCCTGTTTCCATCATTTAGTGCCGAACTTCTTGTTATGATATTGGTTTCATATTTACTACTACTGATCTTCCTCTTATGGTTTCCTATTTTGTATTTCAGGTTCATGATTTTGTGTATGTCATGGCCGAAGAGAATAAGAGACTGGTTGCATATTTGGAAGATTTGTATGAGGACTCAAGAGGCAACAATATGGTCTTGGTACGATGGTTTCACAAAATTGATGAGGTTGGTATTGTTTTGCCTCCAGAGTTTAATGACAGAGAGATTTTCTTTTCTCTTTGTCTTCAAGATCTCAGCGTTGAATGCATAGATGGGATAGCATCGGTCCTCAATCCCCAGCATTTTGAGAAGTTCCTGAATGAGGCAAGGCACACACACTGGGAACCCTATCTGTGTTATAGGCAGTTTGATAATGATGATGTCAAGCCTTTCGATATTACACAGGTACAGGGTTACTGGAACCAGGAATTGCTCAGGTACATGTACACATTTTCTGCAAAGAGTAATTTGAAGCCCACTTCTCCCGACAGTTTTGGTTTTGGAGGGAATGGCCATGCTAATATGGTGCATAGTAGGCTCAAAAGGAAGAATGGGTTTAAAGTTGGGGAGATAAATCAGCATCATAAAGCAGTTGGCAAGGAAACATCAATGAATTCTAATGGTTTGAGCTCCAGCACTGTAACTGAAAGGCATGCCCCAAGTGCCTCTTCTCTATCCAGAAAGGTTGTTATAAGACAGAATCAAACAAAGCATTTGTCTGTTGGTGGTTCTGTTGAAGTGCTTTCTCAGGATAGTGGAATGAGAGGTTGCTGGTTCCAAGGTATCATTGTTAAAAGACATCGAGATAAACTGAAAATTCGATACCAGGACATTCTAAATGCAGAGGAGACAGGCAACCTTGAGGTAAATATTTGTTTTTTTTTCCATTAATGTTAATGACAGTCATAAAATCATCAATGCACAAAAGTTCACTTGCATGATTTTATTTTGCTTATAGGAATGGGTTCTTGCTTCCAGAGTTGCAAAATCTGATGAGTGGGGTTTTCGGTTGCATGGAAGGACAACTGTTCGTCCAAATCCACCATCCAAGGGAAAAGTCTCTTGGGCCTTTGAAGTTGGAACTTCCGTGGATGCTCGGTGGCATGATGGTTGGTGGGAAGGGATTGTGGTTCGCAAGGAGTCTGAAGATAAAATCCTTGTCTATTTTCCAGGTATGATCTGTGTGCTTGCAGCCATCAAATTGATGATATTGCACAATTCGTTTTGATCACTATTGTTCTTTTCCACTTCCAAGCCACATGCGGGCATGCAACAGTTGCAACTGCACAGGAAGTCTCCGCTATTGAGACCGTTAAGGAGATTTTTACTTTCTCTGAATATTTTATTGGTGTGTGATATATCTGGTCATATTCACCACCTTCAAAAGTATGATACATGCCTGACACTGGTTTTATGGTTGATTTGGGTATTTGATCACCACTGCATTTGTAGATGTGAATCAGCAACAATATTGTAAATGATCATGGATTTAGCTCCTTTCTGGTTGAGAGGTAGTTCCATATTCCTGAGATCCAAGGAAAGGCCTTGAAGCGGAAAGAAAAAAGAAAAGAAAGATCCTGTAAACTGTAAAATGTTTCTGTCAGGCTGTTTTGCTTAGAAAGTGAAAAATTGACATTGCAAGTCAGAGTGGATTCTCTCACCTGATCAGGCTTACTGTCCTTCTGCAAAAAAGCAGGAGGGCAGTCTGAGGAAATCAAGCCCCCATGCCTTCCATTTGCAAAAAAGTGTCACATTATTAAAATCAATCAACAATTTCTCTTGTTTCTTGGCATCCTATAACATGAAATATACGGGCCACTGGAGAGGGATTTTCTTTTTGTAAGATTGTGTTCAGTGGTTTATTCTTGTTTGAAGAAATTGATTTTGTTATTGTTGTTGTTGCAGGAGAGCGACAGTCCTCAATCTTTGCTCCTGGTGATTTGCGACATTCTATGGAATGGGTATGTAACAAGTGGAATAACATAAAAGAAAGGCCCGACCTTGTGAATTCAGTATCTTCTGATCAAGGGATGAAGTCATGCAATGGTGCCGGCCCAACTGAAGTGTTGGACTCTGACAAGAAGAGCCCTGGCATGGAGAAAATGGCTTCTGACAACAATATGGTGGCAGCATGCAATGGCACTGGCCGAGGTGAGATGCTTGCCTCAGACGAAAAGAAAAGGAAGGCTGTGGAAATGCCTATAATTCTGTCTAAGGACCAGTCATTTGCTGAGCTAAGGTGGAACTCATCATCAAAGAAGAGGCGGCGTGGCAGAGAGAGCTTGGGCAAGATCAGGCAAAGTGCTGTTAGTGGTGGCAGCAGCAGCAGTAGCCATGAAGATGGTGAACCACCTGCTCGCGAGGATTTTTCAGTTCTAAAGTCCTTGAAAGTCGATAGAGAGAACTGCAAGTATGGAGGGGATCATATATTTGTTGCATCCGTACCTCCACTTTCAAGCTTAGTCATGTCAAGATGATAGTTGATTTTTTTCGGAGGTTGTCAATTCAAAGGGGAGAGGATTGTAAAGCTCTTGCAAGATCCCCCCCTTCCATTGACTAAATGGAGCATTGGCGGCTCGAGGGGTGGCTGATCTTCAGTCACAGAAAGGCTTGGGTTTTGGCATTACTTGGTCCCTGGGATTTCAATGTAGTCATTTTGTGGGTGAGCATCTGTCATCATCTTCAACTGCTTCAGGATACGAGTCGTATGTTGCTGTATGTATATACAGCAGATGGCAACCTTATGTGGTCAAAAGCCTCATTTCGGGTGTAGTTTTGTGACGGAATTTGACCCTTTATTTTTGGTAGGTGAGGTCAATGATTCAGGCAGTGGAGTCCATATAAGCTTGGTCTCTCGCCAGCACTAACCTCAAGCAATCACAATCTTTCAAGAAGTATTGGTTATAAGAATTGACTATTTTTGTACAGAATTGCTGGTCTATCTTAACCATTTTCTGTTCACTAGAGCTTTTAGAATTGACCATTTTAGTTTGGATGGGTAATGTAATCTTTATGCATGTGAGAATCGAATAAAGTTTAGTAGTTTTTGGGTCTGATTGGTGTTGAGAATGGAGTACGGATGATACAGTGTGACGACTTGAATAACGTATTTTTTTTGTTTGCTTGGAAAACAGGGATTAGGATGAATAGTGTCAAAGGTGTTTGGATTTTGTTTTCATATGGTCAGATAAAAATACTAAAACCGTGGTGTTGGAATCCAGTACCAGGGAGCAATTTTCCTATTACTCTTTTCCATTAAAGAAGGTTAAACAATTCTTGCTTTATGATACGTGTGATGAAGCCAATTGCCATCACTATTAATAGCATCTTCTTTCTGTAATCAACCTCATTTTTGGGTGACGTTGCTTTTATATCCTAGCCTCATCCTGCTTGCACCAGTTTAATCTGGTCAGTAACTACAAAATGGGCTTGAGTTTAGCTCCTCTAGCGTTGGATGAAAAAATCTTTGGTCGTTGTATGAGGACGTGTGGTTGGTAGTTCTCTGATGGGAAAGAGACGGGAAGGAGAGAGCAATGATATTATCATGCATCGGCCTGGGGTGGTGGGTTCCATCCACAAGCACCCAAAGAAATGATGGCATGCGGGTAGGGCTGTCCCGACCGCATGTTTGATTTTTGTGACATTATCGTTCCTTTTTCTTTTATATGCTTTTAATAATATTCTCTCTCCAATTTTCTTGGCGTCGTTTTCCAGTCGGCTGGGAATGAATCATCAGTAACAATAATAAAAGTTATCTATGATTACCCATCTAAATGTCTCCCACTTCTTGTTGAAAATGGGCGAGTTGGATACATATGCTAAAAGACATTGCAACCTGTGATAAAAATCAACGGCATCTACTCATAAAATTAGATATTTCCCAGCTCGGCAGCAGTTGGACTGTATGGGTGGATCTATACGTAGTTGAGTGTGGTCAACTAAATTTCGAAATTAGTATAAATTCAATGAAAATTTCAAAAATATTTTTAAAATGCAGTTCATTTTACCATGATTGCTCCCTCTCAAATCATAATATGACCCTCTCATTTCCAACTGTCCCTACTACTTGCCAAAGGTTATGGATCCGCCGCTAAGTTGGGGCAGGTTAGACGATTCAAAGCAGGAGAGGGCCAGCAGCAGCAGCAGCAGCAGATTGAAAGGTTGTGATTCACCCTCCATTGTTTGGAGAGAGCCCGATTTCGGATCCTGAATTTTCGGCATTTTGATAGGGTCTTTCCCATCCATCCTATTGAAACGGGGAATATAATATTTTTTAATTGATAGTGGTCCGCCCACTTGCCTTGGAATTAGAGTTTTGGTCTTCTAAGGAACGTCTTAGAATCATTAATCCATGGGAATGAAATAAAGACCCCAACAAAAAAAAGTAATTTGCAAATACACCGATTTAGTTTTGACCATAATTGTAAATATATTCACATAGTTTAGAAATTGCAAATAACCTCCATATAATTTTACTATAATTGTACATCTACTATACTGTTATGATGTTGGTATATTTATAAAGATATGCAAACTATATGAATATATTTGCAAAAATTAAATATACTCAATTTTTGAAAATTGCAAATATACCGCATAGTTTACATATGTTTATAAATATAATTACGCGATGATGGTACAAAAACGTCCCTCAGGGTATTGGTATATTTGAAAATTACGCGATGATGGTACAAAAACGTCCCTCAGGGTATTGGTATATTTGAATGAGGTTATTTGTAATTTCTAAACTAAGTGGATGTATTTGAAAATTAACAAAAAAATGCTACTCGAGGAATCTGGGATGGGACTTGGGAGTTGAACAATAAGCAGGCACGGAATAACTTCCTAACGACCTGAGCGCGCTTGATCGTCTACTTTCCATCAAAAACTTCCTTGAGACTTCTTCTAACAACAAGAAAAAAACAACTGAAAGGATGGGATTGGCCATCAGTCTTGCTCGTATTTCAGTTTCTAGATCGTCCTCCTCCAACTTCCAAATGGACAAGCAAGCTACAAATATATCCCTGACTTCCCCTTTGGATATACAGAGGTAGAAACAGAGCTATGAGGTTCGTTGGCTTCCTTAAGAAGAAGATGGCTGGGCCTGTAATCGGCAAACCGAAGAGCAGATCACTGCCACTACTCTGCCTAGCATCCGCCGAGAGCTTAACAGTGCCCCGTGTTAGTCGCTCTCTCTCTCTCTCTCCATGAAAGCTATTTACGAATGGCACAGTAAAGAAAATTCGTGGGTGTTGTTGAAATCAGGTCCAGGTGGTTGAGCTGAGAGCAGAAATGGGGTGCACGCAGTGTCAAAAGAGGTTGGCTCATGCACTCTCCAAAATGGGTGGTAAACCTCCTTTCCTAGCACTCTCAGATTCTGTGTATCATACATACTGTTCTGTCGTTTTGTTTAATCTTGGTGCTGATAGACGTGAAGCATCAAGACATAGATGCTGAAAGTTATGTAACTAATGATTATTTTGCAAGCAGGCACGGCAGAGTCCTTGGTTTTCGATGTGTTGGGGAAGAAGATGACAATCACTTGCAGAGTTCCATCGACTGGAGTACCAGTGAAGGAAGCTGCTTCTACTGTCCCATCCTGTCTGAAGTCCGGCAAAGATGGGAGAAGAAAACTTTTGCTTCCTCCGTGTAACTGACAAGCAGTAATTGCTCTGCTTGGATGGATCCCTGTCCCGGGGTGGTGGTGTGTGGAAGGGAATTCTAATCTTGCATCTGGGGCGTCTGGTTCTCCATGGGCATCAAAATCCAAGTTCTCAATAATGATGGCTTGCAGACATACCGTATGGCCATATACCACCCAAAGCCTTAAGCCACAAGTTGCAATCTAAGATTTCCTGCCAAAGTATGATGAGAATGTCCTCGTGTAAAGGTATACCTTCTAGGTGGAATTCAGGGTGCAGATGTCTATGTATCAAATGGGGGAGTACAGTTCAAGTAGCTCTAATTGGGAATCGACCCATGGATATTTAAATAATCGAACTTAGCGCAACCAAACTGGGAAGGTAGGCAAACCACCGAAATAAGTTCCAATGTTCCTAAAACCATTAATACTGCCAACAAAAATAGAACTAAGAATTAATAATAGTGATCATATAATAGCTTATAATTGCTCTTATCCAGGTTTAGGTTCAGCTGAAGTTGCAGTATGTCAGAAATGAATCATACTAGCAGTCTAGCACAAGGTTTGCGATTTCAAAGTAAAAAGTTTGGCTAGAAAGGCGCACACACTGTGTTGTAATTGTAATCTAATAGGCCAAAGAATAGCATTAGAATATACACTAGGAATGAATTGAGAATGATGTTTACCTTCAAGATTGTTAATTTACATAACATCAGTAAATGATATCTATGGAAAAGCAGTCTAAAACTCCCTATCATAGTTCAAGCTCAACAGATACGCAACCAAGCCAACCATGGGAATATATTGTAGAATACTCACAATTCCTTCTTTGCTTTCTTGCACATTCTGCAGATTCTCACTAATCAACCATGGCTGAAAAATTGAGTAAAGGCAGATGTCCCAGATGAAGGCATAAGCTAGCCTCTCAGATCCAATGTAACTCCAGAAGAAATCCAAACGATCCTCCAGTGACCCAAATCCACCACCACCACGTCCAGAGATAGCCCACCATGTAGAAAGCAGACAAATGGTTCCACCAACAAGTCCAACGATGGGTGCACCAGCTGTCATAACACTGCTCAATTTAGACAGCTTTCTTGGAGCATAATTTGAGTCATTGTCATCAAGTCGAAATGCCATATAGGGTATTAAGAATGCTAATGGCACAAAGAAACAAGGGGAAGCTGAGTTAGTGCAGATTTTGAGAACTGACAATAAAAGAAGGCTGCAAAGGAAAAAAGACTAAGATTTAGTGTCTTAAACATCAAGCATACTGTTTGTCAGGAACATCTGGAAGCCCCATAAAAGGTCTAGAGATCCCCTGAATCTATCTCGCTTGCAGTCCGTGTATAACAGTGGAGCGAACATCAATGTCCAACCAATAACAAAATTGAATAACCCTTCCGAAACCTAGTAAAAGAAATGTCGTAGTCCTTTGAATCAATGGTTGAAATATGCTCCCAAGCATGTTGGAAATAAAGTACCATGTTACCTTGATACTTACAGGATGAAGCACTGGAGCCTCAAGCACATGAATTCCAACTACTCTGCCAAGAAATAGATCCAGTGAGTTGTCAACAGAAGTTCGTTAGTCAAAAAGAGACGAATAACAGGATCAAACCACAAACAGCAGAAAGGTCAAACAAATAGAATCCAGATTTTTTAGTACTAATATGAATGAACCACGTTCAGACCAAATTATGCTATTTCTGGTTTGTACTCTTCTACGAACACAAGACCGCATGTGCTGCGTTGAACAAATTAGTAAAAATACAACACAGTAAGGATCCACAAATGATGGACCACATTCACATTAGCCAGAAACCCTAGGGCAATGACAGCAAGAAAGAGTAGAAGGAAGAAAAAAAGAAAAAGAAAAAGAAGCCCACGTATACATCATTAAAAATATTTTTGCAGAAACAGATCCTAAAGAGACCTGTACAACTGGTCCAAGGCAACTTGCACCCCCTGAAATCCTTCTCTTAAGCAATATGAAGGTAGTTTTACAACCATAAGAAGACATGATTTGAGAGTTCATGGGATTTTCATGAGCCTCTGACAAGACCTAGGTGTTCAGTTCTAACCAGTAGGAGATGGTTAATAGGTATAGACCATTCGTCTGCTAGTCTGCTACTCCGACCATTGGTGGTAATTTTCCACATAATATTGTAATATCCATGTTATGGACATTCTAAGTTTTTGGTAGGAGATGGTTAATAGGTATAAGACCATTCGTCTGCTAGTCTGCTACTCCGACCATTGGTGGTAATTTTCCACATAATATTGTAATATTGATGTTATGGAAATTATAAGTTTTTGGCTACAAATATGCATGCAAAAATAAGATAGGGAGGAACATTACAACTGCACTAAAACTTTATCCCAAGACCGGATCATGTGGTCTTCTATGTTGGTAAAGTTTGAAAGCAAGAGCATCCTCGCATGGGACATAAGACGTTTCAATTAGGCCTCTTGAACCATGTATTCCAATTAATAAAATGGCAAAAAAAAAAAAAAAAACCCACGTATTTATATCGTATAAAGCAAATGGACCTTTAATGTGACTGATATGGAGGGCGAGATTGGATGAATTTATTTTGCTGATCTCAAAGCCATTGAATTTGCCTCTTCAAATTGACAGGTTTCTTCTGCCCAAACAATTTTATATTATACAGTTACAACATGGAATTTTATCTCGTGACGCCTGTTTTATCTTGATGCATCTTGAGGTTCACAGTTAATTGCGTATGACGGCATCCGTGCAATTTTGTTTGTAACTAAAGGAAAATTCAATAACCAAGGATGCGAGCCTACCAGCATTTGCAAAAGGCAAAATAAAGAAGAAATTGAGGGAAAGACCCAGGAGAGAATTGACTGTATCCGGCTTGATAGCCCATACCGGGTCGCCCTGTTTCGTAATAAACAAACAATCAATCAATGATCAATTCCAACTTCTACTATTAGAGTGGCTTTCGCGGAATTAAAGCAATTGAGTATTAAGAACCGATTGTCTTTATAATCTTTTTTAAGAATGCATGAGCTGGATTCTTCTCATCATCTTAGAACAGAGGCCTTTTCCATAAGATCAATCAGCATACTCAAACTAAAGTCTTCTAAAATTGGAGAAGTAGAATTCTCAGTGCCACGGTAGTAATGTCCAATCCATCAAGTCATTCGCACTTCTTCCTAAGCCCAGGGGCTGCAAATTCTAAAAGCAAAGGCCCTATTTCATTTTTATGGATGCGACCATAGAAGAAAAATTTTTAGTTTCCCGAATAGAATCCCCACACGAAGCTTCGAATTCTAGGTTGCCAATCAAAGACAGGCCGAAAAAGGAAATTTTCTGTCACATTCATCTCTGCACGCAAGCACTGCAACGCAATCGATCCCTCCCGCAAAAAAATGTCACTGGAAAATAAAAGGAGGATGAGGAAATGAAAGAAAAGGGAGAATGATAGTCACAGGAGCGAAAGGGAGGAGGAAGAGCCAGACAACGTAGACAGTCTCAGCAGCCCAAAGGACGATTTGCTGGGCGAGGGCAGCTGATCGTCCCTTCTGCTCTTCTTCCTTCTTCAACACCTGCTGCTGCCTGTCTCCGTCTTTTAAGGCGAAAGACGCCACATGCGCTTCCTTCCTTTGCGGATGCGTATGAAGAGGAAACAAGCACTGCCATCTGCCGCGGCAGCTAAAGGCTTGTCCTCGTCCTGACGGAGGAGGAGGAGAGTAGAGAGATGGTAGAGATGAAGAGCGAAGCAGCAACGTCCCGGACGATATCATCTCTTGGTCCTTACACGTGCATGTGTGGCAGGCAGTTCTCTGATGGGAATGAGACAGAAAAAACAGAAAGCGATGATATTATCATGCATTGGGCCTGGGGCGGTGGGGGCCTTCCACAAGCACCCGAAGAACATGATGGCATGCGGGCGGGGCCGGTCTTGCCCAGATGTTTGATTTTTGTGACATTATCGTTCCTTTTTTTTTTTTTTTTTTTTTCCTTCCCATACTTTATATATTCTCACTCCAATTTGCTGGCATGAATCGTCGATAACGACAATAAAAATTATAATCTATGATTACCATATAAATGTGTCTGCACGTTCAGTTGAAATTGGGGGAGTTGCATACGTATGCTAACAGACATTTCAATCTGTAATATAAATCAACAGCATCTATTGTCATAAAATAAGATAGTTCCAGCTCCAAAACAGCAGCAGCAGCAGCAACAGGAGTTGGAGTAGGGTGGACGATTCAGAGCAGCAGAAGGAGGCCAGCAGCAGCTGCAGCCAACACCATCACGGATTCTCCTCCTGCACTTTGGACCACCTTCAGCTTGGTGCCGGAGCTCCGATGGGAAGTGCTTGCAACAGCAGGAGGCAAAGCCACTGATGGAGGAACTGGATAAAAAAGAAGAAAGGAGAAGGAGAGCAAATTGTCTGCCTGATCTTTACTGATTTTGGGGCTTGCAACTCTAGATAGATGGTGCTATATTTAATAATAATAAAAAAGGGAGCACTGAGTGGTTTAAAGCTATACCTGAAGTAGAGGAATTTGCTTTGGGATCATGCAGGGCCTGTGCTTCGGAGGGAGATGAGCTGGGAGGCACATCAAGCAGCCCTTCAATGAAAACAACGAAAAATGATTTAGGGCTATTGATGGTTTGTAAGTTTTGTTTGTATTAATAAATTTTTATAGTATATAAAATTTCAGTATCTGGGTGTTAGCAAGAAACAGCAATCATTTCCTAGCATTTTGAGTAATATCCAAAATTCTGCAGGTTGTAATGGAATTCCTGAAAAGCTTGAATCAGGTCAACGACTGGGTCTCATGTTCTATACCCAGCATATTGCTCTCTTTGATTCTCCTGGTAGCTATCGTATGAACAACACATTCTTAAGAATATATGCACAAGCAGTGCAGAGAACGAATGAAAATCAGACAATTTTGCTAGAGTTATTAGTGTGAAGCCATTTCTGCAGTAACACGAATACTGAGAGTCCGTTTTCAGCAATGATGCTGTTTGGAATACCAATTAAATAACTGTCCTTGGATTATAATGGCAAAAGGAAACAACAGAAGCAGCACCTATGTAAGATACTTGACTACTTGGCCCATTTTTCTGTAATTAACAAACACACAACATTTTCTAAAATCTAGAGTGAGAACGGGCTGGAGTGGGCTGAAGGTGAGCCTAACTCGAACTCTCAGATTCCCATTTCTAGTCTCAATCTGATCCGAATGGAGGACTCAAATCAATTGTTTGTTAGGGATGTGCACGTAAGTCTTTCTCAGAGCTCCTAAATCCATGGCCAAATAACACTTTTAACAATATAAGTTGAATTGAAACCTCCAACTGGCTAAATGAAGCAATTCCATGCTACATGGTCATGAATACTTGTTTAAATCTCTAACTCAATACAAGCGACATTTGCATGAACAAGCACACAAGAGAGCGGAATCACAAATCTAGTGTCATTTTGTGCAGCCTACCATATCCACAACTGAAATGCAATTACAAGGGTGCTATTAGAAGCTTGATTAATGTCCTTTCCTGCACAAATTCACACTCAAGACTGTGGAAGCGTTGGGTAGAAAAATTTTAGTAGATCGTTATGAGCTGTAATCTCTAATATGACTCAAATCTTATTGTATCCACGGGGCCCACAGCGAAGTGGGTGGTCTAAAACCATGATACATTGGTTACTTTGTTTTCATTAGAAGTGAAATGGATAGAGTTGATTTACAAGTAGAAAGAGGGAGCGTTGCAAAAGTGCAAGGAAGGATGATATTAGTAAATAGGAAATTGAAAATAGAAGCAACGACAAGAAAAAAATGGAATTTTTAATGGCAGTCAAGAAAGCACACAAGTCTAATACAGTGAAAAAGAAATGTAGTTCAAATAAGCTCTCTTCCTCATGCACAAGCCCCAAAATACAGAGCACAAATACTGCAAAAGACTACAATTTTTCTTAGGGATGGGCCCAAACTGCAGAAGACAGACCAAGCTAACACAATGGACTTTTTGAAGCATGGAAATATCTAGAAGCAGGCTACGTATAATTGTATCACATACCTGGGCAGACAGAGTTATTGGGTTGAAGGTTGCAGAGGTGAGGCAGCTCCAGTGCTAGAGTCTGGTTGATGGGGAAGTTGATGGAGCCATTGAGCAAGGCGCACAGACACGCTGGCTTCTCCATATAAATAGCATTGAGGTTTTCGCAGCATGAAGTGGTTGGGGAAGTGGTGGAGCCCCTGATGAAGGAAGTGCATGGCGCAAGCTGCAGCAGACGAGGAAGACAGTCCTCCGATTCCGATGAAAGAACAGAACATGGGAGGAAGACAATGGGGAGAAGTGAGAAGATTGTGAGGCGAATGAAGATGGTAGGGGAGATGGGAGAAGGGCAAGCCATCATGATATGATTGATTAATCTGCACTCTCTATTCTCTCTCTCTCTCTCTCTCTCTAGAACGAGTGGGAGAAGACAATGTCGAAGCGGTTGCTTGGCGATTGGCATGCACCTCTTTTATGTGCTCGTAGAGAATGCATGGCCGTTTTGTGTGAGAATGTGGGCTGCGACATGCGTGCAGCATGTTCCCGTCTCTCTCTCTCTCTCTCTCTCCGTGCATGAAGCAGGACAATAGGACATGTCTGACTTAGATTCCATCACCATTTTTACGGGGGCTTCTACGCTGACTAAAAATTCATCAAAGAGTTCAATCGATTTATATTGTATACATGTGACATACACACTGCGTTTCCCAATATAGTCCTAGGCCTTGCTTATTACATTAGGTAATGGTTCATAAATACACGAAGCCATAAGCAGTTGGAGTCAAATTGGCAAATATTGTTTGATACAACGCCAATGAACCCATTCGGCCAATATGGAAATTTTTTTTCTAAATTTTTTTTAATAAATATATGGGTTCACTTAGCAATTGACATTTTAAAATTTTGGAGTCTAATTATATATTTTATGATGTATTTTAGGCTAAAATACAGTATTCATTTATTTTTACGATTAATTATTTTTTTAATTTTTTCTTTATAAACATGTTTACTAAGTGTATTCAATTTATATACAAAGTTTCGTTATTTTATAATACTTTTATATTTTTTATTTTTTAAAAATCAAATTTTTTAAGGGATGAAAAATGACTTAAATGCCTTTAAAATTGATGACTTTTAAAAAAGTAAAAAATAAATATGTAAAAGTATTGTAAAAATGACAAAGCTTTATATATAGATTGAATATATGTAGGAAAATATGTTTACGAAATAAAAAATCAAAAAAATATAACTAATTATAAAAATATTTGAATGTTGTATTTTAGTCTAAAATATATTATCATGTCTACAATCATGTTCCTAAAATTTTTGTTATTTTATTTTGATTTTAGAAAATTAAAAAGCATGAAATGTGGGTCTCCTTTTCCTTAATGTTCAAAAATAAAAATACAAAATAAATTCGAAAAATTACCAAACTTTGAGTGATGCAAGAATCAGATGAAACCTACATACTTATAAAAAAATTAAAAATAAATATCTTTTTTATGGTCAGCCCTAAGTTCTGTTTATACAAAAGAAATTGAAATGGTGGAATGATGGGTGAAAGGCTGAAATATTCTATAAGACACATAGGCTCATAGGAGGATTACATACTCAAAATTTGGAAATTATTATTGTCCGTCTTGAAATATTGAGATATGCATCGAGGGAAGCACTTTACTCTATATAATTGCCTTTTTTAATTGCATTATCTTACAACTCAAGCTATTCTAAATATATATTTTTTTCAATTCTTACTAAAAGAATATAAGCACGCGCCCGGCAGTCGACGAGTTTTTTTTTATTGGAATATATTTACATACATCTCAACACAAATTACATTGAAGGCCGGAGACATTCTTACAAATCTGGAGACACTGCTCCACCAAATAATCAGAAAGACACAACTTCCAACAACCAAACGGGAGACCACTGCTCCCATAACCAATCGGACTGGAGACCACCGCTCCCACACTCATTTCTGGCCGAAATCCCAAAATGGGGATTCAAACCCAGCTCGGATTCTACGGTGCCTGCGCTGACCAACCGAGCACAGCTCGGTAAGCAATCGACGAATTGGGCTCTGCCACTAGACTTCCTAGATCTACCACCAATAGTCTTTACATAAAATACTAATTAAGATAATTAAAAAATTTAAATAAATTAGTATAAGAGAATTTTCAAATTTTAATTTGAAAAAATAAATTAGTATATAAAAAAGTAGAATAAGCACATTTAGTATAAATTGATGAAAATAAAATTTAATTAAAAATAATTTGAATGTTTGTAAATCATCAAATACGTTAGTCGTCACCAGAGAGAGACGACAAGTGGGGACAACTATGGAGAGTAATTTTTGAATATTTTGATATTTTTAATCTAGAAAATTAACGCATGCATCCATGCCCTGCCCATTTTGTTAATTTTTTGGAAATAAAAATAACAAAAAATTAAAAAATTGCCGTATTTCACTAGAGACAAGATTTAGGTAGGTTCTATACATTTATGAAAATATTTATATGACCGCCCCTAAATTGCTATCCATTCATAAATGTATTAAAATGTAGTAATAATAATATAATTTATGAATTTTTTTATCAACTTAGGAATAATATTCCAGGAGGTTGAAATGTTGAATACACAACTTTGAAAGTGATATAAATAAAAAATATTTTATTATATTATATTTCTCAAGAGCATTTTTTTATTAGTACAATATTACATCTTAGCATTCCATACCATAATAAGGCACAAGGAAGATACCAAACTCCTATCTTATCTTACATGGGACAACAAAATCTAAAGAGTCACTAACCGAACACCTTGATCTTTGCTAGGATCATCTTTCAGGACATCTTTTTTTTATTAGTACAATATTATGTCTTAGCATTTTATATTACAATCAGGCAAAGGAAGACACTAAAACTCCCATTTTATCTTATATGGGACAACAAAATATAAAGAGTTGCCAACCAAACACCTTGATCTTCGCTAGGATCATCTCTAGGAATATATTTTTTTTATTAGTGCAATATTACATCTTAACATTTCGTAATGCAATCAAGCATAAGGAAGACACTAAAATCTCATTTTATCTGATATAGGGGGCAACAAACTTTCATCTATTCATGGGAAAAGCACAAACTTTTTGTTGAAATCAATGTCAAATTAAACAAAAATATGTGTTTTGATGATTAATAATTCAGTTTGAGTAAATGTTGGATACTAACATGTTTTGTGAAAGTGTTTAAAGGATATAAAAATGAAAAATCTGAATTTGACAGATCAAGTCGCAATCCAAGTCGATTCAGCTATCGACTTGAGTCAAGTCGATGCCTAAGTCGACCTCGAAAGAGATTTGAAAGAAGAAAAACAATCAAGCGCTGAAAGTTGATCTAAGGCAAACGAAGTTGCATAGCCAAGTCGACTCCATCTATGACTTGGGTGAAGTCGCAGACCCAAGTCGACTCTAGTATCGACTTTGAGAGCCCAAATCTTCCTGTGTTGAAACTCGGATTCAAAACAGGCAAAGTCGCAGAGTCAAGTCGACGCCATCTGCGACTTGGGTGAAGTCGCAGACCTAAGTCGACTTCACCATCGACTTCAGGAGTCCAAAAGTTTCAGCGTTGAAATTTGAATATGAAACTAGTGAAGTCGCATAACCAAGTCGACTCTGCATGCGACTTAAAGTGAAGTTGATTCCAAAGTCGATCCAGGCATCTGACTTGAGTCAGATTGAAGATGGTTTTAGTCTAAGACAAGCGTATCTACATGATAAAGCCAGTCAAGACTAAATTATGATCAATGAAAACTCATTTGGCCATTTCTAAGGATTGAAAAGTCAAGATTATCAAAGTTGAACATGTCAAAGCTTCAACAAAGATCAAATGCATCAGTGGAAGAACACATACAAGATCAATATCAATCCAACAAGTTGAACTCCAAAGAATTCAAGTTCATCAAGTAATACAGAAAGTGAAGTCGCACTTGAATTCAACTTCACCTGCGACTTGGGTCAAGTCCAGGGCCAAGTTAACTTGAACCAAGAACTTGGAACATTGCTGAAGACCGAAGTCGCACCCGAATTCGACTCCATTCTACGACTTGAGTGAAGTCACACCCGAAGTTTCCATCTGGACTTGGGTCGCAACGGTCGGAAAAATTCGAATGTTGGTGCATTAAATGCGCGCCACTTACCTCCAAATGTTCGAATTTACTACATCATTATAAATACATATCCAAGTGAACATGCTAGAGTTTAGATAGAACATTAACTGAGATTCAACAACCATCATCTCCAAGTTTTAAGTGATCAACACAAGCTTTCAAGGAAAGAACAACGCTCTAACTTGCTGCATGATCTAACGATGTTCAAATCTTTTCATCTACAAGTTCTTCCACGAGCTGAATCTACCTACACAATCTGCAAAGTGTACACTTTCTTTTTTGAATTAATATTTGTATGTGATACTTGGTTTATTATTGAGTTTTTGAACTAAGTGAAAGCTAAGTAGTGTTGTAACTTGAGTGAGACTCGTCACCTACTTGTGTTGTGATTTATACACGCCGCCTAGAGCTGGAATCTAGAAGAGAGCTGTTGCTCTAGCTATATTTGAGAATACATAGTGGAACCCAAGTCACATGGGGTATGAGCTTGGAAGAGTGAAGTAGGGGAGGTTGCCCGAACCACTATAAAAATCTTGTCTACTGCTGTGATTTACATTTATATTTTTATTGCTTTATTACTCTCCATATGTTTCATTGTTTCATTAAAGGGGATTAAATCAAACAGGGGAAAATTTTTGTTTAAGTGAAAAATTTTAAAATACCCAATTCACTCCTCCCCTCTTGGGTAATTGCCATAAACTCGGGACCAACACTTTTATCTTATCTTATATGGGGGACTACAAGCTCCTACCAAATAACTAGGGAGATCAGCCCCCATTCAATCCCAAGTCAACACTATGGTTGTCGTTTAGACCGACTTGGTAGCCTCGTTATCTCTAAGGATATTTTTAAATTAGACGAAAGTTGTTGATAATCAAGGTGGGCCTAAATGGTGGGACATACTAAAATCTTCAACGTTAGTTGCACCATTCGAAGTATTTCCCTTCTTCTATGGTCCCTCCTAAGCACGCCCATGCGACTGAATTTGCGAGCGACCGATTGTAAAATATATAGTACTTATGAGTGTGTTTAGTTGGGCTAAAAAACTTATCAATAAAAAACTTTTTACTTTCCATAACTATTTTATTTTTAAATTATTTGTTCACATTTTTTATACAAATTACTCTATTTTTCAACCATTTCCACACAACTATCAATGCAGCTAACCTGCCTATTTTAATGTTATTCTCTTTACACTTCATACCTTTCTTATATTGCATCATTTTTTATCAATTTGATAACTTTTACCTAAAAAAATTTTCATCGAAAAGTTTTACCCTAACCAAACAAATCCAATATTTTTTCTTCCTCCTAGTGAAACTCGTTGAGTTTTAAAATTTGTTTGATATTTTAGTTTAGTTTCTGAAAATGGGAGCTTGGGGAGCAGATATAAGCCGATATTCGTAGAAAAGCCCTTTGATCATTCACCGTGGGAAATGTCAAAAAACCATTTTTTTTTGATGAAAGAATTACTCAACCCCGACCCCCCCCACAAGTGACCGGGTTCGGGATGGAGTAATCCGAGCA
>JAXCLR010000063.1:29154490-29166457 GCA_035584095.1 Annona squamosa | reverse complement strand
AGCTTCCTGTCGAATAGCCATGGCCGCCCATCCATTATTTTGTCCTTGTCGCTGTGATCCTTGAAGGAGACTTTGAACAGGTTATCCCCAAGCTCCGTGAAGTGAAGCCGCTCTCGCGTTCGCCACAATCGTCTCATCATGCCTTTAAAATACTCAGTATTATATGATTTTGTCGACCAAACAGTACACAGTAGATCCGCATCTGCACCAGGTTCGATTTGCTTTAAGGCAGAACTCTCAATCGTTAGTGTCTGGAGTTCAGCTTCAAGCAATGCTGCAGAGTTCGGGTCCATGTTGCAACTAGATATGGCAGCCGTTTCCAGTTAGCGACGTTGATGAAGAGTCCCTAGCAACATCCAATCTTCTGCTACTGCAATCTTCCCCGCCGCCGACACCCGCACCTAGCCCCGTGCGCGACCACGTCACCTACCGGGACCACAGGGGAGGGACTGTCTCTTCCAGATTCCTTCTCCTTGGATCGTCAAAAAACCATTTTAAAAAGATGTTTTTGATTCTTTTGGAAACGGTAAATCTAGGTGCATGTTATCTAGAAACTGAGTTTTAATAATTTTGGATAGACGAATGATCCTATTAGTCCCAGATTAAACAAATGTTTTTCTTTAGCCCACATAAAAAACTCATTTACAATATATTTTTTTTCTCACCTCAAAAAACCTGGGATACGGGTAAATATTTTTTTCACTTTTAAACATAGGCGCATTATGGTTGTTTTTACTAAAATTCAAAAAAAAAATATTTACACGTGCAAAATATTAAATTTAGATTATAAATTTTACAAATAATATACATTTAGATATACATTTTGAAAAAACTTAAAATTTTTTAAAAGGATTTTTTGGCTGATAAAAAAGGCCTCCATTTTTGACGAGTCAGAAACAATCGGATTCCTTATAAAAAATTGCCAAATTTGGTAGGGAAGAAGATTTAGATGGGACTTACATATTTAAGTATAATGATCATTCTAGATTGGTCCAAATATATATATATTTAAAATTTTTTACAAAGTATTAATCTAGTTATATTTAATTTATAAATCAATTTTTACTAATTTTTAAAATGTAAATGTATTTATTTTAGGTTTTTAAACATAGGAGTTCTTTAGTCATATTTCAACAATTTAAAATGACTAAAATACCCTTTTATTTAAAAATTCAAAATAAATATCCATATATCTCTAAAGTTGGTAGAACTTGGTTTATAAATTAAACATAACTAGAATAACAGTTTTGTAAAAAAATTGAAAAAGCAAAAAAATATGTATTTTGGCGGCCTTGTTTCAAAGCGATCGGAAATAATCAGATTCCATATTTACATAAAAACAAACAGAAAGGACTTGCCTGAGGCCCACCGCATGAATTTGATTTAAGGGCCGAGTTGAGTTTGAGCGCAACTCATAAAACCAGACAAAATAGGATTTATGCAAACTTGAACTCGAGTAACTTTAGCTAGATTTTCCTTACTTATATGAAACATAGTATATACATGGTTTTGATTATAAACATCAAGATGTATTTTAGGATAAAATACAATATTAATTTATTTTTGTAATTAATTATATTTTTTTGATTTTTTCTTCATAAATATTTTTTCTTTAGTGTATTTAACACACACACACACACGAAGTTTTGTCATTTTATAGTAATTTTACATGTTTATTTTTATTTTTTCAAAAGCAAATTTTTTAAGGGTTGAAAAATGACTTAAATGCCCTTGAAATTGATATTTTTTAAAAATAAAAAATACATAAAAGTATTGTAAAATGGCGAAACTTGATATATAGGTTAAATGCAATTAGGAAAATATATTTATGAAGAAAAAATAAAAAAATATAAAATAAAATAAATAAATATTGTATTTTATCTTAAAATATGACATGATGTGTATAATCATTTTCCACAATAACACATGAATAAAAATTTTCATATTTATGTATTTTGTATTAGGATTTTGCTTTTATGTAATCCTCTCTATTTTTATAATTCTAATGATTAATAAAAAAATCTACTTCATTGATTATATTTATCATTTATACTATTTTAGAAACCTTTTTATTTTTCGAGTGTTATTATTATTTTTTTTTGATTGGATTTTTCGAGTGTTATTGTGCATGCCTTTCACCTCAAAATATGTATAATAAATGTGATAAAATGGTTTGATGTTAAATATTAATTTACTAGTGGGCTATTTGGCATCAGGGAAAACTCAACTTTTTTTTTTTTTTTTTCAAAAAATTTTGAACAACGAGGTTAGCAGTAAAATATTATCATTTCACTTCATTCCAAGCTGTGTGTCCATACCTGTTGCGCAGAAGCCGTTCCCTTGGGAACGCACTAGGGAGAGAATACTACAGTACTCTAAGACGCCCAAAGTAATGACGCATTTCGTGGTGCGCACTTAGCAGTTTAAGATTTTAGGTTCATTTATTCTGGTTAAAAAAAATGGATTGGCGGACGCATTTAATAATGTTCAGTAGCTATATTAGCAATAAATGTGTCAGCTACATTTGCCCATTAGTTTAAGCATTTTACCATTAAAAATTTGTCACCTTACTTTTCAAGATCGCCAAACAAACTCTAGTTGTAGAAGTAATTATACAGAAATGATTAAAAAACAGAATAATTATATAAAAAGATATAAATAAATAACTAAAAAATAAGATAATTATAAAGAATAAAAAATTTTAGATCGAAAATTTTAATTTAAAAATTTTTGAGGTCAATCCAGCCATAGATACCGGAGTCCGAGTTTCACCCCTACCAAGAGAGGGCCCAACCGATGCAGGCTCATCACAAGAGCCAATGTAGTTGGGGCCCGCGCATGAGATCCAATGATCCAATGAGGGTGTTTCACTTTCACGTATTGGAAAATGTGTGCACGTGCAGTGGCCATTCATCTGATTGTACTGGTCACATCTGATCTGATGATCATAAATGTATTTGATCTCTTCTTCCATGCGTTACCGTTTTCTTGATCTTTGATTCTCCTTTTGAATTAATAATTTTATAAAAAAAATAAAATTTTTGCAAATGTACTTACAAGATTGGACTAATAGTACATTCAAAGTCCTAAAGTTTATCAAAGTTGCAGATGTATTCATAAAGTTTATATAAAATTGCATACATATTTTTTCTGTTAAGATGCTATAAGAATTTTTCATAAAATGACAATAATGTCATTTAAATCAATAGATTTACTTGAAATTTTTAGAAATATTATAAGTATATTTGTAAAAAAAGCTGAAAAATAATATAGTTAAAAATATATAAAATAATGAAAATGATAAATATATTTATAATATTTTCAAACATGACAAGTGTATAGCTTGACTTAAAAGACATTTTCGTTATTTTATATAAAATTCTAATAATATCTTAATAGAAAGGACATACTTATAATTTTATGTAAATTTTATAGGTATATTTGCAATTAGTAATAATATGGATGCAATACTAATTAAAATTTGCAGGTGTATTTACAAAAATTCAAAAAAAATACCGAAGTTTCGGGTACACTGGACTCGTGCACACGGGTGCACTAGACTAGGACTGAAGGAAGGAATCAAGACGACGATGAGAAACTGAAGGGTCGGGCTTGTCATTTTAAGTTCTTCACTGCCTAGGCCATACTGCACATAGAGGGGAGAAGATCGCGAGAGAGAATGGCTGCTGCGGGTGGAGGTGTTGCGGCAGGGCCTAGCAGGCAGTTCAAACTCCCCAAGGAAAGCGAGCTGAGAATCGAGGTCGTCGCGGAATCCTCGCTCCGTCTCCGCCTTCTCTCCGGCACTGCCGAAATCTTCGGCACCGAACTCCCGCCTGAAAACTGGCTTACCTTCCCCCCTCGTCACAAATTCGCGGTACTTACCATCAATTCTCCTTTCCGAATTCATTTCTAGGACGCCTTTTTACTTCACTTGGGGAGCATGCGAATGCATTTAATCAGGGCATTATATGCATGTGCGGCCTTTATATGAATCCGTGTTTCAGATTTTTACTTGGAATGGCGCCACGATCGAAGTAAACGGGACGAGCGAGGTTGAATACGTTGCGGACGAGGTAAGCCGCCAAAAAGCCATGTTCTTTGCTGGAGATTCTGTGCGTTTCGGTCTCTTCTACAGCCCTTTTCGTCTTTTGCTTTAACGGCGGCCGAGCAATTCATTTTCTATGCTCAGACACCCATGGTAAGCTATGTGAACGTCCATGCCGTGTTGGACGGACGGAGGGCTGTCGCGAAAGCATCTTCGGCGGATGGAGTAGACTGTTCTCAGGTATTAATACTACAAAAGAGCCTGCCCCATTGTATGTTTCTGTTGCTTTACAACATCTGCAGATGGAAGCTTGTCTGGCATCCGGCTTGATGTTTTTTTGGGGTGCAACTTGTACCGAGTTGGTCCGAACCTCCGGACCTGACTGGGTTTCAAAACTAAGTGTGTTTTATTTTTGAGTTTTTTTCAAATTAGATCCGGTTTCAACCAACTCGGAGAACTCAAAACCAATACTAGGTTCATATCTATTTGGTACCAAAATCTGACCTGGTCCGAACTTGATATTCCTCTTAATTTATTAAAATAATTATATTTATTTGTGCATTAAGCATTTTAATTATAATTAAAATTACTACATATATAACAATTAATTATAAGATATATAAGTCTTACTTTTATTAAACCTTAGACAGTGATTTCATGTAATTTCATTTATTTTCCTTGCCTTAATTGTTAATGGGTAAATTTATTATGTTAATTGTACTTAGAATTATTTTTTAATTAGGAAATCAACTTTCATCAAAACTAAAGATATCATAGATCTTCAATTAAAAAAAAATATCATAGGTATATAACTATATTCATGTGCAAATTATTCATGTACGAATGCAATAATATCAAAAAAATTCGTTATCTCTATCGACAATTTCAACTTCTATTAGTTTGAGAGTAAATCGAATTTCAACCTGAACTAAGATCAAAACTAATGCTAACCCGGTCCAAACCCGACTTGAACCCAGATTCTAATATTAGGATTAGAGTTTACATAAATCTAGTAGACTTAGGGTTTGGGTTCACTTAAACTCAATACAACCCGACTCGAGTTGCACCCTTAATGTGTTCATGTTAAGTTACAGAATAATATCACAAAATGAACATTTCTGAAAACAGCATTACTATTTGGAGAATTTACTTCTAAAGTGGCATCTTTTTCTAGCATTTGGTTGTGTGGATTCCCAGGTTGTGTGCTTCGCTTGCAAGCCGTTATTATCCCCTGATGAAATTGTACCATTTCTTGAGCAATTAATACCCTTTGGTCCTCAACAACTATTTGTTCTGCATTTTCGTGCTGCAGGAATCTCCACTTCTTTTTCTTTAATCCACATGCTTTGGTTCGGCAGTGGAGAGGGAATGTCTTATCTAGAGAAAATTTGATGATGCTCAAGCTGAAGCATATGCTTTTGCACTTCACCATTTCTGGAAACTAAGTTGATGGAGATTAACTAAGAATGCTTTGCTTTTTGGAGTGATTAGTTATCATGTCATTGCCAGGGACGTGAGTCGTGAGGCTTGACTGAGCAAATATGTGTGGTAAAGTCTGCTCACTATCAAGGAACAACATGGTTGTCAAAGGTGCACCTAGGCATGCACTTGGGCTCAAGGCTCACTTAGACACAATTCTTGCACCTTGAGGTGCACCTGATTTAACTTTCTCAGAAAGCGGGAAAAAATGTGTTCAATTGAGTTTTTTACTCTTTTCTGGCTTAACCAATGTTAGCATTCTCCATCTTTTTCAATTTCTCTTTTATTCCAGTTACAATTTTTTTTGTGATTAATTACATTGCAATACCATTTTTTAAAAAGTTTAAGTGGAGTTTCTTGTTGTTATCTGTTGAGCTTAGACACTTTCAAGTAATAATGTAATATTGATCCACTGAACTTAATTATTGAATGTTAGTTTATTGAAAATTGAGATTGTCTTTATTGTCAATGGTTATGATTGATGATTATATTTATATTAAAGTAATTTGAATTTTATTGTTTTATCCTTATAAATTACATTTGTCATTAATACTTGTTTTGATTTTAACAATATGAATCTTGTTGCTAGAGCCCAAGAGTCACCTTGGACCTGAAACAGTTATGCAGTAGAATAAAAAATGAAACAAAACCTGGCTTAAGGAGAGTTTGTTTTTTTTTTTTTTCTTTCTGTTTTGTTGGTTTTGGTGGGGCCTTTAGTGATGATCATGATTTAGTGTATTCTTGTACAAAGTCCAAAAGTTAAAGAGAATGATTAAGATTTAGTAACCTCTAAAAAGAAATGATATATATAAAAAATATTTAGTGTTTAATCTTGATATGTTCCTTGATGAAGAATGGTGATTTTTGTTAATGCTGTTAATTCCTGAATAAAAACATATATATATATATAAAATATTTAGTGTTTAATCTTGATATGTTCCTTGATGAAGAATGGTGATTTTTGTTAATGCTGTTAATTCCTGAATAAAAACAATTTAAATTTGTTTCATCTGGTTTGCTTTATCTGCTTGCCTTTGGGATTTTGTGCATTTGAAGAAACACAAGCAAAAGAAACTGTAAAGAATACTGACTAGAATGATGGTGAAATTGCTTTCATTTTTTAAATCAGTGAATTTGCTTTTTTTTTTTTTTAAGAGGGGGGGGGGGTCTCTTTGCGTCTTTTTTTCCACTCGTTTTTTGCTTTTCACTTCAAATTGAAAATGCTTTTGCTGTTTCTTGCTCAGGGTCCCAGGGTGATGGTCGTAGGGCCTACTGATTCGGGTAAAAGTAGCTTGGCAAAGATGCTTCTCAGCTGGGCATCTAAACAGGGATGGAAACCAACATTTGTGGATTTGGACATTGGTCAGGGATCTATAACAGTTCCTGGATGCATTGCTGCTACGCCAATTGAAATGCCTATAGATCCAGTGGAAGGAATACCTCTCGAGATGCCAATTGTTTACTTCTTTGGTCACACAACTCCTAGGTACTAATTTTGCTTCCTTTACTCAACCATACTTCCCTGAGAACTGTTGTTTGGCTTCCATAATTCATGATGCCATTGATTTCTTTTGTTAGAATATTTCATGGGAACCATTAAAAGAACAGTATTTTGTTGTAAGAAATGTTTGTAAATTTATTGCTTTACAGTGTCAATGCAGACCTGTATAAAGTGCTTGCAAAGGAGCTTGCTCAAACACTAGACAGACAGTTTGCTGGCAATTCTGAGGCACGGGCTGCAGGCATGGTGATCAACACCATGGGATGGGTGGAAGGTGTTGGATATGAGGTATTCCACTTGTATATATCTGTATTACAAGCTACTATGAGATAATTTGGGGTTAACAGTAGAAATACTGTTGCATACTGGCCATACATCCATGGGTGGACACTTGAGTTTGAAATAGACCATGGTTAATTCAGTCGAAGGACGAAACGGTGAATGATATGGAACAAAAAAATTCTGCTGGGCACTATTCTAGGGATATCAATAATAGAGAATATATTAATGGCAGCCTGGTGCAAGTCATACGAGTCACACATATCTTTGGGGTTTTGTAATTTTTTGTTTAGTATTTACTTTTATGTATTAGTTGTTTCAGCAAGTTATTCTGCTCTTCTCTTCACTGCATGCTACATTTGATTGCAGTTGCTTCTCCACGCAATTGATGCATTCAATGCAAATGTCATTTTGGTTTTGGGGCAGGTAACATTTCATGCAATCAATGCATTCAGCACATTTCTTTTTGTGTACTTTAGTTTACCTTTTTCGTTCTCATGTTTTGTATTTGGATAATTGCCTGGATATCATATCATAATTGTTGTCATTGTCATGAACATGATTATTGTAATTTAATACCAGGAAGTTACTTTCCTCTTGGAATCTTTATATGTATGTATGTATGTATGTATGTATTTTTTGTGATCTCCACAGGAGAAGCTTTGCAGCATGCTGAAAGACGTACTGAAGAACAAACCTAATGTTGATATTGTGAAACTTCACAAATCAGGAGGTGTTGTCCCGAGAAATACAAAATTCCGTCAAAAGGCCAGAAGCTACAGGATAAGGGTAAGAGGCCATCCTTGAATTCTCCGAAGTTCTGCTTATAGCAGTTTCTGATTCCTTCCTCAGTTGCTCTCTTGGACATGTAACTTATTGTCTAACAATACTCACAAGGTGGATAGTTGCTTGCTTCTGCATGTTTACCTCTGCCCTCATGATCAGTTACAAACTTACAATTGGCAATTTGGCATGATCAGTGTATACTAATTTGCCCCACTGGATAGGATAAGAACAAAGGTAGTAAGGCTATTGTCATGGATTCTAAAATCCCCAGTTGTTAGACACTTTTGGCTATAATGGCTGAGGTCATCACTTCTTAATTCTTTTGGTCATGCTTTATTCACCTTGTTCCATTGCCAGTATTTTAGATAATGTATGGTGAAGGGTTGCTGATTGCTTTTGAAGCTCTCAGTTGACAGGAAACATCCTTTGTACAAACATGATTGAATTATGCACTGTCCATGTATTGTTGATCATGCATCTGGATTCAGCTCTGGTGATTTTATATGTAGTTATCTGATCTTTTCTATTAAAGTCCACTGTCCATGTATTGTTGATCATGCATTTGGATTCAGCTATGGTGATTTTATATGTAGCTATCTGATCTTTTCTATTAAAATCCACTGTAGATAGGACAACGACAAAAGTTGTATTTGTATGGATTCTAAATCTCAAGATGGTAGACTTTTTGCTACAATGGCTGAGGTCATTGTTTCTTAGGCCATCTTCTATTCACCTTGGCCTGTTGCCGGAATTTTAGATGATGCATTGTGAAGAGTTGCTGATGGCTTTTGAAGCATCCTGTTAATGGGAAACAACTTCTGTACAGAAATGAATGAATTATCCACATTGCATGTATTGTTGCTCATGCATTTGGATTCGGCTATGGTGCTTTTATATAGCTAGTCTTTTCTATTAAGATCCAAATACATCAAGTTGATTCAATAAAGTGAGAAATTCTGGATGCTTTCTCTAAAAACATCAGTAAATACCCATTTGGAGGTCCGAGTGTGGACCTCATGTGTTGCCTGCTCGTCATGCAGCCAAACTGGTTAGAGTGTCGGGCCAATAGCTCCAATTCTATGTAATTGCATCTTCATCTTTTATTATAATTGCTATAGAATGTATCATAGTTCTAAAATATATTACAATAGTTGAATGTAGGCTTGTTTGCTACGTGTCACATAAGCCTAATAGACTAGTGTATCCTGCATTTATTCTGCCCCTTTTGATAGCAGTACCATCCATGTAATGCAGGTGTTGAAATATTAAATAATGTTAGTTTGTAATTAACATTATAACGTAAATTTCCACAAAAAAACATTATAATATAGATGTTAGTTTCATTGTCTTTTTTGATAGAATAGTCTCCAATATTGCAGTTGTTTTTCTTATTGTTTTTTTCTTCATTGCTGAGGATGATTATTTGATTTCAATTCATGTTCCCATTGGACAGAAAAAAGTGTCATGCTCATACAGGATTTGCTTTGCAGGAATACTTCTATGGTCTGGCAAATGACCTTTCACCTCATTCCAATGTTGTGAACTTCAGTGATGTGTCTGTTTACAAAATAGGCGGTGGGCCACAGGCTCCACGTTCAGCTCTTCCAATTGGTGCAGAGCCTGCAGCAGATCCTACTCGGCTTGTGCCTGTTAATATTAACAGAGACTTGCTCCATTTAGTTCTCGCTGTTTCATATGCAAAGGAGCCTGATCAAGTGATTTCCAGGTAATTCATATACCATCTGCCATTTACCGTCCATATAAAGTTATATTGATGAACGTTATCTTCTCTTCTTGAAAAGTTTGGTGCCCTCTCTTTTACATATTTTTTTGCTTGAAACAGTGGTGATCACTGATGCTTGTTTGTTGTGTTCTGCAGTAATGTAGCTGGGTTCATTTATATCACAGATATTGACATCCAGAGGTAGGACCATTTGCTAGTTGCCCTATCTCTTGTTAGTATTGAATTAAAAAAAATGGTGATAATAACACTGCTATTGTTCGAGTTATCGCCTATTCCCTCTTAGGGATATTTATATGTCCATGACTAATTGTGAACTTTGTAAGTATCACTGGCAATATTGCTGTCGTATCTATAATATTGCATTGTGTTGATAACATGCAAAATATCTTCATTATTTGACAGTGAATTTTCATGTGCATAAACTAGTACGGAGGACCATATCATCTGTATTGTGACTGTATAAACCAATCATACAAAAATCTTCTAATATCTAGAAAACTACAAAAGACAAAGCAATGGGATTTTTCTTATATCTTTTATCAGCTATAATTTAGTCTAGTTTACTGCAATTTGATATTTATCATTTGATACTTGAAATGTTATGATAGCAACTCTTCTTACGTAGTGAAGTTGTATTATCTCAAAAATTTAGTATGTTTTGACATTTCATCACACATTCCTAAAAATGTAGTATACCTAGACATTCCATCATATGTTTCTCATAATAATCATGAAATGTTATATTAGTATCATATTTGCGGTTGCAATATGAAAAGGAGCTTTCTACGCTCTCCAGTTTGGCCCTTCATCAGGTGGGTTCCATGAGTTGGACTTTGGACTAGTAGCACATTGATAATCAAGCGAAACCATCAAGCAACAGCATGGATGTTTGACCAACGTTCTGCCTGAACATCTGTGGCCCACCTGATGAACTAGGCAAATTTGGTGCTGCTACATATACAATGCACCTGGCTGATGAGATCGTAGATCTGTTGCCTGTTGAGAATTTCAGATTATATTGACAGTTTGCCTGATGGTAGCCTCTAATAAACGTGCAAATTGAACAGGAAGAAGATCACATATCTTGCACCTTGCCCTGGTGATCTGCCAAGCAGGTTTTTGATAGTTGGAACGTTGACGTGGATAGAAACCTGAAAATTTAGAGATTGAATTGGTACCTTCTTCCAGCATCGTGGGGGGTGATGGCTTAGCTAAATGTCTCTAGAGGTTTTTAATCTTAGCCAACCTAGGTGTCAAGGTGAGGATCAAATGTACATTAACATCTCTTGTGACTGTTGTTCTTTTATGAGAGAGTAATTCTCTTCAATTGTAGGAGTCTTTCAAGAAAATCAGGACAACTGTTTGTTTGCGCTCGCTGGATGTTCATGCCATGTGCAAGAATTATAGATTACTAGAGTTTTTGCTTTGAAATTTTCTACAAAATGGAAGTCATATTTTATAGATCCATTACCTTTATTCCATTAATTTTTTCAGCTAAGTTCTTACAACTATTCTCTGGTTTTGGGATCCGACAGTGGGTCGTATCGCCAGCCATATTCCGAAGAAGCCAGATTATATAATGATATATAATATATAATGATTCAATATTTCTGTAAGCATGGAAGCTTCAATACTTTCCTTTGTTTATTAATTTAAAAATATTTTTAAAGAACTCTAAACCATCTATCATGCTTATCCATGTTTATTTATTTATGATTTTTAAAACCAAATGCATGTAAACTTTTATATATTATATGTATGTTGTACATTTTTCAAAAAATTTTGGGGTTGATATTCACTCTCAAGAGATACTAATTTTTACAAGATACAAAATTTTCAATAGCAATTATTTTTAGTAACACGATGAATAGTTGATACATGGAACTTTCTAAAAATTTTAACCTATCTTTGCAAGAGTAGCTCCTCTCCACCGGTAGTAATGAGAATTTTGTAACTTCCATTTTGTTTGAAAGAAAATTTCAGAAAGAAACAACTTATTGGCAGCCCATTGCCTCTGGTTTGAAATCACACGTCATCGCGAGTAAACCTACACTTTAACAACTTACAATTATGGTTGAACTATGTGTGATTATTTGTATTTTTTAAAACTAAGGCGGTGTGTGTGTGTCTATA
>JAXCLR010000063.1:29082897-29147120 GCA_035584095.1 Annona squamosa | reverse complement strand
GCTTATGGAGGCGCACGCTTTCCTCCTAGGGGCATGCTGGGGACAAGAGCTTAACTTAGACAAACTCCAAATTGAGTCCAATTCGCTCCTCCTGATCAACTTTCTACTCTCAGATAATCCCATCTCCTCTCCTGTTGGGTTTGTGGTTGACCAGATCAAGTCTATTCTCTCACTTTCCACCTAGGTCACAGTTCATCATGTACTTAGGCAAGGAAATGCTGCGGCACATGCTTTAGCTGATTTCCTTGCTGTTTCTTCTGTGGATCAACAGGTCTGGTGGGGCATCCCCCCTCAAGCCATTCAACAAAAAATTTGTATAGACAATTTTTTGAAAATGAATCTCGAATCGTCCTATCCCTCCTCCCTAGATCATTTCTAGGGTAGTGAGATAGGTTGTTTCAAAAAAAATGTACCACTGCAAGTACGTAAATAAATATGGTCATCTCATCATCGAGTCTTGAATTGAACAATTTTCTCGTGTCCGGTCCAAGTACAACAGGTTCGGCCATCAATTCAATCCGTTTTGAACTGTGACGCCAGCATGGCATAATTACAACGTAATAATTATATTTAATTATTTAAAATTAAATTACAAATATAAATTTTATATAATACAAAAAATTACATATGATATCAAGAATACATTCAAGTCCATCATATGAAAATTTAGTATGCAAATGGACAAAAAAAATCATGTATACCCCTTGAGATGAAAATTTGAAAATAATGACAAATTCTGACAATTCAGAAAGAGTGCACGTATTTAAAATAGGTGAAATTCTTTTATTTTTCTTTGGTCCCGTATGCTTGATCAGAATATTCATAAGGAAATCACAAATTATTAATAGAAGATGCATATAAGATATATACATATATATATACATATTACTCAACTAAAGATGTTATCCACCTAAAAATAAGAGAAAAGCATCCAAAATTGCAATGCAATTGAACATTTTCAAATTGCTTATTATCTATAAATTTTGACTACTAAATCAGTGTAAATTGAGTTCAAAATAACTACGCAGGGATAAACATGTATTTATGAGATATACAAATAAAATCTTTCAAGTTGATATCTCCAAAATATTCAAAAAGAAACATCTTCACAATTGAATCTTTATGAATCTCCTCAACTTTGTCTATTTTTTTCCGGATCTTGTTGAATTAGCATTGACCTTATTAATGAGTATTAAAATCAAATATTAGTCTTTGAAATAATTAGTTGTAAAAATAAAAAAATTCAATAATTCAAAATGAAACTTATAAAATGTTATCAAAATCTTCAATTCCTATTATAGCAAATGAAGCTTATGATTAGTCCGTTTGCATCCAAGTCCCAACATATTCTTCAGCAAAAAAAAGGTTCAGAGCCTTGATACTCCATGATCCAATCTTCCATTCAAAGATAGATTCATTTTGCTCACAACCAGATGAGTTGCAAATTTTGCTAAGACCTTGTAGTTTTTGAGCACTAAACCCATAGAATTCTCGTAAAAAAGCTGCAAAATTATATGAAAAAGTTATGTAATTAGAAATTAAAGATCAAATTAATTTTTTTTAAATATTATAATCTAAATTTATAATACCCGAACCCAAAAAGTATAATGTGCTGTTATAGCCACTGGCTTCCCAAAGTCTCCTATAACATCTTAATATATTTTGCATTTCCATTAATATTAACTTGTGCTTTCATGTCTTTATGATTTAGTCTCTTAATAACTTCAAGTACTTCGAACCAAATATGCAATTTAGCATCTCGATCAGCATGATAGAAAAACATTAGTTTGAAATGAAAGTCTACTAGAGGAAGAGGTTGATGAAGTTAAATATCCCAATAAGTATCAATGTTGTTGAACACGAAACTACAATCCATATTGATTTTTTTAAACATTTTCTTTATTACTTTCTTTGCTTTTCACTTACTTTCAAAAAATATATCTTATTTAAGGTCTTTCATCACTATCAATTAATCATTATACATGAACGAGTGGCTTAAATGTTGACATTATAATCTTACATTGCTTCCAAAATACAGAACGAAGTATCAAATTAGTTATCATCTTCACCTTTTGATTACCATACCACTTTCTATCATATCATACCTTGATAATAACCATGACTTGTAATTTATCCTTGTAAGTTAAGAGACTTTGAATTGCTAAAAAGTGAGTTGTAAACCGCATAATTGACTAAATTAATTCCTTTTTATTTGTATATTTTTTTCATTAATGTAAGTGCAAAACTATTGTTGTATAGAAAAGTAGAAATAGAATAAGCTTTATCAATCACTATAGTTACTACATCAATTTTTGCCGTATCTTCTAGTATTAAATCTAAGCAATATACTGCATATGGTATCTAAACAATATGTGGATGTGTATTTCAACATTTCTATGACTAACTTATAATTTGATGCATTATTAGTTACAACCGAACTACATTATTTGAACCCACTCCATCTATAACTTTTTAAAAAGATCGCAAAAATATATTTGTAGTTTTCATCTCTACAGATGCATCAACAAATTTAAGAAATATTGTGCCTTTAGAATAATACACAAGAAAGTTAATGAAAGTTATTTTCTTCTAATCCATCCAACTATCATTCATAATAGTGCATCCATATTCTTTCATTTTTCTTTATAAGAATTGACAACCTATTGAATTTTTTAATATTTTTTTAAAATAAAACCATGCATATCATGATAGGTGGGAACTCTAAATCCACAACCAATAGCAATAATGTTATTCAACATCTTTTGAAAATAAGTAGAATTAACTATATCAAAAGGTATGTAAGAATTTTCGAATTATCGACTAATAGAAGCATGAGCTTAATTAACGGCATCTTTACTGGCCATAGCACATTTTATAGAATATTGAATCCCACCTTTAGCTTGCACTGGAAAGAATTTTGAAATACCTTTTAACATCTTTGTTGCATTTTGATTAACTTTTCTCACTTTCTCAACTTCTTCACAATAGTATGTAGTGGTACAAATGTACTCTCTTAAGTGACACTGAAAGCCTACTTATGATTTTTTTGAGAAGTAATGCTATATAAATCAACTTTTAATATGTTGTTGTATATGATATGACACCTCCTTGCAAATTACTACATCACCTTTCGTCTTTGCTAAGTGCTTTTTCATTCAGTGAATTCCTCCACCACTACATACCCTCTTACAATATCAACATTTATACTTTCCTTTTGAAATGTCTATTACATGATTATAGCATATGTCAGAGAATTTGTACTATAAACTCTCTAACTTAGTGTATTAATATTTTGAATCCTGAAGTTTGCATATTAGAATATTAGACCTTGTGAAGTTTTGATTTTTGCATTTTAAACTCTTACCTCTAATGGCGTTATAAAAAATACCTTTAAACTCATGCGTAATGTCAAAAATATCTTCATATCCATACAAAAAATAAGGCAGTTATGGCCAAAAATCAACACTATCATCCTGAATGTCATTGCCTCCTCAGGATTGTAAGGCTCCATTGCACAAATGATGTTAATTTTTGGCCATAACTGCCTTGCTTTTCGTAAAGATGTAAGGCTATTTTTGACATTATATGTGAGTTTAATGGCGTTTTTTTAACACCGATAGGGATATGGATTAAAAATACAAAGACCTAAACTTTTTTGGGTCTAATATGCTAATACATAAATTTTTTGGTCCAAAATACTAATACGCAAAGTCAGAGGGTATGTGAAGCAAATTCCTCTCATATATCACTTCATAGTTGAGATTCTACTACAGTAGATGTAGAATTACCACTTATATTTGGAACACTCACATGCTCAGCATTTGAGAGATTTGATTGGAATTTTGACATTTTCTTTTATAAAAACGTATAAGTCAAATCATAATTAATCTTTTATCATGTATGCATATCTTAAATTTAAATATCTAACAATAGAAATTCTAATTTATTATACAACTCATTATTCTAGCAATATAAAAAATGCGAATACATCAACTAATCCATAAGATGGCAAAACATTACATGGCATTCAAAAATTAAACAATATAAAATAGTGATAGTGATGGATGCAAATTTAGAGTTTTTCATAACGTCTGTCTAAGCCACATGGGGTGTGGCCCACGGTGCAGAATTTAAAATATAAAAAAATTAAAAGCACATTTGATTTCAAATTTCACCTTGCAAGGTAGCTTAACACCTTTCCAGATGAGTCCGACGCTGTGGCGCAGCGGTAACTCATGATGGCATGGTAGTTTGACACCTCCGGGGACGAACAATGCCTGAAAAAGCAGCCTATTATAGACTTAAAAGCTTGTCATCGGAAGTGGGATGGCTAGTCGGTCATGGAGAAGATGCTGTCGTTTGTCACTGACGTTCGCCGGAAATGAACATGCTGATCGGGGCTTGAAACGAAGATTTAGTCGATTAGAAAGTGTAAAAAACCAATCACCTTTGGACTTCGTGTGTGGTGACTTCTTGACAACTGCGCCAAAAATTTAGGATGTGTTTGGTTGAAGGTAAAACTTTTTTAGAAGTTGTCAAGTTGATAGAAAATGATGTGATATGATATGAGTAATAATAAGATGTAAAGAGAATAAAGTTAAAATAAATAGGGTAGTTGTATGAGTATTTGTGTGGAAATGATTGAAAAGTAAGTTTGTTTATATAAAAAATGTGAAAAAATAATTAAAAAATAAGATAGTTATAGTGCGTAAAAAGTTTTTGATTGAAAAGTTTTCATTGACATGTTTGTATGTAACCAAACATACCCTTAGTATGTATTTTCTCTACAAGTACATAGGTTGTATAAAGTGGTATAGAAATTATTGTCTCATAAAAATTTGTTCTAAAATTAGTTTGAATGATTTGCTTAATCACTTTAAAATATGATGTGAAGGTTTGACAAACTGAATTGCAAGTTGAGATGGCAGACTAGGATCATGACTTCCTCGATATATCACCAAGCGTACGACTTTCCATCCATTTATTATATAATCTAGGTAATTGGTCCAGAGAATTTTATTAGTTACATGTGTTTGTCGAATTGCGTATAATCGTAAATTTCTAATCGAAATTCTGTTGATACCTATGAGAACCAAACTAGAATACATCCATAAACGCATGCTCTAATAATGACTGCATAAGACTAAAAGTAAACGTCTATTCCGTCAGCGAAACATATAAAAGTATGAAAAAATGGAGTTTAATCTTATGTCTAACCTCATATTATCCTTGTCAAGAATCACACAAAAATTTCAAATCAATCTAAAAGATCCCGAGGCTTATAGAATCATTAACCATAGATTAAACAAATAATTCAAAATTATAGAATAAAATAAAGGTATGTCTAAGAAGTGATAAAAGTTTTAAGTAAAAAAATTTTAGAAATGAGAAAAAATAATGTGATATGATTTGGGTAATAATAATGAGTAAAGAAAATAAAGTTAAAATAGATAATTTTTTTAGTAAGGTTAAAATAGATAAATTAATTGTTTGGTTAATTGTGTAAAAATAATTGAAAAATATAGTAAAGTGTATAAGAAAATGTGAGAAGTAATTAAAAATAGGATAATTGTGGAGAGTGAAAAGTTTTAAATTAAAAAATTTTATTTAAAAAACTTCTCTATGTAGTCAAACATGCCCGAAATGGATTATCATTAATTTACGTCCAATTCCATCATAATTCTAGAGAAAAAATTAGCTACTCATAATATGAAAATGGAAATAAGTCAATATCTTTGGACTAAAATTCATCTCAAAAAATAAAAAAAAAAAAGAAAATTCAAAAGTAGCTTTTGCCATTCCTTGCTTGAAAAGAGCCTCCGCTCCCATTAACTGAGGAACTCAATGGTGTTTTTTTAGGATATTATCCTATGCACCCAGGAGCATTTCATCCTTTTTAAACTTTTTTGAAATTTTTTATGAAGCTATTAATATAAATGTATTTAACGTATATTTCAATTTTTACTATTTTTGAAGATGTTTTAATATTTTTTGGAATTTTGAAAATAGTGACTAAAAATGCTATAGATTTTTAAAAATTCAAAAAAAGTATCTAAAAATCTCCAAAAACGATAAAAATTGATACAGATATTAAATATGCATAAATTGACCTTTGTTTAAAAAAACTTTCAAAAAAAAGTTATATATATAAAAAAAAAAAGATAAAATACACCTGAAAGCATTGAGTCTGAGTGCTCCCCTCTGCTGCACAGGATAATGTCCAGTTTTTCTGAAAGCCTAGCTGCATCACTTTTTATACTTTTTAGCACGCCTTGACCATAGCTGCTTAATCACTAGACTTACGCGCTTGATCGTTTTGGCGTTAAGATTGCGCATCCGTGCGTGATGTGTGGGCGAAACTGCTAACTCGAATTTGCGGAAATTATACTGCTTTGGCTGGGAAGCCTCCGCACGTGCACCTCCTATCACTCTTGCCTGCTACGCACGTTTCTATTTAGCAACCCCTTCGTGTCTATGATTCAAAAATTAAGTGATAAAATCTTTGATAAAACATTTTTTTGTTTTTATAAAAGTTTTCCAAATGTAAGAAAATAAAGAAACATAACAGGGATAATGATGAGTAGTAAAGAAAATAAAAAACTATTTAAATTCTTGAAAAATTACAGTGATGTTTTTTACCTATAAAAAAATGTTGGCATCAATGAACCACAAGTGCATGCATTAAATGTCCATGACAGGCAATTGTGGGACCCACGGGCTTTGATGCTATATGGCTTGTGTATAGAAAATGCAGAAGGCGAGCTGACTGCAGACGGTAGCCGACAATCAACAGAAAAGTTGGGATAAAAACACACTGAAATGACTAGTTTTCGCCTGCATTGCTGGCGATGATAAGTTTTATAAAAAATTCTAAGTTTTTGTTAAAATACATAAATTAGATATACCAATAATTGTGTAGAAATAATTAAAAAATAAGATAGTTCTATAAGAAAAATAAAAAAAATAATTGTGAAGATTGAAATTTTTTTTATAGTAACAAACACCCTCATATCTGATAAATACAAGAGCCAACAACAAAATTCATTTCAATTTAGAAGGAATATGCATGGTTAAATGTCTCTCCTTCTTTATACCCATGGGAAGGGATGAGATTTCTCGTTCTTAAAAAACTTTTTGCATTATCAAAAAAAAAAACATTTGTGATTTTCTATACACCACAACCTCACTTTTTCAATTTTCATTACTATTTTTCACAATCCCAAAACATAAATACAACTATCTTCCCATCTCCCTTATCCCATCCTGTCCCATTTCTGTCCTGAAGGGCCCTGACAAGTGGTGCAAAATCATTATCGATGATTAAATCTAATCCATGTAGCCTTGTGACTCCAAGTAAACCATTTGTATTAAAATTCCCTTTGTACTTAATCATTTTCAAATATGATATGGAAGCAACTAAGAAGGCATCTCATATTCCTGCTCCTAAATCGAGAACACAGGTCAGAAATTCTAACCAGGGTTGAGTCATCGGTTTTTATTCTATTCTATCCGCACTCTATTTGTGAAAATTCCACCCTTCGCTATCCATAAGTCTATTTGATTTCAAGTCGACCATACCATAACCAGTGATTTCTAGTGGACCATACCTTAACCATATGAAGATCTAGCCAATTCAGTTTCATCCAAAATCGATTCCTCCAATACAACACTTAACATTAAAGCAGTCAAGATATTTCTTCATATGAATAAAACATTAAAGGTTAACAAAGAATATGAGAAGAAAAAGAGCAAATCCCTTTTGAGATGGAGGAAAACCAAAAAATAAAATAAAAGTGTATCCTCCGGGCTATGCCCGAATATTGATTTCCAATATCTGCACAGTATATTCCTAGACATCATTGCGCATAGTAGTACTGCTCCTACAACATTGCTTAAGCATCTACTATATAGATAATAAATGTGTGGGAATAGAAAAAAGTAGAGCCTAGCATTGAAAAGGCCATACTCATGGGGTATCTCAAGTGTGCTTTATCCATGCAGAGCCAATATCATGAAAAAGAGGAACAATCTCTACCATTGTTGGACACAGTGGAAAAAATCAGTTCTTCATTTATTATTGTGTTTCCATTCAATATCTAATGTTGTATTGCAGCACATATTTAAATGGCGTCCATCAGTAACTTGGAAGTTTATCTGAACGTGGTCATGTTCTCATTGTAGCTACCGCATACCAAGCACTCGATTCCCTTAGCAAGAGCATCCAGAACCAGAAGAAACACGAACAAACAGCTCTGGCAAATTTTCAAGCAGCAGCAGTGGTAATATGCCCGATCATGTTGAGATCAAAAATTTCAATCCAGTAGCCGTCTGGATCTTTTACGAATGCCAACCCCTTCATCTTTCCTGCAAATTAATAAGAGGAATCAGTGGCAACATTTCTAGCAAGAGATTTGGTCTTACAGGCATAAGCAAGCTATTTGATCCAGAGCTCCTCTGTATGGTTAAAACCAAATGACAACATTGGATTTGGACCAATCCCTACAACAGCATATCTCGCAGTTTACTGGAGGTCATACAAAACCCAACAGAACGTGTGCAGTAAGAAAATTTGATTAGGAAGATTTCTGTTATGAGAAGCATATATTGCACAACCTTTAGGTTGAGTCTCTGAATGATCCTCTCAGGGATAACCTGAAGGAGAAGTTGAGAAATAGCGATTTTTAATATGAAATCAACCATATTAGGAAGTATATGGCTAACAATGACTGGAACCAAAAAGATAATAAGGACCCCATAAATCCATGTAATGAGAGGAATTTCTTCCAACCTGAACTGAATATAACACATTTCAAAACAAATTCCAAAAGTAGAAGTCATCCAGAATGAGGTCTGCAGAAGGCAACACTTTATTCGGTATCCAGATCAAGGTCTTTTTTCAATTATGTCATTTATCTAACAAAGATCTTCAGGTGTTGTCCTTAGAAATAAGTATCATATGGGCCCAAACAAGCAGTTGTTTGATTGGATGTCTTTTTTCAAGAAAAAAGTGCTCGCTTCAGCTTTGCCAAGTTTTTTGACACTGAAGTAATGACCCTGCATATCAACAACAATACCATCCTCAAGAATTGCAGCTGCATGAAATGCCAATACTAGGCAAAACCGCAAAAGGTTGATGATTGGCTCTGCACAAAGAACAGAAGCTGCTACATATGCTCCCAGGTGGGAACCAGCAGGCAGAAAATTATCTGGGGGTGTTTAATAAATCTATTCCATAGCTTCATTTAACATACAAGAAACCAGCCAAAAATACCACAAGGAAGTTTTAGGGGGGGGGGGGGGAATAAGGAGAACTGAAACCCAAAGATCCAGTTGAAAACTGATGACGAGTTAGCCCAAGAAATTCAAAGCAGCTTGAATAACTGATGTCAAGTTAAATTCTTTAATTTCTAGAATTAGAAGGAAGTTACCATCATCAGGTTTTTTGACAAATTCCACTCCTAGACGCTCGAATCGCTCGCAAGCCTTATATGTGTCATCAACGGTAATTCCGATATGTCCTACAGATCAAAACACATGAAACTATCAATAAAGCATCTCTCTTTTTCTTCTTGACAATCAACAAAAGATTATTATGAAGGAAATTAAACAAAGATTTCAAAAGCAACATAATAGTAGCAATAGGAGTCCCACTTCTATGTAACTAGGTGGTTTCATACAACCCGTTTGTTTTTTTCATATTGATGATAGATGAGAAATACACTCCATCCATTGTATTTAGCATAATTTGTTTAACTAGAAAACCAAATTTTGTCCAAATCAAAGAAGTGCATGGGTCACATGTGCTTTAATATATATGTGTATATATATATTCATGTGTAAATTGTGAAAATTTTTAAATAAATTCACATATGCATTAAAATGTAACAATACTTCATAGAATTATCTATCCACATAGTAATTGTATTTTAGATGGTTGGGATGTTGCAAATAAAATTTTTAAATTAATATTTAGCATCGATTCATTTTATTATGTTGATTTTAAACATTTGTAGATAGGGCTCTTGTACAATGATACCAAACAAATGATAGGATTTCCATGATAATATACATGATGCTAAATACCATAAATGGAGAGGATTTTCCATCAATTATCAAGGTGAGAAAAATATATGTGGGTTGCATAAAAAGAGGGGTTTATAGAAATGCCGAAGCAAAACTCTTCAATAGAGGTGGCCACAAAAATTTCACTGAGGACTTTTTTTTTTGTTTTAGGCTCGTCATCGTAGTTTGATAAAATCCAAACCAACTATAGTATTTACGGGATAGAATGCTAGGCAATCAAAGAATAACATAGAGTAGTGCAGCAAAAATGAGGATGCTAAGAGCCTAAGATGGATGAGTAATATAATAAAAGATAAAACTTAGAAAGAAATAATTGGAGATATTTTACATAGAACAAAAAAGTAATAAACTGAGGGAAAACAGATTCAAGTCATTTTGTAGTCGTGTAACACAGACAGGGAACTTCACGAGCCAGGATTTTGGAGTAATGAGTTTATCCAAATAAAGAACTATAAGAGAGCTAGAGGAAGGCCTCTCAAAACATGGCTAGAGGTAATTAAGAAATATATGAAAACACTGAAGCTTATCAAGAACATAGTTGAAGATCACCAAGAACATATAAGAAAAGCACTTTTAGTCATGGAGGTTTGACAACATACTTATGGATCTTCGAGCAATTTAAGAATAATAATTCAATACATTCAGGCTACATATAGGCTCTTTTTTTTATTATTATTTTTTTAAATTTTAAAATATATATCATGTTGAAAATTTTTTATTTTATTTTATTTCAATCAATAAAAACATCTTGTTTTATTATGCTACCAAAAATAATTTTCATTGGAAACTTATATTTTATATAAAAAAGCATCTCTTGAGAGTGAATATGTAACTATTAAAATTTTTGAAAAAATGTGTAGTACATAAAAAAGTTTGCAATATAGATCCATTTGATAACAAGTGAAAAAAAAAAAATTCTCATACCTTCCTACACACCTTTTGGTATAATTTGACATCTTATTTACTTAGGGTATGTTTGGGAATGAATAAAATTTTTGATAAAAAATTGTAGAGAGTAAAAGTTGTCAAATGATGTGATATAATAGAAATAATGATGAAGAGTAAATAGGATAAAGTTAAAATAGATAAGTTAGTTGTGTGGGTAGTTGTGTAGAAATGATCGAAAAATAGAATAGTTGTATAGAAAAATGTAAAGAAATGATTAAAAAATAGGGTAGTTGTGGAGAGTGAAAAGTTTTAGACTGAGAAGTTTTAACTTGACAATTTTTACTCATTAACAACCACACCCTTAACTATCCTATTTTTCGATTATCATCCCTACATTTCAATCGTTTTTCATATCTTTCTATACATTTACACTATCTATTTTAACTTTATTTTCTTTACTCTTAATCCTTATGTCTCCATTATATCACGTTATTCTTTTATTTAAAAAAAAAAAAAATCTTTTCCTTTCCCACTTTTACTTCTATATCTCCCCAACTGGCTCCTACATACAATTTTTCGAATCATAAATAAATGTCCATATATAAACTTGCTAGTAGTAATTTCTATAATAAAAAGCGAGAGTTGGCATGTCGAGGTAGCAGTCGGTACCATAAAAATTTCCCCCACATCTTTCTTCATGGATTTCAATACAAAATGGCGTAGCAAAATCCATGCAACTTACCCCACTTAGGTGGAAAATTACTTATGATGGTAATGAAATAAATGTACATCAATAAACATGATAAATGGTTTAGATTTCAAAAAATATATATTTTTTAAATTAGAAAAGTATGTGTTGGATCCTTAATTCTTTTTTTAATAGTTCTTTTCACACTCAATTATCCACATATCTATTATGGGATAATATTTGTACCATCAGCAAAACAGATGATTTTAAATATTACGGTTGGCTTAGATATCATTACTATTATCATACGCCCAAAATGAAGAAGCTCCACCTGGATCCCAATGGAGATGCCTTCATAGAGTCAAAACCATAGTTGACTGCTCAATGAAAGAATTCTAACCAGTGAAACCAACAAGAAGGGGCCAGAGACTTCAAAATGTGATGCTTCTTAATATGATTGCAGTGTACCATAATCTTCACCACCTTTAACTCACTGAACGACATCTTATTGCTGAGTAGAATTCAGATTCCATGAGCTTGCTTTGCAGCCAGTTCCAATTTTAGGTGCCAGTATACTGGATTTATTTTCCATTTCTTTGGAATTTTATGAGTAAAACCAGTTGACATAAATGACTTGGAGTTGGATGCTTTACCCATCAGCTCTTTATTTCCCTTCCCATCACTGTGGTTTACATTCAAAATAGTAAATGAAGCCCCCAAAGTTCCTTCATACTTCCTTTTCCAAAATGGAGTACCATACAACCTCTCTGGGCTCTATATGGTCAGGTACTAACCAAGAAATTCTCTATTGGCATTTTGACTGATGTGAAGAGTCAAAAAGTAGGACACTATGAGCCTTTGGTATTGCAGTCAGCTGAATTGTTGAACACAAGGAAAACAGGAAAAGATGCATTTTATAGTATCAATCTCATCAACAGACAGATGTGTAGAAGTCATTGAAGAAAAAAGACATCTCTTCATGTTAACAGTGTACATACTCAAAAAGCCACAGTTAGCTGTTTTACTTAAGCGAGAGAATAGGAATCTCATGTTTGAACTTAGAATAAGAGGAAGAATACAATCTCATGTTAGAATGATTCCATGTGTGGCACCGTCTGGAAAGAAATGGGTAAACCAAACCATCTAACTTAACCAGTGATTCTTGTTCATGGTCAAACAATGGTAATGGTTCCTGGTAAATCCACCCACCTACACAAAGTCCTCATTCAAGTACAAACAGAATTTTACAAAACATTTTACCCCACATTCTGAAATTTAATAAGTTTCTCCCTTCAATTTCTTTTCAAATATCCACTTGACCTTCATCATCCTCACTTTTGTGGGAAAAAAAAAAAAGAAAACGTAACTTGACAAAAAGAAAGGTACATTTTTCAAAAGATGTCTGATTCTTTAGAAATCTAAAATGTTTTTCTAAGTGAAGAGTTAGAGGTTCATACCAAAGCCACGAGGTTCTGAATTGCCATTGTGATACCCCTTGAAGTCAGGATCACTTTCAGTGCCCCAATTACTGGAAAGAAAGGCACAATTATCACAAGAAAAAGGCAAACCCCACAAATAGAATCAGTCAGCAACAATGGAATATTAGCATTAACACCATCACCAAAATATTTTCTTGTCATCCAATACACCTACAGAATAAAAGTTCAGCATTGTCATTAAATTTTGTTTCTGCTGAATGGAATAGTGGAAATAGGGGTGAAACTTGGGCCAGGTTGAACCGGGCCCGTCGAACCCAAATTCCAACAGTATTAGAACTTTTTATAACCTAAGGAATCCGATTTGTAAATATAGGAGGGTTAGGGTTCAAGTGAACCTAAGCCCGATTTCCCATTTTATATTTATTATAATATATATATTATATACATAATATCTAAACAATATTTCTTTATATTTTGTGTATTTTATGTTGTTTATATTTATATTTGAATGCATGTTTGGCATATTGTAATTATATCATAAATAAATTACATTATTTTTATTTTTATTTATCTTTTATTTACATCATTTACTTTTACATCTACTAATTTTTTTCCTTTATCTTGTTTTTTATGTTAAATTTTCTTCTAAAAGTATTACTTATATTGCTATATTTTTTAAAAAAATATGTAGTTTGACTATATATTTTATGTATACTTACATGATTTGTTATTATTACATGTTCATATGAAATTCTAAACTTATCACTCTCAAATAAAATATAAATTCATCAACTTAAATTTCAACCTGAAACTCAACCCAAACCTAATTTTCAAAAATAAGGTTAAGGTTTGGGTATTACAAATAAAGTTAGGGTTAGATTAGGGTTAGGGTTAACGTCAATGTTTTATAAATAGGATTAGGGTTATGATTGAGGTCCGAGTTTCATGAGCTCAACTTGCACCTCCAAGTATAGATATGGGTGAGTTTATTCAATTCAAAGAAATTTCAGTGTTGTTTATTGATCACTGAATTTCTGAGTGATTTAGGGCAGGTTTCAAACATCAAATGAGTAGGGCCTGCTGAGCTCCTGTCTTAAATGGTGACAAGCAACACACATTTGATGTCTATCACAAAGAACATTCTGAACAATGGACTGAAGTTAAAAAGAAAAACACGAAATTAAATAAATGAAACTCCTAACTGTGTAAGCTCAATTGTTGCTTTCTGGCTGAAAGTCCATACTGTGCGCTGTACTGGATCAGCAGGAGCTGAAGCTAGATTCTGAATGCAAACAATATTTCAGAAATTTATATCAGCCAGGAAAAAAGAAAATTTCAGCCTTTTAGCCCATTATAAGTGGCCAACTAAACTACCATAGAAGTGATGACATGAAAGTACCTCATATCCCACAAAGTACAAGCTGAACTTCATTTCTGGGAAGTCCAACCGCTTAAGCAACCTGGTGCAGTCAAAAATAAGAGACAAGAAATCAACTGGCAGGAAACTGGAATGGAATTCACAAAGATGATCAGAATTGTGGACCATCTGGTGCTTTGTGCTTTGCATATAAAAGTTCAGAACATCAAAATAAAATACCTAGAGGATAGCTATGCTGGATTGGAGTAGATGCAGATCTGTGCACAGTTAAGTAGCAGAAAGCTCCAGCCTGTTGGGCTAATGAGTAATAACTGGTGCTGGTTCATCATTAAGCACAACAACTATGCGGACCACCCAAGACAATAAAAACAACATTGTATTCTGTCTTTGTTGACATAGGAGAACCTCCATATTTTCAAACAAGTCAGGGAACGTGCAGCAAACCTTAAAGCACCGGTAGGTGTTTGGATAGATGTAAATGGTGACAATGGGATGGATATGATAGGGAAAAGTGGGAATAAAGTGCCAATAGATAGGGTGATTGTATGGAAGGATGAGAAAATGATTAAATATATGGGTGAAAAGGGAAAATAAGTAGGGTAATTAGGTAATTAATGCTGTTGAATTTTCCAGTTTACTCCATTCCACTGCATTAACACATATCCAAGCATCTATAATGGGTAACGGAAGGGTCTACACTCACGCAAGCAAGTGTAAAATTCCCTTGACAAGATTATTTGATAACAAATATATATATATATATATATACATACATACAGACACTTTTTTCTAAAACCTGGAAGGCAAAACAAAAGAGCAACTTACTTCATGCCCAATACACGGGAGTAGAAGTCAAGGCTGACTTTGGGATCTTTAATTCGAAACATCTGCAATTCCAATGCAATTAATCATCAACACTATTCTTTTATCTACATTCTAGACAAGACAATGCCCCACACGCACACTCACAATGACAAATGTAAAAGAATTCAACTGGTCCATGCAGGTGGCCAAAATTTTTTTCTCAGCCATGTTTATTCTTTAGTTGTCAAGTCCAAAGAGAGTGTATGTCTACATGATGATCCACAAATGAATCATAAAACATACTGAACTTATAGCATCATAAGTTCCCCACCATTTATGAAGTTAGAGAATAAAAATCACAGCAAATCAATAATAAAAGAAAAACTTTTATCGAACTCTTTAGACTATATGATTTGATCTCAATTTTCATGTCTACAGAACGTCAATGATCCATAGAATCGATGAAGGTTTCCAGTCCGATGTACGTCCAAACGTTTTCAAGCTTGTATTTTTCTTCCGCCATCTGTTCAAAACTGACGGCATGTGGGTACGATTAGCCGAATCCAATTAATCAGGCTAGGGCTCAATGTCACACGATGCCTACATCCTATCGGACCCGAACAACCACGGAAGAGCCTCATTTCTAATTTTCTGGGGAGAACATCTCGCTTCAGTTCTTTTTCTCGTTTTTTTTTTCCGTTTTGGATTTGAAATTAGAAAATACAGACAGAAAGAGGGATGGTTATAGTGCGCACAGTTTGCTGCATGAAGTATCCTCGAGTAGCTTCATCCGCTTCTGCCGCGAGACCTGGATTGTTGGAAGGAGACTCTTTCGGTTCTGATGCCATCGAAGAAGAAAACACGCGGAAATACTGAGAATTCTGCATTTAAGTTCAAGAAAAAAGAACGATTGAGAAGTAAGCCTGGCTCTACTACGAATGAGGACAAAAAAACATGGCCAAGGCGACGAAGATCCTAGTCGTTCATCACACGAGATCATATCAAAATTCTTAGAGAAAGAGAGAGATTGAGAGAACCTTTGGTCTGGCGTTAGAAAGGATAAGGGAATGGAGGGAGGGGAGGGTTTTGAGTTTGACAGGGAAGCTGTGGAAGGAGGCGCGGAGCAGGGAAGAAGATACGGATGAGAAAGTCACCGCCATTTCCCACTTCACTCCTAGTTATTTATTTATTTATTTATTTTGTTTTTATTATTTAATCCTTATTGTAAGGTGACTAGATAAGGCGCTGGAGTCGTGCAAATGTCATGCTCTTCGATGTTTCCAACGTGACGGGACTGAGAACCCAAAAAGAAAAAAATACAATGGTGAATTTAGTTTCAATGTAGTCGTTGGAGAAGCTCATTTTTAAATCATAGAAACTTATTTAAAGTTATGAAAATGTCATTAATTTAAAAAATTCACAATTCTTCGATATATAAAACTTAATATATATATATATTAAATATACTTTGATTAACAGTTAAATATAAATTTTTCAAAAAATATAAAAATAAATTAAATACATTTAGATATACTAATGCTAAATACACCTTGGTGCATGCAATCACGAGTGAAAGAATGTCGACAAAAAAATATATATTTAACTGTAGCTGAGGCCTATCTACTCGATGCAAGCATACTTGGCGCTAGTGCGGGTTCAAGTCATGTTTGCCGCAGGTGTGTATTTGCAATGTGTCTCTTGATAATGAGAGTTATTTACAAATTTTCTCTTGTGATTAGAATATTTACACAAAAAATTTCTCCCGTGATAAGAGGGTTATGAAAAGATTGGTTTTTAATATTAGATGTCATAATGTATAAAAATACAAATAAAAAAGGTATAAGCTAACCAAGGCACGTTAGCTATTAATGAATAAAATGCAAATGTATGGATAATTCCTTTTTAGAATTTAATATATAATAACAAGTAATAAATGATAATAGAAATCAATTATTTAAAATTAAATATAATAAAATAGGTATTTTTTAAAAAAGAAAAGATTACATTAAGATAAAGTGGTAACAAAATTTGACCCTATGAAAGAAGTTCACTAGTTCAATAGGCATATTGGACTAATTTGGAATGAAAAAATATAATTTTTTTTTTTACATATACCTACTACGTTTTACACTAATCTTTGATGTACCTAATATCTTTTCAAAATTCCAAATATATCCACTATGTTTTGATAAAATTTTATATATACTTATCCCGTTACCTATTATTTAGTATTACAGGTCCACTTTTTTGTTATGTTTATAATAATCTTATGGAAATGTTCAATAAAAAAATACCCTTATAGAAAAATAATATAAGCTAGAAGAATAATATAAGATATCTAGATGTTATCTTATCTCCAAAGTCTGCCATGGGTAGAGGGAAAAAACAAAGCCGAAGAAGACATCCTTGAAAACCTTATCGCTAATGATTACCGGTGTGTATTTGTTTATAAGAGCATTTCAGTAATTTCACGTTCTTATTAACGGCTATTTATAATGTACATGGCCAAAGGATATATATGAAATTTTATAAAAACGCAGTGGATGTATTTAAAATTTTAAAATGTCGCAAGTATATTTAGGATTAATATCAAACTTAACGTTTATAATTGGAAAAAGCCCTAAAAACATTACAAATAAGAATTTATTTTATTATATTTACCAATGTTTTAGAGAGCCACAAATCTAGTTCGGTTGAAATAAATTCATTTTGTGCCTAAGCAAATTATTTGTCCAAGCAATAACTATATGTTTAGTTAAATAAATATTTTCAGACATAATTAATAGTTTAAGTCTTAATGCTAGATTAATCTATTAGGTCTTGTGAAAAGATAGTTGAAATAGATTGGTGATAAAAAAATGTTTAGACAAATAGGTAAAGTAATTGAACTTTTTCACATTTTTTAAAGGGTTAATTTGCCATTTATTTACTTTTCATAGCAAACTATGCGTTTATCTGATGTAACTACTAACTAGACCTTGCAAATCAAATATGTGGGCTCGACCCGCCTAAAAAGTACCAAGCATGTATTTAAAATAATAAAAGTAATATTGAAAATTGAAAAAATAAAGGGGCTGTGAATTGAAAATGTGAAAGTTTTGTAACAATAAAAAACCTCACCTCATCCTTTTCGCATCCCCTCATTTTTAACAGGCCCTAGTCAACCCAAACTCAACATGCAAAAGGTGAAAACAAAACTCAGTGGTATCGCCTTCGGCCCAAGCAATGGGCGATGCGGTTTCGAAGTTCTACCGTAGCATGTTTCAGGGGCTGGTGGGCTGCACGTGTCTGTGGTATCGTCTTGTCTCCCACAGTTGTTGTGGAAGCATCCACCATTTAGATCTTTAGGATTTACTGTTAGGGGAAAAAAAAGTGGAATTGTAAGAATGTTAAGGGCCTTATTGTAACATTAGTTGAGATAGAGTAATATATATGAATATCAAAAAAAAAAAAAAAAAACTCAAACAACAGATGGTCGATTCTTGGATTTATTTTTATAATTGTTAAAGCCATCCAACCAATCACTTCTCAATGCCAACAAGGTAAATATTATTTATAGGCAATTGATGGAGGTGGTAATTAGGGGACCATAATTCAAACCGCTAAAGCAGCATGTTTGAAATGATCAAACAGGAAGAAGTTATTGTTAACACTAACCCAAGCTACATACATTTCATATCTACAAATCACACCAATAAAAATTTTCATTACTTCACAAATGATGCACAGCATCATTGGATCGATGCATCGAGCAACTGCGCTGCAGCAGGACTCCTGAAATTTTCTGTCTGCCTAGGTACTGTAGTCACAAAAACGATATGGCCATTCTTATGATATAAAGAAGCCAAAAGAACTGAATAGAGTAAGCAGCCATGGATTTGGATTTGACACCAATGCCGCCCAACGACAACGATGATCGAAGAAATGGAAGTATGAGGGCACTAGTGGCCAAGTCACTGTGGCGGTGTGGCCCTGATCATCTCACCAGTCCAATGTGATGTCTCTAGACATGTAAAGCTTGTCGATGTATGAAATAACTGGACTACTTGCAGTTATGTACCTCTTCATTGCCTTCTCTACTGTGTTGTCTGCAAAAGTTACGGAAAAGATAAAGCTGTGACAGATGCTTGTTTGCATGTGGAAGAATGAAAGCTTGTTTGCCTTGTTTGGGAATGATAGAGAATAAATGGAGCTATAAATGATGAGAGAAATGCCTGAAAGATGGAGAAGATGCAAAACACAGTGATATGGGGCTCATATGTACAAGAACAAGGCCTGGCCTTCTACCATACTCATCAGTCACTGAATGGGCTTATATGTGTGGGAGAAAACAGATGAGCATAGCAGGTTGACTTCCAAGACAGAACACGTTAAATTGTTGATCCAATAGGATTACAAGCCCACACATCACATGTATTGCAGACTATGTTGGCATTGGGACAAAATCATCCCAACGTCTGTGTGGGAACAAATCGTTGGCCCTGAATGCCGGGCAAAATAATCTGCTTGTAATTACACAAGCTTAATGCATGTTGAGACTATGGCTTTAGATAGTGCCAATGCACAATGCAACAATTGTGTGGAGGACTAAAAGGTAGTTCACCGTTTTCATTTAGCCTCAGAAGAAGCTGTTCTCTTGTTGGGAGAGCATACATGCCAGCACCAACTGTTTTCCTGATTACCCAACTATGATATGGAGCACAAACTTGTTCATAAGCTTTTGAAGCTGCATCCTTCAGAGAGCATTCACTGAACAAAAGATTCAAAGTAAAATAAAAACACAAAATAAGAAAAATCAAGAGCTTGGTGCAATTGAGGAGTGTTAGTATCAAAGCACGCATTAGCATTTACCCAGTCTGTTTGCCCAATCAACATATTTTAAAAAATTCAGAAGTACGAAAGGACATTATAAACACAAGGAAAACCTCCAATATGGTTGAAATTGTATCTACAACTTCTTATATCAACTCCAGATTAATTAAAGTTAATCATAATTCTATTTTTGGAAATCAAAAGATAGTTGGGAAATGATCCAGAGCACGATCCCTGTTTCTCATCATGGAGGTATGCACACTGCAGTTGGAGTTCACAGTTAACACCACCCCTGGCCATAGAAATTTCTGTGAGACTAAGGATTAAGAGCAACAAGAATATTTAACTCAAAGATTTTGAATTTCTCTTAACTATAAATGATGACAGTGTACCAGTTATTGACCTTAAGATATCAGCAGTTGGGATCTTCGACTGATAAAATCTGATCAATAAAACATCCCTGAAGAAAGGATTACTACAATTTATTTCCGTCCCGCCAAGGGATGATTCAGATGAAGTGTCAGAAGACTTGCTAACATTATGCGCAATCTCTGGATCATCTGGACTATTTGAATTTTGGGAAAGAGAATTTAGCGATTTATAGTTTTAAAATTTTTTTAATTTATATAAATGAAGGGTGCATTTGGTAATGGTAAAAAAACATGGGGAAAATTTTTGAAATAGCAAGGGAATGATGTGATGAGACAGGGATAATTATTAAAAGTAAGGGGATAAAAATAAAATAGATAGGTTAGCTATATTGAAAAATGTGAAAAAATCATTGGAATTTAGAGGTAATAATAGAAAATGTTGGGCGGGTATGTAGTTAAGGATGTTAAATCACATCAAAAAGTGCATAGAAATGGGTAGGAAAAATATTTGTTCATTGAATGCCAAATTTACCTGTAGAATGATTCCTAAGAAGTTCTTTTGCCCAATAATGTTTCTGAAAATAAATACTACTTTTTTCATTTTTAGAATATTAATATAAAGAATTATTTGCACCCACAATATGTTTGATTACCAAAGTGATAAACTGTATTTTGAAATGATCTTGAATGGCTAAATCAAGTAGAAATTGTAATTATTTATTGGTAAGTACTCAACATGCAAAATATTCAAAAACATTCATTACTCATTTGCATAAAAAAAAACTCTAAAGTAAAAACTAATAACAAATACGAAAAAAATCCACAACAGAAACAAAAAATTCTCAAGAAGAATAGACTGATTTATCATTACTTATATATGTAAAATATAAAATAATTATATACTTATCTTATAGCTCACCTTTTTCTTTTTTCTATATATATATATAGAGAGATATATATATATAGAGAGAGAGAGAGAGAGAGTTGTTCCGGTGCAGTGACGCTGCACCGGAACAGCGGTACAGTGGGCCCAAAATGGGCCCCACATGATCATGAAATCATGATCTCCTCCACCCATTGTATTTAGAATAATGTATTCTATTACCACACTAATTTTCATCCCAATCAGATATATATATATGGGCCCTATATGAAAATGGTACAAATCCAACGTAATAAAATAGTTTGATGTAAATAACAACTTTAAAGTATCTGATTGGGATGAAAATTGGTATGGTAATAGAATACATTATTCTAAATACAATGGGTGGAGTAGATCATGATTTCATGATCATGTCGGGCCCATTTTGGGCCCACTGCACCGCTGTTTCGGTGCAGTGACGCTGCATCGGAACAGAATCCATATATATATATAGTTTTATGATCCATAGACAAATTCCAGCATGGGTAAAGGCAGTCCTCATACCAGTATGATGTGCCCTTACTAATCGTATAGTTTTTTTTTTTTTTTTTGAAGAATCACAGTGGTCTTCAAGGCAACCAAAAGGCCATGACATGTAGATAGTAGTATTAGGAATCCAAGTACGTACAGCTTCGGCACATTGTAGGGTCAGGGAGGGGTGCCCGGAACATGATCTAACCCTTACTTTATATTACATACTTTCCTGTAATTCAAACCCGCCAAAGTAGCAATTTTTGACATTGCCCCAAGGCCCATCCTCCATAACATGCAAACTCATTAGGCCTTACTAATTATCCAATGATATAAATATAAACAGAAGCAAAGCCCATAATATATCCTCAATTCTGGAGTAGACCCAGAGCTCAAAAAATCTTTAGCAATCACATATGCATCAACAGCTAAAAGCAGAACAAAATAGACTCCAGGAAGCAAATGCATTTTGACAGCATAGTGTCATGACCCATTTATGACGAGTGTGCAGACTCCCAAGAAATCCCTGCTTTGACGATTTTGATTTTTGAAAATAGAATTCAGCAAGCACAGTCTTGTCTCTGATTGTATTTAAAAGAACCAATGAAATCAGCATGATAGTAAAGGTCAGAAAACATACTCTGTTGAAAGAAATTCCTCAAATAATGCTCTGACAAGATCCAGACCCTGCCTAACTCTACGTAAGTTACGTGTGCGGCTTCCCGGTTGCCTTACAGTTTTCTCAAGTACATCATGGTCAAGAATATCATTAAGTGTGCTGTATGTCTTTGATGCCTCCGTCAGGTCCTGTACCTGTATCAGTTTGTCAAAGCATTTAGGTCCATTACATTTAATTCCATCTATAATTGAGGCAGCAAACATTAGCCCATGGATTTTGTTACAAGTGAAATCAATCCATCAGTTAGAGGAGGAACCTGAGGTCCAACCCCAGCCCAGATTGTGTTAATGTGAAAATTCAAATTTCGAAGAGAATTTCAGCAAGATTCAATTGGCTTCTTCTGCACCATAAATTAGTCCCGCAAAATACACCAAAAGCACTATCACTACGATACATCTGAAGCATTAAAAGATACAGTATCTTGCAAGAAAATGCTTTTTCGCTGGACAGTAGATGAAGGTGTTGATTTCATCTCTAATTAGAGCTTCTTAGGTCGTGTGTCCTTTTATCTGTGTAGCACTTCCAGAAATTTTTATAGTGTTTGGCTAAAGAACTGAACTACCTAGACAAAAACAAGAATTTCCATGTTTGCAAACACCAACCGATTCTTCCCATGAATAGGCTGAGCCGCAGAGCTTTTATTGTCTATAAAAGCTACCTCTAGACCACTTGAATTGCAATATTTCACTTCAGCATGGGCAAAAATATTAACTAGATTAGAAACCCAGAGAAAAAAAATGATGGGGAGCAACATAATCCACCCTTGTTTGGTTACATGCCCCACCTTTGCTGTGTATATGCAAGCACCCTATGTAAGAAACAACGGGGTTTTTCTATTTCTCATTTTGGGAACAGCGACATCTGCTCAAAGCTTGTGCAACACATGCACACTGGGGCTTTTCTATTTTCCGTTTTGGCAATGGTGACATCTGGCCCAAGCTTTGTGCAACAGATGCACGACGGGTTTTTTCCATTACACAATTTGGCAATGGTGAGCGGTGCATCTGCTTTTTTTTTTTTTTTTTCCTTTTTTGGTGTCTCGTATGCTCCTGCTCCGAGATGATGGATTAGGTTTCAAGCATTCCACGCCAAAATTATGCACTCAGACCACATGTTCGATGAATGCATTTTTCTTTTTTTTTTTAAAAAAAAACAATAGATTGGGATCTTATCCAAATCAAGAGAAGGAGAAGAAAGCCCTAACCTTAGAGACATACTCCAATTCGGCGAATTTAAAAGCAAACCCAAGGCATCCAAAGAGGACAGAGACAAGAGAGCAGGCAGCGAGGAATTGGGATAGGTTGAGGGTGGAATCAGAATCATCGGGAGGGATGGAGCCGGCGAGGTCTTCGAATGCATTGGCGATGGTGGAGAGAGGCGTCCCACCGGCAGCGGCAGCGTTTTCGTCGAACAAGTCCCCTGCTTCACCCATGATTCCTAATGTGGGAAGAGCAGGAGGACATGGACAGGTTGGACGGAATTATGAGAGAGGGAGAGAGCGTTGGAGTTTCTTTGTTCGGTTTGGAAGAGGAGAGAGAGAATAAAGGCAGGCCGTTGCTTGTGCAGGGGCTGGCGGCGGTTGGGAAATTCCCTGGCCGTTGCAATCCCCTCCTTTCCCGCCAAATACTCTCCACGTGGCATTTCCATCTCAAAAAATATTTTTGGAAAAAAAAAAAAAAAAAAAAGCATCCGTTTAGCCAATCAAATTCCAGCATGACAGGATCCAACCTTGCGAGGGAAAAGATTTCATTCTCGGAATCCCGTCACCATCAATGTAGGAATTACTCTCTTTTTCAACTTGGGTGTATCTAGTTGGAGGAAAATAAACATTTTCTTTAAAAAATATATAAACATTTATAGATAATTAGATATACCTATCTTTGTTACGTAAAATTTTGTGGAAAATAACTCTATAAAGTCGATTGAGTTTGCTGTTGTATCAATATGATGTGTATTAATATCTAAATTATACTTCCAAAATATTATTTAAAGGGCAATCTTCAATGGCGTCCGGAACGTAAAAATATTTGGATGTCGCTGCTCCATTCTAACCCATTTGATTATCTCATCTAAGATATATTTTTTTTGAAACAGATTGCATCTAAGATATTTGTTTATCTAATTAGCAACCAAATTTCATGCAAATCAATATGTGCTTGGATCCCATTTAATATGGGTTAATTAATGTGATTAAATTTTGTTTATATTGTGAGCCTCGTATTTTTGTATTAATCTTTATATATATATGATTATAATGTGATGTACTTTAAGAAGATTAGAGACAACATTGGAAATGTTTCATGATTTTTAAATTAATTTAATAAGAGATTTTATAAAAATATAGGGCAAGTTGCAAATGTTTTTATTAACAAGGATAAGTGGATGAGAGAGGGAGCTAATCTACCTTTCTTTTCTTCTCTTATTTTCTTCTCTCACATTCTTAAACTTCAACTTATCTTCTAAACTTTGTTTAAACTTTAAAAAATTTATGGACGGTTCCGAAATATACCCATTATTTTTGTCTTAATCATAAATTTACCTACAATTTTTTTTAAAATTACAAATATATCAACTAATTTGTATTTAATTCAAAAAATGCTCATTTTATCCAAAATAGTCAATTAAATTTTTATAAATGCTCAAAATATATCTATTATAAAATAATAATTGATAAAATAAAACAGAAAAATGAAATTAGTGCTCTCAAAATTTGGAGCTTATGTACGATTTTGGGTATTTGATGAGTTATGACATTCAATTTTTTAATTTCATCACAAATTTGAAGAGCATATTAATTAATGACATTAATTCACAGAATAGGCATTTGTCAAATTAAACGCAAATGTATTGAATATATTTACAAATTTTAAAATATTATGATATATTTAAGATTAAGGTCAAATATAAATATAATAAGCACATTTAGGAAAAGCCTCAAAAATCATTGTTTACATTGATGGAGCACGAATTGGTCCTTCCAACGCAACTGCACTTGTCAATCATATAATAAAGTAACGAAGGAATATCGTTCCCACGAAGAAGTAAAACCAAATATTCAATGGCCTAATTCCAATTTTTGCAATCTAAATTCAAGACAATAACAGAACTTTATTGAAAGAAACATAGATTTGTATACATGGATGGGCTAGAGTTGTTACCTCCCTTAACAATTCACGTTAAGATGATTTTAATTTAATAGCATATTATGCTTATTTTAATTATTTTATGATAGAAATTTTCTCGTTTTCTAACTAAATAAGGTATTTAAACAAATTGAGGATATGCTAGGATATATATGGTTCCGCCGGCTTAAAGTGGATCTCACATTGACGATGAAACCTGAATTCAATCTAGCTTATTGTTTAAAGTGCATTTATTTTATCATATGATCATGTATAAATTATGGAAATACTTAATGTATTAGTCCATGCATTAGAATATAGAAATACTTTATAAGATCATTAATTTATATACGAATGATGTTTAAAATAGTCTATATATTTAAAATGCAACCTTCAGTTAAAATAATTTATATATTAAAAATACAACTTTGAGGTATAAATCAAACAATTTTTTACATTGATTTGCACCTTTTCATATGGAGCTCCTAACATATAATTTAGATAAAACTTTGGCGTGTTACTTCTGAATTTGAATAAGAATTAAGAGAACTGGACCGTCTTGGGTTGTTCATAACTAGGATGGGATAACTTGGAATAAAATCTCTTATTTTTTAAAAAATATTTTTTTCATTCTTAAAAAATAATAATTTATTTTTGCATTTTGAATATGACTTTTCTTAATTCCGCCATTCTTTTTCCTATTCATTTCTAATATAATTTTTCCTAATTCCGACACTCTTTTTCCTATTCATTTCTAGTATTAGGTTCCATAATTCCGACCTTTTTTCTCCTATTTTCAATGCGTTTTTATTCTAAATTTTTATATCATCACCATCTCATTCAAGCTCCGAACAGCCATAAAAGTCAGGTTCTATTAACACTTTGAACTTCGCTGTGTAGGAATCAGCTTTGAACTTGGACAGCATTGGCCACTGATGCCTTGTCATTAGTGGCGGAGCTAGGAGATTTTTATAATTTTTGAAACTTCAGGGGGGCCAATTGTGTGGCTCCGCCTATGCTTTTAGACGTTCATTGTGGAATGCGCCAGCATCCTTTTGAGAATTACAAATTTACCGGGCCACGCTGAATCCATGGCTTCTACCTCTATTCCCATCTCCTAACCCATAGGATCTAAATTCAAATAACTTCTTTGGATAATATTTAAGGCTTGATTCAAATGTGTGAATATTTTAAATATGTCATATGCTAGGGTGCACCATGTTGCACCCTTCATTCGGGTGCACAATTCATGACATAGGGCCACATTGAATATGAAGTCAAAATCCCACCAATAACACTAGTAAAATTAATAGTTAATTTAATATATATTTATTTATAATAAAAATACAAAAATACCTCAAAAACATAAAAAGTTATTCTTTCGAAATATTTCACGCATGAAGTGGATTTATTTGCTGTATTTAAGATTTTGGAAATTTCCAAAATAAATACTATTAAAAATATTTTTTAATACTATTATAGAAAATACAGGAAGATACCTTTAAAATGTATTCGTATTTTCAAAATATTCCATTCATTAACTAGATTAATTTGGCGTCTCTTGGATTTTGAAAGTTTTTGCAATAAATACTATTAGATATTAATTTCTACTACTATAATTGAAAAGGGCCGCACTGTTAGAATTTTGGACACACACATATATATATTAATTATGTATATACGTTATCATAAATAGCAGTCTAAATTATAAAGTGACCTTATAAAGTTTTATGGGCCTAAATAATCTAATAAAGTATGGATCTCCTATGCGTAGAAACTCTACGACCTAATTTCTAAATTTTATTTATATGATGAGCTAAATTAGAAATACAAAAGATAGGTTCCCTATATAAATGGTTGTGGTCCCCAGGTTATGCACCTATCAAGGTTTCTTTTCTAACATTCCATCATTAGAAAAGAGAAGCCGCATTCTCCAGAAAATCCTAGTGCATTAATTTGGAAGACCCAGAAAGTACAGGATTCAAGAACAACTACATTCAGCTACGCTTCTGCTTATGATTTTATTTTTCTTAGTGATTTGGCGTGAGGGATCCTAAAGTGATTATGAATTTAATCATTATGGTTTTCCCAACAAGTGGTATCAGTGCCAATTTTTATGTTAAATTGTTGAGAAATTTTTCTTTAAGATTTTGGGTCATATAATAGGGATTATTTTTTTTGGGACCAATAACTTCCTATCATGCTTGCTATGGATTTAGATTAAAGTGCCCTCTATGTTTTTTTTTAAGAATTTATGATAGATGGCATTTGTATTTGAAATTATGGATGGGTGGTTTTGATTTAGATGGTGTTGTTGAGGCATGTGTATTTGGAATTATTTATATAGCCGGACTTCAGGTTTCTCTGATTTAATTCGGTCTAGATTACCCAACAATAAAACATATATAATATACGAATTCAGATTGTTCGGTCATAATAAATAATTAAGGGTGTGTTTGGTTGGAGGTAAAACTTTTAGGGTGTGTTTGGTTGGAGATAAAACTTTTGATAAAAAGTTTTTAAGTTAAAAGTTGTCACATTGATAGAAAAGTTTTAATTGACATGTTTATATCCTAAGGGTGTATTTGTTTAGGCTATAAACATGTCAACCAAAACTTTTCAATCTAAAACTTTTCACTCTCTATAACTACTCTATTTTTTAATTATTTTTTCACATTTTCCTATACAAACTACCATACTTTTCAATCATTGCTACACAACTATCTATACTACTAACCTATCTATTTTAACTTTATTCTATTTACTTCTCATCATTACTCTTATTATATCACATCATTTTCTATCAATGTGACAACTTCTACCTTAAAAACTTTTCATCAAAAGTTTTACCCCCAACCAAACACACCCTAAACAAACACACCCTTAATGAAAAATTTTTGGAGTAGAAGTTGTCAAATCAATAGAAAGTGATATGATATAACAGAAGTAATGATGAGGAGTAAAGAGAATAAAGTTAAAATAGATAGGTTAATTGTATGGATAGTTGTGTAGAAATGATTGAAAAATAGGATAGTTTGTGTAGACAAATGTGAAAAAATAATTAAAAAATAGAGTAATTATGGAGATTTAAAAGTTTTAGTTGACATTTTTTTATCCTAAACAAACACACCTAAAACAACCCAACTGTAGCTGCCACTGCTAGGTTCCGATTTTACGATCCGATCGTTGGGTTCCGTTTTGCGCCTCTGGAGGAGACGGCTGGTCGGCGGCTTCCGGCAACGCGACGTTTGGGTGGGAACAGCAGCAATGCCAGAAAAACCCATTCGTATGCGACAGTTTGCTGCCGGAGAAGATAGTAGTGTTGGGCGGCGCTTGCTAATGGCAGGACGCCGGTGATGGGCGAACTGAATGACGTTGAGCTGGACGGCTGGCAGATCATGCTGAAACGGATGGCCGGATGGCGATGGCTGCGTTGGGCATCGGCAGACCATGCGACGAGGCTGCTGGACGGCCAGCTGACGCAACGAGGATGCTGAACGGCAACACACCTATTAAGACCCATTGTTGTCGGAATCGAGCTGCTTGCTATCCACTGTTGCTGGAGAAGACAAAGGAGATAGTGCTGGATGGCGGTGGCGATCTGTTGGACGGTGCTGTCCGTCGCTGCCATGGCCGAAGAAGAAGCCACGAGCTGGAGCAGCTGGACTGCTGCCAGAAATGGGTGGCGAAGCTAGACGAGAACCGTAGCTGCTAGATTTTTTGCATTGCTAGTGAAGACATGGACTTCCACTGGACTGGATGTCGACAAGGCATCAGGGGCAACGACAATCATCCAGGCTTTCGGTGATGGCAACACCAGCTTCAGGCGGTAGGCGACAGGGAGCTCGGCTCTTCTGGTTGCAGCTGCCATAGAAGACGCGAGAGACAGTGGCCTGCTGCGATGGTGGCAGGCTACTAGAGACACCGGGAAGGTATTGCTGCGGAGTCAACACATCGGTTGGGCAGCAAGTGGCAGCGGCATGAGCTTGGCGGCGGCAACATGGTTACATGGACTAGGGTTAGGGTTTTAGAGAAGAAGATATAACATTTGCACATCAACCCTTCTTTAAAACAATTTTGCAGAAAAACCCCTTGCTAGAAATTTGCAAACAGGCTCCAACACCTTTTCGGTTTAGGCCATATTTTGAATCCAGTCCAATAGGCCCATAGCCAAAACCCTTTTGCACCTTGGCGAGCCTGTAAAACAGGCCCAGGCGGAAGTAGCCCACTCAACTTCAAGCTGGCCAGCACATTCAGCTAGGCCCATTTAGTCCAGTATTCTATCTGATTCAGTGACCCAGCTGACCCAACTCACCCGCATTCTGGCCCACACAGTAGTGGACATATGAGAGCCTAATAACCGTCCAACTTGAATTGATCATATTTTATAACCTCGTTATCCAATTTGGATGATCCAACAGTGGTTTTTTATGTTTTTGGACATTCTTGATAAAAAAAAGGGTCTAATTAAGCCAAATAGGTCCTGAAATTTTGTGAATTTTATGTAAATGCATGCAATTTTTGAATTATATGCACATGGTTAATTTATAGGAATTTAGAAAGCAATTTGTGAATATTTTTCATGCTTTTATAAATTATTGCTTTCTATTAAAATTCATATTAGCCTATTATCGTGCAAAATTCAATTTTGAATCTCTAGATGTTTAAATTCAAATTGACCCATTATCATGCAAAAGTTTTATGTTTGGAATTCATAAATAAATTTAATATTTTAGAATTTTTATTAAATTCAAATAATGGGACAAGTATTTTTATGGATGTCTAATATTTTAAAATAAATTAATTGAAACAACATACTACCAAAGTAGCCTCTCTTATGTAGGTTAATTTATTTTTAAGACATTAAGATAATTATGTGTATGTAATTCATGCGAATATTCATCAGCCCAAGAAAGATTAATATTTGGCCGAATTGCGTACATACTTGTGGTAATAAATATATAATAATTATTTAGTACTTCATGTGAATAACAAGTCGGTTTACAGAAAGACTTGTTGTTTGATAGGATTTCATTGTTAATATTTGATTACTACACTAAAATGTTGTGAATATGAAGTTAATGCGGATATTGATTTGCCCAAAGAAAGGTTAATATTTAGCCGGATTACATAGACACCTGCGGTGACAAATATGTGATAATTATTAGGCATTCTATGTGAACAATAGTCGGTCTAAAGAAAGACTTATTGTTTCACAGAACTTTATTATCAATATTTGATTATTACACCAAGAGTACCACTTATAAATTAATACTTTTGTCCAAAGACGAAGTATTAATGTTGTGCTAGGTATCTTATGATGGCCTCTACCATTATTTGAATTGCTAAAATTCTATATAAAACTTATGTAAACATATTGTTTTAATTTTTGGTTAATTTATCTGCTTATGATATATCTACCAACATTTATTCTATTTTCATGTTCAAGTAATGAAAATAAAATGTTATGATCATTATTGACATTATGAATATAAACCATACACTAGGGAATGAACAATTCATTACTCTTATGGTTAAAAATTTCAATGAGGAAAAATGGAAACTTTAAGAAGTGAGATTGTTAAAATTGCACGAATTTTATGATTATAAAGTATAAAATTTTAAAAACTTTCAAAGGGGTATCATGTCCAAAAAGGTAACTAATGCCAAAATTTATATTAAAAAAATTCTAAAATATTGTTAAAAGTAATAAAGTTGAAACAAGAACGATTTGGTCGAACTTAATTTCAATAAGGTATAAGGTTAAAGAAAATATAAGGGAATACTTATCTCTTCTTACTTTGAAATTAAAAGCACTAAGGTTAAAGCGGATTTGCTTGTACATTTAGTTTTGATTCTCCTAAACACAATTTGGTCAGTTTAAAGTTAATTATGACGGACAAAAAAATAAATGACCTTTTAATGAGCTTATTTTTATTGTGTGCAAAAGGAGAATAATTTGAAATAAAAAAAGACTAAAAGTACTTACTTGGTAAGTACCTATAAGGACATAGAAAATGATAAATGATCCAATACAAAAAATTAAATAAGAAATTTGGCTATTACTTTTGAGAAGCTTTTGGACACATAGAGAATAATTATACCAATAAGGGTATATTTTTCATTTTGGTTTGTTCAATAGTTAATTTAGCCTTAGACCCAAGACATATTTTTATGAATAGATTTGGTGTTGTTATTTATATAAGGGTATCCATGCGGGGTTGCTTAAGTTGCTAAAAAACTAAATGATGATGAAAGATTCATTGGTGGGGACGATAGCAAATCATATATTATTAAGGCTATATGGATATTTAAGTTATTATTATTAAAAATTTAATTTTATTTGAATTTGAGAAAAGACATATGATACCATTTTTTAATGAAATTTGGTTTCTATTTCTGTATTAAATAAATTTGGTCATTCTTATTTATTCAAAAATTATTAATTTAGTCTTTTTTTAATTTGAATATTATTAGATATGCTGAACGATCTCAAGATATAAATTCTATGATCTCACATTCAGTTCTTTTAAAACTAAAAATGTCAATACTTTGAAGATATTGATCTTAAGGGGGAGATATGGTTAGGGACTATGTCTTTAAAGAGAAATCTTTAAAACATCATCGATAAACAAGTTATTCCTGTTGATCAAGCTCAACACCCTCAATAATGGATGTTATTGAAGAGATCTACTAGAGAAAGGAGAATGTGGTTTCTAATAGTTGCATCAGATTTCTCTAATATATGTGGACGATGATTCCATCAAACAATGCAAAGTAAAAACTCTCAAAAGTAAATTAATGTCATAAATGCATGATTAAGTTTATAAAAGACAATGACGATTTGGTAGCCTATTCCATTACCTAAAGGTACAAAGCTGATTGGTTATAAATAGATATTTATAACCAAAAATGAGGGTAACGTGGAAAGGCATAAGGTTTGTCTTGTCACAATGAACTTTACTCAAAAGGAAGACATAGATTACAAAAAAAATTTCTCTCTGTTTTATTAAAAGTTTCTTTTAAGATAAATGACTTTAGTAATGTGTTTTGACCTTGAGCTATAATAAATGGATATAAGGATAGCATTCATAGTAGACTTTCAAATTTTAAAATAAAAATCCATCTACGAGCTCAAGCAAGTTTTCTAATAGTGGTATTGCAAAATTCATCAAATTTTCATTTTATTCGGTTTTGAAATGAATTTAGTTGATGATTACATATACTATAAGCCCAGTGGGAGAAATCATAGGTTCAGTGGGAGTAACAGACAGATATATTGTTTCCCAACATCTATATATGTTTATTGCATAAAATTAAGATATTTTTGTCAAAGAATTTTGAAACAAAATATCTTGAAAATATGTCTTTTGTATCCGGAATTCAGATTATATTAAGATTATTCTTTTTGTATTCTCAGATTATCGCAAAAGACTTATATTAAGAAAATATTTAAGATAATTGGTATACAAGATTGCAAAGTAGATAATACCTCTTTGCTAAGGGAGACAAAATTAATTTTGTCTAAATTAGTATCCCAAGAATGATTTTAAATCTAAAAAAATGCAAAACACTTTCTATGCTTTAGCAGTGGGAAGTTTGATTTATGCTCAGGTTCTGAATCTCAAGTTGTATGCATTCGGTTACTACGTACATTATTAGAATGTTGTGCAGATATTTAAGTAATTCAGGAATGAATCTTTAAGAAATAGCTAAATAGTTTTTAAAGCATTTTTAGAAAACAAAACATTATATGTTCACATACAGAAAGTCAGATAAGTTAGAGATCATTTAGTATTCAGATTTTGACTTTATTGGATGCAAATAGTTTTAGATTCAATTCAAGCAATATTTATTAGCTTATTGGAAAAGCTATATCAAGAAAAAGTGTTAAGCAAACACTTATAGCTTTTCAACTATGACAACAGAGTTTATAACATATTATGAGACATCCAATTATAGAATATGACTACAGAATTTTGTCACATGACTGTAAAATATAAATAACATTGAAAGACTACTTAAGTTATTTTGTGACAATAAATTAGTAGCCTAATTTCCAATAACAACAGGAGCTTAGCAATGATACCAGTTGTTAAGGGAAGGATTCAGAAAAATAAAGTATCTATAAAGTATATTACGATAAACTCCAAAGTTGTGAATCTACTTACTAAGGGTAACACTTATGTCTTTCATGAGCATACTACTCATACAAATGTTGTATCATTTAATAATATGCTAGTTAAGGGGGAGTTTTTATTTATTTGTTTTTTTGATTTAGACACTTTACTATGGTTATGGATATTTTCTATAGAAATAAAGTATTCGGTATTTTGATTATTCAGTATTTTAGTTTGGTTTGATCTCACCAAATAAGTTGGACCAGTTGGAAATAGGCATGTTAGATCACATTACATATAATTTCTATGCTACGCATCCATACTTGATCTATGTCATTTGGTTATATTTGATATATGTAATCATGGATGGGTCTAGTTACAATATATGTGACAAATGTCACCTTGGTCCTATGTTGGCATAACTAATGGACGAGATTCTTTGGAGATGATTTTGATATGATAACAAAAGTTTCAAGCCTATAATGTTATATATAATTATAAAATATATGTAGTTTAAGTGGGAGATTGTCGAAATTTTGGACACACATATATATTAATTATATATATGCTATCTTAAATAGCGGGCTAAATTATAAAGTGATTTTATAAGATTTTATGGGCCTAAATCATCTAATAAAGTATGAATCTCCTATGCGTAGAAACCCTACAACCTAATTTTTAATTTCTATTTTTACGATGGGCTAAATTAGAAATACGAAAAATAGACTCCCTATATAAACAGTTGTGGTTCCCAGGTTATGCATCTATCAGGGTTTCTTTTCTAACATCCCATAGTAGAAAAGAGGAGCTGTCTTCTCCAGAAAACCCTAGAGCATTAACTTGGAAGACCTAGAAACCATAGAATTTAAAAATAACTGCATCCATGGATTCATGTGCACTTCTGCTTATGATTTTATTTTTCTTAGTAATTTGGCATGGAGGATCCTAGGGTGATTATGGATTTGATCAATATAGTTTTCCTAATTCGCACTTCTATAAAATTTCTTTTTATGTAACTTTATGTATTTTTAATATTTTAATAGTTAAAGAAAAATTCACTCCATTAGCATAATTTACATTAATATTTATGTTATCATGGAAACTCTTTCATTTACTTAATATCATTGTGCATGGATTTCATTTACAAATACGTAAAATCAATGTAATAAAATAATTTTAATGCAAAATATTAATTTTAAAGTAGTAATTTCAACATCTAAATTATTTAAAAATTATTACTATGTGGATAAATAATTTTATATAAAATGTTATTACAATCTAATATATATTTATTTACACATAAATAATTTATTTTTAAGTAAACATGACCTATGTACATACTTAATTTAAATGAAACTTAATCTTTTAACTAAACAAGTAATGTTAAATATAACGAATGAATTGAATTTTACATTAATTATCAACATCTTTAAAATAGAAGGGATTACTTAGAATTGCTTCTATGTAAATACTTTCACAATCCTTATACTATGAAGGGATTTTTCGGTAAAATACTCTCACTCAGAAGGGGGGATAATAAATAAACCATCCACACTTACACGGAGGAAGAACAAAGAAACAACCCCAAGTAGGACCACTCCACATAAGCAAGATTAAAACCAACACCTACCCATAAGGAGACAACGACACTAACGGCTAGGGTATCACCCTTGGTGTTAAGGGCATGTTTGTTTAATACTAAATTTTTTCAAACTACTTGCCAAAAAAATTTGACTACAACTTTTCTTTCTCCACAATTATTTTATTTTTTAATCATTTTTCACATATTTCTGCACAACTACTTTATATTTCAATTATTTCTACATAATTGTCTATACAACTAACTTATCTATTTTAACTTCATTCTAGTTACTTCTCATCATTACTTTTACGATATAACATCGTCTTCTCTTTATTCAACCATCTTTACACCAAATACTTTTCATTTAAAATTTTATCACTTCCTAATACACAAAAAATATAAACTTTTTAACTTTAAAAATATTCCTTTCAATAAATAGATTAATTTAGCATCTTTTAGATTTTCTAACAAGAAATAATTTAAATTTTAATTTTCTCTTATTATAATAAAGTACAATAAAATATCTTAAAATATATTCCTTTTAACGAATATATTAATTTTCTACCTTTCAAAAATTTTCCTAAATAAATAATATGAATTTTTCATATAATAATTGAAAATATAAAAATATCTCACTAGATGCATGACTTGGTGGTAGCACCTCCCCATTGTATGTGTGGAGTGTTTTATTGGTTCCTTGTGTGGGAGTATTTTATAGATTTCCTCTAATGTGGGGATAGAAAAAAATTCCCTCCATGGTATGAGAGTTAATTGGTGCTTCATAGTAATATTAGTAATTATGTTGTTATATAAAAAACCAATCAAAAAATACAAAAATATTAAAAATATATTTTAAAATATTATCTGCATTAAATAGGTTAATTTAATATATTTTAGATTTTTAAATTTTCTAAAATACATAGTAGTAATAGTAGTAGTAGTATGCCACAATTGCGGGGTCAATGGTGGAGGTCCAAAACAAACTGTGGGCATGCTATTTTAATAATTTTACCTAAGTTTTTGGGAGTTTCATAATTTCCCAATTTGAGGATTATAGAAAAAAAATTTATTTTACAAGGGTTTATAAAGGGTTATGAATATACTTGATTGTAATATCAAATGTTATATTGGATAAACAATTTCGATAAAATAATAATAATAATTTTAAATGCAACGAGTTGATTCAATCAAAGCAAAATTGCGTTGTGGCGACAAGGGTTTATGCATTTTAGTTCCTCTAACTTAGCGTATTTGCTTTCTAGCCCACGAGTTTCGTGTATTTACTTTTTAAATCGAACAAGTTTACTCTATTTGCATTTTAGTCCATGTTGTTAAAACCTTGCCATTAACTGCATACGTGAGTTGATTCTTATTCTCATGTTCTATGTAATTAACGACAAGGTTAGTCAACTCATCTATGTTGTTAACGACAAGGTTTTAATGACAAGAACTAAAATGCAAACAGGACAAACTTAAAAGGTCTAAAAAGAAAATACGTCCCATGAGCTAGAAAGTAAATAAGCTAAGTTAGAGGTGTTGTAAACATGTGGCAAATTAAGCACAATCCATATTTTGATGATTAATAACTCAATTTGAGATTATCTAAGTACTAATGTGATTATTCAGTGATGTAAAGGTTCAAATATTCAAAGATCAAAAGTTTAGCAGCCCAAGTCACATGCCAAGTCGACTCAGGCATCCACTTAGGTGAAGTCGGTATTGAAGTCGACTTTTGCATCGACTTCAAAGCCTAACAATTCGACAGCATTGAAATATGGATCTCTAGACAGTCGAAGTCACAAATGAAGTCGACTTCGCTTGTGACTTAGGTGAAGTTGCAACACAAAGTCAACTTCACCTGCGACTTAGGAGAACTTCAAAGACAAGCGTTGAAGCTAACAAAGTCAAGTTACATTTCAAGTCAACCTCATCATGCGACTTGGGTGAAGTCACACCTGAAGTCGACTCAAACTCTCGACTTGATTATAAATAAGGATCAAGATGTTCTTAAACTCCTCATTCAGAAAGATGAAGTCCAAATCAAAGGATAAAGACAAGCTTAACCCAAGATTAATTAAAGTTTTTATCAAATGATCAAGGAACTTTGAATAAGCTCAAATATCATGAAAAATGAGAAGAACTAAAGTCTAAATGAAGATTCATATGCATGAAATGGAAAATCAAGGGAAAACAAGCAAACAAACAGATCACATTGAATCAAGAGTTCCAAAAAAATCAGATAGTTGATGAAGTCGACTCCACCTGCGACTCGAGTCAAGTTTGAAGAGCAAGTCGACTTAAGTTTGAAGAGCAAGTCGACTCGAGTTTGGAACTTGACTAAAGAGGTATAGGACCAAAGTTGCATCCGAAGTTGACTCCCGTTTGCAACTTGAATAAAGTCGCATCCCAGGTCAACTCTAAGTAAGACGTGAATCGCAATGGTTGCAAAAATTTGAATATTGATGCATTAAATGCGTCTCACTTACCTCCAAACATTTGAATTTACTCTCCTTATTTAAGATATTTTAAATGAACAAGAGAGACAAATGAGAAAGCATTGGTTGAGTTCAACCTCCTCATTATCTAGCATTTATGTGATCTAAAAGAAAGACTTCAAGAAGAACTCTGTGTTGAGCTGCTAAGGGTTGAACTTCCTCATCATCAACTTCCTCTACAAGTTCTTATATGTGCAAGAATCAGTCTACACATCTGTAAAGTGTAGTTTATTTCTTTATTTAATAATCATTTGTGTTCCACTTGGTTTAGTATTGAAAACTAAGATCAAGTAAAGGCAAAGTAGCGTGTGATTAGAGTTTAACTCATTACCTACTGGTGCTAAATTTGTATAAGACCCTCTAGGGCTAAAATCTATAAGAGAACAAGGGCTCTACTATATTGTTATTTTGATTAGTGGAACCTAAGACATTAAGGTATGTTCTTGGAGGAGTGGAGTAAAGAGGGTTGTCCCGAACCACTATAATTTCTTGAGTGTATTGTTTACTGCTCATATATTTCATATTTTTCATTCGAGGGGGTTAAAACTTTCAAAGGATTAAGTTTTAATTTGTTAAATAATTTTCAAGAACTCAATTCACCAATTTTTTTTTGAGTTTTGTCATAAACTCGGGATCAACAAGAGGGACTAAAATGCAAAAAACTCCGCCACAACACAGGGACCATTTGAAGCCTGCCTACCTTTGTATAAAAGAAGTTATTATTTATTCATATTTAAGTGCTTCAAGCCTTCAATTGGTGCACGCTCTCTGCAAATGTGAGTTTGTATGCATGGCAAATGAATTGAATTGAACGTCTGGGTATTTTCATGAAGAAATTTCAAAACTGTTTAATCTTCAAATATTCTAGTTGAAATGGTAATTACAAATGATATAGAAGTGACCTCAACTAGTTGAACCCAACTTTACTTCAAGCAATTTCTAAGTTAGAAATCATGACTATGAAGCCTACTTTAACATTAAATATTGAGTAATGAGATTACCTTTCGGAGCAACTAAATAAGTTTTTTAAAAATCAAATTGGTGCTTAATCTTCTGTTCTAGCTCAAATCTTAGTATAGATGATATAAAAATGAGTCCAAAGTTAAACCTCACTTCAAGCTAATGTTATTTAAAAATTATGATAAAGTTGGCTACTTTAGCATTAAACGTAAAGTAAAGAGAAAAACTTTTTTGAACAACTAAAATTTTGTGGAAAACAAACCAAAGTACTTAATCTTCAAATATTTTAGCCCTAAGAAAGTACCAACAGTACAAAAATAAATTCAAAGTTGAATCTTACCTCACTTTAAGAGACATTAAATTAGAAATTATGACCAAATAGGATTCTCCAGTATTAAATATTAACCAATAAGATCATCATTAGGAACAACTAAGGGTGTATTTGGTTAGAGGTAAAACTTTTGATGAAATGTTTTGGGAGTAGAAGTTGTCAAATTGATAAAAAAAATAATATGATACAATAGGAATAATGATGAGGAGTAAAGAGAATAAAGTTAAAATAGATAGGTTAGTTGTATGGGTAGTTGTGTAGAAATGATTGAAAAGTAGAATAGTTTGTATCGAAAAATGTGAAAAAATAATTAAAAAATAAAGTAGTGATGGAGAGTGAAAAATTTTAGTTGACATTTTTTGTCCCAAACAAACACACCCTAAATGAGTTTTTTAAAATACAAACTTAAGAAAAAACTTAAACCTCAAATTGAGTAATAGATTTACCTACATGATAAGTAGAAACAGTATAAAAATGAACTTGATCACTTTAGTATTGTTTAGTTGAAAATTATGATCAAATATGCTACTGTGACTTTAAATATTAAGCAACAAGATCATTTTTAGAATAATTAGTTTTTATAAAAAGAAAAAAGTACTTAATCTTTGAATATTCATACATATTATTAAGTATTGATGATGTAAAAATAAGTCCAAAGATGAACTTGACCCCACAAAAATTTCTCTACAATTTTATACTAAGAATGTGTTTAGGAAGTAATAAAACTTTTGATGAAAAATATCTGACATACATGTTTTTAAAGTAAGAGAAAATGATATGATATGATAAAGATAATGATAAGAATTAACGAAAATAAAGTTAAAATAGTTAAGTTAGATGTATGAGTAGTTATGTAGAAATGATTAAAAAGTATGATAGTTTTATAGGAAGAAATGAAAAAATGATTAAAAAATAGGATAGTTGTGGAAAGTAAAAAAGTTTAGATAAAATTTTTTTTATCGTAAACAAACACCACCTCTGGTAGATGAAAATTGGTATACCACTAACAAGCACTCCATAGATGAAAATTGGTATACCACTAAAATAAATAATTTTAAATACAATGTATGAGATAGATTATAATTTTATAATCAAATGAAACTCATTTGTAATGAACTGCATTATGCATTTATATGTACTAGATCAATTCCTATTATTAGAAGCACCCTAAATACTTTTAGATTTGTGTATAAAAATACTCATTTGGTTACCTTAAAAAAAAAGTTTGGCAATAGTTCATCCTTAAAAATTTTATGAAATGTGCTCCAAAATGGGGAATTAAAGGGTTAAATTTATATAAATTTCTAACATACATTTGTTGTTACGTTTAACATGCTATGACCTTTTTTGTTTGCCAAAACTTTATAGTGGTTATGAAAGTGGTATAATAAATGAGCCTTTGAAGGAGAAAAATGCAGCGACTCAAAATATTCTTTAATTATTCATAGAGCATAAGAAATTTCTCTTGCAAATGAACAAAGCAAGCATCTGAGTAGTACACAATAAAAAAATAGAACCACGTCCAATAGATAACTCCTTTGGAGCTGGTTCTATATTAATATAGACAATGCATCGAAACAAAATTAAGGTATTATGGTTGTTAAAGAATTAATTCAAAATCATGTAGTAAGATAACTTACTAGTTTCATTTACAATATTGGTGTCTTATTAGAGAGTTATGAGTTTTTCGTGATGAACTCCTGACATGAAATTTAGGAATTTTATGAGTAATAACTAGAGTTGACTAGTAATTGGTGATTTAGGGTATGTGTAAAAGCATAAAACTTTTTCACTCTCAACGATAACTCTATTTTTAGTCATTTCTTGACATTTTCCTTTATAACAATGCTAATTTTTAATTATTTTTACACAACTACTTATACAACAAATTTATCTATTTTAACTTTATTTTTTTTACTTTTTATCATTATGTCTACTATATCATATCATTTTCTCATAATTTAAAATTTTTATTATTTTCCAAATAAACTCTTAAAGTCTTAGATAGAAAGTGACAGTCTCACATCCGTATAAAACTTTATTGAATAAGTTCAGAGCCTTACTTGGAAAAAATTGGCATATCAAATTTCATCATATTTATAGAGAGGGTAATTGAGTAGTGCATTGGTTAGCAAATTTTGCTTTTTCCTTAGCCCTTAAACTATTACAAACTTCTAGAAGCTCTAATAGGCATTCTTGACATTTTATTTTATGATAGAAGAGGCAGTAGTTGGCCTATATTAGCTTTTGTATAGTTTAGTTTCTTTGTGAATAAAACTTCAAGGTGTTAGCTCCCCTTTCTGACAAAAAAATAATTATACTGCTCATACTTAGGGTTAAAGTTCTCGTAAAAAATGTTAAAGTAATTTACTTAGGATGCGTTTGGAAAATTATAAAACTTTTGGATGAAAATTTTTTGTATAAAAGTTGTTAAATTGAAATAAAATGATATGATATAATAGAGATAATGATGAAGAGTAAAGAAAATAAAGATGTTAATTATGTATAAGGTTGGTCTGAACCTGCCCAACTTGGTTTCGAAATCAAATTTAGATTTTAATTTTGAAATTTTTTCAAATTAGACCCGGTTTCAACCTGACTCGGGAGAACCTGAAACTAAAACTAGGTTTACATCAATCCGGTAGCAAAACCTCACTCGATCTGAACCCTATATTCCCTCTAATTTATTAAAATAATTATATTGATTTATATATTGAGTATTTTAACTATAATTGTAATAAAAGTTCTTTCACATGATCATAATCTAATTAAACTGTAAAATGTTTATTCTAAAATCTAAATGTCATATACATTTATCTACAAAAGTTGGATCTATTGGCTACATAATAGATGACATCGTGATAAGGCATTTGGGCATTAGGCCCATTGGTTGCAAGTTTGACTCGTCTCCCCCATTGGTGAGTGTATAAAGTTTTCCTCAATGGTGGGGGTATTATTTAGTCCTCTGTATTATGAGGATTATAAATGTACTAATTTATAATATTAGATGACTTAATGCATATGTATAAATGAATAAAAAAATTGGATTTATTACATCTATACAACTTTATTTGTAAATAATTATAAATGTATCAACTCTATAAAACTACTGCTATATACCAATTAACTATAAGATGTATAAGTCTCACTTTTATTAAACTTTAAATTATAATTTCATGTAATCTTATTTATTTTTCTTCTTTTGATTGTTAATGGTTAATATATTACATTTATTGTACATACAATTATCTTTTAATTAGAAGATTAACTTCAGCAAAACTAAAAATATCATAGGTCATGAAATATATTCATGTATAAATTCTAAATAAATAAATTATCACAATCGAAATACAGGAATACTTCAATGAAACGGGGTTTCATAGAAGTAATTTCGTGAAACCTTTTTCATTTTTGAAATATTAATCCTTCTGAAAAATCCAATTCATTCGTTGCATTTAATATCATTTGTTTAGCTAGGAAACCAAGTTTCATCCCAATCCAATCTGTGGATGGATCACATTCGCTTAAAAATAGGTGCATTCATGTGTGAATTAATAAAAACGCTTAGATCCATTCACACATGTATTAAAATATAATATAAGATCATTTATCTACATATTATTGATATTTTAGATGGTTTAGATGTTGAAAAAATTACTTTAAAAATGATATTTTAATATTAAACTATTTTATTACATTGATTTACACATTTATAAATGTACCTATATATAGTGAAATTAAAAAATAATAATAAAAGAGTTTTTAGGATAGTATAAATGATGCTAAATACAATGGATATAATGAATTTTCTATCAATCATTAAGATTTTAAAAATGAAGGAGTTTTATATAAGCATCCTGATCAAAAAATACTTTTAGAATTAGTTGGTACAAATGCAATAATATTCAAAACATCATTATTGGTTTAAAAGTATTCCGAATTGTAATCTAAAACTGAAACTGAAACCAATGCTAATTTGGTTTGAACCCGACAAAAACCCGAATTTTAATATTAGGTTTGGGTTCACATAAACTCGGTACAACTTGATTCAAATTTCACTCATAGTTATGTAAAAATGATTAAAAAGTGAAGTAATTATATAGAAAGATGTGAATAAAGAAGATGTAAATAAATGATTAAAAAATATTATGATCATGAAAAGTGAAAAGTTATAGCTTGTATTTTTTACTATTTGCCAACCGCACCCTTAATATATAAAATCTTTAAAACGATCAATTCTAATATTATATAACTAAGGAATATAGTACCGCTTGGATGCTCTGGTAGCTACTAAGGGTGTATATTAAGTAGTGCAAGTGGAAGGTCTAAAGTTCAAATATTGAATAAAGCTAGTGGCCTCATTATTTATCTCTTTAGAGGTAAAGTACAAATTTGTCAAGTCATTGGTCATTAAATGTAGGTGACACAATATTAAAATACTAAAAAATGTACATGCACCATTCCATATCTTAGCTAAAGTGCATTATAAAAAATAGAACTTACATTGATAATGAAATCAAAATTCTCATGCCAATTTTTAAGGTCTAGATGTCAAGTTGCTATACACCATTGTATATAAGCGTGAGCTCCAACGTTTAAATTGGATTGGGGCAATAACATCCATTTAGATTAAAAAAAACTATTTCACCAATTACAACATTTATTTAACTCGGATACCTAATAATACCAAAATCAAATATCTGTAAGGCCTATTAAAAAGATGTAAACCTGTCTTCAAAAAATATGTAAAATGAAAAAAACATAATTATTGCATTTATACGTCGAGTTTCACTTTTAGGAAACTTTTCTTTTAAATTCCATGATTGATTGGAATTTGACTTCGTCTATTATAGTTAACATTATTTATACTGTTGTAAAATACCATAATTTATCTAATACTACTTTGTTGGCCCCATTGACAAATGTATAAAATCAATATAATAAAATAGTTTAATATTAATATTAATTTTAAAGTTATATTTTCAACATCTAATCCATTTAAAATATCATTATTATATAGATAAATGATTTTATATATTATTATTATATTTTAAGAATATTTAAATGGATTTAAATATTTTTATAATTTACATATGAATATACTTTTTAGAATAAATGTGGCTATGAACAACTTGAACTTGGATCAAAATTAATTTCCTAACTAATCAAATGATGTTCAATCTGATGTATAAAGCGAATTCTCTATCAATCATAAATGTAAGAAAATTTAATGAGATTACATAAAATTGCTTTACATAACAAGTGGGGCTCCTATGCATGACTTCAAAAAAAAATAGTAATACACCAAACAATCTAAATATAATTTTTTACTATTCAAACTAGGATATTACTTTCAATATGACATTTTTTCTATATCATAGTACAAATTAAGCTAATGAAAATTTACACATTTTCTATACTCAATTGGAGGAGATTAAAGCTCATAAAATAGGAGACATTGCTCCCACCTGGGATACATAGCTCCAGCTCAAGCAATATTATGCTCACTAAGTTTCCTAAACATAGGTGTTTGTCTTCGTGAGTGATAATCTATGTGTATTAAACATAAGCATTATAAAGTTTTAGAATTTTTTAAAATTAAAATATAAAAGAAATCTCTTAAACACTTAACTTATTTTGCTTAATCTTGGTTTTCCATAAAAAGTGTGAATCTTAAGTATACTCATAAGTTTGCCTTCTAATTTCTAACATAATTATGATGTATTAAAAATCCAAATATATCTATGTAGTTTGTCTAAGTTGTATTTATACCATGTCCATATGTGAGACGATGAATATGCCCAAACTTATGATATTATCTCAAGAACTTGGAAGGAGAATCTAGTCTCTTAAGGGGAACAATTCAAGACCTTGACACACATAATGAATACATGTAAATATAAGCTAATGGAGTAAAGAAGTGAAAGGTAACCTAACCATAATGATAAGAACCCAACCGGAAATATTGTATAGAGGGACAAATGAATAGCCTTCAGACAGCAGGTACAAAGAGATCAAACTTCAGAAATGGAAAGTGAACAATCTACTTGAGGATAAAGAGATTTTGTGAAACAAAGGTCTAAAATTCAATATCCGCAGAGTGCAGAAAATAACATGAGCTACTTTCATAAAGTAGCTTTAGAGCATAGCAAAAGAAACCAGATTAACATGTTGACGAATGATAGATGCCCTATCTTCATAAAGAAACTAGCTAAAGAAAAGTTTGCAGTGAATTTCTACTCAAACCTACTCAAGTTAGAAGGTATAGAGGGAGTGACTCGAATCACAGGTAAAGCGCAGGAAATTTTAATCAGATGGGACAATCAAAACCTAGTGGCTCGTAACCAAAGGAGGTTTAAAAAGTTATCCAAGTACATAAACTCTAGAAAATCACCAGGTCCAAATGGCTTATCAACAATATTTTATTAGTACCAGAGACACAGTGGGGGAAGCTATTTATAAGGCTTGCAAAAACTTTATGGAGGTTGGATCCTCAGGATAAATGTTTAAACAGATGATAAATATCAATAACTCAAAAATAGAGTTCATCCCAAAAAGAAAAGGGGTAGATAAACTAGTAAAATTTAGAAAAATTAGCCTTTGCAACATTAGTTACAAAATTTTAGGAAAGGTACTAGCTAATCGTTTGAAAAGGTGTTGTCCAAAGGTCATTTCCAAAAACTAAAGCACCTTTGTCCCAGGAAGATAAATCATAGATAATATGATCATTTCTTTGGAGGTGTTCCATAGTTTAAGAAAAGGACGATTGGAAAAAAGGAAGAGGTCGCTAATGCAAATCATGGAGCCCATGGGGTTTAAGGGAAAGTGATTGTGTTAGATATTCGCTTGCATATCAATAGTAAACTACAAGGTCATTAAAATTAGTTCAAAATAGAGTCTTTTACAACTATGAAGGGGATCCATCAAAGAGACCCATTCTTCCCATACTTACTTCTTTACGCTAAAAGGATTATCTACTTTTCTTAAGGAGGCCCAATACTATAATAGAATTCGTGGAAACAAGTTATGCAAAAGAGGATCATAATTGTCACACTTATTTTTTGCTGATGATGTGATGATATTTCTAAAAGCTGAGAAGAAAGAAGTGGAAAACTCGATTCTAATTTTGCAAATGTATAGTGAATACACAAGCCAAAAAATAAACATGGAGAAGACTTCCATAAAAAAATGGAGAAGACTATAATGTATTTCAACAAAACACCTAGACAACAATAAGAAAAGAGGTTGAACAGTTTTTCAAGCCCTAAGGAAAGGCAATTTAGATATTCCAAGGACTTCTAGCATGGTTGGGAAGAGCAAAATTTTTGTGTTTTTTAGCATTAAGGGGAGATCATGACGGAAAAATGCAAGAATGTCAAAACAAATTGCTATCTAGTAGTGGAAAGGAAATTTTGATCAAATTGGTGGTGCAACCCATTTCAAATAATGCGACGAGTCTTTTCCTTCATTCCAAGAGACTATGTGAGGAATTCAATTCCCTAAATAGGGAATTTTTGTGGGGTGATCATAAGGCAAATAGAAGATCAGTTGAGTATCTTGGAGGAATATGTACATGCCTAAAATGAACGATGGAATGGGTTTTAGGAATATTATGTTAGTATCAGGTTTATAGCAAAATCCAAAAGGGAACGGATGAATTGAGTTCTTTAAAAATTATTTGGCAATTTCTAACTTAACCATTTGTAAATTCAATCCCCCTAAATGAAACACAGAGAGCTAGAAAAACAAAAATAATAAACACATGAGGCACAGTGAATTATAGCGGTTCAAGCAACCTTTTCTAGTATATTCTTTCAAATACACATTCTCTTGTGTCTTGGGTTCTACTATCTCAACCGAGATTACAACTAGAGCATCTACTCTCTTTTAGATTGTAGTTATATGGAATCTTTATAACAATTTATTCAAGTAAATGGTAAATTTTACTCTAATCATACATTACTTGTCTCAACTTGGCCTTATTCTCCAATGTCGAGTCAAGTATTACAATATAAAAAAAATGATTTAAAAGAAAAGAATCTATAATTTATAAATTTGTGTAGAACAATTTTAGCGTTTGAGGACTCTTGAGTACTTGAGGAAGATGAGAACTTGTAACTCTTTGCAGTAAAAATGAAATTCTCATTTGAACATCACTAATGCACAATTGATTACTTGAAAGTGGAAAGGTAATAGCTCAATGAATGCTCTAGTTAACCCTCATAACTCCCTTTGATGTGTCTTAAATAGTTGTGGGGGATATTTGAACATTAAGGAGTAGATGGCGCATTAAATGCGTTGACATTTAAATTTTTCTGACCGTTACGACTCAAGTCACATTAGGAGTCGACTTGATGTGCAATTTTGGTCTTCAATTTGCTTGCAGAACATTTTTCTTCATCATTGCTTTCCAAGTATCATCCTGAGTTAACTTGAATATGAGACTTTACTCAAGTTGTAAATGAATTCGACTTGGGTATGTGACTTCACTATACATTGAAATATAAGAATTTTAATACTCCACCCTTTTAACTTCTTTTTTTTGAAGTCTTAAACTTGGGCTGACTTGGCTTGAGATATGACCAAAGTACTAAGTTAAGTCGACTTGGGTTTGCGACTTCACTCTTGGTACTTAGTTAAGTTTACATATTTATCTTTTAGAACACAAATCTCACAACTGTGTATTTGACTTCACTCAAGTTGCACAATGAAGTTGACTTGGTTTCCAATGCTAACCTTCTAGCTGCAATTAGAGCAATGTTCAACTGCCCAATGGAATCCAAGTCATAGGTGGAATTGACTTAGGTGCAACTTCGACCTGTCAAGTGTCCATGTTGTTCTTTCTGTCTTCAAAATGCTGACTGAAGTCGACTTAAGCCATCAACTTGACTCAAGCCAATGGTGAAATTGACTTGACATTGCAATTTTGATTGTTTCACTTGAAATCCAAAATTCTAATTTCAAATATAAAATCAAACACATTAGAACCTTTAATATTCTCAAATTTGGTTATTAATTATCAAAATATGGGTAAGTCTTGATTTGCAAACTATCTAACTGAGTTCACATATTGAAGCTTCTGGTAAAGCATTATCAATCAAATAGGCATGGAAACTAACTTAAACACGGAATCTCTATGCTATAGAGTCCTCAAGGCAACGTATTTCCTCAAGGACCAATTCTAGTCCTGTAAAGCAAAACAATAGTTATCTTTCCGTGGAGATGCATCCTACGAGTAAGGGATTTCCTGAGAAAGGACTACTGTGGGGCTTTGGGAATGGATAACAAATTAGGTTCATAACACACAGATGGGCATCTGCTTTGACGAGAGAGGTTTACTACTAGAGGACATCACTTACGAGACAAAATTTAAATCTTTTATAAATTGGAGGAACAAAATTTGGAAATAAGAGATGATCATGTCAGCATTGGGAGAGGCAAGTCGAAAACTATTCGGGAAGTCGCCATCTCAAACCAAGATTGCGCTGACAATATCTTTTGGTTAGCTAAAAGGGATGGTAATTAAAAAATAAGTTCTGCTAATCATATGACATACACGATGAAATATGGCTAGGGGGAATAAGGCAGGAGGATAAAACTTTGTGGGTGGAGAAGAGAAGGGACATTGAGGTGTCCAAAGTTTTATGGAAACTCAAACTCCCACTAAAGGTGCAGATTTTTGCTTGGAGACCATTAAAGGATACTTTACCAGCATTAGCAAACCTCGTGAAAAGAGGAATCTCGATTGATCCTTTGCTTAGATTATGTTAGAATGCCAAGGAGGTTCTACTGCATCTATTTTGGCAATATGAGAAAGTTAAAGCAGCTTTTGATTAGTAGTTTGTCAGAAGGATCAATCACGGTCAATTGGATAGTTTCAAGCATATTATGTATAATCTCACTAACTTGGACAAAAGAGAATTACTTTGCAACTTTGGGATAGTGTGCTGGTACATTTAGCATAGCAAAAATAAGTTAAAAATGGAATATATTCAACCAGTTGTCGTGGCAATCCTTGAAAATTTCATGGCAATCCTTGAAAAATGCATGAATATAGAACTATAAAACTCCTACTAGCAGATCTTCACATGATAGAAGATGGTTTTACTCACCGGCAACCCCCCTCGGTTTGGCTCCTTAAAACTAAATGTGGATGCAAGTTACAGAAGGTAGCTGAGACTGATTAGGGTGGCAGCTATAGTAGATGACTATAATGGGGCTTTACTTGCCACTAGGTGTTAGGCCTAGAAGGGAAAAGAAGACCCTTTAAAAAATGGAGGCAACCGGAATACTTTTAGGAATCAGATGAATGCAACAACTCCAAGGTAAGTACCTGGAATGTGTGTCTAATTTCCTAATTTTGAAGAGCGTGCTAAATGGAGAAGGAAGGATTTTATCAAACATAGGTCACATTATAGACAACATCAAGGAGGGGAGCAGAACTTTTGGGTCAAATATTTTTTCTCATGTAATTAGATCAGGCAAAACCGCAACGCATACCATTGCAAATTTCGTTCTCCTACAAGGGAATGCACCACATGTGTGGGGAGAGGATTTCCCTTCTTGATTTTTTAGAACCTAAAACAATGACTTACCTGTGCTATTTTTTTGTTGTTGGGGCTCCTCTTTCCTATGTTAGTTATGGTAGGTTTAGGGGTGTGGTTCCATCACAACATGTAATCAAAAAAATTTACTTTCAAATGATACATGATTCTATAGTTGTAAGGGTGTATTAGGGAATTTTTGAAGGTGTGTTTGGCTTCACCCAAAAGTATTTAAATAAAAACCTTTCAATTTAAAAATTTTCACACTGCATAATTATTCTATTTTTTTACTTATTTCTTTGTATTTTTTATACAACAACTCTATTTTTCAAATATTTTTACACAATTGACTATACTAGTAGTCTATCTATTTTAACTGTATTATCTTTACTCCTCATCATTATCTTTATCATATTATATTATTTTCTCTAAATTTAAGAACTTTTATGCCAAAAACTTTTCATCAAATTTTTTTTTCAATTCTCAAACACACCTTAAAAAAAAATTTTACAAAAAGTTTCTACATAGATTTTTTATACAATTATGCTACTTTTTAATTATTTTAGCACTTTTTTCATTATTTTACTTTTAAGCATTTTTACACATTCTTCCATACAACTACTCTTTATTTCTAATTATTACCTTTATTTTATTATATTACTTTCTTACCTTTTTTAAATTTTATTCGATAAAACTTTTCAACATTTTTTCAATGTTACCAAAATACTAAAAATTTGAAATTTATTTGAACAAAAAATTTAGCTTAAGGTGTGTTTAGTATTTCATAAAGCTTTTAAAATTTTAAACAAAAATTTTTAGTTTTGATTTTTGAAATAAGAGAAGTGATGTGATATGATATGATAAAGGTGAGAAGAAAATATAAAGAAAATAAAGTTAAAATATAGTTTGGCTTATACGAAATACCTTTTCTATGTTATCCCCTAAAATTTTAAAATCTTGCTAGTTGATGAAAAATTTATTCCATTTATTATGTTTAACATCACTTCTAGTATCTTGGAAATTCTTTTATTTATCCAATATCATTGTGTATGGGCCTCATTGAAAATCAATGTAATAAAATGGTTTAATATTAAATATCAAATTTAAAATTATTTTTTAACATCTAAACTATTTAAAATATTATTTATATATAGATAAATAATCCGATAAAGTATTATTATATTCTAATATATATATATATATAAATGAAACTGAGCTTTTTTCTTAACTTACAAATGAATAGCATTATTTTTCAACAAATGTGGCCTATAAACATACTTGATCTTAATGAAACTTGATCTTCTAGATAAAAAATAATATTAAATATAATAAATGGATTGAATTTTATATCAACAATCAAAATTTTAAAATTTAAAAGGTTTACATGGAGCGGAGCCCATTAAAATATATATGATAATTGCATGATTATAGCAAAATGATTGAAGAGTAAAATAATTATATAGATTAAAAAATAAGATAATTATGGAAAATAAAAAATTTTAGATCGAAAATTTAAAGGAATACCACTCGCACCCATAGAATATGGCAAGGGCATCTTCGATTATTTTACACAGAAGCGTGATTATGAATGATATATTTGGCAAACTACGGGGGTGGTTTGCAATTATAGGGGAAGAAAACTGGCGGGTGTATAAATTTGCGAGTATCGCCGTCCTTTTTGTTCATAAGAGACAGAGAAGGGCGCCAGTCCGTGGCGCGCTCCCTGCAACCAGCTTGGTCGGGTTTTCATTCCTAGACCAAAAGCCGCTTGCAATTTTTGAAAGAGAAGACAATCCTCACTCACATCCTCCTGCATTTTCCCCCGTTGTTGGCGATGGGACGGCCTAGGAAAGAAGCAAAGAAAGAGCAACTAGAGCCCGAGGACGTAGAAGAAGAAGACGACGACGAAAAGCCCCTCAGTTCTCATCGCCAACCCAAGAAGAAATCAGGAGCCGCCCAGTCGGCAAATGGGACTCTCTCCAGATCAGCTTCTAAAGTTAAGAAAGAAAAGCCCAAAGACGAAGACGACGAGGAAGATGAAAAACCCATTTCAACCAAGGTTTCCTCCTTTGCTGTCTTTGCTTCGCTTTCTCCTTTGTGGAATCCCTCTTTTAATCTTCTCTTGGAGCGCCTTTTTGAGTGGCAGGTAGTGGAATCCAAGGATAAGAAGAAGGTGAGAAAGGAAAAGCACAAGGAAGAGGAGGAGAATGCGAAGAAAAGGAAGAGGAGGGCTGTGGGGGAGAGGAATAAGAAGGTCTATGATTTGCCTGGTCAGAAGCATGACCCACCTGAGCAAGTATGCATTCCGTTCCCGAACCGCATTTCTCGCATTGGGTTTCGGTGTTTTTTCTCGGTGGTCATGGGCCTTGCTTCGTTTCTGCAATGCAGAGGGACCCGCTTAGGATTTTCTATGAGTCGCTGTATGAGCAGCTTCCTGAAAGTGAGATGGCGGCTTTCTGGTGAGATTTTTCTTTTTAATGTTATATTTTCTATTTGATCCTTAGTGTCTCTGTAGGATACCTGCTTTGGTGCTTCATAACTCCATGCATTAGTACATGGGAGGTGTTCCAATTCCAGAAAATATTGTTGAACAAAATTCTAATAGTATGAGAGCCCTCTTAGATGTAATAATAAGACATCTATAACATAGGCAATTGATAGGTATTGCTGGAGTGCTGCTTGCATGCTTCATAGAGAGAGGAGATTCCTGACATGCAAAATGACGCTAGAATAGTCAACAACTTTGTGTATCCGTGCGCTGGGCATCCTTCAGGATGCTTGAGTTTTTGGATTTTAATCAATGGATTAAACATGTTATTGCGTATCATAATACTGTTTCTGTAACCATCTTAGGCGGTAGAAAACCACTCTGAAGAATTTAAAGTTCAAACACTATACTTGCCTTTTATATAATCTCAAATATGTGGTTAGAAATGGAATTTTCACCTCCTTATGATTAGTTTTCATACTGCACTTATTAGGTAATTGAAAGCCATTGTAAGGATATCAAGCATTGTACTTGCCTTTTGTATAATTTTAGATATGCTCTTACTAATGGTTTTATCTTGTTTTACTATTTCCATTTTTTTTTAAAAAAAATGTTTTTCAGGAATTACTTTTCCTCAAACCTGGAAGCTATATTTCCTTGCTTGGATGGAATCCAGTTTTGCGGTTAGACAAACCTAATCAGTTGGATTTCCATAGCGAGGTTGAAATATTGGATACAATTATGCGACCTAATTCTTATGTGTATCTGACTGTTTGACCGCCTAAAAAATGTAAGCTTTTTCCTTTATCATTCTTAGATGCCAGCTTGGCATGAAATGATCTTAAATAAGTGGGAAGTGGCCATATTTTCAAATATATCATTTATGTTTCCATTCAGGAGCTCTCACTATACATCCTTATGTCATATTCTAGTTGATTCCTTGATCCAGGTATCTCCATATATGACCTCCAATGATTAATGTTTCCTCATGTTGGGTTTATTAAGGAGTTCAATAGTTTCAATTCTCGCGTATTGTTTGTGTCTAAATTCTCAAAGAGTTCACATTATAGACTAGAGTTTGCATGGGAATGCTGAGTCGTGATGGAGCATTTTTTGTGTGTGGGTCTAGGCACACTTATTTATTTATTTATTTCCACACACTTTTTTTTTTTTTTCCACATATGATTGTCTGTGTTTTTTCCTCTCTGGTTCTTCTAGTACTTTCTAGTTATATTTTTTAGTTATTCAGAACTTTTTAGTAATAAATATAATTTGACTTGTGGTTTTTGGTAGAAATTCATAATTTTTGTCGCACCCCAGTTGTTCTAGGTCCTAACCACTTGTTTTTAAGCTCTCTTTGTCATCTTCATCATAAGCTGTTTCCCCACCTGTGCAGGTCAATTACATAGATACTGTTGCACAATGATCTTAGCATCTCTAATGTCTTTATATCTTTCTTTATTACGTCTATAATCTATCCATGTTTTGTTTTGTTTTTTTTTTTTTTTTCCCTTCTGCTTCTTCTTCTTTTTTTGGGCCTTCCTCTTGTTCCCTTACTTCTTATTTGAATAAACTGACTTCTCCTTGCAGGTGTACTGCAGATCTGTTTTAGTGAATCAACCACCTTTTCTGGGTGGAGCCTTTTGATGGGCATTAATAGATGAAATCCGTAATAGCATGATGTGGGCCCTGTTGATTTCCATTTTGTCCCGTCATTGGTTGATTGTCTCCATTGATTACTTGATTTGCTAAGGGGATAATGCTATTTCTGAATCATAATCATTTGCAGTTGCTATGTGCTCTCTAAGTTTTACGTTATTGCAGAATACTAGTCACTAGTAAACTTGATGGAGGGCATGATGTGCCATGCCCTTTCCATACATACCTCAGGCAAACATTAGAATAGGGTTTATTTATTGTTGTTGTTTTTTCATATTAGATTTAGAACACCTAATATTTTGTGGATTTGCTTGAAATTCATATTCTGTGGGTTATTTATAACATCTGATTAAGAGATTATTTCAGAATTTCATCATTTAAAATTTCTGTATCCATCATTGAATAAATTTCTCTAATATTGTGCTGTCTATTTTTCCTACTCTCAAAATTTTGAAAAATTTCCTCTATTTTTTTTTCCAAAAGGATTTTTCTTTCTACCTCTAAATTTTTTGCATTCTCATTGTACGCAAACTTAGTATTATAGCTAAACCTGACAAGTTATGTTTAATGGCGGCATTTGAATCTTGAAATCTGTTGCTTGAGGCTTTATGGAATCTCATTTTTCAGTCTAAGGTTTCATTTAACACAGTCATATTGCAGCTAGGTTTTTGTCTCTAACTATGTTATCATTTGAAGTCCATGAAAACTAGTGAGCCTTCTTGCAACAACCTGTGACTTCTTCTTCAGTCATATTTTCTTCTTCAATAGCAGTCACAATGTGACATTATGTCTTCCCTATTGTCTGATATTGTACATGATAGTCACATAATTTTTTAGATGTAGGTATGTTTGGTCACTATTGCTTTCTATTCAAAGCCCCAGAGCCACTCCTATCAATCATGAATAAGTACAGCATCTTCATAACTGCTACTCTTGGCATTTGCAACCAGAGTCGAGTTGTCACCTCTTTCCAATCATTTCCACAATCATTATTGTTGATGAATATTAATTGATACATGTCAACAGAACCTAAATGCAGTCTTTATTAAATTTGGAAAAAGAATATGATAAGTCAAGATTGCTAAATCTGCTAAGATATAGTTGCCTTTGGGTTGAGATTTGTCAACAATCAAGTATTGTAAGAGCTATGGAAGGCAATTTGAATTTCAGAAAGAAAAAATGGGTTGTTCTCTTTCCTTTGTTCTCTGAAATATCTTCATCAATCCGGTCTTCTTTCTTCCTCTTCCTTCTTCTCTATTCTTCTTTTTCTTCTGACTATTTCCGGTTTTACACTACGACTTTAGTTATATTTGACCAAGATGTACAGCTTGTTAGTTACTTTTGGAAACATTTCAAAACCCTTAAGTACAGTTTAAAATTTTCACTAGCCTTTCAACCATAATTTAGTGGACACATGGAAGTTGGAAGATCTGCTTAGATGTTTCATGAGAGAACATCTTGGGATTTGAATTTTGTTCTACCATAATATAATTTGCCCAAAATATTTGATTAGTCTTTTGGTGAATTACCTTTAAAAGAAGCTTATTCTTTTATGTTTTCATGATCATACATCTGCCTTGCACTATACTTTTTGTTCAAGATATCTTCGAACTACATGGCAACATAAGAGAGGAAGTTGCTGTGAAGTGTGAACATTATGTGTTCCATACAGATGTGCGTTTTCAACATCAAAATTTTTATTGGAAAGAGTTATCATGGTTTGTATATGTACTCAAAGTTTTCCTAAGATTTTCGTGGAAAAATTGTATGCATGAGTCTATGATTCATATCATACAAATTGAAGAATTGGCTCTAATGCAATTGAACATAGTTTACCTTAGTTTACCTTTTGATATAAGAACTGGTTTAATTTTCAATGTGAAGTATTTATTTTCTTAAAATGTACCTTTGACCATCCTAGTCTGCTTGCAAGAGTTTCTCCAATTGGTGCTCTGTCTTCAACTCCTGTTCATGTCTTATGTTGAGTTTAACCAGTCCTTTTAGATTGAGCTGAGAGCATTCTATAGTACAAGATTAATGCTTCTAAATATTATTATTTTTAATCCTGCCTTGCCCCGTGGAGGGATTAACTAGTTTTATATGTCAAATGGATTTTTAAGATAGAGTCAAAGGAGATAGATCTAAGTGTCTTAGGGCAGTACCATTACTGAAAATGGTTTAGATAAAAGTTTGTTTTTCATATTCAATTTTAAACAACTGATATTTTCGACTTCTTTGAAAAAAAAAAATTTTGGGCCTTATTTTATGATTTTTGAAAATTTTCATCCATAAGATAGGCATATGGTAGGGTTGAGAGACTTAAATTGATCCAAGTTATCAATTCTCTTTCTCTGCATCCTAATTTATTCTTCTCACTCCTTTGCTTCTTCTATTTTTTTTCTCAAAGTCTTCTTTAGATTCTTCTCTTCATCTTCCCAGGGATATCCATCTTTCTTCTAATTTCTTTCTATTACTGTTCTACGCCAACATTCTTGATAATCAGTATAAATGTATGGGATAATGTCAAAGATAATTTATTTGAGAGAGTTTGGATTCGTCAGCAGTATGAAATATGATGGGAATTTTAGATAATGGGAATGCTGATTTCTTTCTGATGGTTTATTTCAAGACAGTGATGTCAATTTGCCAAGGGGAAACGAAGCATTGTTGCAACTTCTTGAGCTATTATTTACTTACAGTTGAAACTTGGAAGAAGCACACAAGCATTTTGAAATTTGGTTATTTAGTCTCTGCTTTATCATGCTGAGTTTCCTTTCCATGGATGGTATAGAAGATGCTGCGGCTTGTGCTCAATCATTAGCATTCTTGGCTTCTAGGCATTAACCCAGTTTGTAGAGGATCATCAACAATTTAAATTTCAATCACCCACTCTGAGCAATTCGATATTTCAGAAGAAGGGAATTTCCTCATTATCATTTAGAGAGAGAAAGGGAAGAAGGAAAATTTTGGTTGCCTAGTGCATAGATGGATGTGATATGTCTTAGATCAGAAATTTGGTATCTTGATAAGCGTTTCCCACGCAACATAGGTTCATGATTCATATCCAGGATATTATTCTGAAATAGCGCCATAAATAGGGATGCTTTTAAACTTTTTAATGTTCCAAGACTGTCCTTTCATTGTCTTCATTCTCTCCAGTTGCAGGTCTTTAACAATCCGTCATTGTTGGATCAAAACCATTAGAAAAAAACCATTAGAAACTTCCACCTGTGGCAATCTTTATGTCTGTATGAAAGGCTTGATCAATCACGCCAATGTTTCCTCCTATTGGACCGTGATCTTATGTTTGTGCATTGCTGCTCATCCAGACCCATGAAGTCAGTCTATAATTCATTTTCCTTATCTTCAGTAATAATTTTTCGTTTTTCTCACTTTGTACAGTGCATTGCACACTTGGATTATGTGTTTGATGAAGCTTGAATTTCTTATATTTTACTGCAAGAAATTTTCCATGTTGTCTTTTATGTTTTTCATGAGTAATCTTGAGTATTGAAGACATGTTGATGGCTATAGATGATTACCTCCTTTCTAGCTTCTATCTTGTTTTCTAACGTCTAAGAAAGCTTCGGTATTGAAAAGAGAATAGACACACCTGGATGCAAGATGCATGTTGGCATCCATGCTGTTTTTTCTTTTTTTTTTCATGGTCATGGAAATCCCTAGGCTTGAGCCCAAGAAGATGACTCTTTTGTTGCCTGTTATCTTTTGTGCATAGTGAAACTTCCATATAACAATGGAATTTCTGCTTAATTTTCTTTTTTCAAAAGGGAAAAAAATCTGACGTGTTTGGTTAAGAGAATGCAAAAGAATACAATGGACAATTTCCCTGACTGTGGTACTGAAAACTCCCTTTTGACCAAACATGCCAGTACATAAGCCCTGATTTTTCAGTTGTACCTTCTCTCCTCAGTCTTTTCCCAATAGAAGGTTGACAATGACGCAATGTGTGCCTAACACGGTTGCTTTTACCTTTTGTATTGTGGCAGGTGATAGATTCAACAGGATAAATTCCTTTGTTATGGTTTAAATTTTTCTGTGCATCCAAATTCATGAATGCTTTCCTATGAAGATAGTTCATCTGCCTCTTTGAACTGTAGGTTGTTAATTTGGCCTATTAGATTTTTGAGGAATTGGAAGGATCCTCGAGTAACTTGCACTCTGGAAGGGGATTGAAAGAAGACGCAAAAAGGAGAAAAGTCAATAAATAAAGAAAACATCCTTGGATCTGGAATGTGTATACTATGGGATAATTATGTGAAACTGTAGGCATTTTGTTTGATTGGCCTAGTCATTCATTTTTTGACTTAGATTTTCCTTTTCAGGAATGTACTAACTTCTATGTTGGTGTTCTGTGAAGTGTGAATATAAGGTTGAAGAAAGTACATTCTTGGAAGGAGGAAAATTTTAGTGATGATGGATGTTTAATCTAGAAGATTGATGAGTTTATAATAATCTTATTTTTTATGAGCATTATAATCTTATTTAAAAGCCGAAGCCTACCATGTTTGCCATTTCATATTACATGTCGTCATATCCTGATTGTAGGTAATTTGTCGAGTTACTAATTTCAGTGGCCAAAAGGTGCCCTTTATGTTTAAATGATGTTAGATGTAGCTTTCTTCCATAGTACATATCGTTATATCCTGATTATAGGTAATTTGCCAGGTTGCTAATTTTAGTCGCCCAAAATGCCCCTTATGTTTAGGGTTCTGATTCAGCGGAATATATCGCATGGAAGATAACTTTGATGCACCATCTTGACCATCGGTTTCAGCGGAATAAAAATGAGGTGTCGAACGAAAAAGCATTTACTTTTACCAGAAAGTCCTGCCTCAGTCTGCCCAAATCGTTTGCTGTTCTGAAAATGAAATGGAATTTGCAATAGCCTCTCCATCTCACATTCCCACTATTGTCTGCAGCTCTCAAATAGAGAAAAAGAGATTCCGAAAGACAATTGAATTTCCAGAGTCTGTGCTGTCATTAACATTTCAAGCAGCAACATTTTGGAATTCTCAACAGAGAAGTGGAAGACGTGGGTAAAGGCAGATCCCATGTGAGAGCCTTTTTTCAATCAGAGCATACGAAGGACTTCTTAGAAAATCGTTTATTTGGATCTGAAAGCCTGTTTCAAAAACAGCCCTGTTCCTATTGGACGGGCAAAGAATCTCTGCATAATCTTCCAAAACTTAAAAAAAAAACCCTAGGTTTTTAGCCAATACTGTGGCTGCTGCAGCATTGGATTTTTGAAAAATATCACAGACAAAAGAGGATGGGTTTCTGGATAATGCAGGCAGAACACCACAAGGGAGAAGGAAAGGGGAAGGAAGAAGGAAGACTGGTGCAGCAGATGGCAAAGCGATTTGAGTAGGAGCTTCGAGGAAGACTAGAAACACAGCAACCAGGGGAAGCTTCAAGGAGAAGATGAGATTAGGTTTCTAGGGTATTTTCGAAATCGTCTGGAAGATAAAATGCTGGCTGTGGAGGACTTGTGCAACATGCATGTGTAGGCATGCACAAAGCTCAAGGGTTTTTTTTTTCTTTTTCACAAATTGCCCATCATCTCATCTGATGGCTGCATTTAAGTGCACCAAAATTGGCAGACGGGATTTGAGCATCACATAGTTTAATTTGCAATGCATCGTATAGTATCAATACCCTTTTGTTTAAATGATGTTAGATGCAGCTTTCTATGTATAAAATTGTGGTTATACGTAGCTATGTATAAAGTTGTGATTATACAATTGTAATGGTGTAGCACAAAACATATGGTGTTATTAATCAATAAATTCCATCAATTACTGTAAAAAAATTTGACATGACTTCAATATTCCAATTTAAGTGCATCAAATGAATTTCATGATTAACTCTTAATTCAACAAATGAGAAACTGAGTCATATATCCATTCTGATACCATGTGTTAAAAGTTACTGATTAAGCAGGTAACATTGTTCTGCTCATAGTGCCGATGAGTTCTTCTCTTTGGATCACCAGGTAAGCATGAGGTTACCTATATCATCTTGTAACCTCATGATATTTTGGGTATCCAAGTCCGTGTAATCTTGTAGTTGTTCTGATTTGTTTACTAACTTCTGATTATTTTTTTTCTCTGCCAAATTCCTATTTCATGTATCATTTCTATTACATCTCCATTTGACCATCACAATAGTTGCTTTGACATCTCCTTTTGTTTTCCCTTCTATTTTGACTTCAGGATGATGGAGTGGGGTTTGCTGCCAGCAGATGAAGCAGTTGAGGTCTATGAGAAAAAACTGAAAAAGAAGCAGCAGGGGAAGTTGGATTCCCCTGCAAAGACTGTCAATGTTAAGAAAATCTCCCAAACTTCAACTAAGAAGACTGTTGAGACGAAAGTCACTGTAAAGTCATCCAAGAAGCGAAAGATGGAAAGTTCAGATGGTGATGATGATGGCTTCATGCCCACCAAGAAGGTTACCAAGAAAGCCAAGATAGATGTTGACTCCGATGATGATTTCATCGGCACAAAGAAAAAAGTTAAGAAACAGAATATTTCTAGTTAATCTGCAGCCATATGCAGACCTTAGTTCTAAAAAATGCACCGATTTAGTTTGGTTATTATTTACCTAGTGCCAACCACTCATTCAGTAGGAGGCTTAAGGCAAAGTCATCTTGAGTAGGACTCCAAGGCTGTACCAGATGATGGTCGTGATTTCATTAGGATCAAGTGAGCATGGAAAATTTCAGTAGGCTACATTGTCTAATTTTTCTATTTGACATGCATCATTCGTCATGCATCTTTGTTTATGAAACCAAAACCAATGCACAGTTGTAGATTATCATTAATTGCTACTGTCTCCAAGTGCTACTTGGCAGCTGCAATCTTTGCTGCATGCAACCCATCACGGCATCATTGCCATGCTTGCATGACAGACTGACAAACGCATGTCCAATGTAAGGTTAGGACAAGGTTTACAGTGTTAGATGGTTTGGAGAGTTCATGATGTTGTTCTGATCATCATTCTATTTGATTTTCCAGCATGTAAGCTCAACACTACTAGCTAGGTGTTTCTAGCCATCCTTTTGGTGCATCTTTTGGCTACCCTCTACCATTTTCAGCAGAGGAGAATCATCCTTGCACATCACATATGAGCTCTCTCTGCCTGGTATTTGAATAGGTGGCCAATACCAGCACTACTAATGTCGTCTTCTGTTGTATGTCTTTTACAATTTTGTCATGCAAGGCAGGCCTGCAGATCATTCAGATGGTGATCTTCCAGCATTTCATTCTCACAGAAGGAAGTTGTTAGATATTTCATTTTCAAATGCTATCCCATGTTAGTTTTTGATATCTTAACTAAATAATAAACATAATGGGTGGCTTGGATTCATCAAGACTTATCATGAATTGTAAAAACTAAGAGGTTAACACTGAAGTTAAATTCATCTCCTTGTTATTTTTTTAATTTTTTAATTTTTTATTTTTAAGTGATCGTTCATTAGCACTTCCCCATGTGCCACAATTGCATTCAACAAACGAAGGGCAAACGTGCTAATAAGTATTGATATCATTTACTGATGTGCATTATGAGACGTGTGCTGGCAAATCTGCTCTTTGTATTTTAATATTTGGCCTATGGTAAAGAGCAAAATAAAATATACAACGGCGTAGTCTTCCACGCGGAGTTGGTATGGCAATATTTTTATCCGAAAAGAAAGAAAAGCCAAAACTGAAGAGTACTTGTGTCAGCAGGATTACTGAAAGATAGAAAAGGAAAAGTAATAAAAGCTGTGATCATATTTCTTAATTAAATGTGGGTATAATGTCTGGACATATTTGAAATAAACCCATAATAATAATAATAATAATTCCAGCTAACATAGTATCGGGCGTGATGGTGTGAGTTGGACCACTAGCCAGCACGGAATATAAATGTTACAGAGGGGTTGGATGTAACTAAATAAATGTGGAGCCACTTGAAAATGAAAAGAAAAAAGAAAAAAGCCTTAAAGCACTATCTATTGAGGCTTAACGCATACATATGTATATCATTATCCTTTTTTAATGTATATATATCAATTTTCTAGATGTTAAATCAATATTTAAATCATCTAAAACATGATTACTATTTACGTAAAGAGAAGTGATCCAGTCATTTTTTTCTTTATATATTTGTTTATTTAAATGTATTTAATATGTAAATCAAGTTTTACTATTTTTGGATGTTTTGTATATATTTTTTAAAGATTTTTAAAGCTCGGGATATTTTCAATACATATATATAGATGTTTAAAAATTTTAGAATATATATATATATACATATCCAAAAATGATAAAATTTGATTTATATATTGAATACATTTAAATAAACAAGTGTTTAAAGAAATTTTTTTTTTTAAAAAAAAAGGTGTTGTAAGTGATTCTCTGAGGTGAGCTGAGTAAGATATTTATTTAACTTAGGCTAAAAGTATTGTTCCTCTTACATAAATGATTTCATAACATTTTTAGTGCATTTGTGAATGAATCTAATTTTTTTTATTGTTTATACATGATAACATGTGGTTTTAAACAAATGTGGCCCACCCAAGATGTCGTTTTGAGTTGATTCTTGTTGACATAAAACGGATGATCGATGTTAAACGATATCACGAGTTTTTGACTTCATTTCAAGGTGGGCCCCACCTTTATCATATTAGACCCCAGCAAGGATGCCCATTCTGTAAAAATGTATACAAGCCCAAGTTATGGTTTGTTTGCTAATGAGAAAAAACTGGGGAAGGGGGAGCAAAAGAATAATGGAATATGACAAGTGAAGAGAGAAAGTATAAAACTGACAGAATAGTCATATGAAAAATGTAAAAAAAAAATTGAAAATATTTGTAATAATTAGTAAAATTAGAGTGGTTAGGTGGTTAATATGTCAAATTAGGAATTTGATTTTGATTACTATAACGTGTAACATATTTTGTATAGAAATCATCAAAAAGAAATTTATTTGTAAATAAATTATAATTTTTGTGTTCATACAAGGAAGTTTTAATTTAGTTTCTAAAACATTATTATAAGCAAGAAAAAATTTTCTTGGCTACAAAAGCATCACCATAAGCTAGTAAAATTTTCCTTGTGTGTAAAAGTATCATCATAAGCAAGAAAAATTTTCTTTGCCTATGCATTTTTTTTGCTAATAAAGATTTTTTTTCAGGCTGTTAAAAAAATAAATTTCCTCGGAGGAAAAGAGGTTCCCATATATTATTTTTAAGCAACCTCTGCTGCCCAATTATATAAAGTCTATTTTGTGATATTTATGAATTTGGGTCGACCCATCTTACACGAATTTCAGGTTGAAAGTAGGATGGAAATTAAAAGATGTTGATTTGGACTTGGACCAAATATAATTAGGATCTATTCAAGAAAAGCTATCATTTAACTCAAGTGACTGGTTCCAACGTGTGCCTGTTCTGATGCGACAGCTTATCTATCTGTAGAAAACTTTTGATTCCATTTTTAATTTGGACCCGAATTTCAGAATTTCAAATAAAATTGATAGTCAACACAGATCGGGTGCATTTCTTCCTCGCCGGGAGATGCTAAAGTGCATTGAAATTTTGCAGTGTAAAATTCTATATTTTATATTTTTTAAAAATTTTTTGTAAGATTATTAATCTAAGTATATTTAACTTATGTATTAAATTTTATAATTTTTAAATATATATTTTATTTTTAAAAAATAAGAGCATTTTAGCCACTTAAAAACGACAAAAGTAACCTTGTGTTTTAAAAATAAAATATATATACATATTAAAAAAAATTTTGACTTATAAATTAAATATAATAATATTAGTAATCTTATAAAAATTTTATAAAATATATTAAAAAATAAGATTTTTCACCCCAAGTACATTAAACTTTCAATGCACCTTGGCATTTAAACATTTTCCCTCTTCTCCACAGGAGTAAATAGTGGAGTAGATTGCGTGTTTGACTCTCTTAGTCTTTTGACTCTCTTAGTCTTTTGACTCTTTTGACTGTTCGCGGGTTCAAAAGTGACGGGTTCCAACTTCCAACACTGGGAGAGGTGAGCTGTGTAGCCATAGGCTGGGGGTCGCATTGTCTCTTTCTAGCCATAGGTTGGGGTTACATCTATTTTGCCTGGTGGCACCTCCTGCTACGGGTGTTAACGGATCGGATTTAACCGGTTGGAATTTAATCTTAATCTTAATTTATTTAATATATTTCAACTCTAATCTGTTTATTAACTCATTTAAAAAACTTCAACCCTAACCCATTTACAACTCATTTAATAAATGGGTTAATGGGTTGTTAACGGGTTGTGTTTGTTACTAATTTTCATGCTAAAAATCTTCAATAGAATTTGTAAATTTAAATAAATT